>JBBEEQ010000003.1:3740347-4987129 GCA_037950945.1 Hypolimnas misippus
GTACGAAGCAAGGCGGACAGCTTGTATTAACAAGTTAAATAAATTCCGTCATATAAATTTTTTATAAGATTTGTAAAGCAAATGTCACCTGGGCCATTATTGCGAATCAATTGACGCTTGATTCATTAAAACTGGTTTCGTAGATCAAGCCAAAATTATAACCCTCCCTTCGCCGTCGTCGGGTAAAAATCGCTACCAAAAAAAAGTTGCAAGCAAAACTTTTTTAAGGTTATTTTTAAAAATATCTTTAACTTCCTTTAATTTTGAGATAATTTTATTAAGATCGCGAATTTAATTAAAGTCAATGTTTAGATTTATTTTAGATTGTATAAAATTACTTTTGCGATATTAATACTAGATGCTTGTTAATGTTTTAAAATGTACGTGTTTATACGTTGAGTAAAACTTATTAAATATATCATAATAATAAAGTACTTCAAAATTAATAATATTATTTTCAAATTTTGATATGAAAACGGTCATTATTATGAAATACACGATGCGATTATTAATAAAGCCACATGAAAAAAGTATTAATGTGTATACTAATGTTGATATAGCAAAAAATAAGAGACTAATTGAAACAGAATTAATTAAATCTACTATAAATAACAGACACGAAGACATAAGTATAATTAATTATTTAAGAATAAATTTATTTATAAGCCCGTGCGGAAACGTTAAGTAAAAAATCCGATAAAAAAAAAACGAAATTCCCCGAATGGTGTCTCGCAGTATATTGCGGTAGAAATTAGCCAGCACAGATAATGTATACTAATATTATAAAGAGGAAAGATTGTTTGTATGTTCGCATTGAATAGGCTCCGAAACTACTGGACCTTTTTTTTTAAAGTCTTTTTCTGCTTATTAGCCCGTTGATCGAGAACGGTTATAGGCTATATTACGACTCATAGAAGGGAAGCGGTAACCATAAACGCGAGTGCCACGTGGGACACTTAATTTAAACAATAAAACTATGCAGACAAAGTTGCACACACGCATGACCGAAATTAAGTCATTCCTTACAAAAATAAACTTTTTTATATACAGTGAAAAAATTAGTAAACAATATTTTAATTAAATATGAATGAACAGAATAAAAATAGGGTACTTATCTTTAATGTTATGAATTTTGCATCTTTTTTTATATTTATTTATTTTTAACCCTTGACCAAAGATTCACGTGTATATCTGTGCATATGAAACATCGTAACAAACTGGTGAATGAACCAAATTCGATGCATTTTTTTGTTTGAAAGCTGATGTAATCGAGATGGATCTTAGCTATAATTTATGAACAGATCGTTCAGACTTTTCAAGGTTATCAACACTTTTCTAGTTTTTAGAATTATCTGAGAATCATACTATGAATGATATTAAAATAACATAGTGCCGTAACCTTGACCGGATGCTGCAGTATTATCTAGATACAGCAGGCTAGACAACTCTCCTCCCACCTATACTAGACGTATCGTTTTGGGTCTCATTAAAATGGTCGCAATGAAATGTCCGTTTTTTTTTTTAATTTTCTAGTTTTATTTTTCGTAAAAAGTTTTGTTCGATTAAGGCCATTTTTTATAACATATGATATTATATATGTACCTACGTTTGTCGTTTATTTACTTTTAATATATTTTTATCGAGACATACTTTATTTCCTACAGAAATGCGGTAATAAAATTGAATTATAATACAGAAAAATGACTTCAGAACGACTACAGAATTACTATTTTAAGTTCTTATTTTTAAGTGAAGTAATTGATCAACAGTAATTACTAAAGCCACCAAATTTTTTTTAAATTAAAATAGGTATATTTTATGGTATAAAAGGCTAAATTTATATTTTAGATAACTAAGTCAATTTTAATTATGCAAAATTTTTAAATGAGAATGTATGTTTGTTTTTTCTTTGCTCTGCTTCGACTAAACGGATTTTTTTATTATATTTTATTTCATAAAAAGAACAATGTACAAAGGCAGAATAAACGCTTTTACTACATTTTCTGCTACTAATTAATAATGTAAAAATTATTATGAATTACTCTAAATAGCTTAAAAATTAAAATGTAACCCCTAAACTAATACATTAAAATTCAATGTTCGGTTTTACGTTTTTATACATGGCCTTACCATTTAGCCGATTGTAATAAAACTCTATCAGCTTATTGTTTGCATATCTGAGGAGGTACAAAACGTAATACATACAACTTGCAACAGATGGCGCGCGTTCAACACCAGTCAGACAAATAAGTTTTCGACAATCGTCCAGGCATAATAAAATCTATATATACACAAGCTAAGCCGTAAGCAAATGCTAGTCATATATTAAAATTAGATAGTAAAAGTACAACATACATCCTAATTTCTTTATAATTATTCATAAAGACAATTATAATTATATTACGACACAAAAAATATAATATGACATATTTACGATATAGAAAAATAATTTAATTGCGTTAATGTGACATTTTATAGGACATTTATAATCTGTTGCATAAATATGATATAAAAAAAAATTAATTACTAGTGTATTGAATAAGTGTGTGTTAATAAATAAGATATTTACAGCAAAATTTACGAACTTTGAATGCGACTTTACTAACGTTGGTTTTAAGTACCAAGAAATTTCAGAGGCACTCAAAAATTAAATTTTCAAATATTAATAAGGCTTCGAATTTTTAAGATCACTTAATCCCAACTTCAACCACTAAAGAGTTGAATTTTTAATGAGATTTTCTTAAAAACAAATTTACTTGATCATGTACTCGTATATATCCATCAATTATTATATTATTGCAAAATATGGAACGCGCTTGAAATTTGGAACAATTAATTAAGAATTTTTTTCCGTACTTAGTTAATATGACTTCTATTTCTTTAACAATGTTGAATAGGTGATGCAGTATCAAAATACATCAATACCTCCGAATTCAATTTTTGTGGGTTGACACATTATTGCTTATCAGCATCCATATAATATATAAATAACACATATGTAGTCGTAATTGTCAGTGACACATGCGATGATCTAATAAACGCCATGTAATCGTTACTGATGCGAGTACTGCGGTGAGGATGAGACAAATTGATAATACTGTTTATTATTATCAAGTCAAACAATATTTCTAAAACAAATCATATTACCACCTCCTTATAGGAACAATTAACAAGTAATTTATTGAAAACATCATAAACCTATCTGCGTAACAAGGTCATAGAGTCGTTACTAACCAACTTTAAATCTTCACCGCTGATTCTGACTGAAAAATTATATAAGAAAATTAAAAATTGTATTTAAATACCTATTCATCGATATTACTACACATACACTTAACACATTTTTTTCTTTTTCACATTATGGCGTCTAGAATCGGCCATTTTGATTATTCAAAATTATTATACTTTCTACTCGCACAATATATACAATGTTTACGCCGTTTTGACGAATCGAAATACGTGTCATTTATTAAAATCGGCCCACGCGTTTATCTAAATGTAGGCACAAAGATACAGATCCACATACATACAAACATACATGGATGCTGATATGCAATAATGTGTTAAGCCACAAAAAGTGAAATTCGGAGATATTGGTGTATTTTGATACAACATCACCTATTTAACATTATTCAATAAAAAATAAAGTCATATAAACTAAATAAGTTCGGAAAAAAGTTTCTTAAATAATTGTTTCGAAATTCAATGTTGTTTCTTATTTTGTAAATTATACAATAATCTTATATTTAATTTTTTTTTTTTTATTTTAGATAAAATTTTTATATTAGATAATATATTAAATATGTCAACCTCCTTTTAATTAATTATAGCTTTCATCAAAAAAGAAAAGAAAATATGGATAAATACTTATTCAAACAAACTTATTAAGAGTAGGTTTGACATTTTTAGACGTCATTTTCGCAAAATGATGTTCGTGTGGCTTGACACAGTATTGCATATCAGCGTCCATATATACATATGTACATACATACATATACTCATAAACACATAATACCCCTTTGCGTCGCGCGGTCGGTTAAAAACCCGTGATTATTTACATTACAACATTAAAAACTAACGGTCTTAAAATGTAACAGAAAGACAGACTTATATATCTATTTAAATAAAATTGTTTGCCAAATATACATATATACATACATAAGCGCATCACTTTAGCACGGCTGCAACTATTTGGCTAATTGTTGTTTTGATATGTTTATAATTGTCAGAACAAGATTGGTATGAAAGAAAATGTTTAAAATATCTACATATAAAAACATATTTTTATTCGTCACCAATTACCCAATAATCGAGCAAAGTAAGAGTGAAAGGGTTATTATAGACAGAATAATTACATTATAAATTTTAATTGTTACCTATTTCTTTATTTATAAAGTTAATTTAAATAGAAATAGAAGACTTAACGATTTTCATCCATATTTATGGCCATAATACCCTTATGCTTATTGAAATAGTTATAAGGCGAGACTTACACTTGTAAGATTTGCTCACATACTTTCATAGGATTTACATAAGTTCTTACACCTGGAGAGGTTAGTGCTATTTATTTTACACACTTATGTTACATAGATAACTGTTACTAAGTTACAGAGTAGTTTTGTATCAATACGAGAATACAACTTACAAGTGTGATTTTCGCCTAATAAGAATACAGGCCAACTTTAAACAATGCTAAGAAAATGAAGCATCAAAGTAAAACAATAACTCTTAAAAGTCATTGTTTTTATTGATATATTGGTAGTCGATTCTTGGCAAAATCACAAGAGCCATCATGTCTATCGTTAAGTAATATTTTATTGTTCTTATTCAAAATAAAATACTCGGAAAACAAAGGGGTAATTAAGGTTATAAAATCTATGAGGGTTTTTAGGTTATAAGATTACGATCTTACACAGGTTAAAAAACGTAAAAAAAAAACACGACTGCGAAAATATTGAAAATAGAACGACGACTAACTAATAAGTCTTGTATTTGTAAATAAACTATAATAAAATTTCCACTCCATATCACTTCTTTAAGGCGAGAATTATATTTGTAAATTTAATCTCGTAACGGATATAAAAGAACTTTGTAATCTAGTACCTATTAGATACGTCAAAAGTATTTACAAAAGCTGAGTATGTCGAAAATAAATTAACAGTTAACCCATGTAGATGTGAATCTATATGAAAGTTTGAGAGCAAAAATTATAAATATAATTCTCGCCTTGGTGTTAAATTTACAATAATCCGGACTGCAATCCGCAAAGCCAATACCTACGTCACAGCAACTATCTGTATACTTTTCAACCCAATTCGTTCAATGATTTGAACTGTATGTTGACAGATTAGTAATATATGATGCCACCAAAAATACCATTTCTGTCGTTTCACTCTATTACAAGGTATGTAAGGCATTTAGAAATATTGAAAGTTATTGTGAAATTTAAAAAAAAAACTCGGAAACATAAAATAATACTGGCTGTACAATACTGTATGTTTAACACTCTGTACATGGAACACTGTTGGCGAATATTATTTATTTAAAATGAATTAATCGGTTACTCTTTACGTCGTACTCTCGAAAAGGGGCTAAAATCCACAATATAATTTGGCATTCGTTCAAAGAAAAGAAAAACTTATAAAACCTTGTTCCGAGATGTCAATATTAAGCTTATTTCACAATGAAATAGTGAAGCCGATGTAGAAATTAATTTAGTATCCGAAGCCTTATTACATTCCTTCTGTGTCCCTTGTCACTGGCTATTTTAATAGCTTCCAAGTTTTAGGATACCATTCACTGGATAGATACAGCTTAGCAGTGCTATAGATATGAAGTATTTCAATTTAATTAAGTAGTGATTTTTGTACCATTTTTTAGTCAACTAAAATCGATTTAATGTCAAATGACATAAGCCGCGTGAAATATATGATTTATTTCTTTTTCTTTATAATAATAGCCGATAAAGTAGCAGACAAGTTACTTAAAGGTAAGTGATTACCGCCGCCCATAGATACTTGCAGAATAAAAGGAGCCACCAATGCGTTGTCAGTTAGAAAAAAATTAGGAAATAGTGGAAGAGATAAAAAGGGAGCCGTGATTTTCAAGTTTTAAATTTTAAAATCAAAGGATCTTAATAGGCCATTGTGTGTTATGTTTAAAAAATTTTAAACTGTACCAATGTATAAAATTATTCAATAAAACTTCAGGTTTCATTTTCGTAATAATAGTCTATATCCTTATTCAAACTTCAATCTATATCTATATAATATATATTATAACAGACGGAAGAACATGACTTTCACGCTTATAATGTAGATTTAGAAAATGGATGTTCCTATTACATCAAAGATTCCAAAGATACAAGAACGGTATTAAGTAACGATTTTAAAAGATAAGAAACGGCCTTCACGCGTTTTGAATATAAAAAGGGTCAGTCAGCAAACTAATTTAGCGAATACTCTAGCTTTTTTATGACAAGTACGAATGGTAAACGATATATTATGTAAAGTGAGGCATATTTTACTTTTAATTTCAAAAGAGTTAATTATAAAATAAAATTACAATTGAAATAAATAATAATAATAATAAGATGTTAAGAAACGAGATATTTTTAAGGAATTTATTCGTGTGAATTTAAATATGAATGGGATCACTTACCATTTTTAAGATAAATAATATTTCTGTATACACCTACGTTCATATATAAAAACTGACCTATTATGTAAAGTGAGGCAAATTGTACTTTTAATTTCAAAAGTGTTAATTATAAAATAAAATTACAATTTAAATAAAAGCTAAATTTGTTTTTATTTTACTGTAAAATAACACTGAAAAATTTTGAACACAAAGAGAATCTAAAGAATTTTTCTTTGTTTTTTACATACATACAGTTATAGATTATGTAACATTGTAGTATTTCAGCAGCAGAATAGTACCTAATTATAAAAATCATCAAAGAACCTGGCGAAATATAGGCTAGCATAATTTAACGCAAGTAAAACCACAGGCACAGCCCATTTATGAAATAAAAAAAATCATGTCTCAACGGTATTGAAACGGTTACTTCATAAAGTTTATAGCATTCTACAATCATTTTAACGTGAAACGATAAAAATATTATGGTCACCGTTAAAAACCTGTTGTTCGAGATTTAAATTTTCAACCATACTGAAACGAAAATAGATCATCGTATATCATGAATTTATTTTGTCTAAGATATTCGTGTACACGTATGAGCGAATTTGTTGAATACGTAATTAGAGTTCAGACGGGCTCTCACTGGGAGAATCTGCCTCTATGTACGATACAAGGTTCGATTTCAGCATTACGTACAAGGCCGTCTCAAGGCACGCTGAATCTCTTGATCGTACATAAATTTGGGATCCTGTTAAAAAGTTAAAAGATAGATAAAAAATATTTTCCTGTTATTATTTTATATAGGGAGTGTACCAAATAAATACAGTTACTGACCAAAGGCAAAGATATCTTCCATTGACGGTTTTACGTGTCTTGTAGGTTATGTATGTATTTCAGTTTTTTAGGGCCATAGAGAAGTGTGGGCTCAGGGCCACAGATCCTGTGTTCCTTTATGGTAGATGAAACTAATTACGTTACAACATCTCCCTAGCAGATAAGTATTCGACTGTAATGTAACAATTGAAAATTCGATTTGAGTATTACGTTACAAAGTAAAAAAGGTAAAGTAACAGCCTGTTAAGGTCCTATTAAGAAGAAGGTTTAGAGCTTAATCCACCACGCTGCTCTACTGCGGGTTGGCGGATATACATGTATCAGAATTTCTCCCGACACATGCATCCTTTCGATGTTTGGGAGTGAGGAATACGGGGGTGGGGGGATTTACGATTCCGCCTCATTGGATGACGAGATTATTGTTACATTGCAGGCGAATGTTCTTAGTGAGAAACCGCCTTTAGACACACGACGTGGTAATTATATATTTTTTGTATAATTATAAGATTTAATCATACCCGACGTTATTTCATAATTTAGTCTCAAAAATTATTCCATTGATACTGAATAAGATGTTAAGAAACGAGATATTTTCACGAATTTATTCGTGTGAATTTTAAATATGAATACAACATTTATGGTTACTTTATGGGATCTCTTAACATTTTCAAGATAATAATAATTCTGTATACACCTATACCTAAACTTAATAAGTTACAAGTGTGTTTTATATTTATTTTGCTATAAGGATAATTATATATTTCCAAATATTGTAAAAAAATATACATAAAAACTGACCGTGTTGAAATCATTTTATATATTAATCCGAAGGTTCACACTGTTTGTAGGGGAATATTTGTATAGGTAATACTAATATATATTTGTAAGTCTGGATGTCTGTACAGTAATAGTTTTATATGTTCTTTGCCTACCAAAGATACATTTGTAAGTTTTGCTTACAGACAATATTAACATAAATTGATTAAGATTATTATAACAAACATCTGAATATTGAATTGTTGACTTTTATCAAAAGAATCGCGGAGATCAGATAATAATCGCTGAATGCATAAAAAATTATAATTTATCCAATTCAGACTGAATAATAAGCGAACTCTTGCAAAAAAAGGCTACGAATATTACTATAAAAGATAAAGGTACGATATTTGATTCACTCAGCGCGAATTCTCATATATACTTGTACAATTTGTTCCAAATATTAAATTTTTACAACGCTTTTTTATGAACCAACCTTTCGCTGTCCGGTTTTTATTGAATATCGTCGGAGGAAAGTAATTACGTTATACAACTTAAAGATATTAATTTAAGTAATGTTATTTCAAAATGTATCAGGTTATTTGCGGTTTATCAATATAAATTGGCGTAAGTAAATACTCTTATTCGTATTATGTAATTTAGGTAGAATAAGCTGTTTTAGTTTTAAAAAATGTTGGAGGTTATTATTATGTTTATACCATACTAACGGCCCCTCACGATTTCACTGACGCAGGACTTTCATACAACCTTAGTGAGCAACTCCGTCCCAAAAAGAACCACCATGCGAAAATTGAAACTCCTAGCACTTATAGTTTTTAAGCTTTCGTGATGAGTGACCTTTCTCTTGTATATATATAAAATATTTCTATAAAACGACTAGCCGAAAATCTTATATATGAATGAATGAAGTGCACTCGAGAACCACTGAACCTATTTTTAAAGTTCTGGTATCATTTGTAGAGTTCAATATTCTAGATAGTCACTGACTATATTTTACGTATATATGGGTAACAGAATGACTAATAACGGTTTTTGCAACTTGTAAATAAATGTTTTATATATTTTTTCATTTTATATTTTAAAAATAATATAGCTTACATAGCTTAAAAGTCTAAGTGGATACGCAGTCTCGTTACTTTCATATCGTTGAAATGATATTTACTGGAAACGACGATAATATTTAAAATGAAGCTATTAATGCTGTATTTAAAATTCTAACAAAGTTCTTACGATGTACGGTAATTACGTGCACTTCATATATTAAATTGTAATTAATGCATGCTGTAATAAATAAGACAATAAAAAAGTAAGCTAGTTCAAAAGCAATATACGCAATTTCATTTACGTGGACGATATACTAATTCTAGTAAATTTGATATAAAAAATAAATTACTGAACCGCTATTGATTAAAATTCTATGACACCGAAAAATTAACTTGACCAAATCAGCTTATAGTGTTATTTATATGGATCAAATTTTGGTAAGTATTCGGCAACCTAAAGCAAAGACTTATCGAAAAAATGCTCTTAAATTCAAACATTGATGAGACCTTTAAAGAAAACATTTTAAATCAAAATAATTATTATGATTCACGTGGAATTCAATGTGTTATAATAACATATAATTATGTCATAATTCATATACTTGAAGAATAGCGTAAATAATTCATATACACACGTTTATCTTGTTAACTTAATCACGCATAACATAATACTCATGAAGGATGTTGTTGTAAACAGAACTTATGCATTCACAGTATGCGAGCAATGCAAGTTATTAATGCATAATTGAATAATAAATCATTGTATCAATTCCATATTAATTGTAGAAATTCATTAGCTTTGATTATTATTCTAGATTTGTATTTCCGCAATCTGATATGCAATTACCTAACGCTAGTATAACGTCAATAAACAACTATTACGCACGGATTTTATGACCTTTGATTAAAAGATATATAGTTCGACTATTCCTTTTTTTTTTATGTTAGGCGAGAATAATATTTGTTAGTTTTACTTTCGAGAGCGATATAAAACAACTCCGTAAGCTAGTAACAGAAACATCGTAAGTTACGAAAGATGTTCATCAAAAATAAGGTACTGACAGTAAATTCGTTCAGGTGTTAAGCAGTAAGAAAAATCTTATGTAAATCTTTATGAAAGTCTGAGAGTAAAACTTATAAGTATAGGGGAAAGGGGCCCAAGGCATATACGTTAACATTCGAAGCGGAAAATTAATAGCTGATAATCGATATATGTATGACTAAACTCTTACACAAACGACTAGTAAGTTTCATGGCGTATAAAACTAGTAACAGAATTTTTTTTTTTCGTAGGAAAATATAACCGACTTCAAACAGAATTGTTATTGTACCTATAAAAGGATGGAAGGAGGAGCCGAGATGGCCTAGTGGTTAGAACACGTCGATCTCAACCGATGATCGCGGGTTCAAACCCCGGCTAGCACCACTGATTTTTCAAGTGCTAAATTTGTGTTTAAATTCATCTCGAGCTCGGCGGTGAAGGAAAACATCGTGAGGAAACCTGCATGTGCCAGGAGAAATTCTGACACATGTATATCCGCCAACCCGTAGTGGAGCAGCGTGGTGGGTTAAGCTCTAAACCTTCTCCTTAATAGTAGAGGAGGCCTTTGCCCAGCAGTGGGATATTAACAGGCTGTTACTTTACTTTACTTTACTATAAAAAGATAAACGATCGTAGCAATCATTCGGGTCATTTGCTGTTAGTTATTGAAGAGTTCTCTGTTTATCTCAAATGCGTCAACCCACAAAAAGTATAATTTAGAAATATTGTTATATTCTGACAATGGGTCACCTGTTTAATACTATTCAAAACATTTTAAAATCATTTACACTAACGTGACCACGAACGCTGCAAAGTGCTCGAAACGTCGGGATGATAAAAATAATTAATATACGCGATTTAAATCCGTTTAAAATAGTTTCATTTCAATGAATATTAATCGCGAAAATCTAAGACAACGATAGATGGATATATACTTCTTCAAACAAATTTATTTGACATGTTTAGACGCCATTTTCAAAAATGAAGTCCGTGTGGCTTAACATAATATTACTTATCAGCGTCCAATTATGAATGAGATGTTAGTATAAGTTACACTCTAAATGTCAAACTTATCGTGGAATATATAAATACAATCATAGAATAAGTATTTAAGCGTCTAATGTGGAAATGGGTACTGTATTACCAAAACAGACACACCTTGAAAAGTTTTAAAGAATTACATTAACTAATTACTCATATAAACCATCGTGTTGATGTAATCGAGGTTCTTGTATATTGGCAACACTGTTTAAACACTATGAGAATTTGCGTTTTGAAAAATATTGCTTTTATGCACATTTATTTTATTTGTTTTGACCAGGTTCGACCTTGGAGTTCTTCGTATAATATAAGTTTAGTTGTTCGATTCAATAATTCTTGCGGATCTGATTTTATTACAAAACTTATTTCTTTGATAACTATATTATTAATACTAATATAAGGGTGAAAGTTACTCTGGCTGTTTGTTTGTCTGTAATGTATTCACGCCTAAACCACTAAAGCAATTTTGATGAATTTTGATATGCAGACAGATTGAACCTTCAAGAGGGACTCGAGTATAAAAAGTAATGTGGATAAAAGTTTTTATGGTGTTAAATTTGCGGGGACTACTTTATTTATTACTAACAGTCCTTTGCGATTTCACTCGCATTTATGGTTACTGCTTCGCTTCTATGAGTCAGAGCGTGATGTAATATAGCCTATTGCTTTCCGCAATAAATAAACTATCTAACACAAAAATAATATTTCAATTCGAACCAATAGTTCCTGGGATTAGCACGTTCAAACAAACAAACTCTTCAGCTTATTATTAGTATAGATAATCAAAAAATATTTAATAAGTATTTCGATTTTGCTTTAATTGTAAAAAAAATTGTTCGTTTTTAAGTGATTCATTCGTTAACTATTCTTCACTTTGAGATATCCGCATTTCATTTCACTTGAGTATATTTTAAATAAATAATTCTGATTTTAATTTATTTAAAATTCGACTTACAGCAGGTTTCTAAAGCTAATTTTGATTATAAGTGCAATTACAATATCGACGGATCCAATATGTCTTGTACTGTTTACGTAATAACATATTAATCCAATTTAAAATAGCATGTTTACATTATTTATTATTCATATGTGCTCTGAGCACGTCATTTTGTTTATATTATACAGATAAAAGTAATTCTCACTGTTATTATAAAAGCCAATCAGATTTTGTTTATTTCTTATGCTTTAATTCTTAACTGATTTTCATGAAATTTTGCATACACGTTACCAGGAGTACAGAATAGAATATGAGGTACCTTTCATAATTAAAAAAAAAATCCCGAGAAATAGAAAATTAACCGTATAAATCTGGTATAACAAAACCTTGAAGCGGACGAAGTGCAAAAGCTAGTTCACAATATTGACGCATTCTATTATCGCTTTAAATGATATAATAATAAATCCGCAATGAGGCATTAAGATACTAGATAATGGTGCACGGTTAGAATTCTGTCGATTCATTATCGATATTATCGTAACAAATAATAATAATAAAGTAACCCAAAAATCCTTTAAAATATTGGGAATTAGCCATTGAATTAAAAACTCTACGGAGATCCAGTAGACACATAATAGGTACACATTATTTTATCAACAACCAGTGTCATTCCTAAATCTTAAAAAAAAAGCTTAAATTCTTTAAATATACCAATTAACACGCCCATTCATCTAATGCAAAAGCTAGTAATTTTAGACACATGGCGGATTACTCGCAAAATTCTCTAGCCAATGTCTTTTGTGTCGACATAATTTGCTAGACTTGCTTGTCTAACATAAATCTCCCTTTTGATAAAAAAGAGAATAAAAAAAAAATATTTATAATCCCATCAATAAATATATCTGTAATAATCGATATAAATAACACTTTTGCATTATCATCGAAAAATATAATATAATCGACAAACAAAATTGCATTCGATTATCGATATTATTGCATTATGGATATTGTAATACTCATAGTAGTTATATAAAATATCGATAAAGAAAAATCTATATAACTATACACTGCTCTTCTAATATCGCTATATTTCCGCTGTTAGTCAATATTGTTATTACGTCACAAGTATACAATTATAAACGATAACCCTATAAAATATTATGATTTGTAGAAACTAATCATAATATTGCTAAAACGATTATAAATTAATTTATTGAACTAGAACATAAGACATATCTCTGTTTGTTCACAAAATACCACTTTCAAATCATCCACAAAATATCGTGATCGAAGAACATTCTTATGGTAAATTAAGATTCAAATATTGATAAGTTACGTCAAACTCAATGAAGGAATAGGGTAGGGGTTAGGCTTCCGGTTCTCTCACTCACCATATGAGACACAACTTTATCTAGACACGCGGTAGCCAAGTCAACTCTCGCATTTATAATAGTATTAGAATATATCTAACCATAACCTGACACATGATAATGATTCACTCACTCTCACTGAAGATTGAGGTGAAGTAACTCATGTGCCTGTGTTTCGTTTGATGAGTGAAATGGAATGAAATGAGCTGGAAGCCTAACCCCCTCCACTATTCGTTGCCTAGCTTCGTATTTCTTTTGATACCTTATTCGTTTTTAAAATGCATTGTCAATGCAATACATGTCATTTGTAGTTTCTCTTTCCTCTGAGGGCAAGGCAATAATCGATTAGATCAGAATAATTCCTACTAAGAGTAACTATCATTATAATGGCCTTGTGGTAACGACCGGGACCGATAGCTTTATATGTTTTTCGAGACAAGGTAGCGAGATCCAGCAAGACAAACACCTAGAAAAGAATGTATAATTCCACAAATGTCTGCCCTGAAAGGGTTACAACCTGAGGCCGGTCGGTGTTAGAGTTATGTTTAGTACTATATCTCACTGTCTAGCTATCCTCTTATTAAACCCTTATATATTTTTAACTAGAAAATCACATTTAGCTCTCACAAAAGAGTATTTTCGATCTATTGAATTTAGTCATAATCGTTGACTTCCAATTTAAAAGCTAAATGCGTTATTTGAAAATTTTACTGTGCAATAAAATCTATACCGTTAACTTGAAATGATTTTATGACGTGGAATATTTTTCGATTTATCGTGCCATAGCTTACTATGCATATGTATTGGCATTTTTATTTATTATATAAGCCTGGCAAACGGGGCCACTTTATTTACGGGACCAGAGGAGCCATAAATGCGTTGTGAGTTTAAAATGGAATTAAAGTCAGAAAGGAATGAGGGAACTTTTTCTAGATTACGCGTTATTAAATTAAGATCCAGCATTATTTTTTTATTCAAATCGGTTCTTAGACTAATCTGAATATTTATTCCTTTTCGTAAAGTATTTGAATTAGCCATTCAAGCTCATTTAAAATTGACGATACCTTTTCATATTTGGATGTTGATAAGCAATACTATTTCAAGCTACACGAATTTTGAGAAAAAAGCGTCTAAAGATATTAAACCTATTCTTAATAAATTTTTTTGAAGATGTATATATCCATCTTTTCTTTTCTATTTTGATAAAAGGTAAAGTGAATTAAAAACAGATTGGTATAATACTTTTTTATTTAATTATAAGATTTTCCAATATTTCAGATTATTGTAAGAAGGGCAAAATATGAAACGCGCCTGAAATTCGGATCGTTCAATTAAAAAACTTTTTTCCGTACTTATTTAGTTTAGATGACTTGAAATTTTTTGAATAATAGTTGACGCATTATCAAAATACATCAATATCTCCGAATTAGTATTTTTGTGGGTTGACACATTATTGCTTATCAGCATACATTAATTCTTAAGAACAGTAATTTAAGAATAGATGACGCAGGCGACTTTGTCTGCGTAAAAACTTCTTTACTTTTTATTTTCGCGTCACAGAGTAGAATATATTTTACTCAATAAACAGACTAAATCAAGAAGAAGATTTAAATGCATATTAAAAAGAAGAAAGACCGTAATTTTCAAAGATTTCTAATGTGATGTAGTAAAATAATTATTTGATTTAAGGTTTTAGTATGAATTTCTTTTAAAGCAAACGCTTATAATGACTCGCTAGCGAAAGAATGAAATTCAGTTTCTTGTATAACAATGAACACTAAAAGCGGAACCATAAATCTGTTTGAGAGACATTGATTGACAGAATCGTAATGAACCGATCGCATACATTTAGTATCTTATATATTTTAAGAAAAAAAGAACACGAAAATTCGTTTACTTTAATTGCAATTAAAATAAAATATTTAAATCTTAAAACGCAATATATATATATATATATATATATATATATATATATATATATATTTTATAAACTCGTCACTAGAAAATACCTTTAACTTGCTATACATATTAACATCGGCACAAGTCGAAGGATAGGCGTTTCAGTATTATAATCAGAAATCAACTATCAAAATATACCATTTTGTGATAGAAATAGTTTAACCTAATTACTCCGCGGTACGTAAAACTATTTATAAAACGAGAATTAAATTTGTAAGTTTTACTATCGAGAGCGATATAAAACGACAATGTAAAAAAGTAATGCACAAAAAATTAATTTTTTCAGGTGCAAATTAATGAGAAATAACTTATGTAAATCTTTATAAAAGTCTAAGAGCAAATCTTATAAATACTATTCTTGCCTCAGGTTCTTAATATTTTGTTTCTTTATGCCCTGTAAATAACCCACTACCTGAGGCCTATTTTCTTGTCAAGCGGAATAAAACCTTATATACCTCATTCACCACGACCATATTTAAGAATTTCTTCTAACTAATTATAGATTGTGGGATGCCTCACAAGTGCATCCTTCATTAACACGACAATAATTTTAAGACCAAGCACTTAAAACACCTAGTGATACTTCTTCTTCTGGACCTATGTTTATGGTTCAAGATATGTGATACTGTATTTCATCAAAATCATTAGGCTATCTTATATTTATAATTTTGAAATAAGTTCCCTTAAAAAAAAACCTTTTCCTTATCCTTTTTTTTATCGTTTAAGATCCCTATGAACTATCCTCTAAGTTGTCTCAAGCCTTTGAAAAAATTTCCTTTACATTAAAATATCGTAGTCAATAGTCTTAGATAAGTCACTAATATTATAAAGACGTACAATTTGTTTGTAAATTTGTATGTAGATAGTAATCTCGGAAACTACTTATCCGAATTTAAAAAATCTTTTTGCTTTGGTTAGCCCATTTATTGAGGAAGATTACAGGCTATATTACAGACTCGCAGGAGTGAAGCAGTAACTATAAACGCAAGTGAAACGGCGAGAGGCATCTAGTATTTAATACATCATAAAATATACTTTAATATAATTTAGCTAGAACAATTTTAGACTCATGTATTATAAGAAACAAATGATATACTAAAAAGATAAAAACAAAACAAAAGACATTTTCGTATTTTCACCTAAACGATAATCATATCCATATTCCATACATCATAGTTTTTTCGTGCAAATATATTGCATTACACGCAAAAAGCTTTCACCCATCCTTTCTTTAGAGACTAGCTTATCTGGCATTACTTTTTGTACACGATCAGTTATTTGTCTCATTCGTTTTAGTGTAATTAGAGAGAGACGGAGCGTATTTTCACCGCAAATGACGGGTTTAATGAGGGTCCCGCGATCGGTCGAGACGGCAGATGAGTTGACGTGACAAGGGTTAGGTTACCGGCTCTATTTGTTCACTTTTACCTTTCGTGACTCACGTTGAATATAAAGTCTTTAATATCCTTTCCTGAAGGTCCATGTTAATTAACTATAGGAACGATTAAATGATCAATTATAAAGTCTCTTTTCATAAATGTAACCAGTAAGAGACACGTTAATTTATCGTTTTGTGTTTGAGTTTTTGTACTTTTATGCAGATTTATTATTAATAAATTTATGCTAATTATATTAAGAGAAAATTTCTTTGTAAAATTGTGTATATACATATGTATATGTTGGTAATCATTGAAATTACTTATCCAATGCGAAAAATGCTTTTTGCGTTAAATAGCCCGGATTTTGATGAACGCTTTATTATATCATAGTACGACTCATAGGAACGAAGTGGTAATCATAAACACATCTGAAACGATCACGAAGGCTAGTTTTAAATATAAATATCAGTTTATATAATCTGAAAAACTTTTGCATTCCTCGTTTTACACCTGAAAACATTTACCAACTCCTTAAGGTTACCCACCTAGGTAACTGTTACTACGTTATAGTTATTTAATAATGCTTAAGAAACTTAAGCTTTCAAATATAATTCTCACGTAATAATAATAACTGCTTAATTTATTTCAAATATTCTTTTCATCTAAGAAACACCGCTTTAAGCGAACCATATTTGATTTCGTCAAATCTTCATGAACGAGCTCAGCTGCTGTCTCGCACAGGATAATCAATTTATATCTATACTAATATAATAAAGCTAAAGAATTTGTTTGTTTGTTTGAACTACTGGTTGGAATTGAAAAAATATTTTAGTGTTAGATAGTTTATTTATTGAGGAAGGCTAAAGGCTAAGATATTAAAAATTAGGTGAAAAGGGCACTATACGAGGAGAATTATCTTTTCAAATGTTTTCGTCACAACAATAACTTAAATTTTATTTTTATTTCAATGCATCAAAAAAAATAACTGAAATGGTAAAAAAATAACGATTAATAAAAAAACCGTTAATTATTTTTAATAGATGCACATATTACTAATACATTTCTCATATTTTCGTATAAGTAAATATTTTAATAATAAATTAAATTCATATTATATTTATAGTTTTAATTCACGATTAAGCAGGAAAAGATAAATTATGTTTTTAAAAATAAAATTTTCGATTATAATTAAGTAATTACAGATAAGAGTGTTTAAGTGAAGCGGGCAGTGAAAAGAACCTCGGTTTTAAATTTAATTTCGTTCGCGATAATTATACTTTTCTTAGGTATTATAATGAATATAAAATGACTACCTGTCCCTTGCCGTATGAGCCGTAGCGTGATGTAATATAGCCTATAGCCTTCCTCAATAAATAAACCATCTAACACAAAAAGATTTATTAATTCGAACTATTAGTTCCTGAGATTAGCGGCTTCAAACAAACAAACAAACTCTTCAGCTTTATAATATTAGTATAGATTAAAAAACCAACGTTATTCAAGTCCATGCCATTTTATCGTACAACAATAATTTTGTACAGACTAATAAGCTTTATCTATTAATGATTTTTTCGTAGGCTTGTACTAAGGAAGCTATTAATATAATATTATCTATTACATTCATATCCATCATTATATTTTTCAAGTTGCCATAATTTGATGTATCTATATTTATTTTATCGCGTCCTTTTTTTACCATTTCAAATTTTTTATCGACGTTCGAATTTCTATGGCGTTTTTGCCACCATTACTCAGTGAATGTATTATTACACAAATGATGCCATACGTTTCAAGCAGATGGCCAATGTCATTGAACTCAAAATTATTTCCACCATGCCATACTAAAATTAAAGTATTAATTTTAATCTGGATGTATTTTGACTGTGCAATCATTCTGAAATTAAATCTGAGTAGGTTTAAAAATGTAAGCCGTCTGTTGGCCGCGACTAAGGATTATTTGAAAATAGATTTGTTTTAAAAAGTATTGTTAAGTATTTAAAACTAAATGATCCGGTGAATTTACTATCTTAAATTACCAATTTCAAATTTTTGGCTATTTCCTTTTTTAATTTGAATTTCTTAGGCCACTCGAATATTGAGGCGAATTACACACATTAAAAATCGATAGAATCCTTTTTTATTGTTACAAAACTAATGTAAGGCAATTAATATATATGTACGTATTTTATTTTATAAAAAAGTACACACCTTGAGAATAAGGTGATCGCTTCCAGCCTGGAAGATTGCCTGAATCTTAATAATTAAAATAATAATAATTATAATATATATAATATTTTATAATTATTATAATTTTAATTATTAATTATTATTTATCATATATTTATTATAATAATTATAATATATACATATACAAATAATAATAATATATACAATCAATAATAATAATTACGATACAATCTATAATTAATTCTTGACATCCCATGGTTATGTTTTCTAACACCGTTGTAGAATTATTTGTCTTATGTTCAAAAAGATAATGTTAATTCTAAATATGAATACAAAAAATCGATTTACAACCTTCTCCTTAATAGGAAAGAAGATAAGATTTTGCCGAGCAGTGGAACATTTACAAGCTGTAATACCAGCGTATAGGTATTAAAAGTCATCATATATTGTTCTAATCTAGTTATATTATATTATCCGAAAAAAAAACATTGAAACAAAAAGCAATAGATACATATTTCTACTAAAGTAATAGTGAATGTCGTAAACAATTTCCAATACATTAAAAAGTCAATTTTTATTTCTTGGCTTGCTTCAGGAATTCAATTTACTCCTTGACCTTCAGTGAATTTTCGTTTGAACGGCGAGATAACGTAATCGTAATAAATAACCGGTTCACTGTTTCTTTATGTAAGACTTCGATAGCAAAAGTGTGTAATCATGGTCGAAATAATAAATGAAATTTAAAACCAAATGCAAGGCACTGCAAGGTGAACGAAAATGGTTAAAGTACCTACACGTTAAAGTATCTGTATAATATATGTAAATGCTAACCGTTACTATTTGGCTGTATCCATACACGGCTCAAGACACTTAATGGATCGCGCTGATTGGGATGCATATAGTTATTAGGGCATAAACATTCGCTATGAAAGTATTTTGCAAAATTCATCCCCAAAAGGAGTGAGATGGGATTTTAAAGTTTGTATGAAAAAAATTTGACGCAAGGGAAGCCGCGAGCAAATACTAGTAATTATATATAATAAAGCTGAAGTGTTCGTGTTTAAATACGCTTATCTTGATAACTCTATCAGTTGGATTGGACTTTTTTTGCTTTAGATAGCTATTCATTGAGTAAGGTTATAAAACACGTTATGTGAAATGGCAGAGCAGTAATTATCAACCAATCAAGTAATTAATTTAACGCGAGCGAACCGCAAGGATCGTATTACGCATAATATAATTATCTACGTATATATGCACATATACATATTTAAAAGGAGACCGTGACTGATTGACAGCTTAGATCACTAAACAGATTGGATTGAAATTTTGCATACAAAAAGTGATTTGGAATAAGCTAAGAACAGATTTTATCAAATTTAACTCAAAAAGGGGTGAAATATGTCTTAAATGGTGAAGATAGCGTTTACTTCGTGGTACGATTTTAATTTTTATACTTATTTTTGCCTGATATCCCATTGTGAGCACACCTACCAATGCCAATGCAATGATAATAACTCGTTGTTGCTCGCGACTTTACCCGTGTTAAAATAAATTTTCTTTATAATAACGTAATAACATATATGTATATATGACCTATCCAGAATAATGTACCTTTCAAATGGTACCATGATTTTGAAAATAGTTTATGTGGTTCAAAAGTTTATTTTACACAAAACTGTCTCCTTCTTTATTATTTTAGTATAGATTTGTTTAAGACATACGGAAGATTTCGCAACTTGTGACCACAAACAATTATATACCCACGCTTTTTTGCCCCTGAATACAATTCTAAATATATTTAGAGGTTACATCGATTTTATCATTGCCTCCTTTGTTTATTAATTAATAAAAAAAAAACTATTTCTACCCGCGGTTTCGCTCGCATTGACGTAGATTTTCTCCCTCGAGAATTATATTTTTTCTGTGGAGTAGTTGAAGCGTAACAAATTCATATTCGCATTCATAATATTATATAGTTAGGATTATACAAACATTATATAAATACATTATAACCATATAAATACTATGTAAATTAGATTGAATTTTATTGTAATATTTATTTTTTTTTTGCAATTTCTTTGATAAACATATTATTGTATTTACTCATAGTTATATAATAACCTAATTATATATTCATTGATTCGTTCGTTTGAGCTTCCTAGTACGAAGTAAATAATATAGTCTCAAATATATTGCTTTAAGATTTCGTCGAAAATATATAGAAATATTGAAATATTGTATTCGTTATACGGATACAATTTACACAACAAATCAGAAATGGTATATACAACACTCTAAAAGGAAATTTGATATAAAAAAGATGTTTTGTGCGTTCGTTCGTAACTTCTGTGCTTCATACCATTTATCGGATAGCGATAAGGCGAGGAGTCTATAGGAATAGTACAATTAAATTTCTAGTAAGTGGCATGTGTCATACTTCTCTATGCATTCCGAAATCATAAGGATTGTGATGAAACTTTAGTAGGATGTTCTGTGGACACCGACGAGGTTTCCTGGCCTAAAAATGTAAACCAAAATTCAAACTACTTCGGGTGGTATCGCAATGCATGCCTAGTAAAGCTAGTATATTGTCGGAGATACTACAAAACCGCGTATATTGCATTTTCTATATAGTCTTAATTTATCCCAAATATTATAATCCATTATTGATAAAATAAGCCTGATGGGCATTTTCTATTACGCAATGTATTTTATCAGTTGTGCCAGCGACCATATGTTAAAATTTATTTATGTTGAGTATTAATTGTAAAAATATCGATTATATAATTTTTAGCAAGCTTATTTTTTATCAATAATGAAATTAAACATTTCAGAGATAGACCTTATTGCAAACGCAAGTTACGCGGTTTTACTCTATCTCTCAGAATTATAATACCACATAGTAAATATAAAAATATGCTATTATAATAAGGCCGAAAATAGCGTGAATTAAATTTAATTAGTACACTTGAAATTGTTTCCACCGTAAGAGGCTTTTTACTGACCCTCGTCTATTTATTACTTTCAGTACAAATTTTTTAAAAAGAGAAACTGACTTACAATAAACATAGTAAATAATTATAATTAAATATGTTATCGTAAAAAATCTGATTTATAGATTTTGTAGAATCTATACTAATATTATAAAGCTGAAAGAGTTTGTTTGAACGCGCTAATCGCAGGAACTACTCATTCGAATTCAAAAATTATTTTTGTGGTTTATAGTTTATTTATCGATAAAGGTAATAGACTATATGACATCATGTTACGACTCATAGGAGCAGTGACCATAACCGGGAGGGACAGCTAGTCAATTATAAAAGATAATTTATACTTATATTACAAGAATAAATAGAAGTAAAAATCTATACACAGACAGACACGTTGGCGCAGTGGTCAATGCAACTGACTCAAGCGCTAACGGTAGCGGGTTCGATCCCCGCTCACGGCAAATATCTGTATTGGCCATACGGATGTTTGTCGAGGTCTGGGTGTTTGTGTTAGTGTTGTGAGTGTTTCCGGACCCCCGACACAAGGGCACACGATCTTAATGGGGGCCGTTGAGTGCGATGTATTTACATGTATACTTTAGGTTGCATTGCAATGCATGCCGGGTACAGCTTGTAAGCTAACAAAATATCCCACTACAAATAAGAAATAAATAGTTGGCTCTTTATTCAAGTACGCAAAATTATATTTAATTGTTAAAATAAATATAGCAAGAGATTATCAGAATCGAGATTTGATGATATAATGAAATGACGATAGTATTGATATATGTAATTAATTACACTTCTTACATCATTTACTTAACATCGCCATTCGAAGGTTAGCTCGTGACGACCTTGACTTTGACCACAAAATGTTAAAAATATAACGAACGAAAACGTTAATAACATATTCGTTCGTTATAATTCTTTTTTACAATGAAATGTATACTGATATTTCGTTTTTTGAATAGAACAGGCTTTAACTTAGCATCAATAGTTAAGTACAAATAATAAGAGCAACAAGATTAACAAGTAATGTTAAGAATTGAACTTAAAAATGTTCTTAAGGTTGTAGTAAATCAAATTCACTCCTTGTGCATAAGAAAATAAATCATATTAACAGTTGGCGACTTTATACGAAGCAAAATAAAGAATTAAATCGAATTACACACAATAATATAAACACACACACGCAAAAACGCCCGAGCGTTTACACGTTCACCAGAGATTAGTGTATAATCTCTTGTGAACGGAATGAATGAACCGGAATGTATAAAATTTAAGTATATTAAAAGTAACAATAAAAATATTTAATAAAGTTGCACTTAAGATATACGTAACATACCTTAACACACTTTTAAGAGAAAGGATAAGTTACATATTAAAAGAACTGACAAAATGTGTCGACTTGGAACTACTTTATAAAGATAAGTATTAAGTGTAACAGTTAATTTAAACATAAATTACTAAAGGCGTTGCCTTATTAACATTTTAAATTCCATGCGTTGTAAAAACCAGTTTTCTTCTTTTTATAAAACGTAATTGCTCATAATTTGCAAAAATGTTTATTATATTTTAAGTTTGTCCATACTTATAAACGCAGCACACTAAGATCTCATGACCTTGTGTCGGGGGTTCGGAAACACACACAACACTAACACAAACGCCCAGACCACGCTAAACGTCCGTATGGCCAATACAGATGTTTGCCGTGAGTGGTGATCGAACCCGTTAGCGCTTTATTCAGTTGCAGTGACCACTGCGCCAACGTGTCTATCAAACTTATAATAATCGTGTTTAACGTTACCCGCTTCCATGGTTTAATAGTTAATAAATCAATTTGTTGTCATCATCAGGCAGCAATGACTCTAAGGCGAGATGACACTTGTAAGTTTCACTCTCACAATTGGCATAAAATAGCTCTGAAATCTGGTAACAATAATCTAGGTTACCTTACGTAAGCTGTTGCTGCAAAAATAAAGACACTTACAGTAAATTTTAACAGGTGTAATATAATGACAAACAACTTATATTAATCTTTGACAGACACGTTGGCGCAGTAGTCACTGCAACTGACTCAAGCGCTAAAGGTCGCGGGTTCGATCCCCGCTCACGGCAAACGTCTGTATTGGTCATATGGATGTTTTTCGTGGTCTGGGTGTTTGTGTTAGTGTTATGAGTGTTTCCGGACCCCCGACACAAGGTCACGCGATCTTAATGGGGGCCTTTGAGTGTGATGCGTTTATTTATTTATTTATTATTTATTTATTTATCTGTTAAAGTTATACGTTTAATTCTTGCCTTAGAGACATTGTTTAGTAACTACAATTAGTTTAGTAACGACTAGGTAAGATGAGTCATTCCGACGATCTAACGAATATCTCCAGTGTAAATACTATTTTTTTTATAACAGATTTTAAAATCTAATTTTAAAATTTATCATACAATTATTTCTAGGTTGTATGTCAGATGTTAAGGTTGCACAATGTATATTAATCTGTTATATAAGTATATTCTACCAAACACATAAACAAGGAAGAGAAATGGGTCAGAAATTGATCCTTATGAAACCCCATTTAAAATAAAAGAACTTTATCATCAGTTGTGAACGTATTTATATATTTACGTCTAAAATACTTATATAGTTTTAACTATGTATCTTAACAGGATACTTTGTCTACCACATGTGAAGCAAACGATCCTAACCGCAAATTGTAAACATAGTATAAACCACTGTTTTGATAATTATCATACTCAGTGGCTTTGCAAAATTCACTCTTATTTTTATGTTCATTAATTTTAAAACGGCCAATCGATATTTGCTACATAATTGTTTTATGTATATTTAGAATGATGACGTACGTCGCGCTGTCAATCATTTATGTCGATGCAATTACGTAGTTATAACTTCTTAGATTTTGTTTCCTTAAGTTTTTATATCGAAACTAACTCGAAATAGATTGTTAATTCTTTCTTTTAACGGAAGAAAACACATTTTGAAATGCTTAACTTAAACCTTTAGCTTCTCGCCACATGAATTTGGGTCATATTGTTCTCAGACAATGTTTCCAAGTATATTGTTATGACAGCCATAAAATCACTTTTATTTTTCGGTGTCCAAAACTCGATACAATCTTATTGTCTCAATCTCTTTGTGGAATGTTATAATATTAATATTATGTTTACAAGCATGTTTTATTTTTCAAAAAGTTTTATTTTCATATGACTTTGCTGTTTTTTCAAAATCGACAAAAGATTAAATTATATGAAGATTGAAGAATATTTGGACGCTGATAAGCAATAATGTGTCAACCCGCACGGGCTTTATTTTGAGAAAATGGCGTCTAAAGATGTTAAACTTATTTGTTTAAAGAAGTTTATATCCATCTTTTTTTTTTATCTTTTTTTTTAAAGGTATAATGAATTAAAATTAGATAAATATATTTAATATATTATCTAATAAAAAGTTTTCAAATATTTCAGATTATTGTATAAATTACAAAATATGGAACGCACTTGAAATGTGAAACAATTATTAAGACACTTTTTTCTGTACTTATTTAGTTTATATTACTTGATTTTTTTTGAATAACGTTGAATAGTTGATGCAGTATCAAAATACATCAATATCTCCGAATTTGACTTTTTGTGGGTTGACATATTATTGCTTATCAGCATCCATTTAGAAGTTGCACATGTAGGACACTTGTCTCACACTAGTGAAATACTACGATGTTTTGGGATTGTTTTTGTGTTTCTCCGATTTTCGTGTGTTCTTATCTGATTTTTTAACTCGACTATAGTACCGACGTAAATTTTACGCTACATCTTTCTTTTAACAGAAGAAAACACATTTTCAAATGTTTAACTTTATGATTTAATAATTTTCACTTTTGAGTTTTAAGAATTGTCTTCTATGGATTTGGTAAATGTGTAAATTTAATAGCATTTGGTAAAAAATGAACCATTTTCTTTAGTTTGCCATATACTATTACTTCCCAGAAGTTGATCCTTACAAGTGACACAGTGATTTTATTGTCCAAATAACCTAGCTAGGAAAATTAATTTTTCAAAAAGTAATTATGCAGTTTAAATATTATTAAAATCGGCCCCGAGACTCTTTTAACAGTTTTTACTACAAACGCGCTTTTAAAAAAATCAGCCTATATATAAAACGTCTGTAAGTGCCTGTGCACTCTTCTATTATCGAAAGATACATTGAATGGCCGTATGAAAAGAGCCAAAAGGAAACTAGTGTAATACTGCTTTAATTACTTTTTGACATTATTTTTTATGTGTTTCAGCATATTGTTTGTATATGTAGTTGAATAAAGGTCGAAATAGATTTCCAGAAATAATATTCAGAGCTAAAAATATTATAGCCGAGTGAAAGTTGAAACGAACGAAATTATATTAAAAATTGCGTTTATTTTTGGACTGCCTGTTAATTACCATTCACTCGAAGCCTTTTGAGGGTCACTGCATCAAAAATTTTTAACTTTATTGTTAAAAACTGACTATTTTTAATTATTACGACATACTGCTAATTTTAGCAATGCTGTTTTTTTTTCTCGCACATTCTTATGAAGCCAAGGTAAGGTTTTATATTTTTTATAAATGTACATTAATCAAAAAAATGTTCAGATCTGAATGAAAATGAATATTGTAAATGAATGTCAGAGTTTTTTTTTAATTTATGAGAATGAATGAACGGATGGATATTATGATAAACGCATGCAACTCTTTCACGCAAAAACTATTAAAAAGATTTTGATGATACCTAGCAATAATATAGCTTACACGTCAGAATACCACATATAATGTATAAATATATTGTATGATTTAGCAAATTTTTTACGACAAGCGTCAAGTCAAAATAATTAATGTTCATTGATCATCATCATCAACACAAAAAAAAACATAATAAACGCATCACACTCAACGGCCCCAATTAGGATCTCAGATCACGACAAACATTTGTATGGCCATCGGTGACAGACAGACAGAGTTTCCCGTGAGACGAAATCGAACCCGCGATCGTTAACGCTTCAGTCAGTAGAAGTAACACTGCGCCAACCCGACAATCATAAAATTCGCCCTTCTTTTACTATAGTAGTATACATTTAACCCTAGAAAACGGTCTTTTAAAAGATCAAGGGTTGCCTCACATGCGGGATGCATAAACGTAGATGACACATACTCGAACAGTAGAACTACAAAACACTATACAGTAACAAAACACTATAATACTATACAAATGTTTATTTTACACATAAACAGTTAAATGCAAGCTGTTGGCAGTTACATTTATCACTGCGCTATCAATAAATAAGTCAAATATTACATAATGGAATACAAACAATCGAATTTGCTAGAAACCAGTTTTAAAATTTTTATTTTACTGTACTGACTTTAAAACAGAGACGCAAAATAAGCAATTTTTTACTTAAATGACATATGTGTTTCAATTATTTTGTTTTAATGCACCAAACTAAACCGAATTTAGTAAAAATTGTATGGGATTATAGGAAAGTGGATTTATTTAAATTGAAAAAGAAATTTTCTATATCGGTTTATTATTGATTGACAATTATATGACTACTGCAAATGATTGCCCACTTTAAGAAAAATATTGTCAGTTTGTATGAAAAATATTATCAATTAATGTTGACTGTACATCATTATACCTTATTTAGAACTTATTAAATTATTTATTACTGTGATTAATTTATAGTAGTTTTAAAATTGACAATTGGCAAGGCTTAGAAAAAAAACTAGCGAATTATGTCAAGACGCACGAAAAGAAAAAAAAAGGAACACAAAAAACTCTACCACAAAAAATAACCCTAATCTACCCCAAAATAGCTACACTTTCAGTAGAAAGAAACAATATACGTCTAACTATCGAACATTCATTCCCACTAAACGCCACTTAAGGTTTTCCATTGATAAAGATTGGCATTGTTGATTATATTGAAGCTACTGAACCAATAACACGCACGAGGTGAGTACGAGCCGAAATATTTGAAATACTTTTACAGAAAACACATACTTTTACTCAATTTTACTTGGAGTACTGTGTTTATTCATGCCTCGGCCTTTATAGATAATTTATATGTTAATAAGTTAATAGTTTTTAATCATTTTTAGGGTTCCGTAGTAAAAAACGGAACCCTTATAGTTTCGCCATGTCCGTCTGTCTGTCTGTCTGTCTGTCTGTCTGTCCACGGCTTTGCTCCGAAACCCTTAATACCAGAAAGCTGTAATTCGGTATGAGTATACATATGAATTACGCCAAGAAAGTCGTACAATAAAATCTTAAAAATATTTTTTTTTCAGGGTGTCTTCCCTATGTGTTAAGAGAGACCAAAAATTTTTTTTCTCATTTATCCCATGTTGTGAGGTATCGTTAGATAGGTCTTTTAAAAATGTTATAGGTGTGGGAAAACCATTTTTCCGAACGACGAACTGTTTCCGAAATATTAAGCTTTGAAGTGTCAATTTTTCTTAGACTCAAGTGTCCCCCCCCTCTACCCACTAAACTGCTGCGTCTAAAAATATGAAAAAATTCACGATAGTGGTACATGTAATGAATTTAAAAGGAAAATTATCACGGCTATGTTGGTTCTTATGGTTATCGAGATATAGATGATCTAAGTAAAAATAAATATTTCACTTTTTGAAGCATCACATTATGTAAATATTAATAATTTTAAATTAATATATGAATTTAAATGAATAAATAAATAAATATTTAATAAGTTTAAATTATAATAAAATATAAAATAAGGTATAAAACAATGTCTCAATAAAAAATGTCGCGTGTGATTCTGAATCGCGCTTATGAAGTTTTTAACCAAATCTCCAAAGATTTCATAGGCGCTAATCAGGAAGGAAAATTATCGGCGCTAAGTATATTTTACAAGTGTTAGAATAATAAATAATCGACAAACATATAAAGTTCAAAATCGTTAGTATAATTCACATTCAAACATTCATTTTACATTAAAAATATTTTAGTCTTGAAATATAAAGAGAAATTAAAAATAATTTTATAATAATAAAAATAAGGTTTAAAATTGTAAGTACGTATATTGTATAAACTGACTTAAAAAAGGAAATTCCCAGTTCGTCGTAAACTTTTTTACGAAAATAGGTACTCGAAGATTGCTTGACCGATCTTGACAATTCTGACAACTACGGAACCCTACATCGTGCGTGGCCCGACACGCACTTGGCTGATTTATTAACTATGAGATTTGATATGGTTATATTTTATTTACAGAATATATATCGACTGAGTGTTTTTACTGTTTGACCAAATGCAAAAGTATAAGGTATATCGAAAAATACTATTTATTAAGTAAGGTTATAGGCTTTACTACATCACAATACGACTCACAGGAGCAAATAAGTAATTATAAACGCGAGTGAAATTGTGACGGACAGCTAGTGACAAGTAAATTGAGTTAAATTTAATAAAATATTCAATACGTTCCGCCAATATCGAAAGTAATCTGACTTTCGTTTTTTATCGTATAAATTAACAACGTCAAAGAGTTATAGTCGTAATAACTTCACCATTAATTAAACAAACTAAAAATTGTTTTAATTACAGTTGAATTAAGGCTACTAGATCACCACTACTCTATATGAATAAAAATCATTGTTGGTATACCTACTGTTCTCTATGAATTACGAAATCATTAATTGGATTGCGATGAAACTGTGGTAGGGTTATTCTAGAGGGTTCCTAGCTCAAAAACTCTATATATTTAGATGGCATTGCATGCCGGGTACAGTTAGTTAGACAATAAATCTATTAATATAAAATTACTTATCTTGACTAATCGACCGACTGACTGACTGTTTCATCAACATAGAACCTAAACAGCTGAGGCTACAAATTTAAAATTTTGGCCACTACTAATAAAGTATTATTCGAAATTTTACGCCTAACTGGGTAAAATAAAGAATAAACATTTGTATGGAAGTCCGTCATTTCAAAGTAAGAAACACATACTTTATTATGACCATTTCTGGTTTGGAAAAGATGCACATGTGCATCGGAATTTTCAAAATTTTATCCCTAAGTGAGTGCAGTAGGAGTTGTCAATTTATATGTAATCCGGGCGATGCCGGTGTGGGTGCTAATTTTTCATATAATAGTAATTTTACATCAGGTTTTTTGTGTAATTTGAAACTGCAAGTATAAGTAAAAGTTTAGGTATATAAAATATGGAACTCGATCGATGCCAAATCGTTCGTACCACAGACAAAAAATATTGAAATGCGCTACTGTTGCGACACAGTATAAAAACAATTTAATAAACGTCAGCTAATAAAATGTAATTTTAAATTCATACAACTATTTTGTCAGATCACAATTTTATTTTACAATTATGCAATCTACATTATAAATGCCCGAGGTGCATATAGAAATACGTCTCGATCCTATTTTACAGACTTGCATTTCACTTATGAGATTATGTTGCAAGATGCATTTGTCACGTGGGCATACGTGCATAAGATTAGCGTATATTATAATTGGTGTTTTGTTTTCTGCATGTGACCTTTGACATTATTAATATTACACCTAAAATAGAAACTTAGTCATGCGAAACTATCGGAAGCAATGATTCTATTTAACTGTAGGTATATCTAAACAAATATTATAAAGCTGAAGAGTTTGTTTATTTGAACGTGCTCATTTCAGGAACTACTCGTTCGAATTAAAAAATTCTTTTTGTATTACATAGTTTATTTATTGAGGAAGGCTATAGGCTATATTACATCACGCTACGACTCACAAGAGCGAAGTAGTAACTATAAACACGAGTGAAACCAGCTAGTTATTAATAAACATATTTAAAGAAGTATAAATATTTTCTTGCCTACTTTGATAAACGATAAGATGCATTAAAAGCAAATTGGTATAATAAAAAGTTTTAAGTAATAATAAGTATTATAAATATATGAGATTATTGTACATTGCAAAATATGGAAGAAGTTGACATATTATTTCTCATATATAAAAATTATGTGAGTAGAACTATTCGGTATCATTAATTTAAAAATAAACCTATAGATTGCAATGTTTCCAAGAACTCGTTTTTTTATTAACATTAAAATGTATTTCTGAATACATAATAGCAGAAAATGTTAAGTTAAGAACTGCCTGCTTTATTTTTAGATACAATATTAAGAATTCCTCATGATCATAAATCGTACAATATGCTGTTTAAAAGTTGTTTTACTGGTCATATGTATTTATATACAAATATGTAAAAAAAAAATTAATTGACTTATAAAAAGAAAAAAAAATCTCAATTTGTCGGGGATTTTTTGTTTTATGTATGTTCGATGATTACCTACTCGAAAACGTATTAACCAATTTACCGATAAGGATATTTTTTTTTTTATTTAAAAGAGTAACTGAAATAGATATGTCATCCTAGTACATTAAATAGTGTATTTCATTGAAGTGACACTGACTTCAATGAAATACATTATTTAATTTACCTTTTTTAAAAAGGCTTGTTTTTCAATAAAATACATAATTCTGTATTACTTTAATTCTCCTCTTGTAACAATTTTTTTTTCGGTACAAAATCTACGATATTGTATAAACGTGTCTTAATTTGACTGTAGTTCGAACCAATGTCAAGTTAAGAAACGTTTGTTAAACCTTGACTACGTAATTTTTAACGAATGTAATGGAATTCTGCAATAATTGTCATCCACTCACATGCGTCCGAATAATTTCAAATTATATACCTATATTAAGAACCGATAATAATACAGAAATAAAAAATATATAATTTTGTAACGTACAAATCAAAACACTACGAAACAAAAATAAATATGCACGAAAACGATTAACGATATATATTTTTTTAATATTCGTATCGAGTGAAAGTCGAAGCATTTAAAAAATATTGCGTTCATTTTTGCATAGCGTAGGTATTTTAATTTCCATTCACTTAAAGGCTTAAGAGGGTCAATGCACATGAATATTTTACACTTTATTATGTAAAAATGCTATTTTTAAACGCCGTGACATAGAATTTAATTTTCATATGTTTTTTAATATTCGTTTATATTTTGACTAGTTGTTCGCGGCTTAGCTCACGGAAAGTTTGGAACAAATGCGATTTTGATAACTGTTAAAATCATAATCTATTCAGCATTGATGTTAACTCTTTTAACAAGCACAGTCACTTCAGACTTGGACATTTTGAGCCATTATCCGACTTCCAAAAAACATTGCTATGTCTTTTCAAAGCGTTAATTTTTTGACATAATATTTTCTCTAATTTCTCAGGATAAATATTAATATTTTATAAATATCGTTAAAACAAACAATGAATATTTAAAATAATAAATAGCTACGACCGTATCGGTTCAGAATATAGGTTAGTTTATTTCTCGGTACAGAAAAATCGACAAGAAACTCGATAGTTACTTTTTTAAAATTTCGTCAATGCATACAGTTAGAAATTAAAATTACATATATCAAGCATTCTGTATTTACCGTACGTGTATACAAAATCCACGCATCATTCATCATCTTTATAATCTTGTACAGAAATTATTCTAGCGTATTAACGCTTTAGCTATTTAAAAAAAAATTATATACAATTCAAATTTAATTATCGAAAACTGCAAATCTTTGGCGTTATATTAAACAAACAGACACCTTGCCCCAGGAAGAAACCATTTGCTTTATTCTCATTTCATTTAATTCACTTTCAGTTCATTTAAATTCAAATATGATATCAAAAACTAGCTGGCCCTCGCGGTTCCACTCGAGTTTATGGTTACTGCTCGACTTATGAATCATAACGTGATGTAATATACCTTATAACCTTCCTTATTAAACAGGCTATCTAACACAAAAAAAAATTATTTAAATTGGATCAGAAGAGATTACCCACTACATACAAACAAATTTCACCTCTTTATAATATTAGTATTAAACAAATGTGCTAACTTTTCACTCTTGGCTATTGCCAACTACTCCCAATTTATATAGCTATAGGTATAGCTATATACCCAAGTCAAGATCTATGTAAAATATAGCTATTTTGTCTCAAGCGGCTGTATTAGCATACCCCATATCTATGCAAATGATTATTGAGTTTCTTGCCTGTTCTTCTCGATATAATCCATATTCTGAAGCGGTGATAGCGTTTAATTTTTATATAATATTCAGGATATTATAATAAATATTTATTTGGTTATTTTTATGTACATATTATATGGTTAACATAACTAATATTACTAGTGTTCGCCTAAGGCTCGGAATGCGATCGTAGTTTATTCAATTTTCAACCAATTTTAATATTGACCACAGATAATATATTCTCAATTTCACTACAGACTTTAACAATTAAACAAAAGAATATATGCTTGTGTGTGTGTCAAATATATGGTGGTATGAGTAACGTTTTTTTGTCATTGATTTAATGTAATTATTTCTGCATAATTAAAAAAATATTAGCATTCCTTTCTACATAAAAGGTATAAGTGTGCGAAATATATCACTCGGTTTTCATAATTACACAATTAATGTTAACTTAACTATTAAACTTTCAAGGGCATGAAGCACGAAGCGCTCCAAAGTGACAGAAAAATATAGGTATTTCTAATAAAATATATATTAACGCGAAAGAAGAGCCGCTGGTAAAATCAAGTTTTTATGAAATGTAATCAAATGTTGATACCTAATGAAGGAAGTTCATCAGTAATCTCAAAAACATATCAAGGCTTTTATCCTCTACGCGTTATATCATTACCATGGTAAACTCATATCTATGAAAGGATAATTCATTTTTATTTCAAGATCAAGGAAAGATCAAGGAATGTAATATAAGACTATATCACGTATAGAAGACAGATAATAATATTAGGTTGAGATATTGTGAAAATATTTTCAATATGTGACACACGTGTCCTTAGTTAAATAATGTTTTTTGGAAATTATATTTAGTTTTTATAGTAAATAAATAAATGTAATCGTAAAAATTAGGACAAAGTTTTTCTTTACGTATTAATATATAGATACGATTATATTATGACACAGTAGTCATACTGCTTGCTGTACTATGCAGGTTCGATGCACGCTCATGACTAATATTTGCGTAGCCATCTACGATTGTGTCTTGAATATTTCTAAACGTATGATCGAACTCTCCTAAGAATTAAGTATGAGGCTTTTTAAATACTTTTTAATTTTCTTACCCGAATCTATTTTCGTCAAACGTAACTCTGGCAAGCGATTAAAAATTAATTGCTAGAGAATTGGAATTCGTATAATGATGGTTGCCAAAAAATTAGAAATAGAACGAGCCGATAACATTGAACAGAATTGTAATCGTAATCGTTATAATTACACGCATAACTTTTGTTCAGACTGACTTGGAGGATTTGATAAAAAGAACTGCATTTTATAACCGATTAAAAAAAAATGAGGTTCTCAAATCATCGGCGACTTTTTTATGTTTATTTACGTATAATACGAAACTGGCTGGACCGATTTGAGATATTCGTTTTTTATTTGAAAAGTTATAGTTTCTGATTAGTCCGAATAAATTTTCATCAAAATCGGTTTAGTAGTTTTGTTTCATCTTGTTTCATTTTCTTCATCCGGGTTAGGTATCTTTTTGATGTTATTTCGCTTGGTCTTGTTTCTGCTTCACTATTTTTATTATTATTCTTTTTATTGTTGTATTTTTAATTATTACTTTTTAATTATAAATGTGTTTATGTCCCAATAAAGATTTACTTACTTACTTAAATGTAAACGAAATTGCGTTTTGCTTTTGAAGTCTTATACTTATGTTTTTTTTAAATTTTGTTAGATTGTGATAATTTGTAGAAGTTAATTAGTGAATAGTATTTTTTTTTTCGTTTTGCATTAACATTCAGTGACCAACATTAATGGGAACAGAATCACAAGTTCTGTCATATTTTCATGTTCAGAGGCGATACACAAATTAGATACTATTGTATAATCATTGAGAATATTCGCCATTAACCAAGTTTTTAACAATCCAACAATAGAACTGTTCACATGTGGAGATTACCTCGATGTTTAGAGGTCAAATTATTAGGTTTTATTTTAAATAAAACTAATGTTTTGTATTATAATATTTAAGATATTTCTGTAATGTATTTAAAATTAAAATAATACACAGAATGAATTTTTCAATGTGTATGGCTAACTAATAAAGATCAAATTCAGAGATGTAATGACATACGGAAAGCTAAAATAAAATCAACGTTTTATGAAGAATTCGAACTTTTTTATATGCGGATTATGTAAATGTTACAGTCAAAACTCATAACTGTTCAATAGTATATATAACTGGCAAAATCAGTCAAAATTGTGACCGTATCGACAATAGTACTTATGTAACAGTCAAAAGTATTGTTGCAAAAACATTAACCTAACTTATTTGTAAATTGCTGCCTTTCAAATTTGTTATTTATAATACTTTTGACTAAAAGTTGCAGGCAAACGTACTTTTGAATGATTTGCCAGAAAAGGCTACTTTAGACTGAAATATAAAACTTGAAGGATGTGAAATTGTAGTATGAAAGGTATTAAGCAAAGTTGCAAGGACTATCTCATGTAATAATGAAAGCATAACATCTTTGCTAAAAAGGAAATCTAATAAATTTTAATAAATTTTTATCGCAGAATTAAAACATTTAGTAATCATAAGATCAAAGCGTAAAATAAAATAAATCAGAACCGCAAATAAATTCAAATCCCTATAAGTTTAACAAATATTAGAGCGAAAGCTGATGTGTATATATTTATATTCAACACGTTTCATGTGGATTGCGAACTTTATGAGAAATGTTTAATTACATCCAAAATATTTAAGTAGTAGAAGTACCTGGTTATAATTAAACTCCTGATGTACCTACTCTTATGAGATATAACTTTTCGTCTTATTGATGTGAGGAGGACAGAGATTCAAAGGGGAAACGCTAGTAGCATTCTTGCCACCATTCGACACGGACATGATTTGTACAGTAATTATTTTTGTAAATATTTATGTTTGTCATTTTTGTATACACTTATGTTTCTAGTATGAAAGTTTGTGAGGACAGATGTCTTCCACGGAAATTTAGCATGTATCTATGATTATGACATATATTATGACTATGCAATTTAAAAATAAAATATTTGTTTTGTTTTTAAAATAATCTAAAACTTATTCAACTTAATTTGAATTAAGACTTAATTTAATTTCTACTTTAGTTTTGTAACTAAATAAGACATAAAAATAAAAAAAAAATACATAAAAATAAATGATTTTACTGTGTTTTAAAGTAATTTTTAAAATACTTTCTTAGACACTCTTCACTATCTATACTTTTTATTCATTATAGAAGACGACATTTACTACATCGTGGTAAATGATAACTGATTTTCTTACTTATTTAAGAAGCTTTACGATTTGACAATCAGCGAATGAAAATGAAATTTTGTTACATCTACGGCCTAATTTTTCACCGTTTAATGTACGTTTTTTTCACCGTTTTTCTGTAAAGCAGGAGGTTTCAAATGATCACCACCGTCTATTACCATTTGTAGCACTTACGGAGCCATAAATTAGTATCCGGCTCAAATCGTCAAAAGAATGAAAATTGATAAAGGTGAATCTCAAAGGGGAAGGTTTTAACTCTCTCACTCATCGTACAGAACCCATAAATACTAGCTAATTTTCACCGATTATTATCTGTGAGTGCGGTAGTGCCGCATTCGAACCAGTCTATATTCTAATTTTAGCAGACTACAGTTAGCTTCTACCACGATACTAGGATAGAACCTTTTTAAACCATAATGACGCTTTAAAAAGTAATCTTTTTTATACTAAAAGACGGTGTTTCAGAACAAAAATTGCATGTTTTGTTAGCGATAGGTTTCTATAACTAAGCCTTTCGATTTTACTGTTTCACGTATATTACTATTTTATTTGAGACACTGCCATAAGTCTGCCAATAAAATAGCTTACACAGACAAGTCACGATATTATATCTATTCGTCTTATATCTATTCGTCCAATACCGCGTAAATTGCGTTTTGATATACGAGTAAGGTCTATATTTAAATCATATATTAAATTTTATTTTTAATGAAAATTAACTTTATATCGTTCATTAATTAAAGTAAAGCTTATTTTCATAAAAATAAAATATAATATTTATTTCAACTTGAACCTTATATCAAAGTCAAGTTACGCGATATTGATCTATCACAGACGTTATGTCCGTCGATAAACTTACAGACAGAATCACATCAATAAGAACCATTAAGGACAGGCGCGTGAACCATTTCGTTTGGAGAAAGAGATATTACTTTGAGATTTCCGTGATTTTGAGATTGATAATTTGACATTTTAAAAGACGTATCTTTTCAAGCAACTCGACTGGTGCGAATAACGCGTTATCATTAGATAATTACGTTACAATTTTAAAGTTTTTTGTTTTAAATTTTCGTCATAGGATCGAAAAATTATTTTCAAAATAGCGCATATGAATTAATTATAATGGAATAATAAAAGAGATATTTGATATCAATACAAAAAAAATTAAGAATTAATATATATAGAAGGATAGACTATATCGTATGTATGTTTAATTGTTTATATGTATTGTGTTATGCATTTCTTTAAGACTGTGTTTCTCAAACTAGAAGCCGCGCCTCCCAAGGGAGGCATGAACTATTATAATGGGATGCGCTAATATTAGCCATTGAGAAAAAAAGTGCAACATATACAATGCGTAACATATTCACTACTATGCTAATGATGCTAGCCTTTCCCGTAGCAAACATTACGGTTCAGAAATATATGGGTGATGTAAGGACGCGCCCAGCCAGACAAAAATTTTAAAAATTGTATTCTTATTGTAAGTACTACTTCCATATGTATTGAGTTGAAAGCTGTTAATTTGAAAATACATACAGACATTGCAATTTTATTTATTACTTTGGTTAAACGTTTTTATAATTTTTTATGTTTGTAGTACTTTATAAAATGGAAGAAAGGCACCATAAGATCAAATATTTTTAAGGGAGTCGTGAGTACATAAAGTTTGGAAACCACAGCTTAAGATAAGTAATTAGTACTAAACCAAAGAGAGAAAGGTTTCTACGTCTAGGTAGAAGCAAAAGTAGAATCTAATAATATACTGTTAACCAATTTAAACCATAACACATCTCAAAATCGTATCAATATACAAAAAACAAATATCTTTTGAATTTCCGTTCACGTATAACAAAGAACACAATAATACACTTACCAAAATAGTTCCAAAGAAACCGGTTTAAAAAATATAGTGAAGATTGTCATTGGCTATTTTTAGAATACTCGTAGCATACGGCCTTGCTTAGATCACTTGACGTATAATAAAATGATTATAAAAAAAACGACCAGTCATAATTCCTATTGTAATGTTAGAAAAAGTTTTGAATATGAGAATTCATTTTTAATAATAGGTATAAATAATCTGATGTCCTCTACTGTCACTGCATTGAATATACATATTTTAAATATTTTATAAGTTAACGTAGATCCTTATTAATATTAAAAATGCGAAAGTAAGTCTGTCTATGTGTTACGCAATCATGCCTATATTACTGAACCGATTTAAATTAAATTTCGTACAGACATAGTCTAAAGCCTGAAAAAGGACATAGGGTACTTTAAATCTCGAAAAAACGCACGGTCCCTGCGGGGAATGCGATGTACACAGGTGCGCGATATAACCAAATTCCGCGCGAAGTTGCAGGGGGAACGCTTGTGTAAAATGTATTTCATTGAAACACATTTTAATTGTTTAACGACTTCCAAAAAATGAGAACATTGTCAATTCACAAACGCTTTACAAACTAATTTTCTCCGATTTTCTATATAATATTATATATTGATTGACAGACACGTTGGTGCAGTGGTCACAGCAACTGACTGTAGCGCGGTCGCGGGTTCGATCCCCGCTAACGGCAAATTTCTGTATTGGCCATACGAATGTTGTCGTGGTCTGGGTGTTTGTGTTAGTGTTGTATATCTTTCCGGACCCCCGACACAAGGTCAAAAGATCTTAATGGGGGTTGTTGAGTGTGATGCGTTTATGTTTCTATATAGCACATAATTTTGACAATATTTGTATGAAAGAAAAGTTGCGAAAAATTAAAACGTAGGAATATTAAAAAAAATGAGTTTAAAAGTCTCCATATAAAAATACGAACCGGAGCCGGGCAGCTGGTCAACATATAAATATAAGGCAATTATATTTTTTTTTTTATTTCGAAAAAAAAACGTAATATTGATTAGATAGCTAAAATACTTTTTTGTTCATTCACAAAAACCATCGTCGGTACAAATATCAGTAATGAATCGAACTAAATTTTTTTGTTCGTGTTTTATTCTAATACCAGCTGTGTATATCTAGTTCTATTTATAGAAGCGATATTTAGAAGTCCAAACTGGTTTTATCACGCAAAAATACCATAGACTATTATAAATATGCACAGCATCCGAACACACCTTACGATATACATATTAATTTAGCTTGTTAATTTTTCTATAGTAATTCTAAAAATATATATACTAATATTTAAGGAAGGAGAGTTGAATCCTCCAATTTTGGGAATTATCAGACCTCAGAAATTTACACAAATATTTTAAACAGGTAAAGTGTGTGATATTCGCGAAAGCTGCTGATCCGATTAAAAAAATATTTCAGCGTTGAATAACCAGTTTAGTGAGGAAGGTGACATGTTATGTGACATCGCCAGGACAGCTAGTGGTCTATAAGGAAAGTAAAGGCAAAGAATCATTAGGTACATTACGACCGACTGAAATGGAGCCCTTGTAACCATTCAGTAGTCGAAGACGAACTGCAAGTTGAATGCTGCGGATGAAACCCGAATAAGACATGAAAAGATTTCAATGACATAGTTGCGATGTATTTACGTCAAATTAATTTACAATTATGAATATAATGTACTATTTTTTTTAAAGGCAGACAGTTACTAAAAGAAAATAGATATACCTCACCATTTCCGCCACCGCAAAGTCAATTAGCCTCTTTACGCACATATACAAACAGTTATTTTGAACTGACAAAAAAGAGGTTTTATTTTTGGCAATATAATACGTAAAAGGTTTTACTTGAAGCCGACTTTGAATATTTAACTTGGCACCGACTTCTTAATTTTGTAGAAAACTTTACTTCCTGCATTTCAGTTTAATTTTATTAATATGAACAATTTCATTTCAATATTAACATTATCAAATTGAATTTATTTACTGTTAAATTTAAGCTAATAAAATAATAAGGTTAAATGTCACGGTATTTTTAAAACTTGCTTCATACCAGTTATCTGCAATAATCCTATATTCTTTAATCCTACAAGTATTTTTTTATTATTAATCAAGTTTCAAGTAATTAAGAGCGGAAATGGTATAGTTCAGTTCCCGAGTTCAAACCCCGGCTAGCACCGCTGTGTTTTCAAGTCCTAAATTTGTATTTAAATTCATCTCGAGTTCCGCGGTGAAGGGAAACATCATTATGAAACCTGCATGTGCCGGAAATTCTGACACATATATATCAGCCAACATGCAGTGGAGCAGCGTGGTGTGTTAAGGTCTAAACTTTCTCTTTAATAGAAGAGGAGCCCTTTGTCCAGTTGTGGGACATTTACAGGTTATTATTTTACTTTCCCTTTAATTAATTATTTATATATGGACGCTGATATGCAATACTGTGTCAAGCGACACGGGCTTCATTTTGAGAAAATGATGTCAAACCTAATTAATAAATATATTTAAAAAAGTATGTATCCATCTTTTCTTTTATTTTTTGATAAAAGGTAAAATAATTAAAATCAGATTGATATATTTAATATGCTCGTATTATCTACTAAAAAGTTTTTCAAATATTTGAGATTATTGTATAAATTGCAAAATATAGAATGCCCTTGAAATTCGAAACAATTGATTAAGAAACTTTTTTCCGTATTTACTTAGTTTATATGCGGTTTTTTTTTTTTAATAATGTTTAAATAGGTGACGCAATATCAAAATACATTAATATCTCCGAATTTAACTTTTTGTGGATTGCCACATTGTTGCTTATCAGCATATATATATATATATATATATATATATATATATATATATATATATATATACTATATGCACTTATGTACTGACATCTATTATAAGACATTGTTATGAGTTCTTTTGTACGGCACATAACGTATGTACATAATATTTTCATATATAAATTATTTTAAAGTTTCCGTCGTATTTTTACTCGGCTGCAGCTAGAGATTTAAATAAAATGTTACTAGGAACACAATATAACTACATTTATAATTTCAAATTAACTATGCCCTGCGGTTTTACCCGCGTTAATTTGAGGAAAAATCATATTTTAATATTTACCTTTTCTGCTTGAATTGGATATTGTTCTTTATTTCACAGATTTTTTTTTTATGGTCACGTAACCATCTTTTTCATTTATTTATTAAAATAAATATTTAAAAAAAAAGTAGCTTAAGTATCTTCCAAGAACATTAGCTATCTGGGAGTGAAAGTCCCGTCAAAATCGGTCCAGCATTTTCTGAGACTACCCGAAACAAACGAACCGAAGTACCGTTATACGTTAACGTGTTAAAAACTGTTAATTTGAAATTACAAACAGACACATTAATTTTATTTATTTTTATAGATTATATTATAATAGCTTTTCCCAGCAAGCCTTGCACTGCATCCTAAAGTATATAGTCACAATCCAGCATTGATTTTTATTTACGTATATAACACTTCATTCTGATCGCTTTAAGTTTATCTGCGTGAATGTCTGTCTTATCTTGCTAGCTAAATCACGGAACCAATAGAAATAGGTTACTTGTAAAAATCAACACTCAAGCTAAAAAGTTAAACTTCGTGACCTTCGTGTTAATCTACATATATCTTAATCACAGAAACTTTAAGTGTTAGAAGTTTCAAATTTTGCATGGGGGTTCTTTTGGAACGTGGGTGCTCACTAAGATGGGATTTCGCAACACTCGACCCGTAAGAGAATGAAAGTCCTATTTTAAGTGCGAGTAAAACCGCGGAGGTCGCTAGTTATTTATATTTTGTTTTTAAAATATTTCTAAACTATCTAGTAAATTTAGGTTTCAATCTGTCTTAACACACGTAAGAAACCCTTCTTTCGAAAGGTATTTTATCCCCATTAATTATTAAAATATAGGTGTATTTGACAACGAAACTGTACCGGGGCAAATAAGGAATCTCATTAGGAGTTTGTTTGATTTAATATTTACTCTTGACAAACGTATATACTACGAGCGCTGAGAAGGAGATTCTTGAGAATTGTCAAAACTCATATACTCGTTTACGAGTGTGTAGATTTAGTCGCATTCATATAATATACTAAACTAGCTTTTCCTTACGGCTTCGCTCGTTTTTTGTTTAGTTTACTCTAAACAGAACAAAGAGTATGCAATACTACGTAAGGAGAGACGGGGCTTCCATAGATAAAAACCGATGACGTTGAGTTTCAACAACAATATTAAATGTTTACCGATTATGTCAAGTTATCTCGTGCTAACCACAGACATAAAAATATATAGTTAATCAAGTTTAAATTTAGTTAGCTTTGCAAAACTATAACACTAATATATTGGTATATAAAGATGATCTTTAATTTGATTTATAATTGCCAATTTTGTTTTTTTTTTGTCATAGTTGTTTGGTGCCTTTGCGTACTAATTACCAAAAGCCGACGTTACACGTTAACGCACTCGATTTAGTCTTATTCTTGGCAATAGAAGTCACCCCACCCTGATACATAAATCATTACCCATTTAGGGGTGTAAATTTTCAAAAATCCGTTCTTAGCTAATGCTTACTTCATTGTAATTCAACGTCATAGTGTGTCAATATCCTATATTTGACGTTTATGACGTTTATACTTTTTCGCTTATATGGGCTTTTATGGTAGCGTCGTAATACGAGTATTATACATTCGTATATTATATATCCTATTTCAAACTATATTAATGTTTATTAAGCAAGTTTATAGGGCATGCATGTGTACATAATAATATAGTTATACATAATTTTACAAATTAAACTCTTAGTTTATGAATTTAGCGTGTTGATGTAAAGCGGAAGAGCTTGCTAGACGTCTTTATGATATATGTATATATATATATAAATAGATTTATAACTTGTGTCACATTAATATATCATTTTTAGACTATTAATAATTATGGTCTCTTCAATTATATTTTCTATTATTTGATAATTTAGAAATAGGCCTTTCACTCAATTATTTAAGAAAAAAATAAAATCCAAGTCTTGAATTTAGAATTTTTTTAAGGCGGATTTGATGAAGAATTATATGGACGCCGATAAGCAATACTGTGTTAAGCCACACGAACTTCATTTTGAGAAAATGGCGTCTAAAGATGTCTAACCTATTCTTAATAAGTTTGTTTGAAGACGTACATATTCATCTTTTCTTTTTTATTTTGATAAAATATATTATTTGAATCATAAGCAGATAGATTTATTTAATATGTTATGTAATAATAAGTTTTTAAATATTTGAGATTATTTTATAAATTGCAAAATACGGAACGCACCTGAAATTCGAAACATTTAGTTAAGAAACTTTTTTCCATACTTATTCAGTTTCAACTAAATAATAGCAATTCGCATTAGACAAGCGCAATCCCACGCTTGTTTTAAAAAATATCTAAAGGAACATTACTTGTCGCTTAATACGTCATAATTTATTTTTACACATTTATTTACATGTATGTAGGTATATGTATGTATATGTATATATCGTATGTATTACATTTTTGTATATATATGTTTTCTATATTTATATATGTATATTGATATGTATATAATATATTTAAGTCAATTTATTTTATAACTCTTGCTTTGTACGCCTCCAAACCGCTTTAGGTTTTTTTTCCAGTCCTATGCCCAAAGGTTGTCTGGAAGAAATTGCTATCTTAGCAATAAGACCGCCTTTGTACATTTAACCTTTATTGTATCTATTTTATTTGTTTTATTTTATTGGTGTACAATAAAGAGTATTTGTTGTTGTTGTTGTTAATAGTTTAGATGACTTGTATTTTTTTGAATAACCTTAAATACGTTTTGCAGTATCAAAATACATCAAGACGTCCATATATGAACGTATATCTTAAAAATTAGTACACCATCTTGAAGATCATTTTTCGCTCTAGTGGCAGGAATGAAGTAAATCTTAAAATTAATGTTCTCGTTAAAAAATTACAGTTAAATATTATTATGCAACTCATTACCAACGAGGCAAATTTTTATTCGCATGGGTCGCCTAATATGGTAGAAATATTATCTAGCATTTATTACGGTTAAACGTTGTTACGGTGTTATGAATTTTAACAGAAGGTTATTCAATTTAAAATTCCTCTTAAATGTAGGAGTGACATGAGGTATTTAATCATGGTTTCTGAAAATTAAAAAATAAACCAGAGGACACAAAAGGACTTTGTTTGTTTTGAGTTACGACTTAATTAAATTATATTTAATTAAGCTGTTATCTTAAAATCTTATCAGTTTTCAATCTATGTAAATAACCTGCAGGAACCAAGTCAAAGAAGATTTTCTTAACCGCGAAATGATTGATGTTATCATTTTAAGAGGTCTTATCTTTCGATCGTGGTAATAATATTATAGAATGATAAGGGCTTCACATTCAATGGCCTCTATTAAAATATCACAATCCTGTGTAAGGAAACCGGAAACACACATAACAAACACAAATATCCAGACAGGACAGATAGATATCAGACACGAGTATGTGACCTTTTTTGCAAGAGAAAATTATACCTGATTACTGGAGGGACAGGTTACATGGAGATTTGTATCCAAAACAACCCCTGCGATGGCCATCAGCAGTACAGAAATGAAGAGCCTCACCCCCACACCCCTCATAGGTATATATTATGAAAATCTGATCACTTTTTTATATAAAAATTCCCGATAAACGAGCATACAGATCATCTGTTATTAAGTTATCACCGCCGCGCGTGAAAAGTTGAAGTAACAGAGCCACAAATATGACGCTCGGTTCGAAATTACTAAGGAAGAGCCTACCCACTGGTTAAAGACGGAAACCGCCCGGCTCGATTGGGGAAGTACCTTTGATTCTTTTATTTTTTTTAAGATGGCAACTCATAAGTGGGCTCTGTAGCGATTTAAATTTCATGAGTGGTGGTGATCATGTAACATCAGGTTTCCCACCTGTTCGTTTGCCAACTATTTTTTCTTTAAAAAAAAATAGATATATCCAAAAACACAGTCTGTACATAGCTTAATAACGAGAATACATTTTCATTCAAAGAACTATGTCTGTATGTTCTATTGTACATTATTATTAACTATGTTATTTAAACAAGTTGGATATATGATACCCTGTGTTATATTCAAACATTCTTATTACAAGGTATTTGATGAAAAATCTTATAAAGTGACCTAATTATAAAAATCACACGTTTGGGAAATCGTATAATCATTTCGTTTGCACTCAGGACTTCGGCCGTTTATTTCCGAATATCACAAGTTGATGACAGAGCAATTATTTCACAATAAGCTGTGATCTATAACTACACATATTTCTAAGAACTCTTGTTTCTAATAGTATTTTTTATTACAAACAAAGACAAGATTTTCTTTGTTATCAGTATACTCTTCTCGTTGGTATAAATGGATGCTGATAAGCAATAATGTGTTAAACCACAAAAAGTCAAATTTGGAGATAGTGATGTATTTTGATACTACGTCTCCTATTTAACATTATTCAAAAAAAATTTCAAGTCATCTAAACTAAATAAGTATGGAAAAAAATTTCTTAACTCAATGTTTCGTATTTCAGGTGCATTCCATATTTTTCAATTTATAAAATAATCTCAAATATTTAAAAACTTATTATTATGTAACATATTAAATAAATCTATCTGCTTTTGATTCAATATACATTTTATAAAAATAGAAAAAAAGTTAGTAGGTGACTAGCATTTTGATGCAAATAAACAAATCGTTCGAAGTAATGCAGACTTTTTTTCTAAACTTACCGGGAGCCATGATTTAACCCACATATTTGATTATGTATATTTGATGTATATAGAATTGATTACTTAACTTCTAATTAATGTATAGATTTAATGTTATTTTGTTCTAAACTAAATAAGTATGGAAAAAATGTTTCTTAACTCAATGTTTCGAATTTCAGGTGCGTTCCTTATTTTGCATTTTATAAAATATTCTTAAATATTTAAAAACTTATTATTAGATAACATATTAAATAAATCTATCTGCTTTTGATTCATTATACATTTTATCAAAATAAAAAATAAAATACGAATATATGTATACGTCTTCAAATAAATTAATTAAGAATAGTTTTGACATCTTTAGGCGTTATTTTCTCAAAACGAAGTCCGTGTGGCTTGACACAGTATTGCTTATCAGCGTCCAATTTATACGCTTATAGAAAAAAGCTATATAAAACTTTTCATATAAGCACTTTTTGGGCATTATCGATTTATGCTGTTAGTTGTTAATTTTATATGTCATTTATTTTTTTTCCTTTAAATAATAGATTGTTAAATATTTTCGATAGTCGTTAAAGTAATACTTGAATATAAAAATATGTAGATATGTTGCATAAATTGCTTTGAATTTACATCGATACAATAAATATTGACTTACATTTATCAATGTGTATTTTTAGCTCCTGCAAAGGTAGATAAAATCCCATTTTGATTTATAGTGATACCAAATTTTTGTCGAAAATACATGAACACTACAAATACCTATATGTTAATGTTTTCGTGTGTGTGTGTGTGTTGTGATCTGGCATTATTTCTATTTCATAAATCAAGTTAGAGAGAGAAGGAAATAGAGAGTAAAAATCTATTTGATTTGTTAATAGAATTTGAACATATTTTTATTGAAAGTACGCGACTCTTTTAAAACTATGAAACAATGTTTTTGTATAATAATAGTATACCTATATACCTAAATATTTTTATTCAAAATACAAGTTATCCACACATTTGAAATACACATATAAGTGTTTATATAAGTGTGTGTAAATATATTCCTACTTGTAAAGACTAATTTCTGTGCATATATTATTGTTAAACAATATAAGTATATCAGTCACATGTGTAAAAATATATATTTTAAAGTTTTGCAACTTGAGAAAAGATATAGTAAATTATGTCCTTGGCGGACATATCGGATTTTATTTCTAAGTATATATATATATATATATATATATATATATATATATATATATATATATATATATATATATATATATATATATATATATATATATATATATATATATATATATATATATATATATATATATATATATATATATATATATATATATATAATATTTATGTTAACTAATTACGTAAAAACCGAAAAATATTCAGTTGAAATTAAATAAAATACCTACAGCGTATTATTTTAGCAAAAACAATGATGATTTCATATCCGAATTAATTATTACAAAATTTTATCGTTAATTATCATAAAAACATTATTAAAATGCGACGAGGTTTCGTATTAATTTTAATTTATGTCTTATTTTTAGAATTATGATTCTAATTTTTTCGTGTAAAAATTTTGCAATATTTTATAGGTAAATAATAACCTTCTTTATCTGGGCTAAAAAGTTGAAAAATAAACATTTGCTACGTAAAAAAGAGCAGCAGTCAAGTTCAACGTTAAGTTCACTTTCAATGTAGTTTTTATCTATAAATAGAAATAAATTTAAATACTTCATGTGTGTGATTTACATAATAATCGACAAGGCAGCCGTCGTTTGAACAGCTGAATTTTATTCAAACCCGGTAAAATACCAACGATTATCGCCTTCGAGGTTTTTCAATACATTTTTTCATAGAAATTTTCAATTCTTCCAGAAAATACACACCCACTAACACAAATACACTTTTTACACTGTAACAAACACAACTTGAATTTCGAATATATTTTTTTCGTTTCGTCTATTACACAATTTATTTTTTGCGTACGAACGTTCCCGCGTAAAAGAGCGCGTAACGCGTGCAGCCTCACCAACGGCAAAATGATAACTAACTTTTCGTACGCCGGTAGAAGCGGTATGACATAAGAGTTCACATTCAAAAACTGTATAAGCATAAAGTACAATAAAAGTAACTATAGATTATTTGACTTTGAAAAATTAAAATATGTTTGATGATTTATTAATGTTAATAGTTTCCATTAAAATACGTAATATAACGCTGTTAACGTCATTTTTATAGTTGGTTTTTAAATCGACTTTGACTTGACCTAATCGTGAAAATATAAACGTTATGTTAAGGAGTTCACATATTTATGTGTGTATGTGTGTGTGTGTGTGTGTGTGTGTGTGTGTGTGTGTGTTTGTGTTTCTATGTACTTAAATTTATTTATTATGTATCTCACATTACTTATATAGAATTAATTGTTAACATTTTGAATTAAAATGACTTTTAGTTATAGCATTTACTTTTGCCTTTATGATTGCAATTAAAAGAAACTTTTATTAAGTATTCACATTTTTTATATATTCGTATTATTTTACATGCTCAAATTATTTTTTACTTTTATTGTTTGTTACCATATAACACCGTCATTTCGTAACCGATTTCGGAAATTCTTTTTTTTTTGGAAGTAATTTTATATCCCATTACCATCGAAATTTAAGTATCTTGGTGTTAAAATAGAAATAACTGGTACAAGGGTATCGTTTAAGTAAACGACATTGTATATTTTATTTTTTTTAATAAAGTCTAAACTTTTTTGTATCTTTGAGCAGTTTACCTACAACAACGTGTATGCAAAATTGAATCTTGATCAATTAGAGATATGAATGAAGAAAGTGGTACGTCGCATTTCGTATTGTTCGCTATTCTTTACACAGATAAGAGTATATACAAACAATTTACTTTAATTGTTTGTATATACAATAGTATACAATAGTATATACAAACAATTTTAAACCCCATTTTTGTGTGTTTAGGAAATACACTGTGATTCAACACATAATTCATAGAAAGTTGTGACTATCAAAATTAAGGCACTGGCATAAATTCAAGATCTATGATATTGAAAGAATTGAATATGTATGATGAGAACTCATACTTATGAGAGCAAAATTTACAAACGTTATTCTCGCCTTAGGATCATAGATGTCAAAGACGTCAACGCGCAATGCCATTACTGTATAATCATTCATTGCTATTGGCATTGACAAGACATATTACAATAAGATGCACGTTTATCTTACCCATATATCAATACATGAAGCAAAAACATAGTAACCCTTTTTACGAAATTTGCGCGGAGTAGTATGAAATTTCGCAAACTTATAGTTTATATAGAGAAGGAAAAAGAAATACTAATATATTTTTTAAATTTTTCACACCACGCAATGATGTAATTTTTGCGGTTTCTTTTTTATTATTATCTGTGGTCTATCTTGAAATATGTTAAAAATTTAATGAATTACGGTCGAGTTGCGGCCGCTAGGCAATTGCAATAAATGCGGAAGCTATTTTAAATCTAATTACTTAAATATACTTTAGGCTCATATAGTGCGACTAAAAAAATTACCTCTTTAAAATATTAGAATAGTTCAGCAAACCGTACGACTTTGGGCTCATTTGGTTTATTTTGATAAATTCTATTGATACAGTAGATATAAGTAAAATTTAAAGTAAACCGATGTATACTAAAAAGTAAAAATGAGAAATATGCAGTTAAAAAGACTTAATACACGCTTTTCTCGCATGCCAATAATTACAATAAAATTAAATTGCTACGTTAAATGAAACAACAAAAAGTGTAGAGCGTTTTTAATAATGTGTTCTTTACATTAATTAAAAAGACAAAGAATTAGTCATTTAATTTAATAATTTCGTTACTTTATATGAGGGACTTCGTCTGCTCAGGATTAGTTTGAATGTCATACACAAAAAATAGATGTATGCTGTCACGGTTTTTTTGTAGGAATATTTAAAATAAACATTTTCATTGCACATTACATAGGCGTAACTCGAACGGTTTTTGCAGCGCACGCAGCTTGTAGATGGCAATTTTTTTCTACTTATGTGACACTTATCTTTATATTTTGTACAATTCACGGGAATTTATCGAAGTCCTTTCATAGGGAATGCCTATTGTCATAGTAGCTTTATGCATGCAGAGTCTCAGCCCGATCGGTTTTAAATTGACAAAGTTGCATACATCCTATCCATCCTATTTTATCCCCTAGGGGATAGAATTAATCAAAACCTTACTTAGCGGATGTCTAAGTCATGACATCTATGTGCATGCCAAATTTCAGCCCTATCCGTCCAGTGGTTTGGACTGTGCGTTGATAGAGCACTATGTCAGTCACCTTTGAGTTATGTATGTATATTTAGGCTATGAGTATAAATTATTGTTCTTTAATTTAAAGCTTAATAGTGTTAATAAAAGTATATACCAGTTTCAATCGCTGCTGGTGTTAGTTAGATCACTGTTGTGTCGATTATTAATATTATTTTCAAATATAATCTTACATGCATTTTTGTTTAAATTCCATTGAATCGTTCTTTAATAACTATAAAACGCTTAATCAAAAAGTACTTAAATTATGTCGGCATGTTTTTACGAGTCCTTTTTAATCAATAGTTTACGACTTAAAAACGTACTCAGGAATTTCGTTGATATTAAAACAGAAAAATCTATAATGAAAATTCTGGGAGCAAGGCAGTGCCCCGTCAAGTCAAAACAGTTCAGGTCAGTTTCGACCTCCGTATAATTTGTCACGGATAAAACTATTTTTTTTCGTTTTTACAGAACCGATTAAAAAAATATATTATATGGGACCTACCTTTCGAATAATAATATTTATAATATAATATTAAAAAAAAAATGACGGTCTGAGATAACAAACATTAAAAAACATACGTTAAGAATCGAGTACTTCCTCTTTTTTTAAATCGATTGAAAATACTATAATCAAATATATATTTTAAATCTGCTTTCGTTCTTTAATTAATCACTATTAAATTAAATATATATATTTTTGTATTTATATACTTAAAGACAATAATTAAATATTTACAAATTGAGCAATATACTAAAATCAATTCATAAAAATGAAAAACATTAAAAAGGATAATTTATTACAAATAGTTGTAGGCCTCATCCAAGTCACTACATCTAGGTATAATTACCATTATAATTAACTATTTCATAGATAATTTTAAAACGCGCCTAGTTAAGGAAAAATAATGCTTTAAATTTAATTAATTGTTTCACGATGTTTCGACTTCGACTTCGATTAAAATTTAAAATTTGCAATTTTAATAATATATAATTATCATTTTAAGTGTGTGTTACTTTTTACATTCCGTACATTAAGATAAAATGAAAAAATATATCAGATATGAACGTTTGAAATTAAATATAGTATTTTTTAAACTAATAATTTGAAATCATTTAAAATATTTACTAATTTAATAATTGTTTTCTTAAACAAGTGATTAATTTGAAAAAATCAAAAACCTGACTGCATTTTGTGCAGTAAAAATAAGCAAATTAACCTATGAAATAAAAGTGAGTCTTTTTTTATCTCAAGATCATCTGCAGTCAGCAGCGTATGAGTTCTATTTAAAAGCCTATAAGTAAAAATCGTTACTAGCCAACTTAAAATTGTGATAGATCCAAAACGGTAATTCTGATGGAAGAACGATACGAGAAAGTTATTGATGTATATATATTTCTTCAACGAAATCTCATTCGTTATAGTTAGTCATTTTTTTTTTCTTTTTCACATTATGGCGTCCAATGTGTGACATCTGTGCTGTCATGGCTGGCTGATGAACACATTACCCTCCTTTGGTTCGCGCCGTCGGGTAAAATATATTAACGGTTTTAAACCCAACAGTTGTTGACACATACCTAGTGTCTCAGTAATCGCAGGTCATTTGCTGTGAGTTATTGAGGAGTTCCATACTTTTTTTCAAATATCTTCATCAGATTTTAATCTACACTATAGTATAACTATGAAGAGGAAAGATTTGATTACTTGGATGTTTTTATTGAATATGCTCTGAAACTATTACGCCGGTTTGTAAAATTCTTTTTGCGTTGCTTAAGGCTATATTACAACACGCTGTGACTTATAAGAGCGAAGCAGTAACTATAAACGCGAATAAAATCGCAAGGTGCAGCTAATATCTTAATAATAATACTAAACATTCCTTGAAAAATATGCATTCAAATAGTGAAAATTACATCAAAACCGGATCAGCAAATCATAACAATACAAACTTATATACAGACGTGACGGCTCTATAAACAGTATCCTTTTTGAAGTCGCTTAATAACTTTGTATATATCATCATCTTGTCCAAGTCCCACTTTATTCGAAGTCGATATAACATGCAGGATAAATAATTAATGTATTATATAGTTAATATATTTTGATAAACTTACATTAAAACATTATGTTTAAAATGACGGTCTGTCTGTTTATTCCAGCTAATCTCTGAAATGGCTGGACCTATTTTGACGGGGCTTTCACTCACTGATAGTTAATATTATTATATATAACTTGGGCTACTTTTATTGAAATATATTTTAATTCATAAATAAAAAAAATACTCAAAACAAAATTGAAACCAATAGTGAACAATATCCGATTCGAATATGAAAGATAAATATTATATTAATATAATTTTTCCTCAAATTAACGCGAGGGAAAACGCGGGGCACAGCTAGTATAAAATATAGTCACAATCAATATACTTGCTGCTCTCTGGGAGACAAAGCTATCGTGTTCCTTTGTGCCTGTCATTAAACCGGCAAGCTTGTCCTTTATTTCAGTCACGTGCTGCTGGATAATGGCCAAAGACCAAAATCCAAACAGTTCACATTAGGCAGATTTAGTACGATTTTTTAAAAAATGACTAACTTCAAAAGAAAATATACGTATTCGTTTAACTGAATAACATATTTATTCCAGTTATTTTGAGTTCAAAATCAAACTACTAAGCCGATTTTGATGAAAATTGTTTGGGACTAATAAGAGAGTATACTCTGTCTAAAAAATTAATCGCCCCTAAATCACGCGATCCCGTAATAAAACGCAAACTTTTTTGAAAGTCAGAAAACGGCTTGAAAGATTTAGTTAATTCTTTTTATGTTTCTCCAATTAGTCCTATAATTTTCATCAAAAACGATTCAGTAGTATGATTTCAAAATCAAAATAACTGGAGTATCATTTGAGTAATCTAAATTACGTATTTTGCTTTTAAAGTCAGGTCACCTTTTTTAATTTTATTGACATGATATATTTTTCCGTGTATACATAAGTTAATTAAATTTTCTTCACGTTATCTTAAGAAATACCTAACTTACTTGTTGATTGTTAATTAATTAACCTAATCTAATTCGAAGCTGGTTCCCCTTGATAGCAGAGGTCAAATTAATAGATCACACTTAATAATCTGAGCTAACTTCGTCTAAATGATAATATTATCTATAGCTACAATTGTATATATGTAAGTCTAGTTATTTGTTTATACGGCTAATATTTAATATACTATTTACTATTTTATTTTTAACCGACTTCAAAAAGGAGGAGCTTCTCGATTTGTAGCGTATGTTTTTTTTTATGTGCATTGATGCAAGACTTCAAAAACTACTTTCCTTTCAAACAAAAAAAATCACAAAGTTATGAACTAAGAAACTTTTTTAAAAAATACGCTAATGTGAGAACTTCCTCCTTTTTTGAAGTCGGTTGAAAATGTAACAAAATGAGAATATCTTTAAATAAGTTAATAGTTATTAATATTAACGTCTTTTTCTTATATAAAAAAATATTTAAAAATATTAACACTTACACAACAGAAGTAGGTATATACTTTTCAAGTATTTCAACTGTTGCCGAGTTATGGTGTGATCTTGACCTATATCCAGCATTTTTACCTCAAAATCACGTTTCATTGTGGTCTTAAAATGTCGTGAGAATGGTAGTTAGTTTTAAAAATGGCGTTTTTCCAGATTATTATGAAAAAAATATCGAAAATTTATGTTATATATAATCAAATGTTTTAAAACCTTCCTAAAAATAATAGAATCTTAAATAATGATACATATATTCGTGTTCTATTGTAATTTCATTTTAACATTATTATATTTTTTAGTGTTATGTTTCTTTTTTTAATAAAAAACTAACAAACGATCCGGGAGGACTTGATGTGAAGTGATCACCAGCGCTCATGGACATTTGCAGCACCAGAGGTGCCCCAAAGGAATAGGAACTGAGTAAGAATTGGGGAAGGGGTTAGACCGACTCTCTCACTCGCTGTACGAAACGCAGTCCCCCCAATCGAGCCAGCCTATATTCTAACTGCAGTCAGTAGGCTACAGTTAGACCCTAGCTCAATCAACAAATGCTGTCATACCGTTGATCCAATCGCGATAAAATCATGTCAACTTATTCTGTGCACTTGCGCAAATGTTGTAGGTATAGAACAATTTACTTACAATAAAATTCATCCGGAATAACAAAATCTACATAAACGCGAAGCGTTAATCATAAGCTAGTTTCGTATAAAATAAAAATGAACGATCTTATTTTGGCGTATTTCATTATATGGAGAGTAATGAACAACACTCATTAAATTTATCAGGGAAAATAAATTTCAAAACTGTTACATTACATACGCTTTAATACTTAAAATTAAGGCGCCACCTATCGGCTACAAATATAAATCTAAAATATCTAGGGATTGACCTATCCCTAGATATTTTAGATTCACATTTGTACACAAAAAAAAATCATCAAATTTAGTCCAGCCGCTAAGGAGGACAAAAAATAGTTATGATATTATGTTACCGTCATTACCTTACTACTAAAGCACTAACATTAAGTTTTGAGTATATTTCTTTTAAACAATTCTGGTTATTTTAACTTCCGTCATTCATGGCTAGACAAAAATTAAATTAATTTTGCATTATGCGGAAGCGCAGTATTTGCACCTCACAAGGTTCTTTTTGACGTTCTAACCTTGTTAATTTTAATTAAAAGGAATACTAATATTGTACTGACCACACGAATATTTACAGTTTGGTTTTCTTAAACCTTTTGTATCGAAACAGTTTCATACTGTTTCCATACAAAAGGTTTAAGTGACATTATCTAAAGATATAAACCGGTCGCTAAATGATCGGCAACGTGGGACACCAAAGATTAATGCTTTGATTTCCGAGGACTGTGCTCCGTCAAATTACGGACTCATTAATAACTCATAAGGGTGTCGAGAAAACTGTTTGATTTCACAGTAAATCAAAGCGTTACATCGTAACGTGTTAGGTTACGTTGAAATGATTCGGTCAGTCGGCGACTTTATATTGAAAATATAATTACTGAGTGTCACACACTCGCAAATGATATCTATTTTTGTGCCTTTTTAAAAAGAATTTGTAGTGAAATATTAACAATTAAAATCATTTAAGATTCTTAACTTCGATTTAATAGCCAAATAGAATTACTTCTGTGTCAAAATAAATTAATTCTTCGGATATAGTGCAAAACCGCGTAGCAAGCTTTTGCAAAAAGTTCCAAAAACAACCTAAATAAATTTTGACATATCATCGGAGCTACTACAAATTCAATACACTGCGTAATAGAAAATAAAGCCTTATTTTTATCCGACTTCCAAAGGAGGTTCTCAATTCGTCGGGGACTTTTTATCAATAATGTAATATTTAGTTAATATCTAATACTAAGTTAATAATCTAATATTTAGTTCAAATTTATACTTTATATAAAAGGTTTTGCAGAATCCTCGAATTATCGAATGTATGTAAACGCATTACTTCAAAATGGCTGCACCTAATTGGACAAAGTTTTTATAAAAGAAAACGTTTGAAAAATCAAATTTCACTCACCTCAAAATTCTCCGTATAAAAATTATGACAGACGCGTTGGCGCACTAACGGTCGCGGGTTCGATCCCCGCTCACGGCAAATGTCTGTATTGGCCATACGGATTTTTGTCGTGGTCTGGGTGTTTGTGTTAGTGTTGTGTTTCCGGACCCCCGACACAAGGTTACGAGATCTTAACGGTTGAGTGTGATGCGTTTATTAAGTTTCTGGCTTTCCCGGCGGGCAGCTATTTTAAATATTAAAAAGCTTTATATTTACTATAAAACCTTTCATTAGATTTGGCACATATTTACCGATCAAACCCTCATCAGGTGCAATCAACCATAGCTTCATTTCCGATACTATTTGCCTAAAATAGTGCCTCTCGACCGTGAGAAGAGCAAACACGCAGATCAAATAATAGACGAATCCTTTGATCACCACCATGGTGTTTAGAGTTGGTATATAACGTTAACTAATAATGTATTTAATGAGGGTTTTTGACCAATTTTAAAAAAGTAAAAGATTTTGATACGTGGTCTTTTTATGCGTTTGTACTCCGCATTATAGAAAACAGCTTGAACGATTTGATTAGTTCTTTTTTGTTTGTAAGGGTTACTATCCTTTTAGTTATTGATTGGTCAGTCAGTATTTTTGTCAAAATCGGTTCAGTAGTTCAGTTTTAAAATCAAAGTAACTGGAATAATTACGTATTTTGCTTTTAAAGTCAGTTCCTATCGGTTTTCCTTGTTTAAACCCCTATTGTATGTAAAGGATGTACCACCCTTTCCAATTCATTTTTGCGGTACAAAGTAGCTCTTAGGTTCAATCTATATCTATGTTAAAATTCAAAAACATTAGTTCATCAAGAGTGGACAGACAAACTTAGGGACCGTAACTTTCACCTTTATAATATTAGTATGAAACTAAAAATTTTAAGTATATTTTTATATATAATGCGAACGCTACCGAAAACTCATGATACGCTAAACACGTAACAAGTGGGTCATTTGCTAAACTATTTTAAACTGGTTTGTTGTACGGGTGTGATTCAAACGGTTTATAATTCAACTATCCTTTCAAACTTAATTGTTATAGGCCTAAAATCGTTTACAGTTTATATCCTAACTTAACCGTTTTCTTCCATTTCTAAATAACCCTTTCTATTTATTTTAAGCTATCATCGTTTTTGCGATCAATCTGATGCTGTAAATGATGGGCAGTAGTCAGTTCCGAATATTACCACGGATGCAGAGCTAAACTCCAAGAACGATCCACCGTAGTGGGTACGATGGACATGCACAAAACCCTAATATCCTTATTACGTCACATGCCTTAATAAAATAAAAAAAATATATCGTTCATGACCCAGGCCCAGTTTTGGCAATAATTTAAGATATTTTCAACAAACAATTCTGAATATTTATAGTACAATAATTTTGAACGCTAGTTATTTCAAAAATAGAATTATCGCAATTTTTTTTTTCATTACACCAAACCAAAAAATGATGTTTTTTTTTCAGCTGGATCCACCTCTGCTACATCCACGGTGCCTCCATTAAAAAGGTTTCATAGAGATTAATCAAAAATCTTTTTTTTTCGCATGTTTACGTACAATACCACAGTGTCGGCTTAAGGGTGTGGCAACACGGGCTGCCCGAGGCGCCGCGGGTTAGAAGGCGCCGCACGCGCCAACTTAACTTCACCACTTAATTTAATTTTAATAACTACATATATATATTAATCTGATGAAAATATAAATTCAGCGTAGATATTAGCTTTTTCGAATTTCTCCTCGGAGTGAGCATGTGTTTCACGCTCAACACATCATTTTATCAGTGGTTCTATCTCTCACTTACTAATGTAGAACGAGAGGAACGCACTGCACGACAAGCGATAAATTTCGAATTTGGCCTCATGTATGTATTTCGCTTTCTGCATGCTTTTAAGGTTAAAAAAAAATAAAGAGATATTTCTCAATCCGTTAAAAGCATCATATTAAAAATCCCCGATTAGTTTCCATGTACTACAAATGGACGCTGATAAGCAATACTGTGTCAAGCCACTCGGACTTCATTTGAAAAAATGTCGTCGAAAGATGTCATATATATGCGTAATACATTTGTTTGAGGAATTATTTATCTACCTTGTCTCTTCAATTCAGATAAAATGAATTAAAAGCAGTTTGGTATAATAAAAAGTTGTATGCAATGTTTTATATTATATAAACTACAAAATATGGAACATACTACTTTAAATAACCATTTTCGTACTTTTTTACTTCAAACGACTTGACATTTTTTTGAATAATCTTAAACACGTGATGCATTATCAAAAATTCATCAATATCTCTGAATTTGACTTTATGTGGGTTAACACATTATTGATTATCAGTATTAAAATATGTATATAATTATAGTTGGGGTAACTTTGCTATATTGCCCTACGACTTTCAGGTCTCCAAATCTGGAGCAACGATAACTTAACATCCGGTAGACCACTTGCTCATTCGCTGACTCACTCACACACTCACGCGTTTATTTAAAAAAATAGATGAATAATTTACGCGTCTTTTTTAATCTGTAGCATTTCAAAAGAAAACTCAGCCGTCGCTTAAAGATAAAATCTTAATTATTTTGTTAATGAACTATCCTTTCCTATTCCACAGGGCGTTATCTCGGTTAGGACTAAACTTCTAACTAAGTTTTACTATCCGATCTTCGCTCGCAAGTATCCGAGCAACTTTAAGTTAACACTACATCTTCATAATAGGATGCTGATAGGCAATAATATCGAACCATACAAAAAGTCAAGTTTGGAGATATTAACGTATTCTGATAATGGGTCAAGTATCTAACATTATTAAAAAAATTCAAGTCATCGAAACAAAAGAAGTTCTCTATTTATTTTGACAGACACGTTGGCGCAGTGGTCACTGCAACTGACTGTAGCGCTAACGGTCGCGGGTTCGATTCCCGCTCACGGCAAACGTCTATATTGGACATACGGATGTTTGTCGTGGTCAGGGTGTTTGTGTTAGTGTTGTGTGTGTTTCTCGACCCCCGACACAAGGTCACAAGATCTTAATGGAGGCCGTTGAGTGTGATGCGTTTAAAAGAAGTACAGAAAAATATATTTAAATTTAATGTTTCGAATATTATAACGCATTCCATATTTTGCAATACGCAATAATCTCATATAATTAAAAAAAAAAACATTATTATTAATACATAAAACTTTTGATTACAACAATCTGCTTCTAATTTATTATACCTTTTATCAAAATAGAAAAGAATACCTCGATGGGTATATACTTCGTCAAACAAATTTTATTAAGATTTGATGTCATTTTCTCAAAATGAAGTCCGTGTGACTTGACATAGTATTGCTTATCGGCGTCCAATTGAACGTACACATAACATTCAATTTCGATAATGTAAAAACTCGAACATTTTATTTCTATAACTACAAATTAGTTGGTAGAGCTTAGCTGCAGCCTAAGACTACTCGTATTCGGGCTGGCTGGACCTGGGCATCACCTTACTCTCACAGAAAAATGATTGGAGTAGCTAACACAGCTGCGTGAATGAGAGAACCGGAATCCTAACCCCATTCCCCATTCCTTTCCATATCGCCTATTCCTTTTTCGTTCCCTATTCTCTTTTATACTGGCATTTGTGGCTCCTCTGGTGCTGTCCATGGACATCGGTGATTAAATTTATTAAAGTAAGATGAGATGATATCCTTGTTCCAGTTATTTTGACGCAAAAAAACGAAAAAAGTAAACCGATTTTGATTTTAATTCGATTTTATGCTTTATGAGATCAATCTAAATATATATCCTTTTTGAATAAAACACAAATTGGTTACAAAATTACGTAGTTAGGGGGTAACAAACATTATTACGACACACAAACTACGAATTAAGAATCTCTACCTCATTTGAAGTCGGCTCACAACTTTTATACTTAAACACTAATCAATTTGCGTTAAATGAATGAGAGCTGAATTTTAAGTCCAATATTAAATTTGAAGACAAATTTCTATCATAAATTTCCAGTATAATTTGAAGTAACACGTTAATTCCAATTTTCTATTGTCTGCACTTCAGTCAATATTGGAATATTTGCTAAATTGACATATTCTCTACTTATTTTGGCTTGAAGGAAATGAATATTCTGATTCATAATTTCACGTAAAGAATATGCGCAGTTCGATTTTGATAAATAATTTTGCAAGCTAGTAAAGTTAGATTAAATGATTTCTTCATATTTTATACATCAGGTTCTAGAAAACAAAAAAGAAATACCTCGAACAATGTACCGCGAATCGATTGTGTTAATGTAGTGTGCTCCCAGCATTATAATAACGGTAAAGACAATGTTAATACTGCGAGGGTAGGTGAAGAAAACTCGCGCACTCGCCGCTGGAGGGCGTGTGCATCAGCTCGTGATCACGACGGATGCAACTTCGTCAAAACGTCGGGCAATCAAAAGGTATTATTACGATTAGTTATCGCGATATGACGCCTTATTTAAAATATTAAAAATTATAAAAATATAATAATAAAAATTCTTGTTAATACAAGTCGCATTGTGTACTAAAAATTACTTCTCACATCAACGAAATCAGTAATTCAAAGTCACATGTTTATCTATGATAATAAAATTATTTATTTTGTCAATGACATTATATAACGATATGTCATAAGCTCAAGAATTTATGGTACCCAGAATCCACATCATCCAATACGTTGCCTAGCAACCAGCTAGCGACTAAGTATAAACAAGCGAGAGTATCCATGAACGAATGAGACAATTGACGCGCTTGTCCAAGTTGATACAGATCAACAATTAATATGAAGGTATCATATCTATAGCTATAAAATATCATTTCTTTCTGTTAAATTTATCTAAGTTGTAATATTTTTCAAAGATTGCTGTGTTCACCGGTAGACAGTCTATCTGGATTGTAAAAAAATAGCAACATCCCCGGCTTCGTATAGTGGGTTTCGTAGGTGCAGAGATTTTCATAGTACTTTGAAATTGTCAGCTCCTCTCTACTAAAATGGGCATTTATACCATGTATACATTTATACCTTCCTCTTAAATCACTCAGTTTATGGATGTAAAGCGTTTAAAAATCTAACTGTGTATTTTAAAAGATCTAAACGTACAGACGGCGGAAAGCGGCTTTGTATTACTCAGTCCGTCTCGTTTTAATATTTTAATAAATATTACCATAATCACAAGCAAAATCAATATATAAATAAAATGTGTAAATAACTTACAGTTTCATTGCATATTATGTATGCAAATAAAAAAAATAACGATGTAATAAAATGAACAGACAAATTTTCGAAATTTTTATTAAGAAAATCCTTCTACTTCGCTGTCGTTAATTAAAAATATTATACTTAAATAAGTAATAAAATAAGATTAAAAAAAATTTCAAAAAATTTATGACTGTTTTAAGCAAACTTTTAGTAATAAATAGAAGTAAAAGAAATTAAACGTATTTTGGAAATAAACAAAAGTCATTAAAAAACTATAAAAACTCGAGTGCGATGCAAGAAACGTTCAAAATTAAATTATAAAATGAAAAGCAAGAAACAAGTAACATAAAAAAATACTCGAAATTAATTTAAAATAAAATAATTTATAAAAAAATTAGGTACACTCCCATTTCCAAACAAAATCAGAACTGAATTAAAGGAGGTAAAATAAACGATTTTAATATACGCGCAATAAAGACGAATTTAATGGCATATAATTCATCAAAATCGTTTCAATACTTTAGAAGTTACGGAGAAAATAGGGACGCATGTACATATAATATATACATTACACTCCTTTTGGACCTTTTGCCGTCGGGTTAAAATACAACTTTAAAGTGTAAACTATTAATTAAAACAAGTGTAAAGAATTATTAATTAAAAATAATTTGTTAAAACAAATTACGAAGAATATCGAAAAAATCAAAATTACGTGTTGCAACGTTTAAAAAGAAACTCAAAATTTATTAACAAATTTTGAAATTCACTTTCACTGATTTAAACTTTCTCTTTTGACAACATAAATATGGGATGTACATGTATGTAATACATTAATTAATGTTTTTTTTTAATTAGTGGAATGAGATTTGACAGATTTATGTACAATATACATAAAAATAATAGAAAAGGTTTAAAAAGTTGTGAGCCAGCGCGAACACCTGGCAGACGTGAAAACTTCGAAATTATTTTGTACAGGTAATATGGAAAATCAAATCCAAAGCTTATTCATGTAGGCTCTCGCGAGCATTTATGAATAGTCAAAATAAAAATGAACAGGAAGCGACCATCGGTATGGCATAAAAATATAGTTTACAACAGGAAATAAACATGGCGTAATGAAAAATAAAAAAAATAAGAATTTATTTAATAAAAATATGTGTCGGTAAATAAACATTTATTTTATTTAAAAACAAAACCAATTTTTTTACACATTCACAACTCATTTTTTTTTAGGTTTTTATCTCGTTAAAAGCTATGTGAGCTTGTGAATAGCCTAACGAGATAAAAACCTGAGATTTGAAACATAGGTCCTTATATACATTATTAATGACTCATGTAAATATATACGCGGAGATACTTACCGTGGAAGAGCTGAGATGGTTTATTGTTTAGAAAACGTCGATCTCCACTGATGATCGCGGGTTCAAACCCCGGTAATTTTTCTAAATTTGTACTTAAATTCATTTCGAGGTCGGCGGTGAAGGAAAACATTGTGAGGAAACCTGCATGTGCCGGGAGAAATTCTGACACATATCAGCCAACCCGCAGTGGAGCAACGTGGTAGATTAAGCTCTAAAACCTTCTCCTTAATAGAAGAGGAATCCTTTGCCCAGCTGTGGGACACTTACAGGCTTACTTTACTTTTTTAGGATTTTAATTAATTATACCTTTTATCAAAAAAGAAAAGAAAAGGTGGATATATACTTCTTCAAACAAATTGATTAGGAAGAGTTCTGACATCTTTAGACGCTATATTCTCGAACAAAGTCCGTGTGGCTCGACACAGTATTGCTTATCAGGGTCCATTTCATCTTTATCTATACTAAATTTTGACTATTACGAATCGTCGCGACTTCGTGTGTAACAATTTCATTACCCTACTAGTTGTCCTTTGCGGTTTCATTCGCAATTATGCTTACCGCTTCGGTCCTTTGAGTCGTAGAGTGATGTAATGTAGCCTAGAACCTTCCTTAATAAATAAACTATTCCAATTATCTCAGGAACCACTTGTTCGAATTGAAAAATTCTTTTTGTGTTAGACAAACGCGCGTTCAAACAAACAAACTCTCCAGCTTTATAATATTCGTATAGATATATCTTTTTCGAGGCTCTATCTCTATACCAAACTTAATTAAATTTTTTTCAGTGGTTTCGACTTGTAACGTATATAACCGATATTATTTTTTAATAACCGATGTTATTTTTATTTAATATATCATATTAGCTGGTAGCTTAAGGGTGATAACTTTTATTCTAGACTTGGCAGCATTTTGCCAACATAGAGAATTTATTTTCCTAAAAGGTTATTGTCTATGGTGAAATCCGAGGGATACATAAATTATGTATTAACCTATATCTCTAAAACGTGTACTCCTACACTAATATTATAAATGCGAAAGTACATTTGTCTTTATGATACGTTTTACGCCTAATCCGCTAAACCAATTTTGATACATTTTGGTATAGATATTGGCTGGACCTAGACGCAGGACATAGGCTACTATTTTATGACTAATCCGCTAAACCAATTTTGATACATTTTGGTATAGATATTGGCTGGACCTAGACGCAGGACATAGGCTACTATTTTATGACTAATCCGCTAAACCAATTTTGATACATTTTGGTATAGATATTGGCTGGACCTAGACGCAGGACATAGGCTACTATTTTATGACAATCAAACTTGAAGGGGGAAAGGGGATTAAAACTATCTACGCTGATGAAGGCCCGAGGAGCAACTAGTACTAACACGTGAACTTTGATAACAAATTTTATGTGAACCCACTCGGACCTTATTTTGAGAAAAATGGCGTCTAAAGATGTTAAACTTATTCCTAATAAATTAATTTGAAGAAAATTAAAATTTTTTATTTTTAATTTCTCTTTCTTTATTTCTTATTGTATATTTTTTCATTACTATTACTTACTACAATATATTAACTTTAAGATATATCTTTAGGTAAGTTTTGTCCTCACTATTAACTTAATTTTATAGACCATTTGTTATATATGATCAAAAGTATAAAGTATAAAAAAGTACTTTGTACAGTTATTAAAACATTTGAAGAAATATATAAATTCATTAGTTTTTTTCTATTTTGATAAACGGTAAAATCAATTAAAAAGAGATTGGTACAATAAAATCGTTTATCTAATAATAAATTGTTCAAAAATATGAGATTATTGCATATTGCAGAACATAAAACATTTTAATATTCGAAACATTAAATTTATAAACTTTTTTCCGTACTTATTTAATTTAGATTACTCGAAAACTCTTTAAATAATGTAAAAAATTTGGCACATTATTAGAACACATCTACACCTGCGAGTTTAACTTTTTATAGGTTGACACATTATTGCTTATCAACATCAAAAAGATTAATTTAAAATCTCCATATCTAACGTCGTACAGAAGCTCATACGTACATTTTAGTAATAAATTATAAACATCTACCCTACCGAAAAATTCACTGAAACGTCGCATCTCTCAGAGGAAAATCATAGTAGATTACGAAGATTTTACTAGACTGCTTTTGCGAAGTCGTTACATTACGAAATTAAATCCGTAAAATATATGTCTCATCTAAATATCCGTTTCGTCTTTCACGTTTTATGACTGCTGACGCTGCAAAGATAGTTGGAAATTAGAAATGGCATGGAATATAGGCGAGATTTATACTTAAAACTAATTTTGATCTTGAAATATTTGTGGAAATTTAGGAAAAGCTTTTAAACGGTGAGAAACATAAATAATAAATAAGTTAAAATACTAAAAACGATAATTCAAATTTCCAATATACATATATTGTTTTGGCACTTGCTTTTTAATTATTTAGATATAGGTGCGTTCAGAAGTTTTTCTGTTTTATACCTGTAAGGTCCGAGCTCTTCGGTCTGTTTTGTTGAAATACAAAACAGTTGAGGTTGTTGCATTTATTGTGTATAAAAAAATTGGACTAATTTTAACCAAAGTTATACAAATACTATATGGACGCTGATAAGTAATACTACGTTAACCCACACCGAATTAATTTTGAGAAAATGGCGTCTGAAGATGTCTAACCTATTCTTAACAACTTTGTTTGAAAACGTATATATCCACTTTTTCTTTATATTTTGATAAAAGGGTATAATTAATTAAAAGCAGATTGATATAATAAAATGTTCTTTCTAATAATAAGTTTTTTTAAATATATGATATTATTGCATAATGCAAAATATTGTGCACACTTCAATATACGAAACATTAAATTGAGAAACTTTTTTCTGTACTTATTTAGTTTAGTTGAAGTGAAAAACTTTTAAATAATGTTAAATCGGTGACGCATTTTTAGAATACCTCAATATATCCGATTTCTATTTTTTGTGGGTTGACACATTATTGCTTATCAGCATCCATATGTAGGTGATACGAAGTACACCGAGTCATCTAGTGTATAACAAAAATTTGTATTGAACATCGTGAATGCCATTTCTAAGTACATAATTATTCTAAGTAAGATACCGTCAGCACAACTTTACAACTTAAGTCATTTCATCAGTCATTCGAAGTTTAATATGAGATTTTGTAGCAGAGAATGATATTTAGACATCAAATTGAGAGATATTATAAGGGAACAGATTTCGTTCCTTTGTAAGCGAAAAGCTTTGAAATCTGATGTGGATTTTCTTCGTCTGATGTTACAAGAGGCCTACTTATGAAAAATAAGTATTTTTTTTTTCAATAGGAACCGATTTCGAACTATAAAAAAATACGCAATTTTAGCAATTTTTTTTTATTAAACCGCTGAACCGATTTTGATTAACATTGTATAAGGCCGAATTGAATGTCTACCCTTTCAAATAAAAATATAATAATCCAAATCGGTTAATAAATAAGAGAGAATTTAAGTAACAAACAGTGACAAAATATACACTACGAATTCATCATTTCTTGTTTTTAAAAACGTATATAAATAAAAAAAAACCTTCCCCAATCGCCATTAAGTAGTGCTAGAAATTATCTACATCTCGAATAGAGATTTTTTTACGTCTAAAGGTGCGTTTGAACGAAACGAACAAAGACTTACAATTAGAACACGAGCATTCGTTCTTTATCCAAAGGGCAAGGTGTCCGTTTTCAATTTTGCAGTTTTCAATGTAAAACTTTAAATTGTATATTAAAAAGTATTTAATAGCTAAAGCATATTATTCTGTACAAGATCATATAGTATGTATGGATTTAGTATAGCTGAATTTTATACAGGATGTGTAATATATTCATTTGTAATTTTTAAATGTATATACTTACTAACACAATTTTAAAAGAGTACCTATCGAGTTTCATGCCGGTTCTTCTCGGTAGAATCTACATTCCGAACCGGTGGTAGTTTGTCCTTAATTTAAGTAGTTTTTGTTTGTTTTGAAGACTCAAAAGTGCTTTTAAAAGCCTACCTGATAAAGTATTTTTTTGGATTTTCATTTTGATTTTGTCATCTTTAAGTGTAAACGCAAGGCAACGCAATCGTTTTTAACTGTTTACACCAAAGTATCAACGAACAAGAATTGTGCCAAGAACGAATTCTTGTACAATAGATGTTTAGATCAGCCGAACAACTGCTGAGCCGAATGATTGGCTACAACTCAAGAACGTTTATGGCAGTGTTACCTAACATTTATTTCAATCGCCTCACCCAACGTTAACTAAACACAAACGTTAAACGTTCAAGAAAATAAAACAAAAAAATATAAACGAACGTGTTTATTTTTATTCAGATGACAAGTAATCAAGTAAAAAAAAATTAAAGTAAAGGATACAATTAGCGAGAGTACTATCTGCTCCTGATTAAACAATTGGTGAATCCATGTTGCGATATGTCGCAAAATGGATTCACCAATTTCACCGAATTCATTGACAATTGCTGAAACTTCATACCTAACATCGTATCGTTGCGCAAAAAATTAAAAAAAAAAACTTCTTTAGAAGCGAACACACCGTTACCCTCCCCAGATCACCCAAGCGCGTCACTGGTTGAATTCATACTTTAAAGAGAACACTGCAGGGATCGAACACGTCCGGAAACGCAAAAGTTTGTTCTAGTGCTATTTATATCAGGCGAACGAGCATTCTTAGAATATTTAATAGAATTATTGTAAACATAGACAGAACAATGAAGCATGCATGCAAAATAACATCGAACAGCGCCGCCGCCGAATCAGCCGCTCACCGAATTCATTTGTAATATGTAAATATGATATAATTATAGAGTATGGATACTCCATTTAAAAATTATAGGCAGACAAAATGGAATCAGAAAGCTAGCCGCTCATTATTTGCCTAATAAAAACTCGGTCAAATGCAAAAATTACACTTATTGCTCTTAGACTTTCATAAAGATTGACTTAAGTTGTTTGTCAATGACAAACACACGTAAGACCTAAAAGAATTTACTGTCAGCTCATTTACCTGTTAGTAACTTTTAGCAGATTACAGAGTTGTTTTATCTATACTTATAATAAATCTGTAGAGAGGTCAATTCTGTACATGAAATATATTTTCAAAATAACTATCAGGGGGTGATTATACTGATGCCAAAAATGCAATCAGTAAAATTTTTGTCTGTCTGTCTGTCTGTCTGTATGTATGTTCCTTATAGAAACAAAAACTACTCGATGGATTTTAACGAAAGTTGGTACAATTATTCTGCATACTCCTGGGCAGGTTATAGTATACTTTTCATCACGTTACAATCAATAGGAGCAGAGTAGTAAAGGAAAATTTTGGGAAAACGGGAGACGTTACTCCAATTTTTAAGCTTCCGTCGTGTATGCAGCCTTAATGGTTGAAGTTACATAGAAATCATGTGTGACGGAAATATTATACATAAAATTTTCTAAAAAATATCCCCCAACAGCATATGTCTATCTTTTATGATTGACTCACAATAATACGTGTAACTCCTGATAGCTTAGCAGTTCGGAGCATTCTGATTATATTTGTTTACTCTTACGTTTATAATACTCTACCTATTAAATTTAAAAAAATCATACAAATCATATCTGTTGATAGTTAATCTGTCTGTCACATTAAAACCACTGAACCCTGAGGAAGGACATACGCTACTTTTTTACGAAAAACGACGAAAACGCGGACGAAGTCGCAGGCAAAAGCTAGTGTAAATTAAGAAAGTAAAACTTTACAAATGTAATCCTCGCCTATGGAATAATCTATCGCCGTGCAATTTCATTAAAATTCATAGTCTTCGGTGTGATAAATGTGTGTTTATCTTACGTCGATAATAACGGCCATCATAAATAAACTTTTCATACGGTTTTATTACAGTTTTACTATACGGTAGTGTGGTTGATTGTATATTTTCAAAACTAGATGACACGTAAGAACTCTTCGCATCGTTAGTTAATACTAAGCAAGTAAGTTTGTATATAGGGGGTAATCTCTGAAACTCCTTCTTGCTTATTTTTCCTTTTTTACTATAAACGTGAGTGAAACTGCGACAAGCAGCTAGGACGTAGTAATTGTAGACATGGAGTTAATATGTCGCACAATTCTAATGTAAAAAAGGGGGTTTTAAGTTTTACTTAACCACAAAAAATTAATAAATGCATTTATTCAAAAATAGTGTATTTCTTAAATTGCCTCAAACGAGATTGCTTTATGGCTTAAAATTGTTCATCCTCATAACACTTGCATCCATGCATGCATCAAAAAATCTGAAATGCGACATATTACATTCTTCCACTCATGTCTTCAATCATAATATGTTATTGTCTTATGAAAACATTACTTCATTCATCGAAATCGTACACAAATTTTTATGCAATATTAGGGGGGATATTTCAAGCCGACGAAACACCTTTGAGTACCTAATAATATATAATGTTCAATTCGAATTGAATGTTTCAAGTCGAATATTTTAGGAATTTGGTTTATTAACTACACTTGTACTTATTTTTTGTAAATGAGAAAGTATATATGTCTAACACTTGATTTATTTTGACGATCTTTAGACGCGAAACTTAATTTTAACAAATTTGTTTGAATACGTATATCTTCCTTTTTCTATTTTGATAAAAGGTGTTATGAATTAAAAGCAGAATGGTATTATGAAAAGTTTTATCTTATAATAAGTTTTTCAAATTATTGTATTTTGCAAAATATTGAACGCACTTCAATATACGAAATATTAAATTAAGAAACTTTTATGCACTTAATAAGTGTAGATGACTTGAAAATGTTTGAATAATGTTAAATACGTGACGCATTATCAGAATACATTTAACTTTTGGTGGCTTAACACATTATTGCTTATCAGCATCCATTTATAAATTGTAGGTATGTAGTTTTAAAAAAAGAATATTTTAAGTATAAGGGATGAATTTTCGCAGGACCCTTCTGGGTGTAAAACAAATCTAATTACACCGAAACAAAAAGTATCTCATTACTGTTTGTTCATTACCAATACAAACAACCCCGAAATTACAGATCCCATAAACTTTGCCAAAAATAAACCTAAATAAACAATACCTTTTCGTAGAAAAGAAAAAGAATTGTAAATTTTTTTGTTATATTTTTTGTTAGACACTGCCCCGGAAAGGTTGAAAGAAGTTGCAATTTAAAGACGCATTTCTAAATCGGAACATTTACCCTTAAATTGGGTAAACATTTAAATGGATGCTGATAAGCAATAATGTGTCAACCCACAAAAAGTCAATTTAGAGATATTGATGTATTCTGATAATGCATTTCGTATTTAACATTATACAAAAAAAAAATTAAGTCATTTGAACTACATAAGTACGAAAAGAAGTGCCTTAATCAAACGCTTAGAATATTAAAGTGAGTTCCATATTTTGGATTATGCAATAATTTCATATATTTGAAAAACTTATTATTAGATAAAACTCTTTAGTAGCCTATCTGCTTTTAATTAATTATACTTTTTATCAAAATAGAAAAGAAAAGATGGATATATGCTTCTTCAAACAGATGTGGTAAGAATAAGTTCGAAATCTTTAGACGCCATTTTCTCAAAATGAAGTCCGTGTGACTTGAGACAGTATTGCATATCAGAATCCAAATATACAGTTTTTGAATGTTCCTTGTAAAACTTCGAATAAATTAGGACCGGACCGCAAACTATAAGATATTTCTAATTGATAGATAACGAAGATCGCATATTTACGATTTAAAATATATAATTTTATTCTTATTTCACATTTATATCATTAATAGGTTTTTATTGTTTTTTTTTTCTGTACATTTTTCGTACCAAAATCGTTATTCAAAATTACTACAATTATTGTATTATCCAATAAAAATATATAAAACTTCAAGAATATGTTTTTCCAAATTAGGGTTACCATCAACTCGGAGAATTACTCATTCATTTCTTTTTAAATTATTTTTATGACTAAATTTTTTGCAATTTTAAATTGCATTTAAAAGACAAATTTCAAAATCAAAAGCAAGTTTTTGAAAGCAAAACTCGACCACATTAATAAGGACGACTTTCTCTTCTTTTAAAAAGGCGTTTTCTGCGGTTACTTGATCATATATGTACTAAACATACATAGATATATAATATAATAAACATATAAAATTATATAAAATAATAATAAAATTAATAATAAAATAATATCTCGTAAAGGCTGAAAAAGAAAAAAATAGTAAATATTTAGATCTTGCCCACGAGATTACAGCCATGTGGAGTGTTGATTCAATAATTATTGTTCCTGTTGTCATCTCGGTTAACGGCCTATTAGCGAAGAGTTTCGACCAACATCTTCAGAAACTTTCGCTTGGGTGTTGGATCAAGAGCCGAATACAGAAGACAGTATTGCTTGAGACGGCACGTATAGTGAGGAGGTTTCTCAACCTGGAGCCCTAGCTGCTGGTGGCCTGGCTCACACTCTGCCACCGATGGATGACTATTTTTTATATTTTTAAATATTTTTTATATCATGTATACAAAATGTATTTAAAAATGTACTAAATAAGAAAAAAAGAAATAATAAAAATAATATAATTAATTAGAATAAAGTAAAAAATAGCCAAGATGGCCTAATGGTTAGAACACGTCGATCTCATCCGAAGATCGCGGGTGCAAATCACGGCTGGCACCGCTGAGTTTTCAGAAACCTAATGTGCGGGGAGGAATTCTGACACATGTATAATCCGCCAACCCGCAGTGAGAAATTTACAGACTATTATTTTTCTTTACTAAAGTAAAAAGTAAATGCAATATAAAAATATATATAAATTAATGGAACAAAATTGCCTAATTTCTTATTTAAAAAACTTCAAACTTTATATAAATAAAATTATTTTAATTACATGTCAATGTTTTACGGAAAAATAATTCAGTTTGCAAAGACTCACATACATATATGGAGAACAGGATAATTAAACTTTTTTTTTTTTAATTGAAGATATTATTTAATTTCCTTTGCTGTGAGATTTTGAGAAGTCATTAAAATGTGTTAATTCAATTATTCACATTATGTTTGACATTTTTTGGTTTTAAACTGGTTCTCGTTTATGGTATGACAAAGAATATGGTTTTGCTGGGACTTTTTCGTATAATTTTGAAATTATTAATAAAAACAAAATATATTTTACTAGTCATGCAATTCAAAACATACAAACCGTATAAGTAAAGATTAATTGAGAATACTAAAAAAAGGATTAAAAATTGCTGACTCAATTTGGTACCAAGATGGCCAAGTGTATAAAATACATCTTGACAGATGTCGATTTCAAATACGGATCAGCACTTTTAAGTTTTAAAGTGTTAAATTTATGATTCAATTAATTTAATTTACTAAGCGACAGGGGAAATTCCCAAGTACAATTTTAATTTCAGAATTCTACATGCATCGTGGCGGATTAACCTGTTATCATTATATTAATAGGTGAACTCAACCGTGCGATATTCAGAGGCTGTTATTTTATTTACATACGTTATGAATTATGCGTTCATATGTTTATATTATAAGCCTTTCATAACTATGACTTTAACGTTCCGTTCTGGGAATTTCCCTTCCTGTCCCAGTGTCCAATTCTTGTATATGGTCACCCGAACTTATTATTTTTAATGTTAAAAGTGATTTACTTTTTTTAATAAGTACTTTCTATAAACCTACTTATTTATTATATATTTTGTAATACGTAGATTTATGTAATTTAACAAATTTATTATTAATATTGTGTGCCTACTCGTTTGCTTATTTGTCCGTATTATATTTGTCCGGATATCTTATTCGTCGAAAAAATGACTTTTTAGTTATTTTTAAGACAAATAAGATGGTGATGGAACAATTAAATAATGTTTACGTGAGGAGTATTAAAATTCCTACAAAAAAATAACCTTCAAAAAAGAGGTAAATTCAATATTGAATATAATTTGGAAATTATAAATTACACACATTTCAAGTTATGGGTATAAGTAGATTTTAGGATTTTTTCAAGCGTGGAAGTTTGTGAATATAGTCATGCTTGTTATACTATCATGAAGTTAGTATAAACAAAACTAATAGATAATAGTATAACAAAAAAAACTAAAACTAACGGATTTTTTTGAAAAAGTTTTGGATGTGGACAAACAGATGTGGTGGACAAAGATGAAGTCAACAAACTATGTGGCTTATGTTTAATTTAATAAAAAAGCATTTTCTTTCCATAAAATATTATTTGAAAAGTTAAAAATATTAATTATTTTTACAAGAAAATTACAAAAGTATTTTGTTGGCTATTAAATTAATATGTAGCCAAAATGAATAACTTTTGTCGAGGTATTTAAAGGTTAACATAATAAAATGGTTTTCTGTTGAAACAACGAAAATATTTTGCCTTAGGATAAGCACGGTCATTTATGAACTCAAATTATACCAAACTACGACATCTGAATGACTTAAAAATTTTTAAAGTTTCTAAATTAATATGTATGATAAATTTTTTATGTACTTCTTTGATGTTGCATACAGGAATTAAATAATTACATTGCTTAACTAAACGGCTTAGAAGAAGTTATTATTGAGTCAGACGTGCACAATGAGGATTCAATACCACGACTGACTGGGGTTGGTTTTTAATATTTCTTAATTATTATTTTTACTTTCGTTAAAAGTCTGTAAATATAAGTTTAAACGTCAATATTTGTTATAATAATTCAATACAAGGTGAAGGTAATAAAATTAACTGTTTTGTTCATATTTATAATCCATAACGCAACTTAAACTTTATTTTTTTGACGTATTTGGTAAAAATATCAGTAACGAAAATCACGAAATTTCAAACTTTATAAAAATTGATTAAGTCCAATCATTCGCTTAATTATTATCGTACTCTTATGGTTAGAAGCACGCCATATACTGCTAAATGAGACTAGTAAAGAAAACAAGACTATAAAGTCTAGTACATACAACTAGAATATAAAGTCTAGTACATATTATATATCGTGATATATGAGTCAGGTGAACGTATCTACGTTTAAAAAAAAATACTTTTGCATAATTTAGCGGTACTTATATTTCTTTTAAAATTGTTTTTTTTTTTGGGAATTAGTGAAATGTAAAATTACGTTGTTTTGCCATTTCGTAAAGGACATTGTCAAAGGTTTTAGTTAAGAAAAAAAGGTTTTCGATTTTTTCGTAGATACGTTCATCTGGTTGCTATACCGCTCTATGCACGCTGATAAGCAATACTATGTCAAGCCACACGGTCTCCATTTTGAGAAAATAGCGCCTAATCATGTAAAACCTATTCTTAATAAATTCGTTTAAATAAGTATATATTAATTTTTTTTCTATTTCGATAAAAAATACCATGAATTAAAAGCAGATTGATATAATGAAAAGTTTTATCTAGTAATAAATTTTTCAAATATATGATATTATTGCATAATGCAAAATATGGTGCACATTTCAATATTCGAAACATTAGATTGGGAAACTTTTTTCTGTACTTATTTAGTTTAGATGACTTGATTTTTTTTTTCAAGTACGTGACGCGTTATCAGAACAAATCAATATCTTCCAATTTGACTTTTTGTGGGTTGACACATTATTGCTTATCAGCATCCATATATCAGTGTGATTAAAATATGATAATGTAATTGCGGCCTACAGTGTGATTTCAAACTCAATTTTCCAATAAAATGTCACAGATTTTCCGATACGTCAAGCTGTCATGTTACCTCAATACGAGATAAATCATTTCATTCATTCCAACGAGCTCACGTTGAAAATAGGTGCGTGTTATATTCTTTGAAAAAAGTATATTAAGTAACATCGTTTGTAATAATACTATTACAAAGGTTGATAAATCAAATAAATGAAATTAAATTGGTCTTAATAATTATTGAATTTTTTTTTTTATAAAATTGTCAAAGTTAACTTTGGTTAATATTAAAAGCGTACACCTACCGACTCATTGACGAGCATTTTGTTAAACGTTTTATTATATAATATTAATATACCATATAATGATACCGCTTTAATACTCAATAAAAATATAATAATTACCAGCATTATAATTATATCCAAAAGTCATCGATAAATCGATCATTATTATATTTTAACACGTGAATAAAGCTGAGTGCAAAAAAATTCACTCGTGTAAGTGCTACATAATGTGTAATCAACGACATGTAAATCAAAAATCCCATTAAACCAAAGTGAAACCCCAAACGCAACTCACTAGCATAGTTGACGCCAACGTTTTGGATCAAGTAATCTTCGGCAGTTTGCATTGGTTGTAATTCGCGACCGAAAACGTCAACGCCCTCTATCGTCATGAACTGATGAATCGTGCTAGCCATCAAGAACCCACCCCTGGATCCAACGTCAGACTCGTAACTGGGCGTATCGTATAAGATAACCGCACGATTCCAGTTAAATCTGTAGAAATAATACGCTTTTACTATTGAACAGCGTCACCTAGCGTCGAGTAGGAAGATTTTGAAAATAATGACATCTAGTGGAGAGTAAGTAATACACATCATACAACGCCATCTATAAGAGGGTTACAACAACAAAATTCTATTGTTAATACTAAAAAACGCATAATTGTTATATTCACAGAAAAAAAAATAGTTTTACTCACCGTATTGAATTGAATATTTTCAATTAATTAAAAAGATAAGACTAACCACTTACTTGTATATTTATATCCAAGATAGAATTTCAAATTTTCAGTATAATTGAGACCGCCATCTGACGTCGTGTCCCAGGGCGTGTAAATGATGTCTTCAATTTTCAAAAAGTTCGCGAACGTTTTCATCATGAGGTGGCAAGTTGACTTCCCTGCGACGTCGAGCTGCGCGTCGGGTTCGTTAATGAGTAGAAGTTGCCGCCAGTCGTAACTAGATGGCGCGGAAAGATATAGTGTTAGTGCAAAGCCACTCTTGTGCGTGAAAACGTGCAGATGTCACTGTTTATGTATTTCGTAAATAACAAATAGATATACATTTTTATTTAATAGCAGGCAAGTAAATACCTGCTTCATAATTGATTCTCAAAATTCCACCCGAACAAACATAGTTACATACATACATTGCAAATTTAATAAAATCTTGTAAAAATTATTAATTTATTATTTATAATGTAATTAAATACGATACTTATATTACTTCACTTAACATATATTTAAGGTTTTCGTATAGAGCTTATAAAACTCATTACTTTCGTAAATAGATTGGTATATGGTATAACATAGGAATTATTTAATCTATCGTCCCGGAGTTTCGTGTCTTGTCCCGTGGCAACTAAACTTTACTTTTTACTTAACTCCAGTAAAAAGAGTCTAGGCTCTAAATTCGTACTAGAATTTCACAAAAAAATGTATGCGATGTGACTTTTACTAACACAGAAGACGTTTCGGAATTTACTAAAATGTTGTATATTTACTGCTAGCGCCCGATTCTGTCCCGGATATATACTGAACTTGTATTTGGCAACCCTAATTGTGATTCACATTGTTGTCGTTCAGTTATTTGCGAAATACTTGAAACAGCCTTTAAATTTATTTTATTTTCTATCTCTCCTTTGTTAACGGATTTTCTTATATTTTATTTAGGTATTTATAGTATCGAAATTTAGTGTTATCAATAAAGACATAGATTTTTTTTTTATAAGATAGTTAAAGACGAAATAGTTTAATGTTTTCATCTCAATAATAATTATTGTCGAATTTCAATAATAGAGATGCGATTACTAGTCTTAATAAATAATTGTAAAAAATAATAACGGCATGGCAGGGCCGGTTTTTGTGGTTTAGAAGCCTTAGGACAATGTAGAACTCTTAATTATTTTTTGTACAGAAAATAATTCAATCAATTATTTCAAATATTTATTGCGAAACAAATAATACTATTTCAATATTTGTAGACATACGTAAGCAAATATGAATAAGTGATTCGTACTAGTTCTTTTAGATTTTATCACAATTTTTTTAATTGTCCCGCCAAAAATACTTTTTAAATCGACTTCAATAAAAGGTGATTCGGTATTTTACCCTTCTATAGTCCGCGATTTTCTCAAAAAGTACTAATTTGGTTTGGAAGTGTTTTTCGTTTCTAAAATGCTTATTTCACAAGAAAGGTTATTGTGTATAATATATTACTTACTAACAACAAAAGGTCCACAATTGCAACAATTTTTTATCTATAATGATTACATAGATATAAAACAACATCTGTTTGAAGACTATTATATTTTTCTACGGAAAAAAATATTGGATAAATTACGTACTTATTATACGGTATAAAAGTATTAATAGCACAAATAAATATTGACACATTAGATCGTGATGTTTACAATGTACTTAAAGGTACACTTTGGCTCCTTTATTTAATTTGATTACTCATGTATACGATCTACGATAACTATGTATGTATTAGTATTAAGTTCTGTTTGAGTAATATTAGCACAAATAATCCATACTGTTTGCATTTATGTATTTAAACTTTATATAAGAAAGTGTACAGAGACAACAAAAATGTTCAAAACGTTTTAAACTAAATTAACTTTTATTTATTTTCATACATTTTTGACAAAGGCGAGAATTGCACTAGTAAGTTTTACATTCATATTCTACATAAAACAACTATGTTACCTGGGGACTTGACAAAATGCTTAGCAAATATCAAAATTTACTGTAGAAAACTCAAAATGTATGGAAAACAACATAAGACTTCGAAAAGTCACGTGATTGAGTGAATTATGATTGGAAGAAATAAAATGCATAGACAATTGCTTATTTTTAAGCGATTTATTTGTTCGTTATCATATTTCTAGATTACCGAATGATATGGACATGTTAAAGACCTAATATTTTCATGTATTGTCTATCAACGAAACTCTTCAATAAATAAAGTGATTAATCAATGGTAACAATTACTTAAGTAACCTTACGAAAGCGGTAAGTATAAAAAACAGTCCGAAATAGAACGGAATTCTTTCAGGTTTACTGTTGTAAAAGTTATGATACACAATTTATGTAAATAAAATCTGTGAGTATAACTCACAAGAGTAATACTCGTCTAACGGTTAGTATCAGATTTTTATAATCGAAATTTAGGATATATTTTTTTATCTCAAACCAATTGATTGAAATATTTAATACAACGAAACCGGTATTATCTGGTTAATATTGAAGTAAATTAAACAAGATTTACTTATTTTAGATATATCTTAAATAGATTTTACAGCATTGTAAAGTTACCATATTAACATTTTTTATGTACGAATTTAAGCAATTTTTTATATATTTTAAATATAAGTGTACATAATGGATAATGATTTTAAGAAGTCTTTATATGTAGCATGAATAAAGGCCTACTTTAAAAAACATTTTCAAAAAAAGAAAGTAGTTCTCAATTCATAATTCCTTTTATATTACTTACCTCAAAACTCCGTCGTTTCTCAATCGATTTTGATAATTCTATTTATAAATATATAATTATATATTTTTTTTATTATTTATTTAATTTAATTTGGTCTTATAAAATTTTAATTGAAATCGTTGAAATAAACATGTCATCTAGGTAATCGAAATTGCATATTTTGTTTTTAAAGGCGCTACCTTTCTTAAAAAGCATTAATTATATACCTGTCAACTGGCCATGTATTGGGCATTTTATCAGTATTAGCAGAATCAATATTTAAAAGTGAAACAGTTAATTAATTTTCAATTATTAAAAAAAAACTTTTTAAATTGATACGTTGGATATTGTAGGCTAGTACAGTATAGGAAAAGAATTAAAAAAAATAGTTTTTTATGTTGACACTTGTATATACTTTTTTAAATACCTTTATGTATTTAAATTGTGTAAAGTACCACTACGAAGAACTATGAGAATGTGTTACTTAAAACTAATATTATTACATCATATCCTAAATATAATAAGCTTTAATTAAATTTCAACATTACTTATAATTTATGTAAATTTTAGTTCATTTATAAGTAGTTTTAGGCACGAAATTCGGTTCAGTTTTGTGGAGTAGTAGCACGTTTTGATTACCCATAAATTTAGGGATTATGTACGGTATAGATTTAGGGATTAGAGCCGTTCAACGAATATGTTTTATGGTCGATATTAGATTTATCAAGCAATATTTCATATTTTGTAATATAAAAACCTGTCATGCAAGTATCATCACCACCATGTCATTTCTTCTGTTTACGCATGGGAATCTTTGAAAAGATAACCGATTCCTGGTGGGAAGATCGGGTTATATGGAGATTTATACCCACAAAAACCCCAGTCACTCAGTCCTTTGTTCCTCGTGTCAGCTTTTACGCAATCTTTTCTTTGGTCAGCCTCGAACAACATATCTCTCCCTAGTCATATCTAACACTCTTCTTGTTCACATATCGTTCATCCCTTCTCATAACAAGCTCATACCACACTAATCTATTACTCATCAACTAATCACTGATGCTATTTTTTAATTACCTCTGAAATGCATATTTCGTATCTTATTCATTCTAGTCACTCCACACATCCATCTCACCTATCACATCTTCGCCTTATGCGCTCTCTTTTCATCCATCCCTTTTGTTGCACTATTTCATTTTATACAAAAAAGTTGACAAACAAGCTGGTTATCTGGTGTTAACCGGTTTAAATTATAAATTAATAATAGTAGAAGCATAAAAAGGTAATTTTATTCAAAACATTGTCCAGTTTTACATCTCACTTAATCTAACGAAATTTAATGAGAAGGTTCCTTTAAATGGTTTCCGTAAAAGTTTGGACGGCTGTTTAAATTACTTTTAAAGTATTTTTAAACCGACTTGTTTGTTTTGTTTTTAAGGACGACAAGAATTTTAATTTAAATGGAATTTTTAATAGATATAGAGTTTTTTGACACATTTTGTGTCTCTGTTAATACAAGTATTAATATAAGGCGAGAATTACACTTGTAAGTTTTGGTCACAGATTTTTATAAGATAAACATAAATTGTATATAATTGCTTTTACACTTCAAAGAGTATTTGCTGCCAGTAACATATTTATACACACCCACGTATAGTTGTACCTGGGTAACTGTTACCAGGTTACAGAGATATTTTATATTAGTTGCGAAATTAAAACTTACAAGTATAATTTCCGCCCAAATAATCGCATTTTCAGCATCTGAAATATTAATATTGCCTTAAAGGATTTATTTTCAAGTAATATTTTATATACAAAAAGTCAAATCCGGAAACATTGATGTATTTTGATACTGCTTCATCTATTTAAAATTATTTTTAAAAAATTCTAATCATCTAAACTAAAGTAGTATGAAAAACAGTTTTTTTAATTATTGTTTCGAATTTCAAGCATATTTTGTAATTTATACAATAATCTTAAATGTTAAAAAAAAACTTTTTATTAGATAATACATTAAATATATAAATCTGTTTTTAATTCATTAGACCTTCTATTGAAATAGAAAAGAAAAGATGGATATATACTTCTTCAAACAAATGTATTAAGGATATTTTTCGCATATTTAGGCCCCTTTTGCAAAATGAAATCCGTGTGGCTTGACATAGTATTGCTTATCAGCGTCCAATTGGACTTAAATATTTCCATCAATAGTTTTGAAATGGAAATTATGCAGTAAATATGTTTGTTTATGAAATTGTTATTTACAGAGCTGCAATTTATATATCAACCACAAATCAAAATTGTTTAATATTCACGTGGAATGTGTTACCAACAGATTATAATATACAATATTGACATATGTATGTATTAGTTTTTACACGTAAACAATATTTTCAACCGACTTTAAGAAAGGAGGTTCTCGATTCGCAGCGTATTTTTATAATGTTTGTAACCTCATAACTCCGTCATTTCTCAACCGATGCTGAAAAACTTATTTTCGTTTGAAAGCATATTCTTTATTTGTGTCATATATTATATCAAAATCGATTCAGTAATATGATTTAAAAATCTAAATATATTTGTCGTTCAGGTAAAATTAAAAAAAAAAATTGCATATTTTGCATAAGAATCAACCTTAGGTCTTTTTAAACCCATTCGAACTAAGTATTTAAAATATTCTTTATACAAATACAGTTCAAAAGCACTTTTGAATCGTCAAAACAAATAAATAAAAAATACAACCGCTAGCTTTATAATATTAATATAAGAACAAAGTATGTACCATATAAAAATTAATCATTTTAATTTCACATTATTGTTCAGAAAAATCAATTCTACAGCTTCGAGTGGAACACAATTCGAATTGGTTCAAACAACAGGACTGAACAAACATTAACTTATTGGAACAAGACTAACTTCAGTTATTAAGCTCGGGGCACTTACTTTGATGAGTGGGATCGAACTTTCGATCGTGTATTTGAACAAAACTTATTCGAACTTCTGATGACATGCCGAACTTATTTCAAGTTTTTCATGAAAAATATTTATTTATTTTTTTTTGGTATAAGAGCTTTTTATTATCGACTACCTTCCCTTCGTGGTTTGACTTGCGCTTTTGGCTATTGCTTCATATATGCTTATACTTGCACGAGTCACAGCATGTTGTTATATAGCCTATACCCTATTCAACAAGTGGGCTATCTAAAACAATTTTTTTTAATTGGGTCAGTAGTTTCAGAGATTACCCCTTACATACAAACTTACACACAAATTTTACCGCTTTATAATATTAGTATAGAGTCCACTATTTAATTTACCCGCTACAAGTTTTAATATTACGACAAAAAATAACCTATGTCCGTTGCAAAGGACAATCTTATTATCAAAACTCATTAAATTTGCTTTTACAGTTTAGGTATGAACCTTACATACAAACAGGTAGGCGCACTAGTTATTATCGCATTAATAATAACAGTAAATAATAAATAAATTACAGTATTTTTAATCCTCAACCAAAATATCATGAATGTTATTCATTGTATAGTAAATTTCGAGTCGATTAGATCAGTGGAAATTACTCAGATCCTTTCAACAACCAGTTAAAAGCTAATAACCTTTAAACATCTTCATAAATTATATCTAAGAAACATCTCGATTAAACCAGTTATTAAAGAAAAAAAACCCTAAGTTATAATAACACTTTATTTGTTTGGGGGTTCAAAGAACAATTTTAATTTATTTGCCCCATGACAGTCATACGTGTGTACGAATGCACTTCCTTTTTGGGGCCTCAAACTGTTAAGCTCATTATTGTTAATAACTTTGGGTAAGTGCTGGCCACTGCTTATTAATTTCATCGATTTGTCATTTAAAAAATTGATCGCCTAACTCGAATTCAACTATGAAATAATGTTTACATTCTTTTATCTGGTCTAAAATAAAATAATTACTAAGTATTATTATATTTAAATAAAAATCTTACATAGTTAATATATTTTTACATTAGATATACTCACAACAGTTATGAGTTTAAATATTCAGATTGTGTCGATTATCGCTATAAAAAAAGTAATAAGAAACCGGTCAAGAGTGAGTTAGATTCGCATACGCAGAATTCTATATTATCGTATAAAATTTAACACTATGTACTTTCAAATACTTTTCTAAAAGAAAACATAGTGGTATAGCTTTTTTATATCAATTACGAGTATAAAACTTACAAATGTAATTCTCGCCTGAAAATATAGATTATTATCTGTCGTTAGATTATATTTATAAATGGTATTACTTTTCCCTTCACCACCCAAACCAAGCTATAAAATAAAAATGCACACACTTAATACCTTAATTCATGAAAACACCTCGCAAGTCTCCGCCCAATATTATTTAGAAAGAAAATAGGAAAAGTTCACAATATTACCTGAATTCAGACGCTTTGTAATTTTATTTAATTTTATTGTTTCAAATGGATAGTATCTAGGAGGAGGGTGATTACACACTGGACGTAATGTTGGCGTGTATTACTATGATCATACTGAAGACTAAAAACATGAATCGACTTCAGTAACAAAATATGTATTTCAAATTCGGTAAATTTCATTAATTTGATGACCTATTCCGGATATTTTGATTTAAAAACTAAACCAATGATCCGATTTTGATGAAAACTCAATGGTACTAAGAGGAATGTTTAAAATCGTTTAGTAAATTATGGAGTTTTGTGGTAACAGACATAAAAAACATACAATTTTTATTGTAGTCGATTCAAACCCACTTGGCGATAAATGCTAATGTCATACCTACGCGCTAATCGCGATCGCTAGACTCGAATCTTTTTCACACAAATCTGCTAGAATTATTAATATATACGTGTATATATCGTGGGCAAAGTCCTTGCATTATTTATTGCCGGGCTTTATGAATAATGTTTAATCGAATCGGACAATGTGATTAATAATAATTTAAACTGCGTTATTTATCACAATACTTTGACCATGATACCCGATTAGTTTCATAAAGTTGAAACGATGTGCGTTTAAATAATTATATAACCGTCAAAACGCAAGCGGAAAACACGCCAAGTTTGTAGATGTCCTTACTTTTTTAAATGTACTTACGGGAACGACTGCTACCAGCACGAATCAAAAACCTTAATTCGATTGGGCTCCAAAATTTAATAGCACTTACCTTATTATAAAAAAAAAAAAACAAATTTTAAGTATACTTACTGCCGCATTACGTCTATCAGGAAGTAAGCCAAGTCCTTAAACCCGAGTGGACCAGCTCGCACCATCATGTAGAATTCGTCATGGCATGTCTGCTTAGGCTTGACGAAGTCGAAAGTGAACCCGCCAGTCGTCACGAGTGGTGTGCCAGTGTTGCCCAGGAATTTTGTTATTCGGGCCACGGAAGCTAAAAAGAAATGTGTCTTTAATTCAAATTGAAATAAACGAGTACGTATTACCGTAAACTAATAATAGGAAAACACAAGTAACATTTAAAATAAATTATAAAGAGTTTTTTTTTTTTTATATGTATGTATAGGGGGTGATCTTTGCAACTGATAATCTGTTTTAAAAAAATATTTTTGCGTAAATACCCTATATATAGTATATATAGTATATAATACTAGTTTATTAAGAAATGTTATAGGCTATATTACATCACGCTACGGCTCACAGGAGCAAAACAATTTAATGCGTAAATGTCATAAGGGCGAACGAAACCGCAGGGGGCAGCTTATATCTAGTAAAATTACAGAAATGTAAAAAGAGGTGACTCAGCTTATCCTAATACATTAATACTTCTTACTGACTTCAAAAAAGACCATTACTCAGTATTACATTGTTTTAAGAGGAAATTTATGTGACGGATATTATGTTTTATTTTTTTATTGTTATTTATTAAGAATGCAAACCAAAATAAATATATTTGTTATCTTAAGAGACAATTATTATTATAAATCATACTTAATACAAAAACATATACAAAGCCACTAAGCGAAAGTAATTTTATCAACAGATTCAAATCATGAATGTTTTGTACAAAATGTATTTCAGAAAGTACTGACTGACATAACATTAAACTCCCCGACGTTGTATTATCACAATTTTGTTCCCTTGGGAGCTTGTGTTTGATAGGAAAGCCTTCAAACTGTATAAATAATCCGATAAAATGCGGATATACAAAATGACTGAAAATATTGACTTAGTAGGGTCCCGTTGGTTATTTTTGGGAACGGAATAATAAAAATATCAAATTAATCTGAGAATAAATGTTAAAACCATAATTAATAGGTATATTACTTATAGGTATTATTTATATTTTATTATATATTTATATATTAATTATTTATATTATAGGTATTATTTTTAGGCGAAAAGTTAAAGAAGTCAAGAAATAAAGAATTTATAAAATCGGACGGAATTCTGGGGAAACAAAAATTTACAAAATACTCGACGAATTGTTGACGACCTTCTCCTTTTTTGTGATAGTTGACAATATCAATACGAGATGTCATGAGCTCTGGAAAATATGCTGCTGGCTTATTACGATACGATAAGATGCGATAGTTCGCAACAAGATACATTTTGACAGTTGGTTTCTGAATTTTTAATTAAAACAATACAAATCAAGTGTCAAAATGTATCCCGTTATGTATCCCGTTGCGATAGCAATACCTTCCCATAACAACACTCCTGGAAAACATTTTGGACATTTTTTACTAATGTTTTTGTTACGTCAGCATTGCCTAATTAGAAATCCGATACTATACCGCGATCGAAGCAATGTTGATTGCTAGATAAACACAATTATATGAAGAGCCAAACGCCCTTGCTTTCAAGTAAACAATAATATTTGAGTGCTAATTAACTTTGTAAAACAACATATTTTTTGTAAAGAGAAAAATGTTTAACAAAAATAAATCGATACCTCCCACGTAAGTTATTGTAAGTCACAAAATTGCCGTTAGCGTTTTTACTGAATACTAAACGAATTTGCATTGCTTAATGCATTCAAAGTGAAAAAATACCAAAAATCTTTTTTTTTCAAGGAAAGTTACAACAAAATACGCCTGAAAAATGGCGTATTTTGTTGTAACTTTCATACTAAAACGGATTAAAAGTGCTCTACTGTAAAATTGTAATTTTGGGGTTACAACAACTTACGTGGGAGGTATCGAAATACATAAGAAGATTGTAACGGTAATACGTTAAAAGACGAATCCAACTCTTACACAGTCAGTTCCGGTGTTTCTCGGGGATCGCATTTGGGTCCATGACTTTTTAATGTTTTTATAAGTGACGCTGATATAATCAAAAAATGAAAACTAGCGAAGTTTACGTTTTCCTTATGATTTGAAACTTATAAAATCCATTTATGCAAAATTAGATTTCGTACTGTTTCAAGAAGACATAAATGATTTAGACGTATGGTGCCAAATTACAAAAATGATGATTAATGCTGAAAAGTGTTTTTAGAAAACAGTTTGTAATATTATTAAACTTTCATACAAGAAATTACTTAAAAATAAAATTTAGGTGTACATTTGGCATCCAAAGTTTTTGTGTCCACAAAGATAAAATTATACAAGCCATATGTATGTACGTAAGACTATAGTACAGAATGGTCTCCACATCTCATTGCACAGCAGCTGACTATAAAGAGAATAAAGAAAAGATTTTTATTTAAGACAAGAATATTGTCTATATTTAATACGTGGTGAAAAATTTTGTATTTTGTGAAAAATTTTGTGAAAACCCTTTTTACGAAAATTGCGCGTACGGAAGAATATAAAATTTCGCAGATTTATAGTTTACATTGAGAAGGGTATATATGTATGTTTATATATGTGTGTATATAAAAATATATTAAATCAATAAAAAAACATTATACACACTAGCACGTGTTTCACATACACACACGCACATACTACTAGTCCGTAGTCTTTTCTTTGTTATTAAAGTCTGTGGTCAAACTAAGAAAAGATTATCTTTGAAAAATTTTATGAACTACGGTCACATTCCGACCGCTAGACAACTACCAGTTATAATCATTTTAAATAAATATAACTTGGTTAATATCGCGAAATAATTTTACATAATAATAAAATGTATAATGTATTAAAATTTAAATTCCAACATTCTGTATGGATATTGAACGTATCTTATCATTCATACGATCTGTTACGTATATTATTTGCACACTATTAAATTAAGTGGGTTATTTTTATTACAAACAAATCTCTCCTTAGACCTACTTCTTTAAAGTTTGGAGACGTCCTAACATAATGTCATATAACTTATAACCTTCCTCAATAAACAGGCTACATAATTCAAAAATAATATTTCAAATCGGACTAGTAGTTCCATTACCCTACAACAAACTTACCAACATACAAAAAATAAAATACCTCTTTATAATATTAATACTGATTACATCAGACCTACAAAATATGTCTATGTGTTTTCATTTTGTGACTTTTTAATGTGTTAATTGATTTCCATAATGCGTATAGCACACATAGTACCTAATAAGGAAAATTGTTATGTTTCTTATATATTACGTAAACCTAAGCCGTACGAGCCTAAGTTCAAGCTCGTAGCAGATTATCCAAACATTTTAGTAAAATTAAAGTCATTAAACACGGTATACCATCTGTTGACATATAAGGTAATTTGGTAGCAATAGTCTAATAACCTGCGTACACCGGGTACAGCGCAGAATGTATTTCCTATACATATAATTAACCGGTAAACGAGCAGCTGGGATACTTGGATTGGGATAAGTTTACGTGATCATCGCCACCCGTGGACATTTGCAGTATCAGAGCAGGCACAAATAGATTACCGACCTCAAAAGAAATAAGGATAAAAGGGAATAGGAAGTAAGGAAAAGAATGGAGATAGTCTTCCAGCTCTCTCACTCTCCGTATGAAACGTAGATATATTAACTACTTCATGCCGATCTATCGTACGAGTGAGGCTCCTGACGAGGCAGCCCGAGCGAGCTGTAAACAGTGGGATATAGCTTGACTCAGTAATTTTTTTTTATCTTTATCCAACGTAAATTCATACATCTAATCTTTTGAGAATAAACTTGTGATGACGTTTGATACCGTGGTTTCGTTTTTAAAACCGAAATGAAATAATTTAATTGAGAATTAGGAATTTACATTATCTTTGAACGTCAAGCAAATGAACCTACCACGGTTTCGATAAATTTAAACCTAGGACCTAAGAAGAAACCACGAAACATTGAAACCGTAAACCAAATTTATTACCACTTGTGACATATATACATAAATATATATTATACATAAATATTTTATTTAATTTACATTGGATAAAAAAACCTAATTTGTCCTTCCGTCTCCAGTCTGCGCAGGTCATAAGTATTTAGGAATATTAATGTATAAATTATATTTTTAGTTCAACTTGATTGTTCAAATGAAAATTGTGATATGTTTTAAGACTCATATGTGTGTATGTTGGTGAATTTATTGTAATGTATGTGGTTGTCATACTTACGTATTCTCTTGATAATAAACAACTAAGCAAATGGATGTGGTTTCAGTTAACCTGTACATATTTCACTGGCGACGAGGATTAACCTGTATATTCATTTATCAACTGATTTAAATGTATATGGTATATCTAAAACGCTGTTTATGGTTATGTGACATTATAAAGAATTATATAGGCTATGAAAATTAAAAATTAATAAAATATACAAATAAATAAAACAGAAGTTTCATAATATTTTAAATTTTGATTGAATACAATTATTTTTTTTTTAATATTAATACGTAAGTTTTATTTGTATTATTCTGTATTTGAATATAGTGTAAGTATTCGTTTGTAATTATTTGAATATAATACTAAATATGTAGTATTTAATATAATATTATCTTCATTTAAAACGAACTTTGCAAGATATTTTATAAAATTCTTTATACGAAACAATGTTAAATACGTTCAGATTTTATAGACGTTATTAATATAGAGTTCTCAATGTAGAACTACATCTACACGCGTTGTGGGAAAAATACTGCAATATAAGAAAACGCAATTTTACATTTCTGGCAATATCTAAAACTTAACCAAAACGCTTGCCAAATTTTCCGTAAATAAAGTATCTACATTAACTATGTAAGATTTTAACCATACTTCAATTTTTTATCCAACAAGTAAAAGAGTGGGGACAGTATCCGAGGTTATTCTGCCAAGTTGTTAATATTTATTTGGCACAGATAAAAAATATTTGAGAAAAATTTAAGCATCGTAAAAGAATTCTAACAAATCGTTCTCAAGTTCTTATCCAATAAGTATCAAGTAAATTGAAATTCACTCACGCCCTGAACAAAGTGGGTTGTTAAAGCATTATACTGTATGTTCCTACGTGACATAATATAAGGGATTTTTCTACAAAAAATAATGTTATAATTTACATCACAGAGAAAGATCTAGAAAGGTTGTATGAATACGACCAAGGATCAAGTGCTTTCAGTTGAGAACAATGGATATAATTGGCGCTGTCTCGAAAAATTTTACACATTTGTTGCCAGTAGGGCAATCGCCATTACATACATTTTGACACTTGTTTCCTGATTTTAGTAAAGTAAAAGCAATGTAACAGCCTTTAAAAGTCCTATTGCTGGGCAATGCCTCCTCTTCTATTAAGGAAAAGGTTAAGAGCTTAATCCGCCACGTTGCTCCGAAAAAAAAAACAACTGTCAAAATGTAATTAATGGTAACTTACCGTAGTAACTCTCTTGATTTCAATGTCTATTTAGGTTAATGCTGGATTCATTTGGAATAGTTTATAAATTCGGTTTTTGTCATTATATTGAAACGAATGACAAAATTTCGTATTTAAGACTATTGCGATATAGACTATTATGCAATATTGTACGTCATCTTAACAGTTCACATAAACTATCGATTAAAATTTATGAATATGTCATTTTATTTATAGAATTATTACAAGTAGACCCGATAGGCAGACGTTCTTAAAAAGTACTCGAATAAAAAAAACTAAACAGTCTTGATAACAGCACCAACTTTAACAGATATTATGAATTGATCAGGTATAAGTATAAAAGAAATGCATAACAAGCGGTCAAGTTAAGGAAAAAGAATTACGAACACGCTTACACCAGAATTTGATATGTAAACAGATATACATACACATTCAATTTTAATAAAGTAATATACTGAACATACTGAACCATGTATGTTGGTGATTGATGTATCACCGAGAAAGGTGAAGGGTTTGAGCAAAGTTGACAAATGAGTCGCCATTAGTTTTTAGAGATCCAAAATGAAAAAGGAGCAAAGGCACCTATTATTTTGTTATTTCTCGTAATATTTTACTTCTTTTTACCCTACTGTCCCAGTAAGAGGGTTTTATGTTTTTCGAGTGAATGTGTGTTCATTTTCTTGACACGTTTTGTAGCGTTAATGGATATCTAAAAATATCTCACTTGTTAAAAAAACATATATACATTGCAAAATTCTAGCTTATTTCAACAAAATTTATTTCAATGTTTTGCTTAGACATCTAAAACCCATTAAATGCATTTATTCATTAATAGTTTTTATCTAAAGTTGCTACAAAAGATGGTTAAAACATTTTTTTTTTTTTGTATACACATAAAACTTTAATTCAAGCATAGAGCAGCAGATTGTTCTATAGATAGAAATTCTATAGATAGAAGACTAGCTACCACTCGCGGTTTCACTCGCGGTCGTAGCGTGATGTAATATAGTCTATAAAGGGTTATAGGCTATATTTCATCACGTTCAATATCCAAATTTTTATTTTCAAATTAGATAAGTAGAATCAGAGATTACTCCCTATGCCTCCCTTTTGCTTCACGTATTAATATATGGATGGTGATAAGCAATAATGTGTCAACCCACAAAAAGTCAATTTTGAAGATATTGATGTATTTTGATAGTGCGGCATCTATTTAACACTATACAAAAAAATTCAAGTCATCTAAAGTAAATAAGTACGGAAAAAAGTTTCTTAATACAATGTTTCAAATTTCATGTGAGTTCCATATTTTGCAATTTATAAAATATACTCAAAAATTTAATTAACTTATTATTAGACAACATATTAAATATATCAATCTGCTTTTAATTAATTATAATTTTTATCAAAATAGAAAAGAAAAAATGGATATATACGTCTTCAAACAGATTTATATAGAATAGGTTTAACATCTTTAGACGCCATTTTCTCAAAATGAAGTCCGTGTGACTTGACACAGTATTGCTTATCAGCGTCCATATAGATATTATAAAAAAATTTTGGTTAGTCCACCCACATAAACTGATATAAATTTAAATGTGTTCAGAAGTAGTCACAGCACACACAAAAATGTTTTTAAATCAAATTAAACCATCTAGTCAAGAAAATATTTCCTAAACGCCTCGCACTATGGGAAAACCGGTCTCTACAGTATCTGGATGAATCACAGAAGTAGCTAAAAGTGTACTAATTTTATATGTCATGGATAAAATAAAACAACTCCAATGGGGTAGTTGCAACTTTAAGACAGTATACAGAGCTATTCATGTAGATGGGTCAGTAGGGAGAAATCTGAAACTATGAGTGCCAGAGAAAGTGGAAAGGAACCGTGTCACCGATTTCAAAGTTAAGTTAAACTGCATTTTAATTTGTAGTCAAACTCTACATGGCTCAGGAGTCCAACCTTAAATTTATTCAAAAGCTTTTTAGCCAACTTCCGAAAAAGGAGGATGTTCTTAATTAATCGGAGACATTTTTTCATATATATTTACTGATCTCTTGAAAATAGCTGGATTTGGTTAATTCGTTGTTGTTTGAGTTTACACTCCATTTCTTTTCATAGAATAAATATCAAAATCGGTTTAGTAATGTTTTTTTTTAATCAGAATAACTAGAATAAGTTTGTCATTCAATTAAACGAAATTAAATAGTTTGATTTTGAAGTCCGCTTAGTTCCGCCTTTTAAAAGAAGTCTTTGTGTTTTTTGTTACTTCTTACGATAAGATATTATATTATAAGGGAATCAGTTAATTTTTCCGAACGTTGTTATGTCAAACTGTCAAATAGATTGTCAATTTGATTCTCTTTTGTCCAGGACAGCGTGTAAGACGAATTGTTATAATGTGGTACAAATATTCACAAACCAGAAGTTAATAAAAGTGTTCTGGTATTCATTCTTAATAAATTTGATGTTTTTGTTAATAATTTTTATGAAAAGTTATTTCTTTTTATTTTTAATATTATATATAAATCGTGAAAAAATAAGATTCATCAAATAGGACGTAAACCTTTAATTAGAATACTATTCGAACAGTCTTATATTGATAAAGATGACAGTTTAGGATATGACTATGTATTGACGAGATATTGATCTAGTATCGTCTAGAATTCTGGACACGTATCAACCGAAAATTTCTCAATTCATGAAATCATACTCGTCATGTAGCATACTAGCTATAACTCGCGACTTCATATGCGCGAAGTTCCTGCTATATGGAGCTTTAATTTGGGCGTTTTTGCGAGTTGAAATTTAGAAAATTAAGACAAGCAAAATACGCCATTGCATTTGGTTTGATGATATACTAATTTCAGTTTTTCTTATTTAAAGACCAAAATACTGATCCGATTTTAATAAAATCTATGTAACCAAATTGAAAACATATCATTACGAAACAATGATTTACAAAATCGGTTTAGGAATAACAATTTAGTTCTGAGGTGACAAGCGTAAAAAAAAACATACGCTACGAATTCAGAATCTCCTCCTTTTTAGGAATCGCTTCAAAAGCAATATTTGCAAGTACTTTTTTCGCATCCGTAATCCTTTTTATAGAAATTTCTCAAACAAAATTTAAACCTCCAACTGTAAAAAAAAACCTCCCCGAAAATTTCCAAAATCCTTTCTTAGCACTTACTACATAAAGAGTCGTCAACATCTCCATGGTTCCAGTTTTTGTAGGTTTAGACACTGAGGTGGATCTTGCTATTAATATTTATACTTTAGATTTCGTAATTCATCAAGTGAGTGAGCGGAATTACACATTTAAATATTTAGACACCCTAGGCCTTGGGGAAATATGTATCCACTTCGTCTCGACATAATATATCTTAAGATATATAAATTATTATATATCAAATATTTTGCATACCAAGTACAATGCTTCACATGAATATTAACAGAACGGTTTTCCCTTTAAACGATTTACATTTTCCTCCATTTCAATATTGTTCTCGTAGCTAACGTTCTAATAATTATTAATACAAAATCCTCATCTTTACGAAATTATATGCCTTAAGCTCGAATAATTATTAAGATATTTTCTTTCCGAGAATTCAATTTTCATATCGATTATTCCTTTGTTACTTTATTATATGGATGGATTCATTTTTTATTTGAAGATGCTGCAGAGATTATCTGCCTTAATACAAAAGATTTAAACAGACGTTAAACGCGTGTTTAAAAAAATCCATACTAAAAATCCGCGTCTAAAGACAGTTTTGAGTTAAACAAGCTTTAGATATAGATTAACATACTTTTAAGCGAGTTTAATAAATGTCTAAAACCTATTTCAGCTGTCAAATGTAACGTATAAAATTTTATCAATGAGTTTTTTTATGAGTTTATTTGCTGTTAAGCAATTTAGATAATATTTTAAGCAATGTTTAATTTTTAAGCATTGTTTAGCTAAACACGTGTTCAACATGGTTTTAACGCGTCTTTTGTGGTATGACAGTATAACTTTTATGTTATTTTATTACTTAACGAAGCAAAAATTTTTATATACCCTTAATTGACTACCTTTTAATATTACATATTTAATAGGGCAAATCATGTTTTCCCGTTTGAGAAAAATATTTGAATTACATTTCTACCACGCTATTTAATTTGGAATCAAGATATTTCTTCTGAAATATAGTTATAGTTATTGTTTGTTATACAAAGGTAGGTTAGGTGTGACATGTAAAATACAATGAATACATATTATATAATTATTAAAACTTTGATAGACTTTTTATCTTGGTTCGAATATTGACTACTATATTTAACAATCTAAATTTAAAAAATGTCTAAAGATGAACCACATACACTTTAAAGAATTTCCCCATTATTCGGACTTATGGCCCAATTTAACAACAACCATGAATACCAGGGCAGGTACAAATGTTGCTATATTTCTAGTACGATTTTCTATAAATAACTTATTCGTCTTCCGTCGTCCGAGCCCTCCCTTAGTATACGTCTTATACTGAGTACATTGAACGAATGGCTATGGCAATGATTTAAATAGTTTGTAAATAACTGACTAACTAATATATAAATGGTAACAATTTAGAATACAATTTTTTTGAGGCATTTTACCGCGTAATGCTCGGATAAAACCTAGTTTATCTTTGTACATTTTGGAATTACCCTCCACCGACAAACACCCCCATGTGAAAGCTGTAACTACGCCCATGGTTATAAGTACATATTAGCTCCCGGTAGGCGGCGCACGCTTCGTCCGACATGAGAATATAAACATATATGTATATAATTAACTCTTATATACAATTAGCTCCCGGTAGGCGGCGCACGCTTCGTCCGACATGAGAATACGTACATGAATGCGAGAAAAGCCGCGAGAAAAAGCTAGTAAAAGTGTACTATTATTATAACTAATTCCCGTTTCCTATCAAGGATAAAAACGGGCATTTTATAGAATGATATTGTTACTGAAAACTGAAAAGTACCGAAGATTCACCAACCATAATTGGACTCTGATAAGCAATACTATGTCTAAATCTCATTTCGAGAAGATGGCGTCTAAAGATGTCAGACCTATTTTTAATAAATTCGTTAAAAAAAAAACAGAGTGAATTTAAAACAGATTGGTATAATATAAACTTTTATCTAAAAAAAAGATTTGGATAAATATAAAATTGAATAAATTGCAAATTATGAAACGCACTTGAAATGCGAAACATTAATTTTTTTTTATATTTATTTAGTATAAATGACTTAAAAATGTTTCGAATAGTGTTAAATAGGACACATTATCAGAATACAACAATATTTCTAAATTAGACTTTTTATGGGTTGACGCATTATTGCGTATCAGCTATCCAATAAAGACGAAGATGATTTTGTTGTTCAAGTTACAAACAAGGTTGAAATTAATTTAATTTCTCGCTTAATCGACGAATACTACTTGAAAGGGAAAATCTTAATTTACTTCTTGAAAATATTGATTAACATTTTATTCCCTTAAATGGACGAGCGTTCATTTGAGTTGAAATAATTTTTTGGTTCATTATCTTCCGCAGTAACTTTGAAGATGTTCAATAAATTTTTTGCTGATAACAGCATCATTATTTTCATTTTGCTTCACTGTAATGTCCTGATGAATGATCAATTGAAAATTGTATTAAAGAATGTCATGTTAAACAACCGACTTATAAAAAAGTAGGTTCTCAATTCGTCGAGGACTTGGACGGGGGGTTGAAAACGGTTTGGTTTACCGATTGGGTTAATTATTTATATCTTTGAATATACTTACAAAAAATTTTCATCAAAATTGGTTCAGTAGCTTGGTTTCAAAATCGAAATAACTGGAATAAGTATGATATCATTTAAATAATAATTTATTTTAAATTACGTATTTTTGCTTTTGAAGTTGATTTTTGTTAATATTCCGCCCTAGACTCAAACATCTACTTCTATTTAAATAAACTTATAATTCTATTTGCACAGTTTTGAAAATACTTGGTTTTCCAGGTGTTTTGAAAATTAGTGATCTTATAAGGTAGATTTTAACATGCTCTTTCCTTCCTTAAAAATTTGCAGAGTTTATATACAAAAACTATTTATTTTCTACAAAACTTTCCAGGTAACCTCTACTATTTGCACACCAAATAGCTGTACACTGTACTATATGTAGTAAGTGATAAAGTTTTTTAATTTTATTGTTAACACTGCCGCATAAAATTCTCGATTTTGATTTGAACCGCTAAAGCGGTTGCTCTAAAATCGAGAATTGTATGAGTTCCATAGTCAAATGCAAGCAAATACTGAAAAGGATTTTTTGAAATCTTTACCCTAGACCAAAAAATATATATCTTATATTAGATAGTTATATGAAAATAAAAAATTGTATGTTTCTACTCTGTTCACATATTCATGTTTCAACCGAAAGGTTGTTAAAAAAATCGACTGTTGTAACTGACATTGGCATCACCACACGGATAAAAGCCGGATTTAACTTTCATCTCGATGTAAAAAAAATATTGTGAATCCAGCGCGAATCAAAGTTAGACGAAAACTACGAGCATATAACATAATAATTTCTTGATTGATTTTGACAGTAAAGGCCGAGTTCTTCCAACCAAGTTCTTTAAGTGACGTTTTCAAGATCACTACGTCTCTGTTACTCATTTAGTATTACGCCAAACTTTTAAAATAAAACTTTTCGGCAAGAGAAATACTGAGATTCTCTAAGACCTACATCTTCATTCCTTTTTTGAGTTCCAAACGTGACTTAAAAGTTAACATACCCGTCCGCCTTTCTAAAGAGAAAATGTCTGCTATGTTAAATTAAGAAAAATTACTGCTATAATATAATATGTATTTCCATAAATGCCTCCCAACTTGTGGTCTTTATTACTATATTATACATATATACTAATAGGATTAAAATTAAAGTAAATAAAATAAATAAATAAATAAACGCATCACACTCAACGGCCCCCATTAAGATCTTGCGACCTTGTGTCGGGGGTCCGGAAACATACACAACACACACAAACACCCAGACCGCGACAAACATCCGTATGGCCAATACAGACATTTGCCGTGAGCGCGGATCGAACCCGCGACCGTTAGCGCTACAGTCAGTTGCAGTGACCACTGCGCCAACGTGTCTATCTAAGTAATAATATATAATGTATAATAGATAATAAAATTAAGTACTAATGCAATTTGAAAAAATATTTTTGTGTTACATAGACTGTTTGTTAAGGAAGGTTTTATTGCATCGCGCTACGACTTATATGATTGAAGCAATAGCCATAAGTGCAAGTTAAAACGCGAGAGGTAACAGTTAGCATTAATTATCAATAATTCTCTGTATTTAAAGCTAAAAGAAGTTTAAGTCTAGCCCTGAGATTACGAATATTGCGTTGCTATGTTTTCTCAGTACTTTTATATGGCATGGAGTCATGGAAATTGACGCAAAACACTGTAAAGAAATTAGGAGCCTTTGAGATGTGGATCTATCGCCGCATTTTGAAGAACTCGTGGTGTGACCGAATAAGCAATGTAGAGATCCTTTCAAAATAAAATAAATAAAAAGTACAAAATACTCCAACTAGTAATCCAGGGAAAAATCACCGGTAAACGTGGAGTTGGGCGGAGGCGCCATTCTTGGCTGAAAAACCTGAGGGATTGGTTTGGCTGCAGTACCACCACACTGTTTCGAGCAGTGGCTTCGAAATTGAAAATAGCCATGATGTTGTCCAACCTCCGATAGAAGTGGAACCTTAAGAAGAATTTAAATTAAACCTTATTAATAAATTGTTACACGTTTTTATACCAATTTCCCACGCCATAAAACTACTAAGAGTGTACATAAAAACAATCGTAAAGAGAAACGAATAAAATTCAGTGAAGTGTGCATCGAATATGTCAACAATTGTGATTCCGTAAAATATGCAAAACAGTTTATTTTGCGGTCATCTGATAAATTTCAAAATCATTTCAAGATTAAGATCTTGACTATCATAAATACAGAACATTACTGAATATTATTATTAAAACTGGCATCTAATACTATAAAAAACATAACAACATCCTTTTGTATTAAAACTGAGTTCGAATTGTGTAAAATTTTCGCTAAAACATGTTATAATATTGGTATCTTTTGTACTTAAACTCAGAAATTTTTAGCCGGATTTAAACTCGTGATCGGTTAAGTCGGTCGGTAATGCTTAATCCATTTTTAACGGAACCCTAAAATATGAAAATAATTACCGATATAACACCATCAATGTGCACTCGCTATTACTCACAGGGCTCAAAATAACATGGTTTTTATCACTCGTCGCGTCATAAATAATAATTTAAGTTCGCTAATATTCAAACGCGAAATGTAACAGAACATGCAATATATCCAGTTTACATAAACATAATAAATAATATACATTTCAAACCCATGAAGTGTAATATCCTGTTTTAAATAAATATCTCAACAAAATGTCCGTTGCGAATTTATGTTGTAATTTACTGGCTGTATATTACTAGTTTAGTTGTTTGGCGCTCAACCTTGGTGGCGTTACCTTTTTGGCGCCATTTTTCCAATATGGCGCCGTGTTCGGAAATCTTTTCCGATTCCGCGAGGAGGCGGAATAAAAATTCTGAAAGAGCATGACCAACTAACCAACTAATCAATTTTTAAAAGTCTTTGAAATCTTTCCAGGTAAAACTACCAAATGTCTGTAGTATGCGTAGAACTAACAGGTTATCCAGCGCAAAATAGATTTTTAAATGCAATCGGATCAGTAGTTTCAGATATTATCTCTTACATATGGACGCTGATAAGCAATACTGTGTCAAGCCACAAGGACTTCATTTTGAGAAAATGGCGTATAAAAATGTAAAACCTATTCTTAATGAATTTGTTTGAAGAAGTATATATCCATCTTTTATTTTCTATTTTGATAAACGGTATAATGAATTAAAAGCAGATTAATATATTACAAATATTTGAGAATATAGTATAAATTGCAAACATTGGGACGCACTTGAAATTCGAAACATTTTTTTTTTTCATTTAAACTAGGAAACTTCTTTTTGTACTTTTTTGAATAATGGTGACGCATTATCAGATTACATCAATATCTCCGAATTTGACTTTTTTTGGGTTGACACATTATTGCTTTTCAGCATCCATATAAACTTGCAAACTTACAGACATACAAACAAATATATCTTTATAATATTAGTATAGATACTCGTTCTTAAAACAAAATTGCAGCCATCTAAGCCCTTTTCAACCGACTTCAATTCGTAGCATATATTTTTTATGTTTATTACCTCAGAACTATCCGATAAAAATCAAATTCAAAATATACTTTATTCAAGAAGGCTCTGACGAGCACTTTTGCATCGTAAAACAAAATTTAAAAAAAAAAAAAGAAAAATGTAATTACATTAATCGAAACCACTGGTTCGGAGTGTAGATTACACCGAGAAGAATCGTCAAGAAACTCGATAGTTGTCGATCCCTGTCTGTCACCGACATGTGATGCATATCACCGGAACTATATAAAACACAACGAAGTTAAAGTTTTTCAAAAGTCAAATACCATTGTTTTAAAATTCATTCGACCGGTAACTGGGTTTCTCTAAAACTTTTCATAAATTCGTTATTACAACTCAGAAACTCGTTTTAGAACTGTAATGTTCCAAATGAGAGTTTGCGAAATTTTATTAATATATTTTTATTTATAAAAATAAAATAAAAAGCATTGAAGTGCAATTACACTTTTAATTAATAATACAAAGGTAATGACTAATTGTAATTACGAAATATTCCAGATTACAGATTTTACCAAAACTATCAATTGGATGCGGATAAGCAATAATGTGTCAACCCACAAAAAGTCTAATTTTGAGATAATTTCGATACTGCGTCACCTATTTAACATTATTTAATGAAATTTAAAGTCATCTTAACTAAATATGTACGAAAAAAAGTTACTTAATGCATTGCTTCGAATTTCAAATGCGTTCTATATTTTGCAATTTACACAATAATCTCAAATATTTGAAAAACTATATGTTAAATATATCAATCTGATTTTAATTCATTGTAACGTTTATCAAAAAATAAATGAAAAGATGAATATATATGTATGTACTTCTTCAAACATATTTATTAAGAATAGTTTCGACATCTTTAGACGCCATTTTCCCAAATTGAAGTCCTTGTTGCTCGACACAGTATTGCTTATCAGCGTCCAATTATGATCATACACTAATTTGTGACAGACTATCATCTATTCATAACTGGATGCTGATAAACAATACTGTGTTAAGCCACACGGACTTCATTTTGAGAAAATAGCGTCTAAAGTTGTCAAACCGATTCTTAATAAATATGTTTAAAGACAGATACATATGTATATCCATCTTGTCTTTTCTATTTTGATAAAAGATATAATGAATTAAAAGCAGATTGATATATGTAATGTGTTATCAAATAGAAAGTTTTTCAAATATTTGAGATTATTTTATAAATTTCAAAATATGGAACGCACTTGAAAAACGAAATATTAAATTAAAAAAAACTTTTTTCCGTCTTGATTTAGTTTAAATGACTTAATTTTTTTTAATAATGTTAAATAGATATCGTAGAATCAAAATACATTAATATCTCCGAATTTGACTTAATGTGGGTTGACACATTATTGCTTATCAGCATCCATATAATCACGTAGACTGTCTGACTGACTAATTTATCAACGCAACGCGGCTACAAGTATGAAATTTTAGCAGTAGATACCGTTTGAGTTGTAAGCATCCACTAAGAAAGTGTTTTGGATACTTCACCTCTAAATGGGGTGAAAAAGGGGTAACTTTACGAATGTGAAGACAATCTTACTCCATGGTCGTAATACCATAAACAAAATACATATACTTATTCATTCTAATAATGAGTTTTCAAAATCGATTCTATCAAAGTCCAAAATATACGCGGGCGATGCCGCGAGGAACTGCTAGTATTATAATAAATGCTATATTACATTAGCATAAATTAAAAAAATATGAGAAAGTACAAAATACGAGTATTAAGGCGTATTCAAATCTGCGCATGTATTCGAGGCGTGTGAATGATGTGCATGCTATACAAATGAATTTTGACGCGTCACATTCTACACGAGTGCACGTTGTGAGCTTTTAGTATTGACGAGGTAGCCTAGCACTTGGCATGCACGTGATATGTTCGCGAACAAGTGTTTTGACGAAAATATCTGCGAACATGTCTAAAAGTTTCTATATTATGTTACTAAGGTACACGTGAAGACACTGTCCGTGAGAGGGCGATATAAATTGCACGAAAACTGCTCGCTAATTAATATCCAGGTACCAGTTTACCATACAGATGTTTGCCATGGTCTGTGTGTATGTTGTGTGTTTCCGTACCCCCGACACAAGATCACGAGATCCTAATGTGGGCCGTTGAATGTGATGATGAACGTTTATTTATTTATTATTTATCTATAATACTAACCTATTATTTGAATTAAAAATAAACTTCTCATTTTTAAACAATATTAAATTATTTTGTCGGTTTACACCCGACAGGTCTCCATACTACGTTCCTGTCCACGTGCATGCATGCATGTATGAATGCATCTTTAGATCATAAAACATCTACGAAAACAAAACACAAACGATTTATTACATATATTAACATTACCTTACACATTTACTGTTCCATCATAATTATGAATATATGTAACTTTTCTCCGAAAATTATGATTTCCTTTGTAGCATTTACCAAATGTTTCATATGAGCCTATTACTTTGACTGACTGAAGCCCATATAGCATGTTATTGTTTTTTTCTGTTTTCGTAATAAATATTCCCTGTAACTCTTCGCATGTGTAAGCCGAAATATACATTTTATAATATTTCTTATAAATGTTTGTAAAAGTCATAGGTTAAGTTAGTAGGCACGCAAAAATTTATTGAAAACGTTATTTACCTTGAATCCCAATTGTACAACTTGTAGTTTCCAACTGAATTTAATAAAGGAAATGCTATTTACATTCTTATCATCATGCCAAGCGAACCTGAAGTGTATGTTTTTTGTATAATGTTTGTTTTATCTCAGAACTCCGCCATTGATTAACAGTAAGAGTTCGTAAAGTTTTTATTTTTGAGAGTGTGTGAGTGAACTCATACAATTTTTTTTAAAATCACTTCAGTAGTGGGGTTTTTAAATCTATTTATTAGGTGTAAGTGTGACGTATAATTAAACGGAAGAACGTATTTTGAAGTCGGTTTCTTTTTTCAAGTATTATATTTATATTTTCAATAAATGTATATTTAAATCAAAAATTATACAAACTTTGATAAGGCTTAACTTAATATATAGTACGTAAGAATTATTTTTGTCATCTTTACGATCTAGTATATGTATATGTACATATATTAAAAACATTTAAAATCATTTAATTTAGAGCCGCTCCGTACATTTTTGTAAATAATAATATCTATCATGAAGTCAGACAGAATATCCTCAATTCTATACTTTAGAAAACGAATTTTAAGTCCATCCATAAAGTTAATGCCAAGAAATAGATTAAGAATCCATAAAAAATCATGTTTTATATTCTCATAAACCATTCGACCAATTGATCTCTAAACGAAATAACCATATAATTCATTAGTACAACTGTCTTTTGTTATATTAGTTCTACGTTCAAAACATGTTTACTCTTTGAAGAACTCCTAAAATGATCTTTCGTTTTCATAACTCTCCATCCCAAAACAAGTCTATAAAGTCAAGGTTAAAACGTTGGCTTTCAAAAATAACACGAGAAAAATACAAGAGGGAGAAAATCGCATAAAATTTATCGAAACGACGTGTGTTCAACACACGCTACAAGTGAAGAAGAAAGTAAAGTGGGTGACCTAAATAAAACGATGGATTCGTGATACGTGTCATAGACAGCTTTCCTAAGAATTCGTTTGTAGGGTGACCATGTAACATTGATTTATTAACCTTATATCATCTTATTTACTTAAAATATTAACGGAGGAGTTGTAAATATCGATACTTTTCACCCGATGGTTCTAGAATGAGGGTGATATTTTTCGCGCGCACGTACCGAACCAAAAATTAGTGTGATACGAATTAACGATTTCTGTGGTTAATAATCTATTTAAAAAAAAATATCACTAATCTAGCAACATTTTGTGATATTAAAGTTTAAATAAACGGAAGAATTTACAAGCGTAAAATTGTTTTTGAATTTTTGCCTCAAAATTGATTTTTTGATGATTTTGATGTAATGATATGAAATGGTATCACCGTTCCTTTGTGTTCTCATGTAGCCAAAAGAACTTGACCAATTTTCAAATGTAAAAAGTGATTAGATTGTCATTAAGTCATGTTTTCAGCAATATCTTAGTCCATTTTGCTAGTATCTGCTTATTATTCTAGTCGGGATCTTACAGGGCATTCCATAAATTTCCAGGGACGTACTAGAAATATTTTTTAAGAAGAGTAATATTTCCTCTACAGAGAGTTATGATCATTGTTAGATTTTTGTAGTGCTTTTGACCTTTGCTCTTATATAAAATAAATCGCTATATTTTACGACTACTCAAAATATATAATAACAATATAGCAAAATGTGTAAGCCATTATTCACGTGGAAACCTTTAAGGAAATATTGCTACATGTCATAGATGAGAATTACATTTTTATATTCTATTCTCATAACTGATATAAAACAACTCTGTAACCCATTAACAGATACGTAGTAAGTAGTCCAAAAAGATGTATATATAAAAAATTAAGGTACTGACAGCCATTCTTTCAGGCAAACCAATTACAAAAAACTTATGTAAATCTTTATAAAAGCCTGACAGCAAAACTTATAAGTGTAATTCTCGCCTTAAGGAATTATGGGACTGTCTAGAAAAAAAAATCCTATGGTCAACGTACTTAAAAGATTCTTGGCGCCACTTAATTCCGTACAAGTGTAATTGACGGAATAAATGACTGGTATTACCACAATTTAGCTTTCGTGAATGAAGTGTGAAGTGATAAGTGTAATCATAGACAGTTTCATTTATGTTTGGTAATGATTCATTTTACACTAAATTTGACACTTTGGCATATAACGTTATTACATGTAGATATTTTGATCAAACAATATTTATTGTTTCACAATATTTGCTTTTATCTCCACTACCGCCAGTTTGTAAATGCTACATTACAAAACTCAGAAAATAACTGAAAAATGAAGAATATTTTGATAGCGACACATACTTTTTTACCGTCGTAAGAATTACCCTTGAAAATTTGATTCAATATTCATTTAATTACAATTAATTTATGTAAAATAACTATGTACCCAAGTAATAATTACCTAGATTGCCGTACGAAACTTTTGAGTAAAATATTACACTGATAGAAAATTATTTCCGGTGTAAACCAATGACAAACAACTTATGTCCTGATAAAAGCGTGAGAGCAAAACATAATAACTGCATTTCTCATATATGGTAAATTATTGATTATTGAAATAAAACTATTTTAAACGGTCACGTGTAGACCACGTGACCACGAACGCTGCAAAGTGCTCGGAACGTCGGGATGATAAAAATAATTAATAAACGCGATTTAAATCCGTTTAAAATAGTTTTATTTCACTGAATAATAGTCGCGAAAATCTAAGACAACGATAAATTATTGATTATTTTTCTTATAATTATCGTTATCTTTTAAAGTTTTGAAAACAATTATAGACATTATGTCATATACAGGCTCTTGTAATTAAAAAAGTACAATTTTGAAATCTAAAAAAGTAAGTATTATGGCAAATATTTCTTCAATGAATTCATTATAATGTCTGAGAAGATATTTTAATTTAAACATAGCAATATTCTCGATATATTTTCAAGGCGAATTTTCTAAAGAATAAACTTAAATTCAAATATATCATAACATGGCAAGTATTATTTTTGTATATATAAATGATATGATTATGTTAATTTTTAACACTAACGAATAAATATTTTATGAAAAAACTCTTACAGAAATATTCAAAATAGTAAGAATGGTAAAAATTCTTTTTCTTAGTGATCGCCAGATGGTAATTTTATAGCTAGTAAATAAATAAATATACTTCGGAATTTCTTTCGCTGATATTTTAGTGATACTTTTCAAAGTAAATGTTAATTTCTTAGCTTGTAAGTTGTAGAAAACTAATTTACACCTCCATCCGTAACTTCTTATTTCATATATTACCGAGCCGGTTGCCTGGAAGAGATCGCTCTTCTTTTAGCGATAAGGTTGTCGATTGTATACTGTGTATTTTGTCCCATATGATTTTCTTGTGCAATATCTGGTGTACAATAAAGTTTATTTCATTCATTCATTCATTCATTCATTCATTCAATATTCACTAAAAAATCACTTACGTATTTTCTATATCCTACGACGTTACGACGAGAACCAAAACGAATGATTAAATTACTTTAATATTAACAAGAACAACCGAATTCAAAAGCAAAATATATAATTTTGTTATTTTGAGTGGACACCAAACTGCTTAACCGATTTTGATGAAAATTCTATGTATTTTAGTCTGGAAGTATACCGTATCAAACAAATATTTTTTGATTAATCGGTAAACATACATTTTAAAAGTCCCGGACAAATCGAGAGCCTTTTTTGGAAGTCGGTTAAAAATATCGAAATCAAACATAACATAAAAAATAACTCATTTACTTTGCCAACTCCGAGCTCTTAACCAAATATTTTGAATTTAATTAAAATACGGACTCAAAGTTGTATTTCACGACAGTACCAAGACTTAAGTATAGTACTTTATGACTGTACACAACCCTATGAGAGCCCGTCGCGATCATTCCTGCCACTTCATTGTCACTAATATTTTCAAACTATACAACAATGTAACGTGTTGTTTTAATTCAGAATGAAAAGTGAACAAGATAAAATAATCCCCAGCATAAGAAACTTACAAGTTTGTTTAATACTAAATATATGCATATGCGCGTGGCTTACTACAATAAATACAAAAAATAATCATAAATATTTTAAGGTTCTGTCTTTGTTTATAATTAAAAGAGCATTAAGTATAAAGAGCATTAACTATATATGTATATAGAAGTAGTACTTCACAACTTCTTTTGCAGTTTTGTGTTTCATTAACTTTTAAGCAGTTGTTTAAACATCAATCAAGTTAAAAAAAAAATTACACATATCATCTACTTTTAAAAACATGTCAAACTTCGTTGTATAATATGTTTTGTTACATATTTTTGACGCACCATACGACAAAAACTTTACGTCTTATCATTTATCATTTTACAAGATCGTGCTTAAGTATTTTCGTCGTGTTTTAGTATTCAGCGTGATAAATGGTGGATTCCACTAAATTCCCGAATTAAAGGACGTCTTAGGAAATAATCAGTCATGCTAAATTTTATGAATCCATTTGTCACCGTGTGCATTTCAGACAAAGTGATCTTTCTTGTTTTTATTATATTATTGTAACTACGTTTATAAAGATATATTGTAAAGTGAGTTTGGGAAAGATTTTTTTCAAACTACGGAAGTGCTTTTTATTTCCTGCATACAAGATTTCATTTATAAATGCCCAGGATTATACTAAGTTACAATAAATCGAAAGGGTAATATAATAGGGATATTTTTTTTAATAAGACATGAATTGACACTTGTAAGTGTTACTCTCGTAACTGATATAAAACAACTTTGCTACCTGACAACAATCATGGAGGTATATCGGAAGATTTTTTTTTGTATATATGCTATTAGATACTTTCACTAATCATGAATCAAATGAAATAGTTTCTTATTGATATACCCTGTACTTCGACATCAAATTTAAATTAAATTAGACACCTAAAGAGGTAAAATAGGTAACCATAGGGTACGTCTATTTTCTTATAAATATCTTTCGTGAATTATTAACTTTTCAAATAAATGGACAAACACGGTCCTATAACAATTTTATTATACGTAATCAAAAATAAAACAAGGTGTAACAAATGTCACTTATTTTTTGAGTAAAAGCCGACATCTCTTATTTTATTTAGTTTCACTAAAGCCTGACGTAGACTTTTTGATAAATTAATACCACCTTATCCGAAGCAATATTGCTAAGTGTGTAAGCAATATGTCGTATTTTGATGAAGAAGTTGGGATGTATTTTTTATTAGGAAAACGATATTTATAACCAAATAAATAAATCTAAAGCGATCGCTCAGGTGTAAGGGTGTTAAATGTACTTCTAAAGTTGATAGTTATGGGTTCGATCCCCACTCGGGTAAATATTTATAATAAAATGAGTATTTGTTTAAAAGTCTGGATGGTTGACCTTGTAGGTCTCTCCACTGTGCCTTGGAGAGCACGTAAAGCCGTCGGTCGCGGTCGTTATCACAATCACCTGATAATGATCGTTACTCTTAGTAGGTAAATTATTCTAGTCTAATTGGTTACTGACTTGCCTTCGGGGATTGCAGAGCTCAGATAACAATCACTCTGTGTAAAAATCAGTAACTTGTCAATATGTTTACTAGAATAGTAAGCAGACCCTGATATAACTGCTGGACCCAGACTGAGAAAAAACGCTAGGTGAATGATGATGGTGTTTAAAGCCAAATTGTTCCATAATAAATTAGACTTCAACAATATTTTTCAAAGAAACGTTATATTTGTTTAGGTAACTTCTGTGTTATGAATTTTAATATTATTTATCTAACTTCTGCTTCGGTTTCCGAGCATAAATTTCACTTCCATTCCCAAAAATCGGAAAAAGGTTCATTGTATTGTTAAGCTTAATTTACATACATTACAAAAATTAGCGGTATAAAACTTATTTTATCGCGTTATTTAAATTAAAAAACAGGATAAACCTTTTTTTGAGGAAATAACAGGCAAACGAGCTGGCAAGACAGCAACTGGCAAGGTACATAAAAGGGAATAGCAAGTAAGGAAATTTATGAGGGAGAGGTACAGACTTCTGGCACACTTGCTCACTGTACGAAACGCAACTCTATATTTTAAACTTTCGCGATTTACACTATTCATATTTAAAATAACGGGTCTTATAAGATATCTATAAGGGAGATAACTAATGGTAGTAAAACCTTTTTACGACACGGTCACGAGCTGACCACGACGTCAAAACGTCGGGCAATAAAAAGGTATTACTACCATTAGTTATCGCGATAAGACCCGTTATATTAAATATTAATGCAACTTTATTAGCTACTTCACACTGATCTTCTAAAAGTGAGGTACTACCCAAACCGAGCCAGCCCATATAAGTCAGAAAATTGTTGATAATTCACAGAGAAAATTAATACGATTCCAATTAAACAAATTAAAAAGTTAATTGGAAATCTGAAGAGCGTGGAATCAAGTTCAGGTGTGTCTCAATTACATATGTATAATACTAGCTTTCGCCCTCGGTTTCGCTTGCTTGATAAGTTGCCATAATCTATATGTTATTATTTTGTTCTAGAGTGTTAATTTTCATTCAAATCTTTTCAGTAGTTTTCGCGTAAATGAATAATAAACATTACTTTCGCATTTTTTATATCGTAATCTACAAGTGTTCCTAGTAAAAGTGTTCAAATTCATTGAAATGAAACTATTTTAAACGGATTTAAATCGCGTATAATTATTTTTTTGATAAAAATAATTATACGCGATTTAAATCCGTTTAAAATAGTTTCATTTCAATGAATAATAATCGCGAAAATCTAACACAACGATAAGTGTTCAAATTGTTTAATATGTGATATTTTACGAAACATTCTGAAATTTGATTTCTGATTTTTGTTGTTAAACGCCTCCTTCGTTTATCAAAATACATTTCCTAAAGAAAAAAAAGACGTTTTTCTACAACAATCAGAAATTAATTATTAGAATGTATTGAAGCTGCAGCAATTACGTACGTCTTATTAAAAACAGACGAATTCATATTTAATATAACGGGTCTTATCGCAATAGCTAATGGTAGTAATACCTTTTTATTGCCCAACGTTTCGACGAAGTTACATCCATCGTGGTCACGAGCTGACTGGTGTACCGCGCGCTCTCCAGCGGCGAGTTTTCTTCGCCTACCCTCGCGCACTCGCGATAAGACCCGTTATATTAAATATGAATAGTATAAATCGCAAAAGTTTAAAATATATACAGAGACGAATTTTACCTCTTTATAGTTTTAATGTATGTGTAGAGTCTACACCAGACGAGTCTACAATGTAGAAACATCTCCTTTAGACGTGAAAACGTATCAAAACCATTATAACCAATAAAATAACTTTTATTTATTTATTTATTTATTTATTTAATGCTTTATTGTACAATACAATCGTATGAACAAAAGGCGGACTTAATGCTACTGCATTCTCTCCCAGCCAAACTTATGATGTACAAGAAAGTAGATGTAGGTGTACAATAGTACAATATAATATGATATAATACAATATAATATGATATAATATAATATAATATAATATAATATAATATAATATAATATAATATAATATAATATAATATAATATAATATAATATAATATAATATAATATAATATAATATAATATAATATAATATAATATAATATAATATAATATAATACAATATAATAATAATACAATACAATATAATATAATATAATACCAAAATCAGCCATTATTGCTTCGCTGTAAATAGAGCTTTTTTAAAGCAATTTTAAAAATGTTTTTAGATGGAGCTTTTCTAATTTCTTCTGGTAAGTTATTCCACAAGCGAATGGCAGTTACAGCAAATGACTTAGACATAAAGCCTGAATGGTGTAGAGGGAATGTTAACAGTAGGTTTTCAGTGGAGCGAAGTGTCCTAACATGAGCATCGGCCCTTAATACAAATTTTGATACTAAATAATCAGGGTAATTTGGGTTATTTAGTATCGAGTACAATGTGCACAGGATTCTCAATGACCTACGATCGCGTATCGAGAGCCAGTTTAGTTTTGAGCGATAAGCGGATACATGATCATACTTGCGCAAATTAAATATAAACCGAATGGCAGAGTTATGGAGTCGCTCAAGTTTATTTACTAAATCCTCATTTGCGTCCAGATAACATATGTCACCATAATCGAGTATTGGTAGCAGTAATGTATTAGCGATTTGGACTTTTGTTTTTGTTGGTAACATATGCTTTAAACGCATCATGTTATGTAGGGTGTAGTAGAACTTTCGCGACACCTCTCCCACTTGGTCAGACCAACTCAGGTAATTATCTAACGTTAGCCCAAGATCTTTAACAGAGTTGGAAAATGGAATTGGGTGATTATTGTAGTAAAGACTATAAATAGACGAGTCAATTTTTAAATGTTGCTTACGACTACCAATGATTATAGCCTGACACTTTGCTGGATTCACTGAGATACCATAGCGAGCAGACCACAGAGATATCTGTTATAGGTCTGTATTAAGTTCAGCAATAGCATCAGCCAAACAATCAGTAGTAGCGTGTCGATAAAGCTGCAAGTCATCTGCGTAAAGATGGTAGTTAGACGAAATAAAGGAGGTAACAGAGTTGATAAAAAGAGAGAAAAGCAGAGGTGAAAGTATACCGCCCTGAGGTACGCCTGCATTCAAGCAGCACCAATCAGAATAATTCTGACCGATGCGAATTGCCTGCCGGCGCCCTCGAAGATATGAGGAGAACCATTGCATAGCGGAGTCTGAAATATTTGCCCGAGCCAGAAAAGCAAGAAGCAAGTCATGGTCCACGGCATTAAAGGCATTACTAAAATCAATGAGGACAAGAACTGTGACGCGTTTATTTTCCATCGCTTCTCTTATATCCTCAGTCACTTTTAGCAATGTCGTAGTAGTACTGTGTCCAGCTCTAAAGCCCGATTGTAACGGATTCAATAAGTTGTTAGATGATAGAAATTGTGATAACTGCTGGTAAACAATAGACTCCAGTACTTTGGATAAGAAAGGTAATATGGAAATTGGACGATAGTGGTTGGGCAGAGAGGGATTTGGTATTTTAGGAAGTGGGAGAACAAATGCCTTACGCCACACGTCCGGAAAGGTGTTTGTCGACAATGAAAAATTAACAATATGGGTAATGATATAAAGGAGAGAGTCTAATAAATGGGATATCATGACACAACTTATGTCATCGCAACCTGTGGCCTTAGAGGAGAACGACAGTATACATTTTTTAATTTCAGCTCCGCTTACAGAAGAGAAATTAAAAGAGGAAGGGTTCATTGGCAAACTATTTATCTCAGATAATGTTAGTGATTTTGTTTGAGCATCAAGTACAGCCGTAGACGCAAAAAACGTGTTTAATGTGTTTAAATTAATTGTACAGTTGGTTTCGGTATGAGAAGGTTTGCCAATACCAATAGTTTTTAAAAAATTATATGTACTAGATGAAGAAGGAGAATTAGTTAGTTGATCAAGGATATATTGGCGTTTTAGATTTCTACGCATCTTGTTGCATTGATTCCTTGCAGCCTTATAAATCGCCCAATTCAGCTCCGTACGATCTTTTTTAAATTTGCGAAAAGCACGATCACGTTTTACCTTGGCTCTTCGAAGATCATCATTAAACCACGGACACCCTCTGTGTTTAAGTTTAACATTACGTAGAGGAGCATGACGATCAAATAGATTTAATATCTCCTTACGTAAGAACTCGACCTTTTCATCCACCGTCTCCATACTAAGTAAATCAGTCCAGTCAATAATTGAGGCGTCATACCGAAGCTTATTCAAATCCATTCTAGAGTAGTTTCTGAGCATTAAGGTCTTTTGTTTAGGCTTCGGTACTTTGATCCTGTAGGAAGTAAAAATTAAGTCATGGAGAGAGAATGCTGGAGCAGAGCACTGTCCATATTTAGCAATCAAGTTTACTTCAGACACCATTATTAAGTCCAATAAGGTGTCAGAAGTATTAGTGTGATGAGTAGGCTCTAATGGTAGACAATTAATATTTAGTGAATGAAAAATAGTCCTTAATTTGTTAGAGCGATAGTTACTTTTCAACATACAGGTATTTAAGTCACCCATGAAGATGACATGTGTGTAGTTAGAGATAATGTTTTCTAATTTTAACTCTAATTGATTAAAGTAATCGATATTAGGCGGACAGTAAATCACACCTACAACCATTTTGATACCAAAATTAAGTTCAATGAATAGGTATTCGGCGGAGGAACTGTATGTGGAAGGAGATTGATCAACGATCTTAAAAGGTATACTACTTTTTAAATAAATAGCCACTCCACCCCCACCCTTACCGATGCGATCGTTTCTAATAAGTATAAAGCCGGGAATTGAAAAATAAGAAGACTCTAATGAAGGTTTTAACCACGTTTCAGAAATAAGAAGAGCGTGTAAATTTTTTAAATTAAATTGTACTGTATATATCCGAAAAGTGACTCGGTACACTTTGTGCATTTATATGACAGATGTTGAAGTTACAAGGGTAAGGTGTTAATTCATTCATTAAATGTTCACCTAAAGTTAAATCACCATTGTCTATGGAACAGAAAGAAATATCACTCATGGCTGAATGGAACGAATCATCGCTTGAGTTCATAATTACATAAATATGTCTAATAAAATAATATATAAAAATTATAAATATGTAAACGTAATATTATATATAATAAAATAAATATAAAATATAAAAATATAAAAATGAAGAAGTTAACTTAAAGAATGCACTTATTTGCACACCCTACTGGCTACAGATAACATAATATTTAACATAACAATCAATCAAAATACAAGACAACAACACACAAACTAATAAGGACGTCATTTACATATCAAAGAAATGATAAAAATAAAAAGCTAGTAAGATTAGTCCCATGGTATAGACAAGAATAAAATTGACCTAAATCATTAACAGTAAGATAAACACCACAATTTTCACATTATTTTGTTAAATATTCTAAAAAATAACAAAACTAATATTTTTTAGCATATATATATACTTATTATATTGAAATGTAAATACATATGTATTTTTAATATGTGCTCATATTTAAAATATTTAACAAAGTAGATATTTAAATAAATAGAATTAATTTAAATTTAAAAAGGCCAAAATACGGTCATCTATGTCAATATAATTAAAAGCTGTCACAACAAAAATGACAGCTGTCAAGTCAGTGTCGGCAACATCTTGTAATGTAAACAAGTATTTCGTTATAAATCAAAGGTTATAAAAATATAACGCGGGTGAATTGAAAATAACAAAGGAACTATAAAATAATAAGTAAATCACATACCGTATTATGTAAACAGATTCAAAAAATAGTATATAATATGAAAATACGACTCACTGCAACTTTTAATTACGCCATCGAAATTGAAGGAGCAAAATTGTTTAATTAACTTAAATTAACAAGAATATATACCATGGGAGAATCACAACACATAATATTAGAGTTTTTTAAAATTCTTTCTTGTAACTGGACGAGCACTAGTACCAGCTGCGGGTTTTGGACTAGTTGTTTTGTGCTTCTCAACACTGGTCACTTTTTCTGCGGGCGATACTGAAGGAGTCGAGCATGGATACTGTAATATAAGATCCTCAAGACCGTCTGGACTAATAACTTTTTTACGGTCACCATTAGGTAACTTAATATATATGTTACCATTTAACGTCCAGGTATTTCTGACTCCAAAGTGCTTTCGAGCCTTCACAAATAATGATTGGCGCGTTTTGGTCAGAAATTCACTTAAAACCACTGCTGATGACTTGAGTTTCTTTTTGTTGCTCCAGATTAAATGCTTCATACTTATATCATTGAAGCGGACTAATATTGGGCGAGGACGGTTATTATTATGGACTCCAAGACGATGGCAGTGCTGAATTGCCGATGCCTGTATGTTAGGCAGACCCATCAAAACATGAACAGTTTATAAATTCATACAGAGAGAGAGAGAGAGAGAGAGAGAGAATACAATGCAAACGGGAACACAATATAAATATTATTCGAATTGAATTTCAATTTTTATTCATCAATTCATATTCGAATTCCACGCGGAGAAAGTCGCAGGCGAAACGCTAGTATAAATATAATTATTTAATTTGAATTTAATCAAGTAATATTATCTATTACTATCTAAAAACAATTCTATCGTCAATTAATTACAAAACTGTTTGTAAAGAAAACAATTTTCACCTTCTTAATCGCCAGTATATTTTATAAATACAAAGTATTATTTTACAAAAACTATGAGACTACTGCACCTTATCAGCGCTCAATACCAATTGAATTCCCTAGCTAGACCGTTGGTTCCAATAATGTTCCCCAACATAGTCAAATCAATTACCCTTTAACAAAGTTGAATATATTAGTCAAATCAAATACTCTTAAATGTTAAATCAACATCTTACTTAAGAACAAATCGAATCGCGTTACTTTATTGTCAAAAAAAATTATAAAATATAACATAATAAATTTTGAAAATCATCAAACGTTACTGTGTTGACTTCACAATATTGGTTTAGGTCGTGTTCATTACTTCATGGGAACAACTTATATGTAAATCGTTCTACGTCTACTCAAATATCAAAGGTTAATATTATTATTACAATTCTAAGAAATTGGGAAACTTAAATGTAAACATAAACACGGCTTACTATACATTGTGATATTTAGGATGGTAAGCCGTGACACAGCGGACGTGCTATGACGAACAGTAAAAGACTGTTGCTTACGCTTAGGTTTTCTAGGATTACGGCATTACTAAAAATTAGGACACATAATTTGAATTCAAGTATTTAAAAAAAAAAACTTTGTATAAGTGGAAACATTAAATGTCATCGTTGAGATAGCTATTTAAGACAAAAAACATTTCAAGGATGAGAAGACTATACAAACATAAACTGCCTTACTACAAAAGATTTAAACATACGGTAAACGTGTATTTATAAAAATTCATACTACAAATCAGCGTCTTTGGACAGTTTCGAGTTAAACATACTTTAGATATTGATTAACATACGTTTAAGAGTTTAATAGATATCTAAAACCTATTTTAATTGTCAAACGAAACGTGTATTATTTTATTTATATATATTTTTTTATGATTTTAGTCGCTGTTAAGCAATTTAGATAATATTTTAAGCAATGTTTAGCTATGTGTTACATGTGTTGAACATGGTTTCATTGCGTCTTTTGAAATATGGTAGAAAATGTTTTATTTTGTCATTATTCATGCAATTATTCGTACAATTTTTATAATGAATATTTCTACTGAAACGAAAATTAAACGCTTTGATTTCTATAAACAAGATATAATGATATCTCCTAAGCTTTTAAATTGAAATGTCAGATGGGTAGCACAGAGTAAACGACCATAAGTTTTAAACCTTTGACATAAAGTGACCGCTAAGTGGCAAGCAACTTCATTCTAGGGAACCATAACATTGGTTTATTACAGACTACAGTATTGTCTTCATATGATTTCACTCAAAATTCTTACTGATGCTTTAGTTTTCCAGAATAGCGATCCGTCAAATTCATGGCGCATTATTATGGGTGTCTAGAAAACTCTTTTACTTTACCGCATCAAAATACGCTTTCTAGGAATCCGTGCCATACTTATTCCAAAGTAAAAGTTTGAGTTATGAAATATAGCGACTGATAAATGGCGGGTTAAGAAACCAAAGCATAAGGAAAAAGTGAGTACGTTTGTATTTATGCTTACCTGTTTGTTACACTTTTACGTCTCAAATACTTAAATGATCATTATAAAGTTTTGCACTCACGCTTTTAGGGATACATAAAAGGACATGTACCCTATGTCATTTTATGACCAATGTTTTTCATCAGGAAAGAAACATCTAGAAAAAAATAATGTTCCCGAGGAAAAGAAAAAAATTTATGCGTAATTTTTCCACAAGACAATGTCTGTTAAATCAATTCGTATAAAGCGAGAATTGAATTTGTAAGTTTTATGCTCGTAATTAACATAAAACAATTTAGTAACCTGGCAACTGTTACCTAGGTAACCTTACAAAAGCTGTAGCTGTCAAAAATAATATTACTGACGGTACAATTGTTTAAGATGTAAAGTAATGACAAACACCCTTCAATCTCCATCATGTTATCTCCATGCCACGTGACCAAAGAATTGAAATAACAAACAGCTTATGTAAATCTTTATGAAAGTCTGAGAGCAAAACTTATGAGTACAATTTTCGCCTAAGATAAATTAAATAGTAAGTACATATTAAGCTAAAATAAATGCCATCGTTAAAATGTTAATATCAACATATTTATTATTCGAAATACACTTCGCTCCCTGTAGGGGGTAAATGATATTTACGTGACTTTTATCATCGCTGCGTCAAAATTATGACAGTAATAAAACAGAGTTATTAGAAGTATTATATTCGCTATCAAATTCACGTAGTTCCCATATTTATAAATAATATAATATGAATTTATATTTGACTAAAAGCGGTATATGTAGTAAAATAAAAATAAAAACTTGAAAAAAAAACTGACTTCGTAAACGAAACAAGTAGGTATACTAAAAAGTACAAAAATAAAAAGTTTTGTCAAGTAAAACATTTGAAGCCGGTGGAAAGCAAAACTTTTTACGAGTTATTTACTGACAGCTACTTCAAAATTTTGTAGAAAATATTTATTTTTTACATCGCAGTGGATTGATAAATCCATCGATACTATATGTAAAAACAGTTTACCCTTACCTCGTAATAGATTAAACATAAAAACTTCGTAGAGGACACACGAGTAATGATTTCGAGAATAAGCGATTTTTTTAATTGATAATCAAACATATTTGTTGTCTTTATTACGAAATTCTCACTAAAATGTTTTCATTACATTCTATAATGATAAATGAATATAAAGAAGGTAAAAACATATAATTATACACATATTTTAATTATGACATCGAATAAAATAGGATTACTTTCGACCTTCGAAAAATCGTTAAAATTTGGTGACAATTGGCAAAGATATTAAACAACATACACACGAAATAAATCTAGGATATCAACCTCTTCCTTATTAAGTTCCCGCAGAATTTTTATTCTTGCCATTGAACGCTGAAAGTGCCGAAGTTCGACAATCTTCTTCTGACCTCCGCCGGTGGATAAGACTTGACCCACTTCAATTTTTGTAATAACCAGTGACTTAATCTAACTTTAAGCATGTCTTTTCATCTATCCGCAAATAAAAAGTGTGGTAAATTAAGTTTTGCATCTTTTCCTTAAAAGGGAAAAGGCCTTAGCGCAGCAATGGGACATTTACAAGCATATTTGCATCGCGGAAAAATCTTCGTTTAAAGTAACACCATTGGCACCAGCAGCTGGACATGTCTATATACGTAGCAATATAAGCAAGAGCGAATTTTGAATAGGAGTCAACTCAGGAACAACTGAACCTATTTGAATAAAACCAGTCAAGTGAAGGGTTCTATACAATCGTACAAGATAAAACAATGTGTCAATTTTAAAAAAGATACATACTTAAAAGAAACAAAACAGGTGCTACAATAAAATGTAATATATAACCCTCACATATAGAAACTCTGTGAAAGTTTCAACTCACTATCTATTACGGTTCGCAGAAGAGATGCTATAACAATGTAAATAACCATCATGTGGTTCACAAAAGAGACGCTTTAACAATACATAATAAATCGTGTGCGAATACAACTCAATTGACAAGTTCTTATTTTTTGCTGTTATAGCAACTATGTAAATACACATTCTACGAAAATTTAAACTCTACTTATTACGGAACATGAGATAAAAGCCCGCTGATAGGTGCACGAACAGACGGGCAACGGAAACTAACTAATACGGTCGCGTTGACACCCTTTGGATACTAAAACCTAAAAATTATAATACTGTTTAGAAAAACATTACTCTAGATCACAGGTCATCAAATGGCGGACTGGTTCCCGACCGCCGACAGCTGGAATCCGAGAAGTCCTCCTCCACGCCTATATTTTCGAATACTTCCTATTCTCCTCCATTCCTCAATCCATTTTTTAAATAAATAATAAACACAGCAGCCTCCATTAATATCTCATGATCCTGTATCAGGTGTCTGGAAACACACACAACACAAACACAAACCAGACCATGGCAATCATCCGTATGACCAACATAGATGATTGTCGTGAGCGAGGATCGAACCTGGGAACGATAGCACTTCAGTCAGTGACCACTGCTCCAACCTGTCTGTCAATTTTAACCCGATAACATTTGCAACACCACACAAATGCTTATACTATGATCACTTAATATCTGTTGACCCACCTGTCTATTTGTGAGATATTATGATAAAAAAGACCTACGAAACATGTCCCTTAGGGCAGCTACCTTCATAAATACCTTATGCGTTTGCTCCGACCTAAATCATTAATTCATACATATATTTCCTAAAGAATACTTTTTGTGCGACAAAAAGAAATTCTAATTTCATATACGAAATACAAAACGAAATAAAAGTCATAGGTATATGAAATGTGTTTTATTGCGAAACGTATTTCCGTACATAGTTTCCATTTCATAGATTCCTTTGTATTATTCACATGCCTGAGAAATTGCTCCGGGAATGTATTCAAATTGTTTTTAAGGGAAACAATAAAAATATGACATTTACCGCGCGATTCATACATTAGCCTATATGATTTATTCAATAAAACAGGTTATTGGTCAGTTTCTAAAATAAAAATTAAAATAAAAAACGCGATTCTAAGCACATACTAAATTTATAAATAATAGAACGTAGAATTTGACAGACTTAGACAAGAATTTCTTTAAGGGAAACAATAAAAATATGACATTTGCCGCGCGATTCATACATGAGCCCATATGATTTATTCAATAACATAACAGGTTATTGGTCAGTAGAATTTGACAGCCTTAGACGAGAATTACTTTTGTAAGTTTTACTCTCGTGAGCGATATAAAACAACTCTGTAACCTACTAATAGAAAAATCTTAACTCATTATGATAGTCTTCAAAAATAAGGCACATACAGTGAATCATTTAAGTGTAAATGCACAATAATAACATATGCTCCAAAATCGCGAATCTTGACATATTTTCTGATGCCTTACCAATGTTTTAAAAAAAAGTTTATCAACAATTTACATCTTAATTCATATTTAATTATTTATCCTCTCTCCTAATTTTAGTTTTCATTTTATATCGTATAATTTGTTTCTGTTAAGTGTTCTTGTAATTTATATACTCAACTGTTAATTTATTGAACACGTAGACAATAAGTTTTTCTATAAATGTTGTGTATATCTTTAATTGTCATTCATATCGACTTCAAAATATTATTTGAAGTTTCTTTTTTTATCCATAAGTGTTTAATATGTGTGATGTTGATGTACCGTTTTAATAAATAAATATATAAAGAAGACTTTTATAAATCTTTATGATAGTCTGAGAGCTAAACTTATAAGTGTATTTTACTATAAGTATGGCGATATTTATAGTAAAATATAAACAATTAAATTACACATTTTACCTATCTTACCTTTACCTTTACCTAGAGGTAATATTTTATCTGTTCACATAGCATTTAAGAAACAGTGCCATTAAACCTATTATGTTACCTATTTAACTGCCCCTTACCCTAGTCCATTTCCTCTCTTCGACTGTAAAATAGAATGCTCAATGGAGCTCGAGAACTTTGTAGCATTACACAGATGTTGCATCTTGCACTTGTGTCTGTGTTAAACAACCCAATCAGTTTAGTGGTTTGAGCTGCGTGTTGATAGATCAATCAGTCTGTCACGATTTCCTTATACATCCAATCGCTATCAAGATCATCTATATATTAAAACGTCAAGCAAAAACTATGTACCCCTTATTACGAAAATTGCCTGACCGGAGGAGTGTGAAATTACGCACACTTGTAATTTATATAAAGAAGAAGAGAGGAATACTATTTTTTTTATTTATGCATAAAAATACATTAAATAAATTAAAAAAAAAAACAGTACATCCTACCATGTATTTGAAATACACACGCATTAATACTCCTTTATTTATTATCTGTAGTCTTGAAATCGCTTAAAATTTAAGGAACTACAGTCTAATTCCGAAGGATAGGCGACCACTAGTTTTATATAAATCCTACTTATATTATAAATGTCAAAGTTTGTATGTGTGGATGGATGGATGGATGTGTGTTTGTTACTCTTTCACGCAAAAACTACTGAACCGATTTGGCTGAAATTTGAAATGAAGATGGCTTATATCTTGGATTTTAGGATATCTTGGATTTACATTTACTATTCCACGCACACAAAGTCGCGGGTAAAAGCTAGTTCTTGCATATACGTAACTTATGCATTTTATGACGTTTTAAAATGTATAACTGGATGCTGATAAGCAATAACCTGTAAACTCACAAAAAGTAAAATTTAGATATATTGATGTATTACGATAATGCATTTCGTATTTAATAATATACAATAATTTTTCAAGTTATTTGAACTAAATATGTACGGAAAAAAGTTTTTTTATGTAATGTTTACAATATCGAAGTGGGTTTCATATGTTGAACTATGCAATAATTTAATATATTTGAAAAACTTATTCTTAGATAAAACTCTTTACTAGCCTATCTGCTATTAACTAATTATGCTTTTTATCGAAATAGAAACGAAAAGATGGATATATACTTCTTCAAACAGATTTGTTAAGAATAGGGTTGACATCTTTAGACCCCGTTTAAAATGAAGTCCGTGTGGCTTAACACAGTATTGCTTATCAGCATCCAACTTTAATCTATTCTAATATCATAAAAATTATTTATACTAATATAAAAAAGAGAAAGCGAATTTTGCAATGATGTTTTTTGTAATATTGCAAATTGACTTCCGGAACGACAGAATCTATTTTAAAAATTATAATACCGTTTGAATTGTACTGTCCTCTAAATGGTCACAGTATTTATATATTATTTTGAAACAAAATCCATTTGAAGCCGCAAGCAAAAGCTAGTTTAATAATACTACCAATAGCATTTTCTCAGTACCGATCCATGTAGTGATGAATCCAGTACATCGGTATACTAATACTTTACGATGTAGGGTTGGAAATGTACCTCCAGTTACGTTACATAGCAAATACGCTTTACGAGATCACATACAAGTTTATTAAGTCCTTGTATGCCTTCTCTACAGCCAATGGTATATTATCGGAATTGAATCGGAGATGAATTCCGGACTCGTACATACTAAGACTCTTTAAGATGTACAAAAGTGATATTTATTTATACTCGTTATTGTACACAACAAGAAAAGAAAAAAATACAGAACTGTTTTAACATTACAAAAATATGCACAACAGGCGCTATAAGTGATATAATATTTAGAAAAAAAACGCTTCAATTTATTGATTTAAAAAATAATTCATTGATTTTATAACTGTGTATTCATAAATGCCATTACTTTGTGTTTCTTTTGTCTGTAGTTAAAATGACATAAAGTATCCACGAAAATAACAAAATCGTATTTTAATAAAACGGTAAAGTAAAACAATTATACAATCTTCGCTGATCTTCAAACCATAATTGCAAAAGTTTTTAATTTACGAAATATTACTCCTTGTAAAGAAAGTCATATTCACCTTTTAGATTATTCTTTAAAAAAAAATTAAAATTACACAGCGTCGGTCCTGATTAACGCCCTTCAGTCGTTTCGTCTTAATCAAATTATATCTAATTCAATTTTTATTTCATCAAACACTAGCATATTTTAATAACAATTTTTAAGTCTGAAATTTGACGAAGGTATTATTTATTTTGCTAAATCATTTTTCTTCATCTCGTTCTACCAAAACAAAGCTGAACGTAATAAGAAAATATTATATCAACCATCGCCTAATAAAACAAACACTTAAGACAAAATGCAACGAAATAAGGGATTTCTTTACATTTACATTGTTAACCTCCTTCATTTAGGGCTTTTATACGTCAGTCGTATTTTCGGCGCGTATTTTAACACTTACAGAAATGTAGAATACATTTTACGCGTTATACCAGCATTTAATTCATCTACCCAAGTACGGATTGTGCGTGATCGTGGTAAACGCGTATTACCGAAATGCTCGCAGTGCGCTTAAACCAAGCGACCGAAGAGCCAAAGCTAAAATAATTTACACCAAAGTAATATTTATTAATATTATTATATAAGAGTTATCTTATTTAATATATGAGTGTAATGTTACATGTTAGTGCACGCTGAGACTATAAGTAATAGAATATTTGCATTTAAATTTAAAAATTGTTATAGTATATTAAATATGTTATTGTATCTATTAGTTGTTCTAAATAAATAACTAAACAAGATTGAGAACCATAAACTAGAATTCTTACACAATTAAAAAATTAGATTAGCTTTGAAGAGACCGTTTCGGGGAGCGAGCACATCCGACAACGCAGGAACGCTCTAAGAAAGTGTTCGCACGCTTTAGTACCGTTTACATCAGACGAGCAAACATCTTGGCATTTTATGTAAATCGGCCTAAACGCGTAATCATTCATAGCGCGTACCGCGTTTTCAATGTTGTCACTGTACAAACAAGATTGTCAAATATTATACTATATATATATATAACTTTTATATAATATATATATATATATGTATATATATATATATATATATATATATATATATATATATATATATATATATATATATATATATTATATAAAAGTTTTCTTTCCGTAAGTAGCAAAATCAAAATACATGGAGTACTTGTAACAGATGTTTACTTATAATATCATTAAAATACCCTGTATGAAATCCAGCGTATACGAATACTAAATCCTAGCATCTATTCATGTATATAATTTTGTACAGAATGCTTTCGCTGTAAGGACTTTTCAATACATATATGCTTTAATTTATATATTTGAAACTGTACCACTTTCGGTCGAATTTTTTTACAAAAAAGAATACCTAGCCCAAAGAAGGAAACGTTGACTTATCACTAAACGTCAAAGTCGAGCAATGCAAGTTTAAAACGCGCGTTCAAACGAGCATTACCATCCTTAAGATCATTGGTGAGGATTTTACTAGCTCTGTACTTAGATACTGGCATAAAGCTCACCTGAATTGCAATTAAAAATATGTCGGAGTTTTACCTATTTATTTGTTATAGAAAGTTGTTATTATTAAAAGTTTGTATAAATTGTACTTTGTGTGCCTATCTTGTAATAGTCTTTTTGAATTTTATGTAATGACGTTAGATGTAGATATATAATATTTTTGTATGGATTTATTTATCTGAGAATAAATAATTATTATTATTATTATTACAACATAAGACAACGAATAAGCAGTTTTGGGATGTTCTGAACCAGTAAAACAATTACATATATTATCACTATAGAAAATAAAACAATTTGACAAAAAAGCTAGATGTTTAGAAAATGTTTACAACTCGTGGATTTTGGTGTTACCAATGTCGCCAAAATTCCGTATTATATTTGCACATTTCGTATTCGGGCGTTGTTTTATTAAAAGTGCTTTATTAGTTTATTTTGTGAATCGTACAATGTACAGGCACGTACTCAAACATATAAATATAGGCATGTAACGTATTCTAGCAATACGAATTCATCCGTGACCGCAGATTGAAACGTCGGAAACGGTTGGATTGTTAAATTGAACCGCACCATAACTAGTCGTTTTGTTCGGAACCAGTAAAATAATTGTTAAGATTATTGATATTGAAAATAGAACATTTTGACACATATAAGCAAGAAAAGTGTGACAATTTGTGATAACGACTGTTCGATAAATGGACGAATGGAGCAATACTATGTCAAGGCTTGACATAGTAAACACAGGCTAAATTTTGAGAAAATGGCATCTAAAGATGTGAAACCTATTCTTAAAAAAATGTTTGCAGAAATACATAACCATCTTTTCTTTTTTTATACAAGGTAAAATAAATAATAAGACTCTCAAAACGCTTCAATGTTTATAACATTAATTAAAGAGCCATTTTTTCGTGCTTATTTAGTAAACTAAACACGCACGAAAAAAAGATGACTTGAATTTTTTTTATACGTAACACATTATCAGATAACATCAATATCTCCGAATTGGACTTTTTGTGGGTTTACACATTATTGCTTATCAGCATCCAAATGTCAAGTCACAAAAATTTTCCGCCGGAGTTAAATATCGAGACAAAATCCCAATCGGTATTTAAGGTAAAACTAACGAACAAAATACACACGAAAAATGAGTTAGCAAATCGAATTGTCACTATATTTAAAAATGCCTTCCATTCGACAAATACCAATCATGAACCAATCGAAACGTCAACGATACCCACATGTCAAAGTTGACCAACGAATATGGATCGTCATTTCATTCGATCCAACTTTGATCGAGGATAATTGGTAGTTGGCACTTTGACGATACGCTTTCAAACGATTCTTGGACAAACAGTAATTAACAACTTCATCCCAACGAGAAATTCGCATTAAGCATATGCGTTCAAATGTATTTGTGTGTGATTAAATGAAACCACACTTTATCTATGCCTGGGAATAATTCGGTAAGTATGTCAATTATTGATAAAAATAAAATGCTTTCAACGGCTTATGCGGTTTTATTTTTAAAATGTCTAAGGGAAGCGTGCTTGTACATAAATTAGTTTTATAAGAATAATCGTAGTAGTCCTATTTAAGTTTGTTGCTGGTTAATGTGACAGCATACTTTATCCTACATTTATAACCGCAAAACCAATGGACGTATGTACATATATAGGAATTAACGTCGGTAATATGAACGTAACATACCTATAGTTATTAAATATAATTGATATTGGGCAGAATAAAATTACACTATAGCCTTATTATTTCTTAGTCACTTATAAGTAAAATATACTTTTTAATTAATTAGGTCTACTCTTATCCAATGTCATAATTAAACTTACAAAATCAAAAGCAAAGTATTTTTATTCAAAATAGGAATTTAAATTATCTTTTTGAACGTCAAGAAAATGAATCTACAATCTTCAAACATACAAAACGGTAAATATTTCAGCACATCAATGACTTATCGATCCCTAAATTGGTTCCCTAAATATAGACGATGTACCCTTACATCATAATCATTACAGTGATTTTCGCAATCACTACTGATGTATAGAGAACCAATTTGTCCATCACTCCAAGCTTTTCAATCTTCTTTAATTTAGGGTCATTTGACCACCATTTTACCCGGATTCGAGCTTACGCGCCCGGACAAAAGGGGTGCCTTTACACATCAGCGGTTTGATAAATTTGAAAGGTCGAACATGGGAAGCTAACTTTAAGTATAATTGGACATTTGAAAGTCATTATTTGATGAGTGGTAATTGGAGGAAAATAAAACGAATTTTGTATTGGCTTTTGCTCGTGGCTTCGATCGTGTTAATGTAAATTTTGTTATACCATAAGACCGTAGAAATCCTATTTCTATGTCGGCCTGAAAACAGGTTCATTAAATGTATCGCGTTTTGGTAGCAATAGCTCCGTGTAAATAAAATAAATTCGTGTAAAAAAAAGTAAATACATTTCTTTACATAGCCAAATATCAAAGAAAATACACCAAATCGTTTCGATTTTCACAATTTTTAGTTACCTCTTAATTTCTCCTATTTTTTTTCTAAACTACGCCAATATTAGAATCAACAAAGAGCATTTTTGATATATGATGAAAAATAAATAAATATAAAATACGAAAAGATTAAACGATGTAGAATGTTCCCCGTGATTTCCTATATGTAAAATCATTCACGTTATATTTTCACAAAGTACCCTGTATCCGTCTCCAATTTCTAATTAATCTCTATACCAAAATTCATCAATTGGTATGGTAATTGGCGAGTGCGCGAGTTTTCGTTGCCTACCCTCACAATATTAATATTGTCTTTACCGTTATTATAATGCTGGGAGCATACTACACTAACACAATCGGTTCGCGCGCAGTCGCCGGCGAAGAGCGCGCGGTACACCAATCAGCTCGTGTCCGCGACGAATACAACTTCGTCGAAACGTCGGGCAATAAAAAGGTATTACTACCATTTGTTGTCGCGATAAGACCCGTTATATTAAATATGAATAGTATAAATCGCGAAAGTTTAAATTATATATACCTAATACATATTCAAGCTTAGTCGGTGAAATAAAGAGATAATAAATGGAAGACACGATTCTAAATTCCAGATCTTGTTCTTTCATTTTACGCGAGTTATGATTTCCCTGATGGACTATACCGCCCTCAAAATCATAAATTATGTACAATTATTATGATAAAGCAATTCTGTATTTTATTTGTGGCTTTATCAATTTGTATACAAATATCTAAATTATACATGAATTTCGTAATGTACAATCTGAATTATGTAGTAGAGAGTAATTACTACACACATATGTACCTATATGTGTAGTGTAATTAATTGTGTATATAAGCGATTGTATTATACACAATTGGTTCATTTATAACTTAGCCAAATCATAAAATAAGAGATAGTCAATAGCTGTTATCACAGCGTACGCTGCTACGCAGACCTTAATATACATATTTTGCATCTATAATAAAAATCCCGCAAACAGTTTTACATTTGCCATTTAATAAATTTAAAGCCTATATATTAAAATTTTCAATAAATAAAACATATTATACCATACAAGAATATTTTGACGACAAAGAGGCTTGGATTTGATACGCGTTGATTTTCTATCCGGATAACATAATTAAAATGTAATAAAAATACATTATGTACAATTGATTTTAAAAGAGTTACTATCGAGTTTCCCGATTCTTCTCGGTAGACACTACATTCCGAACCGGTGGTAGCTTTATAAAAATCTAAAATAAAAATATGACATGTAACTTGACGATTTGAAAGTGCTTTAAAAGCCCATTTGAATAAAGTATATTTTGAGTTTGAGTTTGAATTATATGTTAAATTACTATTTGGGAAACTTAACGCAATAATTTTTGTATTGTTCGTAATTGGCTAATTTATAACTCACCCAAAGTCAAGTAACAAGACAGTTACTAGTCCAGCAGACTACGCTGCCTCGTATACTTTTTTCATATATTTAAGTAATTTTTATAAGACACTTAAAATTTATATTTTTCTTATATTTGGCTCATTTATGACTCACTCAAAACAAAGTCACAAGGTAAATATCGCAGCGTGTGCTGCATTACACACTTTTGTACATATACGTTGTTGTTATAAGAAACTTTTACCATGTCAACCTTTGCATTGTTCAAAATTGGCTTATTTATGACTCACCCAAAGCATAATCACATGATGGTCCGAAGAATACGTGAGCGCAGTCATTGTATGCGTCGATGGCGGATATCACAGCGTACGCTGCGTCGCAGTCCGTGACGTCATACGTCATCCACTCGAAGGAGAGCCACGATGGGAACGCGTCTCGCACCACATCGTGTTGCAAAGCTAGCTCCAGGACCGGCTCCACCTGGTAAAGATGAAAAATGTTAAATATCTCTTATATCTGGACGCCGATAAGCAGTGACGTGTCAATCGACAAAATGTCAAATTCGGAGATATTGATGTATTCTGATATGCCGCATTAATACATACTTAACATTATTCAAAAAAATTCAAGACATCTAATCTAATTAAGTACGGAAAAAAGTATCTTAATTTGTGATTCGAATATTGAAGTGTGTTATATTATATTTTGTTATATACAATAATCTTATATATTTGAAAATCTTATTAGTATGGACAACTTTTTTATACCAATCTGCTTTTAATTTATTATACATTTTATCAAAAAAGAAAAGAAAGACATATACTTCGTCAAAAAAAATTGTTAAAAATAGGTTTGACATCTTAAGACGTCATTTTCTCAAAACGAAGTCTGTGTGGCTTGAAATAGTGTTGCTTATCAGAGTACATCTATACTTAATTATTGATTGCACACCAATAAAAATAGAAACATAAAGGGATCCGTATCATCGTATGAGTTATAACACTTCTTTTAAATAATTACATATGTAAAAGAAACAAGACAATCGCTATAATCATTTGTGATATATAATTGTGTGCAATTCCGACTCGTATTTAACCGTATTGTTATTTGTTATTATAGCGGCAATAGACACTCTATGTAAATAGTGCGTTTATTAGGAAGGGTATTATATTTACATACTCATATTGTAAATGCAAAAGTTACTCAGTCTGCCTCAGCTGTTGAATTATTTTTGATGAATTTTGTTGGAGAACGACATAAGCTACTTTGTGTATTGTAAATAAACCTAAGTTTCTACACAAACGAAGTCGCGGGGATCGACTAATAATAAATAAAAATAATAGTTTTAAAAAAGCGTGGGGCGCTTCTTAAGAACTGACGTATGGAGCCCCTCACGCTTTTTTACAAAAAATATTTTCCACTTTTTAGTTTCTCTCATCATTAAAGCGTGTTTTTTAAACTATTATTTTTATTTTATACTTTTTGGTCTTCTTATTATTCAAACTTAATTTACTATAAGTCACGTGACTATTTTTTTCGTATTCCTGACAGCAAACCCTTCCATTTGATTCCCATATCATGGAGGTGCATTTCAAACAGCCAGTCCGCCATCTTGGACGCCCGCCATATTGGATTTGAGTCACGTGACTATTTTTTCGTATTCCTGACAGCAAACCTTTTTGTTTGATACCCATATCATGGAAGTGCATTTCAAATAGCCTGTCCGCTATCTTGGGGAGACCGCCATATTGGATTTGTATTGACGTTTCTTAGCTAGTCATGTATTGTCATCAGAACTCAGAGCGTGTGCAAAATTTCATCCTAATCAAAGACCGGGAAGTGGGTCAAATTAAGATTCTAGTATTTTCTTACATAGTTACAAGTGAAGCTAATAAAAGCGTGTTAAAAAGGATGTTTGTCACAAAAAATAGAAAGAATTTTCCAATTTGAAGAACGATTTTGGCTATAATGTGTTAGGAAATCAAAAGTAACGATCTATACAAGTTAAGTCGCGGGGATCAACTAAGAATAAATAAACTTACAAACGTACCTTATTTCTCAATGTTCATAAAAAGTCAGAAAATTATATTTAAAAAAATATGCGCTACTTTAATTAACTTTCACCAGGGAAATTTTAAAAACCTCGACTCCATTACACAGGGTTACTGTCTTAATATGGTAATATTACACTTTGGATGAACGTAGTTTTAGCATAATGAAAGTCGCCAGGTGCTTTATTATTTTTAACAACTTTATGCTTGCAGATCCATCTAGATTAAAGTTTGGCAAAATTAAAAAAAATCGTGTCTAATCTAAAGTTATTATTATTATTTTCTTCTTAATATTTCCGAGTATAGTATAGGATTGTAATAGACGAACAATTTGTATATAAAAACTGACATAGACTATCAGACCCTGACTCATGTCCTTAGAGATCGAAGAGTCGAAGGTAGTTCTAACCTTCTTGTTACTTATAAGAATTGTAGTTTAGAGAAAAAAAAAGCATGAGCATCTATAAGCCCCCTCATTAATAATTAAAAATAATATAGTGATAAGTTTGTACCAGCTTTTGTAAGTCTAGTCATACTGTTTATTAACTTAGTCGCTTCGAAGGTTATCTCTTATGAAAAGATAGAGACACAATTGTTTCGATAACGGGTATATAATTGATCTTAATAACAACATAAATAATCAGGTTGACATAATAAACTGTTAATATAAAAATTTTAGTCACAGTCCGATAATTCAATTTAAATTATTTGTATATTTGGTTCAATTTAATTTTGCCGTAAAGGATACACTCATTTTAATTTATATAAATTTCATTACAATTCAAAAAAAGTGTTTCATAAAATTATTTCTTTTATAATACAAAAATGTTAATTCCAATCGTACAATGACAACGTATAGAGACCGTTTCTGAATATTAAAATCATTTAGGCATTCCCTTTTTATGATTATATAACTATTTTCATCGTAAAATGTATGAGAAAAAAATTGTCAAAAAACTATTTTAAGCGCAAATATTCCAACATGGCGGCGCGACTGGCTAAGATACAAGGTAGCATAGAAGAAACTTGAAAAGAGCATGTCAAAATCAATGAAATCACCAATTTTCAAAACATTCGTAAAACTTCTTATTTAAAAGAACCAAATACTAAGAATAAACTTAAATGAAATTACGAATAATAAAGTTCTTATGGACAAATACAGCCGTATCACAATAGATGGCACTATGGCAGCATATTAGCAGATGTAAATAATCATATCAGTCAATTAAAGGGACCGAATTCTAAAATTCAAATTTTGAGGCACAAACGCAAAAACATCTCACTCTTGGGACTTCGGCCATTTATTTAGACTTTAATATCACAAAATTTTGATAGAAAATATATTTATTTTTTTCAAAATCACAGATTGATGAGATGAACCACAGAATTATATGAAACTAATTTATAATTACTAGCTTAGCTATTTCGTTTATCAACACGAGTTTTGAGTTCGGACGCTTTAATATTAGTATTAACGCTTAGGCGTACGACATGTAGATCTCAGAGTCACTTATTCACTCGCGTTTATGGTTACTGTTTCGTGCTCATTAGTTGCAACGTGATGTTATATAGCCTATAATATTTCTCAATAAAGGGGCATCCAACGCAAAAAGAATTTTACAAATCGAATCAGTAGTTCCAGAGATTACTTCCTAAATACAAAAATACAAAATCAGAAACAAATTTATAATTTATAATATTTTCTACTTTATAGTATTAGAATAGACTTATTTTACCCGCGGTATCAAGTTTGATACCTCCATACAAACTTCAAATCCCTATTTACTCATTAAGGGAACGAATTTTTAATGACTATTTATATGCCAAATTACAACACAATCCGATTAATCGTTTGAGCTGTGTGTTCATAGAACGGTCAGTCACGGCTTCCTTTAATATATATAGCTGGATTACTCACAACGCGTATTCACAGCTGAATGTGGGATGAATCACCAACACTCAGAGAATTAGCACTCAGAGATGTTCGGATTTGTAACCGCGGCCATCACTTCTGATCAACGTGTCAGATACTACATAAGCGTGTAATAATTCTTACTAATGATCTACGTCCACTTCATAGCGTTATGTAGGATTCTGTGTGAAAAATGACAAAATCTCGACCGACCTAGACCGACGATGGTATCTCTAACGATGTTAACATAATTAACGATGACATTACAATAAATAATACTAGCTGTCCCTTGCGGTTTAAGTTGCGTTTATGATTACAGTTTCGCTGCTACGTGTCGTAGCGTAATGTAATATACCTTATAACCTTCCTCAATAAATAAACTATCTAACACAAAAATATTTTTTTAAATTAAAACAAACACATTCTTTAGCTTTATGTAATTAGTATACAGAGTAGCTTTACATACAAATTCAAATTCAAAATATACTTTTTTCAAATAGTATTTTTAAAGCACTTTCGAATCGTCAAGTTACAGGTCAATTGATTTTAGAATTTTCTTTTTTCAAGCTATCACGTGTTTCGAATGTAGTCTGTACTGAGAACAACCGGCAGGAAACTCGATGGGTACTCTTTTAAAATCATTCATACGAGTAGGTACATGATTGATTTTTATTACAATTTCTTTGATATCCAGTTACAAAACCAACGCACATTAGATCCACGCATCTTTGTCGTCAAAATAATCTTGTATCGTATGCTTTATTGATTAAAGTTTTTTTTTTAAATATAGGATATAAACTTATTAAGTGGCAAATCTAAAATTGATTGCGGGATTTTATTATAAATGTTAATACTAATATAATAAAGAGAGAGTTCATTTTGTATATTTGAATCCTACATAGAAACTAAGTTCAGGAAATACTGGATCTAATTTAGCAGACGGTTTAAGGTCTATATTTTATGTATAATTTTCATATTATTAAATGTGATGATATTCGTCATCTAAGTCGTCTCCAAAATCAAGGGCACTCAAATGGGAATGGCTGATCGGGAATAATATTTATATATGTATTTGTTATGATATTTTTATTTATGTTACTTAATATATACCTATTATATAGTTATTAATATAGTTATTTTTAATTTCATTTTTTAATTTTAATGGAATTATTTATTTATATTATTACTTAATTTCCAATTGCATAATAAATAAAAATAAATGAACATAGAAAAGTGAAGTATATTACATTATATGTGCAGTATACTATGCTTTAGTATGTATATTATGTTATATCTGTTTTATTGTACACCTACATCAATCTCTATTTATACATCCTAAGGTTGGCCGGTAGAAAAAGCATTAGCGTTAAGCCAGTCTTTTGTTAATATTTAATAATAGTAAAACATTTTAATAAATAAATAAAAAATCATGCCGCCTGAGAATGTAGAGAGCTTCCACTGGATTCGTTGAGTAAATAGTTAAAATTACACGAAGATAAAATTGTATATCGGAATTTTTTATCCCAAAAAAATCTACAAAATTTTCGCGACAGTACACATATCTGTCTTTTACAGATAAGTTAGCGACTGGCTGGCTAGGGAATTAAGTACGGACGGGCGTATGAACGTGCGAAAAAGTCGATTTTTTAATATTGAAATTTATTTTTTTAAAGCCGAAGTGGGTGAGCTTGTAATATTATTTTGTAACTATTAATGTTATTAGCCAGTGATGTTCGATAACTATAAACATGTTACATACTAATTGACGTTAAAATTCAGTATCTTCAAACAAATGTATTAAGAATAGGTTTGACACTTTTAGACGCCATTTTCTGAAAATAAATTCCGTGTGGCGTGACACAGTATTGCTTATCAGCGTCAATTTATTAATATTATAGTATGAACATATCTACAGCAATAAAATATAATTGGTCAATAACATATACATGAGATAAACATACTTTATAACAGTTGAAAACTACGAATATAACCTCTCATGATATGAAAGTTTGATATTGTTTTGTTCATTTTCATGAATTAACAGCAACCAAAACTTTTCTCTTTGTAATATTAACGTAGCCAAACGGACTTCATTTTGAGAAAATGGCGTCTAAACATGAGAAACCTAATCTTAATAGAATTAACATGACAACCAATTCTATTAAGAATATGTTTGTCATGTTCAGGCGCTATTATGTTTGAAGAAGTGTATATCCATCGTTTCATTTTGATTTTGCTTGATATATTTAACGTTTTATTTAATAATAAATTTTTCATGTATTTAAGATTATTGTATAAATTACAAAATATGGAACGCACTTCAAATTCGAAAAATTATTTTAAGAAACTTTTTTCGTACTTATTTACTTTGGACGACTTGAATTTTTTTTTAATAGTGGAAGTATATAGGTGACGCAGTATCAAAATACATCAATATCTTCGAATTTCACTTTTTGGAGTACACATTATTTCTTATTAGCATCCAATTATCAAATACACAACAATCTTTATTAAGAATTTTTAGAAAACTTGATTCCGGACAAATATTATCACCAGCTCACTCAACTCGTGACCACGACGAATGCAACTTCGTCGAAACGTCGGGCAATAAAAAGGTATTACTACTAAAGGTTATATTAAATATGAATAGTATAAATCGTGAAAGTTTAAAATATATAAATATTATCATAATTAGTTCAGTGCTTCGGTCTTTAAATTTAAATAACTGATATACTTATAAGTATATCGTCCATTTAAACGAAATTGCGTAGTCTCCTTTTAAAGTCCGTCGCTTTTATAATCTTAAATCCTAATTATGCTGGGTTATAATTGTATAATATATCTACAACACAAGTAATATTTTCATAAAAATTTTTCAGAATACTAAAAACAAATACGAAGTCAAACATTGACTTCTTACTGAACAACTAAAAATAAGATGAAACTCATACTTGACAATGCACTAAGTAATTAAAATGAGAAGGCACTTAAATCTCGATGCGCTTACATTTCAATTCCGAACTTAAGCCATTTATAACAAAAGAGCATTTTACGTAACTTCGTTTGAACTATGGAATAGAATAGAAGTTTTAAACAATTTCTTAACTTCTTAAGAACCTTTCTTGGGAATCGTTTAACTTTCTAAGACGTCTTCGATATATAAAATTATTGTTCCAATATTATAAGCTAGGCTTCCCTCGCGCTTCCACACGTTACCCACAATTTACAATTTCAGCTTCACATGGGCGGTAGTATAATTTATAGCTCGATAAAGTGGCTACTTAACACAAAAAGACTTTTTCTGAGATTATTGTAAATGTCTGTGGTCTAGTATATTCTTTAATAATAGAACCTTAATTATGTTCATTTATAATTAGGCGTGCCGTCTTAACATGCGTTAATTTTCAAAAAAAAATTTTATAGCGAAAACTAACCTAACCTAACTTCTTACTATGTTATGTATATGACATGGTTTTTATCATAATTTACTTTCGTATAATAAATAAAGAAGTTAATTAGACATAATACAAGACTCACCACTGGTAGGGATGCATCGTACGTTGTATTTTTGGGCAACAGAAGCGCGGCACGAATCTTACAATTCCCATTGACATCGCACACATTTTCACAAGCTCTCTCGCGCGGCTCCTCCCCCCGACAATTCTGGCAGCTAACAGCCGCCGCGCCAACCAATAAAAGCAATATGCACCATCCCATGTTATCGATAAATCATCACACACATCACTAATACACGAATTGCATGTGTTTTCACTACATTATTGCTTATCGTTGTCGCACCACGTCACTAATACACCTGAAACAAAAGAAATAATGTTAATAATCGATAAAATAGTATAAATAACCGATAGCGATTGTTATCGATATTTCCGTCCTACCGGTATATTGTTATCTGTGATTTATTTTTTACGTAACATTTTACGAATTTAAAAAATCGTATACTAGCTGTTCCTTGCGGTTTCACTTGCGTTTATGGTTACTGCTTCGCTCCTATAAGTCGTAGCGTGATTTAATATAGCCTAAAGCCTTTCTTAATAAATAAACTATCAGACACAAAAATAATTTTTAAATTCGAGCCAGCAGTTCCTGAGATTAACGCGTTCAAACAAACAAACAAACTCTTCAGCTTTATAATATTTGTATAGATAAGATTATTTTACGAAATGAAAACTTTTTGAAGTCAGAGGACTATTTTAATAATGTTACTGTACATAATTAAGTAAGTGTAAGACTTAAAAAAACTTCAAAAGCAAAGAAACGCATTTTCGTTTAGTTATGGACGTACATGTGTCATCCATATAAACGAAATTGGGAATTTTATCGTGTATTTCGCTAATTTCAGTTATTTTGATTTAAAAATCAAACCATTAAACCGATGAAAATTCTATGAGGATCTGCAAGTACATTTTTTTTATCTAGCTTTTATTACTAATCAATTAAAAATTCAATAAGTTTAGTTATCATAAGAACGTTTTTTACGTACGTAAAATTGAATACTTTGATCATATCCAATTTTTTAAAATAAAAGCGCGTTACATCTACTTTCTATTGCCGTCTAAATTTAACATGTAAGTCTCCCTACTGAAATTAAGTTACACGTCTGTAGATTCTACATACATTGTTTATGTGTAATTAACTCTATATATTGATGTACAAAAAAGCATATGTGTATTTGTAGATTCTATTCTGACGAACAAAAAAGTACCCCAAAATTTTTGGTTCTCTTCTGCGTAGACCGCTATTACCAGGTTTCTATCATATATAGGTGTTTTTATTAAGGATTTGAGCTACAAATTTATATATAATTGTGCCTGTCTCAGGTGAAAATATAATGATGCGACGCAAAGTATATAAGGCGGTCCTAAGGGTAGTCACGTTCGTATCGCGTATAACGGATTCACTGACAGTGAATTTCACCGTCATTTTATCAGAAGTCTTATCCTTTGTATATCCTTCTAAAAATTCCTGTCACATCGATAAGATAAAGTCTAAGAATTTCTATACATCATCCCCACGCTTCGAGCATCGATATTTTATTAGTCCCTTATTTTCATCTAAACCTCTGACGGAAAGTGAAGTTCTTACAGAGATAGGCCACCTAAAGCAAAGATGGACCGGATACATCGAGGATTAACCAAAAAAAGTGGATCAAAATTGTCGTGAATAATAAAAGAAGAAGGAAGGCAACAAAAAAAAGGTGAATATTAGTTCAAATTAACAGCGGGTCCAAACTAGAGAAGGGTCACTAGGGACAGAATCAATGAAAAATGTTATAGAAGATATTTGGGGGTTATAAAGGGGGATATAAATTGATTGAACGATCGAAGTTCTTTTAAAATTAATATTTTGGAATTAATATCCAAAATACCCATGCCCATGGCTTGTGAACTTCGGGCATGCATGGGCCATGTATGCTAAATCAATAATTGTGTAGACTTAACATAATATCACTGTAAAATATCACTTTCAAAACATGCAAAATTTTAACAGTTTGAGTAGATTTTTGTAGAACAAAAGTCGCTTTCGTTAAGGCAAGTATTACCCTTATAATTGTAGTAGTAGTAGTTTTGCACTTATGTCGTATCTGTTACAAGGTTACAGATTTGTTTTATATCATATGTTGAGTATGTTTCCGGACCCCCGACTCCGGATCTTGAGACCCTAATAGAGACCGTTGAGTGCAATGCGTTTATTTATTTAGTTATTTGATTTATTTTCCATGTAACCTAAAATAAACAATCTGATAAAAGTACTCTGTTTCGTATAAGATAAATGAAAATAGCATTAAATCTTAGATAACACTGGAATACATCAGATAATAAAATCTTTATCAAATACTGAAGTCTTTTTTATACTTATATAAAAATTTTAACTTGTGTTGAATTGTATACATAATGGCAAACAGATAGCTTCATTTCATTGAAAATTTCCGTCATTTTAACGACCAATTTGTCAATCGCTACCAAATTTTTAATTATTTTTAGGCGCGAATTACACTTATGTAAATATTTATATAAATCAATTTTCTAAATGTAAAAGAACTTACTGTCAGTGTCAAATTTTTGACACAACTTTGATTGGTTTTGATGTCATGTGTATTTTAAAAAAAGTACAACAAATTAATAATGTATTTATTTTCCAAACGACCTAAAATAAACGATCCGATAAAAATTACTCTGTTTTATAAAAGATAAATGAAAATAGCATAGAATTTTAGATAACAATGCAATATATCAGATAATAAAATATTTATCACCTACCGTATAATCTTTTTTTTACTTGCATACAAAGTTTTAAATTGTATTAAATTGTATACATATAAATATTTGTGTCTAGGTCTGGGTGTTTGTCCTTGTGGGTCTCCTTGTTGCTATGGAGAGCACGTAAAGCTGTCTGTCCCGATTGTTATCACAAACACCTGACAATGATCGTTACTTTTAATAGGAAGATTATTCCAGTCTAATGGCTAGCTTGCCTTCAGAGGTTATGGAGGTCAGATGACAGTTTCTCTATGTAAAAATCAGTAACTTGTCTGGTCTAGAATAATGACCAGACCCTGGTATAACCGGGAAAATTGCTAGGTAGATAATATTAAATTGTATACATAATGACGAATAGTTTCATGTAGTTCATTGATAATTTCCGTTATTATAACAGCCATTTTTTCAGTCGTTACTCCATTTTGAAATTGCCATCAAGTATACTGGCGTCATTCTTAAAATAAAACGTAATAGAAAAATACTTGTTTTAATGATTTATGAGTCTATGGAAACTGTTATTTAAGTAAACTTTTTGGACTGACTTCCACAAAAGACAGAAGTTCTCAATTCGTTGGGTATTTTTTTTATTTTGTAACTCGATTACTCAAAAATGACTTGACCCATTTCTTTAATTCTTGTTTTGTTTAAAACGATATGCTTTCCAATTGCCGTAGAATTATCATCAAAATCGGTTCAATAGTTTTTAAATCAAAATAATTGAAATAAGTTAGCAATAAAAAAACGAAATTTTATGTAGGTCCTCTTTTTTAAGTCTTATAAGATATATGATTTGATGGTCACTTTAACGTGTCTTTTAAATCAAATTTGTAGATAATCTTATTCTTCCAAGGGTCAGCTATTGTAGCGTTGACTTTATCTTGATCTACAAGAAAGAGCCGATTACGACATCTGCAAGATAAACAGTTTTCTGAGAATATCTCACAAAAGGTATTTATTTAAGGCTTGAAATATGAAGTGTTTTGAACCCATGTCACGAAGTACCACCACCTTGAAGAAAAAGATTTTCTTTGTCTGAGATTATTAACGTTTCAAAGCTTTTTTATGTATATATAAAAATAAACTTTTAATATAAAAACGTTTGTAAGCCTTCAGTATAAAAATATATGTTTAAAATTAAAACAGCTACGTGACGCGTTTTTATTTTCATTACTTACAACTTTATAGAAGAAAAGTGTAAATAAATTGTAAGAAAAATGTGTTTATTTTTTTATTTAGAATAATGTTTTAAAGTATTGCTTATGTGCCTACTATAAAATTGACTAAAACATAGCTGTAAAATAAAAGTAAGCTTAATAAATATAGTTGAATTAAATGTGTCGATAAATATGGCACATGAAGCTCTAAGCTGTTCTTTATAATGTTGTTCATTCATCTTAGACAATACCTTTACTTATTTAGGTACTAACCCATCATCGGTATGACAATCAAGATTCTAGTTTATTAATTATTTCTTCTATTGATCCTATACAATTTACATCGAAATTGGTTTATTGTTTTAGTTTTTAAAATTAAAATTCCTGAAATAAGTATAGCATACAAGTAAACCAATTTACGTATTTTTATTTTGAAGTCAGTTAATTTTTTACAGTCTAAATTATAATTGGGCATATTTGATATCTTCAATAAATGTAGATAACTCAGTATTTATAAATTTATCTGATAAGTACTTAATTATATTTAAATGAAATCAGTATAATCATATCTTTGAATTTTTAAAACCCTATCTAATTTTCTGTATCTCGATAGTTCAATAAATATGCAGATTATAAATATAAAACCTCCCAAACAAAGTAATAGAGCTAGTAATACACTTATTAGTTTTCTGACAGATTTTCATAAGTTTCCTATATTCTTGACCGCATCGAACAATATATCAAACCTATTCTTTAAGAATTAATTTAGAGAAGTATATGAATTAAAACCAGACTGGTGTAATAAAAACTTTTATCTTATATTAAATTTTTCAAATATATTAGATATTATAAAATACCGAGCACACTTTAATATAATAATTAAATTAAGAAATAAATAATAAACGCATCACAATCAACGGCCCCCATTAAGATCCTGTGACCTTGTGTCGGGGTACCGGAAACATACACAACACTAACACAAACACCCAGACCACGACAAACATCCGCATGGATAATACAGACATTTGCCGTGAGCGGGGATCGAACCCGCGACCGTTAGTGCTACAATCAGTTGCAGTGACCACTGCGCCAACGTGTCTTCTTGAATATTCTTGAATAATGTTAAATAGATGGCGCATTATCAGAATACATTTATATTTCCGAATTCGACTTTTTGTGGGTTGATACATTTTTGCTTATCAGCATCCAAATAGTAAGCCATTTAAAAACGTGCTTGGAAGGACGATTATTACATTGATATAATTAACTATACTTTTTACGAATTGCACTATGTATACATAAGAATTTAATCATAGGTTATGATCTAACTTAAAAATAAATTATCATAAATGTGATTAATAGTTTTGATTAGATATTAATTAGCTCTATCACATAAACTATAAATTTTGCTAATATCCTGAATAATACAGATTTCAACTTGTAAAAGAATTTTAAAAGAATTTTAGAGATTTCTACCTTCAAACGATCAAACAAACCAAATTTAGGATCTTTATTATATTAATGAAGATTTAATTAAATCATCAAAAGATCTTCATAATATTATTATTACTTTTCACATCAAATAACAAAACCAGATGCCTTTAAAGCTTTACAAAAGCGTATTAATTATTTAAATACTCGTTATGAAAATGTTTAATACCCTTTAAATATTTCGTGAGGATTTTATCTCTCCCACTTGAGAATTGAGCATATTTTTTTAATTACCTAAGGGACCTCTGTCATAACCCGATCCATAATATCTAAATTATATTCTTACTAGCTTTTTCCCGTGAATTTGATTATGTTAATGAAAAAAATACTTTTCAATCTTTAGGGAATACTATTATTATTATATGTAGGTCAAAATAAAGTAACTATTTTTTGCATTTATAATGTCACTGGTGTACTAGTAAATAGTAGTAAAAAGTAAAAGCACTAATAAATGTTAGTATATATTAGTCCTTCACAACTATGTCTACATTGAATTTTTCACCCCCTATATATCATTTTATTTTCAAAATAATCAACAAGAAGCACATGAACGCGAGGAAAACCGCGGGCAAAAGCTATTAAAGTACATTTTGTATTTAATATCTATGTATGGCTAATATTGTCTGTTAGTACCTTTTAACCGGATAAGAGTTTTGTATATAACATCTATATACATTCGTTTGTCTATACTAATAATAAAATTCTAGCGGGTCGCTGTCTGTACATGGAAGATATATGAAAAAAAATATTATAGGGGGCCTTTACCAACGCAATAGAACCCAAAACAATGATTTTTAGAATTCTTATCTGTTTGTCTGTTTGTCTGTTTATCTGTGCGTTTGTGCACGCTAATCTCAGCAACGGCTTCTCCGATTTAGATGCGGTTTTCACTAATATATCGTAGTAAGCTTCACTTAACATTTGTTTCATGTCAATCGGTCCATAAATAAAAAAGTTATGTCAATTAAAGGGTTCACGTCGAACATTATTTTGTGTTTTTCACTAAATGCATGAAAGTATATACAGTACTTACATCAAACAATCCATTTTTTAATTTATTGCCTGTCAGTCTGTTTCTTACGACTAATCTCTGAAACAGCTGAAACATATTTGATAGGACTTTTACTCGCAGTTAGGGGATGTCCGTTAATCACGTGAGGCCCAGAGGATCAAATCACGAAATATCACAAAGTCTAAAAGTTCTTAAAAACATTACGTGATTAGGCTATTTTTATTTAAAAATATATTTATTTTAATGAATAAAAGTAAAAAAGAGAATTACGCGATAACAAAGTATTGTAGAAACCAATAAAAAAATGAACAATTTCCGATTTAAGAAAGGAAGGTATAGATCTGCATATACAAATAAATAAAATTAAATAAATGCATAAAAAAGAATATACGGTACTTACAACAAAATTACCAATTTTTAAATTTTTGTCTGTCTATCTGTCACTCAGTTTGTTTTGGCTAATATTTGAAAAAGCTGGGCCGATTTTGACGAAACATTCACTAGCAGAATACAGTTGAAACTAATGAAATAATGAACAATATCTGATTCAAACAGGGAAGATATATATTATATAAATATAATAATTTAACAAAATAATAAATTGACTGGGTAATTTTTTTACTGGATATGATAGACCAAATCCGAAACTATAAGCAAAAGCGAAAAATAATTAAAGGAGTCACAGAACCGATTTTGATAAAAACTAAAACAGTATCATTAGTTTTTTGAAAAATAAATTTTCCTAGCCAGAAACGAACACGTTGATTTTCCAAAAAATTAACATTCTGTATTATTGCACCATCTGAAACTGTAACATATTATAAGGATCAACTTTAGGGAGGTAATAGTATACAGTTAACTGCAACAAAAAGAAAAGGCAATTTTTTTACAAAATTCTATCAAATTCATACATTAAAACTATAGTAATTCTTCAAAAAAAACGATCATACCTAAAAGTGAAATTTAAAAATTATAATGGGATGTTGTAACGCTAATAGCGGGTGAGTACAATAGCCGAGTCGAGCGAAATGTAGATTTTAATAAATCAATTTTTTTAAGAATTATCTAAACCTACCTAGGTAACGGAGTAGGTGAGGGGGACCAAACCAAACTTCACATTCTATCAACTTTGTATAGCTCACATAGAAAAAATAGACAAACATAAAGGAAGTTACTGTGAGTTATTCATTTTATATATTTTCGATTGTATTGTTCACACTCTTTCTTACTTTAGTAGGTGACTAGCATTTTGATGCAACCTATAAACAAATCGTTCGAAGTAATGCAGACTTTCTTTCTAAACTTACTGGGACCCGTAATTTACTCATATATTTGTTTATGTCTGTGTAGAATCGATTACTTAACTTCTAATTAATCTTTTCCTTTAATTTGTCGCTTACTATTACTTCCCAAAAGTTGATCCTTACAAGTGACACTAATAGGTGGTGCAATAATACAGAATGATTTTTTTTTTTCAAAATTAGTGGGCTCCATTCCTGGCCAGGAGAATCATGAAATCGAAAAAACTTATGATGCAGTTTTAGATTTCTCAAAATCGGACACGAGACTTCTTTAAGTATTTTAGGCGATTCCTTATAGTTCCAGATTTGGCCTATCAAGCCCAGTTAAAAAAGTCACTCGATATATGTATAATAACAAGGAGAACCTCGGCGGGAACATACTGTTTTACAGTCGAAATTTTAAAAACTAACACCAGACACTTTTCTTCAACATTTATAGTGAAAACCGTGGAGGAATACCGTATCTGAGTTAGTGTCTGCTTATAAATACAACCAGAAAGTTCCCAAATCCAAAGTAAAAATCTCCTTTCTGGAGCAGTACCGCAGACTATTATAACCTTGCTTTGCAGGAGACATGCCAAGCATTCTGTAATCCACGCGAACGAAGTCGCGGGCACAGCTAGTTATATAATAACATTATGAAATAACTATGTAATCGTATACAGAATAATACGGTATGATACAAAGGAGTTTCTGGTATTAATTACAAGCATGTGTGACATTATTAAGATGCATCTTGTAACAAGACTGTATTGTGTGCATGCCTGAAATCATTAATTCACCTTATCTATCACAGATGTGAGAAAATAATTTGATAGTCATATATTCATGCAGCAAATATTGTAAAATAATATAATTCAACCGACTGCAAAAGATGAGATTGAAATAAAACTATTTTAAACGGATTTAAATCGCGTATATTAATTATTTTTATCATCCCGACGTTTTGAGCACTTTGCAGCGTTCGTGGTCACGGGTCTACTCGTAGCAAAGTGCTCGTAACGTACGCGATTTAATTCCGTTTAAAATAGTTTTATTTCAATGAGTAATGAGTAATAATCGCGAAAATTTAAGACAACGAAAGATGAGATTCTCAATTCGTAGTGTATGATTTTTTGAACGCTCATTACTTTAAATCTTCGCTATTTATAATAAATTTGATTTTTTTTTATTTAAAAGAGTATGATTTAAGATTCAAAATCAGTTTAGTAGTCTGGCTTTTAAATCAAAATTACTGGAATAAGCATGTCACTTAACTCAACCTCATTGCGAATTTGCTTTTAAAGCCGATTACTTTTTAAGATTTTTTTAAAATTATTTAGCAAAAAATAGATTACTACCTTCTTACATTACTTCCTTGTAAATGTTTGGTATTTATTAGTTTAATATGGATTAGTCAATTACAGATAATTTCCTACAATTCATGTCAATACTTTATTTTTGTACCAATTTTAACATACCAGCGCTGTAAAGTCCACTCCACACGTGTTTCTTATTATTAGTTTTAATTTTTATTGCTTGTAAGAATGTTGACTAAATCAAATAAATGAAAACCTTATTACTCGTGTAATACAGCTTACTTGGTAGCTTTAAAGGTAGAACAGATTAAATTATTCGCACCTTAATTTTTTTCATTTATAGTCTTTATTGTAAACCACATTTTAAAGCAAAAAATAAAAATTACATTAAATAGGAAAAGAGCGATCTCATCCACATAAATACATAAACTATTAAATACTAAATACAAAAATAAATACATACATAAGTACAAACATAACATAAATAAAAATAATTATTAATCATAATGTCGTCGTCTTCAATTTAAACTAATGTAAGACATTTTAATCGGTTGCATGTTATTTGTAAATGACTGGCAATTTTTATTATATGGATTATAGATTACACTTATTAAAATTGACTTCAGGGCTTAGCCCTGTGGTACCGTCAATAGATTTATTGATAGAGGTGGCAAAGTAGAAATTTAGATAGAAAACATCTACATCTACAAAATCATTAACTCCCGGAAAACTTTCCAGGCCAAACTATAGAATGACTATAATGATAACGTAAGAAAAAAGTCATGCTTACGTAACTCAAAACATATTTTGGACACCCCTAAAAATTTGTGTTTTAATTTATAATGAACATCCTTTTTTGTCACGTCACGTGACATGGTTAACAACATTTATTATGTTAGACAATATGTCAACAATGTATAGAAATGTATTTCAACAATGTACAACGTATATAAGGAATGTGGCGTTTCCAAAGTACAGAGATAAAGACGTTTTACAATGAAAATAATTAAATACTTTTAATTAATTCCCATCGATCTGTATGCCAATTAAAAATGTTACAAAAGGTCAAAGGTCAAAAACTATATATTTCATAAATATCTCGTTATAACGAAATAAGAAAGAATTGTTTTCATAGAAAAATATAACCGATTTCAAACAGAACTGTTGTTGCAAAAAAAATTATAAATGGACAAACGATCACAGTAATCGCGGTAATTTGCTAGTTTCTTTGTTTATCTCCAAAGACATCCATCAGTTCCTAATATATTACATATTAAAACCTTCCTTGAAATATATGCATCTTAATAACAAAAATTTTGGGTGGGCAAAGCGGAATATGACTTTTACGAAAAATCGCGAACATACTAACGTACTTACAATACAAAAATCTTTTTGAAGTCAGTTAAAAATAATGGCTATCAATTCAGCATTCTCATAATTTTTCCCAAAGTCGATCTTCATTCGTATGTTTATGATATTAATTACTTACACAACCGCGAGCGACCTTGCTTCGATTTTATTATCTTTATAGGTTAGTAAATCACTAATCGATTCACTATCAACTCATATTGTAATAAATTTTATTACCGACCAATTTATCTGCTTAGATTTCGTTTATGATCATGTACAATTTTTATCACCGGGTTAGACTTAAATGTTAAATTATCTAAACAATAGAAATTATAAGGGTCACAAAATTATAATCGTCATTTTTTGATTCGCTCCTTTTTTATATCAGACTAGCTGTCACTCGCGGATTTACTCGCGTTTGTGGTTAGTCGTAGCGTGATGTAATAATATAGTCTACAATTTTTCTTAATAAATGGGCATCTCACAGAAACCTAATAAATAATTTCTGTATTTCTAAACTTAATAATTAAATCTTAAAATAATAGCAATCGATTAAAAACGCAAAATACGCAATTTCTTTATTTGAATAACATACTTATTGCAGCTATTTTTATGTAAAAAAAACTACTAAATTAATTTCAATAAAAGGTCGTTTTCAATATCAAAAGTCCTTGTAGTTTTTATTGTTAAGTAACGACGGAGTTATGATGTATCAAACATGATAACAAAAAAAAAACATACACCTTCTTCTATTTTCAAGTCGGTTCAAAATAACGAACTTCTATCGAATTCATGTATATATTTAAACTCTCTAGGGAAAGTAAGCTTATAAAGACCCTCAAGGAACTTACCTACATTATATAAAGAACTCGTGTACTTGTCTGCCAGTTAATTTTATTAAGCCGATTTGCCGTATCCAGCCATTTTACCCGTGGAATAAATCGTATCTTTAGGTATCCTGTAACCAGTGGCGTTACAGTGGCTGGCAAGAAGCCATGAGCCCTTGACCTGAGAGGGCCCCCGTATAAAAGAATTTTAATAATAGAAATCTTATTAAAAGTAGATTGTTATTTCATTATAAATATGTATAAAACTATGTTCTTGGAAATAAAACTTATAAACTTAAATTCAAATGCATCACCTAGTTAACATTATTAAAAAAAAATTCAAATCAACTAAACTAAATAAGTACGGATGAAATTTCTAAATTTAATGTTTCGAATTTCAAGCGCTTTCCATATTTTGTAATTTATATACTAATCTCATATATTTGAAAAGGTGATTGTTAGATAAATCCTTTTATTTTGTCAATCTGTTTGTAACTCACTTAACCTTTTATCAAAATAGAAAAGAAAAGATAGATATGTATACTTTTTCAAAAATTGATTAATAATAGATTTGTCATGCTTAGACGCCATTTACTCAAAATGAAGTTCGTGTGGCTTGACGTAGTATTGCTTATCAGCGTCTATATAATCTATGGCTGGTTATTTTTAACACGGCCAATCTAACGGTGTTCTAGTAGGCGAAGGCGAAGTATTTTTAGACGAATAAATATTTATTTCTTATGTCAATGTTGAATTGTGGTTGAAAGATTTAAACTGTCCATACGGCGTTTTTAAATACCGTTTAAGAGATTAGCATAACAAACAATTTAAACAAGACTTGAATTTAAATTTAAAATATACTTTATAAAATTGGCATTTTTAAGCGCTTATAATTTTTAAACTAATGTGAAGCTACCACCGGTTTTTAATGTAGATCTCCTTAGAAGAGCTGGCAAGAAGCTTGAAGCACTTTAAGTAGACTGATTTAATAGAATAAGCGATACTAAAATTGAAATTAATGCAAATAATTAAACAGATAATTTCACAGCTAATTCTATTTAAATTATAAATAATGTTATAATCCCACTGCTAAACAATTTGTTTTCAAGCCAAACGTTAAAAAAAGTGTTAAATAACAACAATAATATTAGATTAATTTACTTTAAAGCTCAGGATGTCCCATATCAACAATATTTGTGTTAATTTAGACTGTAATAACTTGGTACTAGTCTTAAGTACAGATTAATACAATGAAATAATATGAGGCAAATTGGATGCTGCTAAGCAATAATGTGTCAATCCACAAAAAATCAAATTCGGAGATATTGATATTTTCAATAATGCGACATGTATTTAAAATTATTTAAAAAATGCAGTCATTTTAATTAAATGAGTACGAAAAAAAGTTCCTTAAATTAATTTCTCTATTATTAAACTGTAGTCCATTGACAACATAAATTAATCTCTTGTATTAAAGATAAAACGTTTAATTAAACCAATCTGATTTAATACATTATACCTTTTATAAAGATAGAAAAGAAAAGATGTGTATATCCGTCTTCAAACAAATTTATATAGAATAAGTTTGACATGTTTAGACGCCATTTTCTCAAAATAATATCCGTGCGGCTTGACATAGTATTGCTTATCAGCGTCCAATTAATAATCACTAATAATTAATCAAATAAAACAAATTTATACTTTTAATTATTCTAGAAATTAGTCAATGCCTATTTCATACATTATAAGAGAGTGCCTTTTATAAGACAAAACAAATTTATATACAATATTATTTTGCTCTAAACAACTCTATAAAATCAATACTTCCCGTTTTAGAAATGTTTTAATTTTCCATTGTTCTCTTTTATAAAATTTCAGTTACAAAACTAACCTGTTTTGATCGCCGGATATTATGTTACGCAGAAAATAGAATTTCCATAACAAAAACTTGGTAAAAATATCAATAGATATTAATTTAAAATTTCTTCTATATATAAAACGTTTAAGAGTATGTTTAGTTATTTGTTTTTGCGCGAAAAGCATAAAAAATATGTTTGTCTTTCTGTCTATTTGTTATGTTTTTACTAAAGTACTAAAACAACGAATTTTGATATTAATTAGACGTTAAGGAGGAACATAGCCTACTATGTTTCACAGAAATAAAACGTGAAGTGGGTTCAATAGGGGTTGGCAGTGTTTGTACAAACGAAGCAGTAGGTATCCTTGCGTAGGTTATCTATACTAATAATAAAATTATACATGGAAAATATATGAAAAAAAATATTACTTTATAGGTTATAAAACCATAGCAGCAGAACACTAACTATGTACATCAAACAAGGCAAGTACTAAAAGACACAAGAAAAACAATAAATAAAAAAATTTAAAAATTTTATTTCATAAATAAATGTTTTAAACTACTTTGTATGTAGCAACAACAACGTACACTAAAATTTCCCTAACAGTTCTCGTATGAAAAATATATTTCATGATAAAAATTCAGTGAGTAAAAAATTTTAGAAAACGCGGTGTCATGTACAGTTTCTAGACAAAAGCGAACCGCATAAATAGAAATAAACAACATTGTGTGCGAGTTAAAAAAACTCCAGGAACACGGGAAACACCGAAATTTATTTCCGTATTCAAAATTCATCGAAATAAAATTACTGATAACGAAAACCTTTTTCAAGTTGTAATACTTTTATATTTTTTTGTGATAAAAACAAGCTAAATGATATGTAAAAATTTGTAAAATGAGACTCGTATTTGACAGTTTTTTTAAGATTATGTAAAAAAAACTCGGATAAAAGTTCAGTTCAATCTATCACAGTTTATGAGATACAGACCGTTGACTGACGGACAGACAACGGAGGCTCAGTTACTTAATAGAGTTCGCACACTTCGGGTACTGAAATCTAAAACGATACTTATATTACTACAAGTAAGTGGAAAGTACTTAAAAGTATAATAAATATTTTCCTTTACTTTAATGACCTAATTATTCCTGTTATTTTGATTTTAAGACCAAAGTACTGATCCGATTTCAATGAAAATTCAATGGGACTAATAAGAAAATATATCCTTTCAAAAAATTAATTCGTTTGCATTGAATATACCTACTCCAACACTACTAGTGCAATTTGAAAAAAATCGTTTTCGTTGGATAGCCTGTTTATTAAGAAAGGTTTCAGGCTATATTACATCATACTATGACTCCTAGGAGTGAAGCAGTGAACATAAATGCAAGTGAAATCATGAGGGATAGTTAGTTAATAATATTAAGCCCAATCTAAAAAGAACTCAAAAAGACAACCTAAATGTATACTCCGAATATCCTTTTCTACCTTATACTGAGAAATAATAGATGAAGTTACATAAAACTTAGCAATTTCGACGGTCTTAGTCGACGGTTTCATAAAATCTAACAAACTCGTCATTCGGTAGAATGATTACTTCATTTCGAGCAGAATTTCTTCTAAGCACACAATTTTGTTACTTTTTCAAGACTCCTCCTTAAGGTTAACCAACTAATATTATATAGTATGCGATGAGTTTGTTTCTACCGCATTCACGTCTCAATTACTCAATGGATAATCGAGGGATGTTTTATACACGTTGTCAGGGGTACAGAAAATATAAATAACAGGGGTACAGAAACAAAGTATTGTTAAAATAACGTAACAGTTCGACATAAATTTAGTCGAACGTTCGTTATAACAAATTCACATTAATTCGAGCGAAGCCGTGGTGGTGAAGTATAATAAAGCCAAAATATATGGATAATACCTTGTAATGAATCATTTCGAAAATACTGTTATTACACGTAGCTTTGAACATAAGAACAAGAAATTAACTAAATCGCCATCAATGTTGTTTATTAAAAATAGGTAATAGAAGCATTACTAATATTATAAATGCGAAAATACCTCTGTCTGTTAAATAAAATTTGGTAAAGAGATAGTATAGAGCCTGAGAAAGGACATAGACTACTTTTAATCCCGAAAATATTCATGGTCCCTGTGTGATGTAAGGGAGATGGCGATATAACCGAATTCCATGCGGACGAAGTTTGGGACAGAATGCTAGTAATCAATAAGAAATTTAACAAATATTTATTATTAATTTTAAAAGACTTAACAGACAAGAAAAACTTTAAACACCTCCACCTTAAGTCGTTTACTTTTTTCGATATTTTAATAAAAACGTTCCTATTATTTCGCCTATCGTTCAAATTTCACTGTCGGTGTGATCTTGACCGCGTCGATCAATCATTCATGTCGTTTGACCCTAAATGACATTGACAAAACGTCTATGCTTTCTTGACAACACTAAAAACCATTATATCTGTTAAAAATTTTGTGTCTTATTGGCATAACTAAAAGCCATTACCAATGAATTGAATTGAATTAAAAATTTTGTGTGATACATCTTGTAGATATCTGAAGACTAATTTGATGCTGATAAGCAATAATGTTTAATTAGTACATAGTTTATCATATTTTATAGTAATATGTTCAATACTAAAGTTTATTTAAGTTACGAGATTAGAGTATGAAATGAAAATCAATACGTTATTTTCACCAACACTTTTGTTGAAAACCACATACCAACACAACTTTTTATTCCATTACTTATTGTGAAATTATAATTTTATTCATACTTGTATATTTGTACAGAAAAAGGTTATTTAAAACGTTATAAACATTAGCTTTGACAATTTCATGGCACTATAATTATGGCACATTCCGTTCAATATTTTAATAAAACTAATGTAATAAATTAAACTCACGTGTGACATTTTTTGTATTGCAGGATAATATTATATATAGCTTCGCCTATTAATATTATAATTTCAGCAATACTGTTGATGTTTCCACAATATTATTGTAACGAAACGAATAACACAAGTACTCCAATTAAAGTAATGAAATTAAAATTATCATGTACAATACTAACTTCATAATATAAATTCGGCTTTAGGTTGCTAGTAAACAATTGCAAAATTGTCTGTAAAACCAGTGTACCAGATTTATATAACAATGCCTGTTTTTGTTATTAACTGTAACGGATTTTTTGTAAACCTATATACACATTTATTCTCCCCTTTAACCTATCGAAAGATGCAAAACGCCCACATGTGAACTCTACAAAAATATTTCAATCTACGTAACCTTCATTTTAATAATAATATTAAAAGCATTAGAATGTAATGAAAAATATAATTTCACATTCTTTCGGCCACTTACTACTCGTCCAATATATCAGCTATTTACCGTCCCTGAAAATAATCATGAAATTAAACTACTTTTGACCGACGCCAATAAGGTTAGAGATACTCAATTCATTAGATTTATTTATGTGTATTATGTTACAGAACATCTTTACCAATTACGAATCGATTTTTTGATTCTTCTATATTCTACTAACTCCCAAGTGCGTTCTCAAAGAACAAAATATTGTCTTAAAATCAGATATATTCTAAAAATAGAACGTTCGGTCATAATGACGTCTTTGATTTCGCGATAGACAAAGAGACACTATAGCTATAAAAATATGCCACATTTTGAAGTTAGTACTACAAAAATCAACAGAAATCAACTATCATGTAGGATAACTTTCGATATTTTGATAAGGTCAAACTTTCTAACATCTAATATTTTAGGAGTTTGGATTTAACGAGAATATAATATAGATAACACCGTGAAGTCAGTCCCGTTTTGTGATCAAAATTCAATGAAAACCAGTCAAGTTGAAGAACAGAACTCCCAACGGACGACATCAATTAGCTTGCGATAGAAACTATATTGTTGTAAAGAATAGGTACGTTCTTTTACAAGGACCGACGAGCGACGGTTTGATAGAGAAAGTCACACTTTTAAGCAAGATAAATATAACATTTCTTTAGTCATTTTACATACAATATCATTTACACTTTTTAAATTTAGCTTTAGATGTTATATATCTAATTCTTAATTATGATAAAAAAGTTATTTAAAATGATTTTAAAATTTCCTGTTGTTTTGTATTCAAACAAAAACTTTTGTATTCAATTACTGTTATAATTAAAAAATTGCATCACTTTTATTGAGAACGAATTGTTCGATGATAATCGTACGTAATTGTAGTACAGTGACTCGTTTCTGTGTTTGTACGTAGCGACACAAATTGCTTCAGCTTGCTTTAATGTTTGCGTCGAAATGAAGGTCGGTGTTTACGAACGTTTTACGTACAATTACACTTTTTATTATGTACGAGAGATTGTTTGTCACGCATCGAAGTTTTCCTCTGAGATTATTCTTAAATTGTACGTTTTTTTTCTGATATTTAGTCAAAAAAAAATCAACAATTCGAAACTTTTACGTACATAACTTCATTGGATGTTTTTACAAATTTTAAACAAGTAATCCTAACTAATATTATAAGTTCGAAAGTAATTCTGTCTGTGTGTTACGCAATCACACGTAAACAATGGAATCGATTTCAATGAAATTTATATCCAGATAGTCTAGAGCCTGAGAAAGGACATAATTACTTTTTAATATCAAAAAAAGGCTGTAAGAGAATAAAATAGGTTATAAATGTTTGAAAAAGGCTTGGAAGTGGGTTCTGTGTCCTAAAAAGGAATTAAGGACTTCTAAATAGGAAAAAAAAATATGTAATACACTTACTTATATAACACACGTAATGTTTTATATTTTATATAACAAGTCTCATCGCGATATTTTGATGATGAGCTGACTGTCAGCTGACCACGATGGATGCAACTTCGTCGAAGCGTCGGGCAATAAAAAGGTATTATTAATTTTAGTTATCGCAATAAGACCCGATATGTAAAATATGAATGGTATAAATCACGAAAGTTTAAAATATACATTTAATGGTGCTGATTGTGACGAAAATTCTATAGAAGTCATTCGAAAGCTGAACCTTTGAAATAAGAGATTTTCCTAGTCAGTTAATAACTAACGGAATCATTAAGTAACAAATTTTAAAGTAGACGCGGGCGAAGCCGCAGGCAACACTTAGTACTGTAATAGGTAGTAAAAACAAAGTACATAGGATACGAGTACATTCGGTTTTACACATGAGAAATAAAACTTCAAATGGGAGAAATGGGAAATATATAGGGCAATAGATAATTAAACTATATTCATTCATGAGATGCAATACATCTTTATTTGATCCATTCGTTTTACTTTATTCCAGTTGCTTCCGCTTTTACCACGGAAAATTGAATAATCTTATAAAACGCGAGTCTGAGCTAAAACACACACGCGATGCGATATCGCGTCATAGTACGTTACGACATCCTGAAACATCTACGACGTGATTATTTTTTTTTATTTCAATAAAAATCATATCACTGTACCACATTGCGACGACTTTTTTATATGTGTGTACCGATTCTTCGAAAATGGCTTGACCGATTTGATAATTTTTTTATTTTGAAAAATACTCTTCCATTGGCCCCATAGAATTTTCGTCAAAATCTATTCGGAAGTTGTTTGGTTTTAAATTCAAAATAAGTGAAACAAGTATGCCATTCACATAAACGAAATTAACTTTTGAAGTCGGTTTACTTTAAAAACAAAATCTTGTTTGCGATCCACATTGGAAATAGTCACGACGTGTAATCGTAACATTTCATCCTAATAACGTAACACGACGCGACATCGCGATGTATTCGGCGTCAGACTCGCACCCTAAGTGTTCAATACCACTGACATCCATCTTATGGTTGATCAACCAAGGTTGATCTTTAATGCTTGTTACATTTTATATAGGACGTACGAATAGTAACGAATAACCATGACAGTGGTTTATATAATTTCTAAATAACCGAGATTAGCATTTAGAGTAGTACTATTTTACCGCGTAATGACCGGATAAAAACGAGATTATCGTTGTACATTTTGGACTTATAACTTCCCTTGGACGGATCCCTCCCAAATTAAAGATATAGCTACATAAGAGCTATTAATGTCAAGAAATAGAAAAGAAAAGAGTCTTTCACAGTAATAAGACGATCCTTTGTATATTAATATAATTATAAATATCCCTGGAAATGTACAATATTATCGTGTTACCTTTTCGCGTGGACATGATAAGCGCAATAATTAATTATACGCACCAAAACTCGGAATTGTGTGTATATAACCAAGTTGTTTATTTGTAAATAGTATAATTATATTCATTTCTATCAATATCTACTGTTAATGGATGTTATCACGTGACTTAGACAGTTGCCTTGTAATAAGCCTATGATCAAGAGAATAAAATATAGAACATGACGATATTGCAAGAGTTGGTAAATAAAGACATGAAATATTAATCTAATTTATTATTTACTTCTGGATTCTTTATAACTACAATAACATACAAATGGTATGATAGATACTATATTCCAAACCAGTGTTAACTTAAAAAAAAATCTATAACCAATTGACCTGTAACTTGACGATTCGATAGTACTTTAAAAAGCCTATTTGAATAAAGTATTTTTTAAATTTGCTTTTAATATAAAGTAACTATAGTATAGTACTAATAAGAAAATGTTGATTTTTTATTGAGGAAGAATATGCTCATATAACCAGGAGCGTCTTTAACTTATTGGAGGCGTTGGGCACATTAGAATGATTGGGCTCCTATGACTTCAACAGAGGACTATTTTGTTAAAATAGGTAAGGTATTAAGAGAAAATAGGAAAAATTATAGATTTATTTAACTGTTACGTTTTTCTTTTATGTCACATTAAATATAAAAACCTAAAATATTAACAGAAAAGAGTGATAAAATCAATAACTTTTCCATTATATGATAGAAACTATGGGACCCCCATCGATCGTAAGTCCTGGGCAAGTACCCAGAGTGCCCAGTGGGATAGAGGCGCCTGCATATAATGTAACGACTCAACACGGTATAGTAGAGCATCACGTTTGCGATTACGTTCCTTAATTATTCAAATATAGAATATATAAATAGTTTCTTCACTTGACCCGCGTTTATTCTGCTGATGTATTAATTTACAGATAAAAAAACACTTACTCGTTAGGACATTAAAACGTGAGCTGTCAAATTAGTAAACAATGAATTACTTTAAAAGAGAATTTGCTGTATCACTGTTTATTCAAACTGGCGATTAACACAATTTACGTTTGTAATAAATTATTTTGATTAATTATTCTGTAGTTTCACATAACGCTGAAGAGATTATCTGAACGCGATAATCTCAGAAAATAGTGGTATTTGTAAAAGGTTTTTGAACAAGATCATCCGTACTATTATAAATGTGAAAGTAAATCTATCTGTCTGTTTGTAACGTTTTCACGCTATATACGCTACATTAATTGGGATGAATTTTAGCATATATAAAGATTTGACCTTGAAGAAGGCTTTTTGGAAAGTAAAAGGTGAAAAGATGGAATGAAGGGATTTCTATGTAGAATCTATTATTTCTGAAAGAAATAGGCTATACGAAATAATTATTTCACATAAATTGCGTATTATCATAACAAAATAACATGTTGTATAGACACTATTAACAATTTTTTTTATAAAAAAAAAGCTATCAAAAGAGTATGCGGAACACTTGATGTTAAGTGATCACTACCACCCATTTTGCCGCAGATTTACAGCACCAGGAACTACATACGCGTTGCCAATTTATAAAGGAATAAAGATTGAAAGAGTCAGGAAAGGAATTAGGGAGATTGCGCTTCCGACTATCTCACCCACCGTGCGAAATGGCTGCGTTATTACTTCACGCTGAACTCCTGTGAGAACGAAGTACTGTTCCGGTGGAGCCAGCTCGTGTATGAGTTGTAGTTAGTAAGCTACAGTTGGGCTCTGCTCTACAGAACCTAGTTTTAGCCCACTAACAATGGTCTAGTTTTTTTAAATACATACATACTAGCAAACCCAACAGACGCTACCTTGCCCAATATCAGCGCCACCTGTTGAGTCCAATTGTGAACTAAAACTATCTACGGACCAGCTCGAACACACACATAAAAGGCCTGAATAATTAATTATAAAATTTCTAAATGCATAAAAACTTATCTGCATTTCGCACCAACGTATCAATTATTCATAATTAAATTAACATATTATCTAGTTGATTAAAAAAGGTACATGATTAATTAAAAGTTACACTCAACTTAATTAGATCTAAATCAATTTAGGTACTTTATTAAATTATATTTAATCTAACGAAATTACGTAATTATATTATGTGAACAAAATATTTTATGAAAAAAAATCTATTTTAAATGTAATTTTAAATAAAAAAAGCATACGAGTAAGATTCAACAATGCAACTTCACCTAGTGATTCTTTACAAAGCACGTCGAATCAGGACGCGACGCATGATTTCCCAGCATCTGCAGAACATTTCCGAGAGTGATGTATTGCCGCGGTCGAACTAGCCCCTATACGAACTGTTATTAGTAGACTACAGATGGCACTACCTCAGTGTAAAATCATTACACGGGAAGCTGCAAGATGAATGACCATCCAAGAACTATAAAAGTATATTAATTACAAACAAATGTTAAAAACAATGATGATGGTTTTCTGCCTCTATTGTTTATTTTGTTTGATGTTTGATGCCGCGATAAAACTTATAATGGCATGGGAAAGCAAACTTTGTAGCTATTTTGACACTGAATTGCTTATAAAATAACTATTTTTATATTTAATTTGGAACACAGTGGAAATAATTTGATATATATGTAAGACTTTAAAAAAGAAGAGATTTTCCTTTTTTTTGAAATCGATAAAAAAATTCAATATATCAAAAGGTTTTGTTAATGGACCATAATGATATAGATCTATAAGAAAGTGGTTTAGGAACTGGTTTTTCATTTGAATAATATCATCGCCTGTTTACAAACAAAGCCCAAATTAAACACTTTCCAATTTGATAGATTTCTTTATTCAATATTATGAAAAACTGCCAGACAAATACAATGTTACTACCAAATTTTAATACTTTATAGTCTTTCGTCTACATAGAATTTTCGACCGACCGTCTATTGATTAAGACCATTTCAACGAGGTACGAGACGATACTTCTACTGTAAGTGACGAGTTGTGCATTCAGCTGATTTCAAATGATGCTGTAGTAGTATTTTAGTATAATTGAAGTCACGGTATAATAAATTTCGAATTTATCAGACGTGTTGAAGTTGCTCAAATCTTACCCAAATATAGATATTACAACCATAAAAGAGCTGAAAGCTTTCTAACATCCCAACAGATCTTCATAAAACTAAGAACCATCACGATTTCATTTATAGTTGGGGATAAAGAAAATAAATGAAAATAAAAATGATCGGACGTATCGTAAAATCCCTTGAAGAATTTCCTGGGTATACTATATTAAGGTGAAATGTTGCGTCAAGAGTATTGCGAGTGATCTATATGGTAATGTTGAGGACAGATAATATCCTTTATATAAAATACCACGGAAAGGTGGGATATTTTTTTTAAGAAAAGTACAATTTCATGAAAACATTCCATAAAACAAAATACTTTTAGTGTCTTAGCAATCGTTTATGACACGAGTATAAAGTGTAAAATTTACATTTAGTTTAATAAAAAAATTTGAACTAGTTGAGTGGAACAGTACTGGATGTCATATATTTGCTATCACAGATCGTATTTTCTATTGGCGTAATCGAGATAATGTCATGCCGGAGCACAGCCATTTGTAGACGAGTCAATAACTAAATAATTTATTCCAATAAAGTTTTTTTTTCTTTTCTCCTCATGTATTTTATTTACAAAAAATACAACCAATTGTGAAAACCCAACTGATTACAATATTTTTATCAACTCAAACAACAGTAGGCACTTAGGTTTTTTTAAAGTGTCCATTTTTTTCATTTTCTGACTATGAGCTGTATAAATGGCTTATGCTTAATTTTTTTTTTCAATTATATTTTTGTTAATACGCCTATAGTAATAAGTATACGTGCCTATAAGAAGGGCGGAGCTTTCAATACATCTGCATATTGTATTATTTGTATGAAGATTATATAATATATATAACTGAAAAGAAAAGCAAGAAATTGGTTCCCGAGCGATTCTAAAAAAAAATTAAAATGAACAAAAATAAACACTTTATGAACGTGTTACATGTATTTAAAATTCGTTTAAACTGCCTTTGTGATATAACGAACGATCACAAAACTGTATATTTTTTGTGAATCGCTGATCGGATTTAAGATAAAATATAAAGATATCATTACCTATCTTTTATCGTTACGCTACATTTAATGTAACAATGATCTAATTATATTTTTTGTCTATAAACGAAATTTTGTTTATCTTATCTTATTAATAAATTTATTCCTTATCATCCGAATTATAATAAGAAATGTTTTACATTGATATTAGTTTTGATTTATGTAAATATATTAGTATATTTCACTATATATGTATGTCTGTAGATTTTAAACTGTATTTATTACAATACTAGCACTCCGCCCACGACTTTGTCCGGGTGAATTCGGTATATTTTAAACAATAGCACATATTTTAAACATATTTTCATCAGATACCATAAAAATATCTTCGAAAAGAACTGGATAAATAAAATAAACGCCAAAAATTGATTTAAAACTATTTCTAAATAAAAGATTTCCAATGACTCATATTATGGTTACATAATTGACCTCACTTATGCTATTGTACTACATAAAAAAATCAACGACAGTGGTCTTACAGCTTTGGGGCTCTAGTAACAAATGCTAAGACTGCCAAGTTCTAGCAAATTTATTTTTTTGACTAACACTTTCACTTTTAGAGCAAAAGTATTATATACGAAAAATAATAGATGTCTTTTAGACTTTACGACTAAATAGTTACGCGGTATTACTATTCTTAATGATATATGCATTAAGTATACCACTTTTGAATATAGTACTCTACACGAAAGTACAAAGCGCCATTACTTTGTGGTTCTCATGAGCAATGACCAGATAAATTTATTTATAAATCTCTAGTGTTTTTTATCAGTGATCTCGAGTGCATCGCCTACTGGCCCGCTTACATTGATAACGCTTCAGTAAACAATTCTTACTAACTGTTAACATTTCATTGAAACTATTTCAATTGCTTGACAAGTGATAGTGTCACGAATCGACTGATTCATAACAATATAGTTATGTAATAATCAATGGGCTACAGCCATCCTTTCTATTATTATACTACTGATCTCCACCAATATTGTAAATCTGATAGTCTGTGTGTATATCTGATTGTTAGTTTTTCACGCTAAAACTGCTGATTTACTGAATTTTGTTATAGATATAAATAAGTCCTTGGGATAGGACATAGGCATGTTTTTGTTGCGCAAATAAAACTTGAAGGATACAAAAATGGAATGAAATGTATAGCGTACTCATCCTTTTTGAAATAAAAATATTTTGCAGATAATAGAATTGAAAACAGCCTCTACAGGAACCTATATAAGGCACCGTATAGCTGCAATCATCCCCTTTGGCTCCGTCGGTCGCTGTCATAGCAACAATATCGTTTATATTGTTTGACACATATTATAATTAATTATCGTATTTGGCTTCAATTATATTCTCTTTATTTGTATTTGAAACTTTTTTAATAAATTATAATAATCAAATATCCAATAATATATATATTCCTTTACTATTAAACGTAGATAAGGTCGTGGGATCCAACTAGTGTAAAATAAACGAACTAGGGGAATTTTTAAATCGGATTAGTATTTCCTAAGATAAGCATATTAATAGAAAAAAAATAAGTTTTATAAATTACAAAAGATAGTAGGTATAGATATTACACGTTTACGTCTATTTTTCCCTTGTTATATAATTTATAAATATTTTGTTCTACGATGTTAATGGAAATCGATTTCGACAATTTTGATAAAATATTTTGTTTTACAAAAAAGAAGGAGGTCCTCCATTTGTAGAGTAGTAGAGAAGAGATTTTTTTTTAATTTTGCTGCAGCACCACTTCGTCAAACCTTACTCAATTTAGAATTTTTTTATTCGGAAGGGTATCCTTTCTTTTTGTTTTGGTTTTTATGAAGAGTGAGTTTGATTTTTAAATTACAATAAATGGTATAAGTATGTCATCCACGCTTAAACCGTTGAATATTGATGATTTTTTTTTTATAAATATAGATTGAACCTTGTTGAAGAACATAAGTGGAATACGATATGAAAGTTTATTTTAAAAAAACTCGTAACTCGTAGGAACTTGTTTTATTATGGACTAGCTGGTGCTCGCGACTTCGTCTGCGATGTCTGTGATGCCTACGTCATAGTAGCTTTATGCATACAAAATCGCAGCCCGATCGGGTGAAAATTGACAAAGTTTCATATAAACATTCATCCCCTATTTTATACCATTAGAGGTAGAATTAATCAAAATCCTTTCTTAGCATATGCCTACGTCATAACATCTACCTTCAGACCAAATTTCAACCCCATGCATCCAGGGCTGTGCGTTGATAGGTATCTATTTCAGTCAGTCAGTCAGTCAGTCAACCTTTGAATTATATAAATTTAGTTGACCATCGCCGTCTATGAACAACACCTAAATAGCTAAATGCTTTGTCGGCTAAAAACGTAGGTAAAAATACATCAGTAAAAGGCAATAGGGAATAGATTCTGCCCCACATCGTACGAAACGCAGATATACAAATTACTACACCCAGTCTTTCAGAAACTGTGGTATTACCCCGATGTGGCCATATCGTATACGACCTGTAAGCAGTAGGCTACAATGAGAGATCTTATTGTGTCAATAATAATTGCACTTACTCATCTAGGTGGCTTATATATCTAAAGAAATACCACAAAACATACTATGTATTTAATTATGATTTTAAAATGATTTTCACTTAATAATTTAAAATTATTTGTATTAAATATTTCACGAGACCTCGAAATTTAAAAATAAATACGAACTAAAATTTTCTGAAGGTACTTTGTGATGTAAAGGTTGTTAATCGCTCTTACGAAAAGTACTTCCAGACCTTTTTGTAGAAAATTGTTGTAGGTACAATTTATTACTGAGCCTTTATTGTCGAAAAATTTACCGTTCTCGAATTACTCGCGTAAAAAATACCGTTTAACTCGCTTAATTTATAAAACTGAAGTTTGTTTGTTTCATTGTCTGCTTGAACGCGCTAATCTCAGCAACTACTGGTCAGATTTGAAAAATTCTTTCAGTGTTAGATAGCCCATTTATCGAGGAAGGCTATAGGCTATATATTACCACGCTAAGACCAAAAGGAGCGAAGCACCAATGAAGAATGATTCAAAATCGGGGCATATTTTCCTATTGAGAGAGCTTACGCTGCGTGTGCTGCGTAAATAGTTAAAGTTTCGCAAAAATCATGTATCACAGAATTGTTTCCCTTTAAAAGTTCTAAAAAAAAGTCCGCGACAGCATATGTCTATCTTTTAAGGTTAGCTCATTATAACCTTTTTTATGTAAGGTAACTATTCCACGCGGACGAGGTCGCGGGCGGAAGCTAGTAACTAAATATAAACAGTACTGATGTTTCACTATCATGCAATGAACAACACGACTACGAATTACACGTAGTTATACTTAAATTAAATGTCATTAGTTGCTCTATATAAAATATGAAATAGCGTTAAGTTTTATTGCATACTAGCTTTTGCCCGCGGCATTACTAACGTTAATAATAATGTAAACTTATTTTTCAGTTTCGCCGGTACGATACACGTGCCACCTACTGTAAGTAAATTGTTCTATAAGATTTGCAAAAAAAATCGTAGACTATATAATTGAAAAGTTACGAAACTGTGAAATAATAATTGAATCACATTATTTCATTAACTCGCAACGAGACACAGTGTATGCTTTTAGACCAAACCTAATATAATCCTCGCAGTAATTTTAGCACTATAAACAAACTAATATAAACAAGAATAATGCGTTATCATTCATTTGATGGACAGAAATCAAAACAAGACTTGTTACGCATTAATTAATCGATTTTTTAATAGAATCAGCCCTTTGTAAGTTTGTATCATTCTCTTAGCTTTTTTGTGAAATTTCGCATTTAATTAATTACCTATACGCAAACATTAATAAAATAGGTAGGTGTGAATAGATTAACAGGCAGGAGAATAATTTTTTTTTCCCAGGAAATTCAGTAAAATATTATTAAAACATTGTTACCAACATTCTTAAAAATAACTGGTCAAGTGCGAGTAGGACTCGCGCACCGAGGGTTCCGTACAAACTTATAGAAATCTATATAAGACTAACCCATCTACGCCATTTGTGGTCTTCATCATCAGTTCCAACATACGTTACTATCAAAAATACCTAAATCGGTATCCGCTTGCCTATAATATTTGAGGAGTTCCCTCAATTTCTCCAGGATCCCATCATCTGATCCTGACCTGAAGACAATGGGACCATCTTGGAAGTATACCTTTTCAAACAAAAAAAAATTTTGAAAATCGGTACCCAAATGGCGGCGTAATCGGCGAACAAACATAAAAAAAATTAAATACAAGGTCGAATTGAAAACACTCCTTTTTAGAAGTCTCTTAAATATAATCAAATATTATGTAAATACTTAGGAGCACTTTAATTTAAAACACGATCATGGATGCGATCCATGGAAACACAAAATTTTATTTTGAGTACTAATACACCTTATACTTTCAAAAAAGCAAAGTTATAGCGCGATTCAGGATACACCTAGCGCCATCTCTTGACAATTTCAATGAACAAACTGTTGACTTTGATATTAAGAACATAATTATATTATATTTTATTCTCGTTTTATTTTTATTTATATTCTACTACACTCCACTACCCCTGCACTACGTTCGTAAAATATTTAGATTTACATTATCAATCAAAATATCGAAATATATATTAGTGTTGCCAAGACGAAAATAATTAGTCCTTAATTCGAACAAAACTAATTGTTTATTTATAAATAACTAATTATATTACTAATAACCAGAAGACTTATATGTGTAGATAAATAAGTAAATTAAATAACTCGATCTGTTTGAATTTAATTTTAAAATTTTCGTACTAAGTCAATACGAGTACTTAAATCAAATCGCGTGAAGCTCTTATATTGAATGTTAATTACGTAATGACGTTATAAATCGACGATAAAACTTTTAAATGAAAAGTTTATTTTGTAATTTTTAGCGCGTTTAAATAATAAACAAAATAAAATTTTTTATTAATCGAGCAGAATTATATCACAGTTAATGTCATAATGTTGTAATAGATGGCATTAGCTGTACGCTGCATCGCGCTATCATTTTGTTAGCTGCGATATATAGATTGCATTGCGTTGTTTATAAAGGTTTGCTGCTTTTTATTGTTTTCGTATTGATACAAATTTCTTCTCAGTGTTTGTAAAATTGTTTTTTTGACCATGGTCAACTTCTATGTTAATTTGTTACAAGTACATATAATTTTAATTCTAAGATTAATATATTTTCCGCTTGATCAATTTACAACTTGATACATTTACGCGTTCCTGAGAAAAAGGTTGAAAGACAGACGTACAGACTGACAGACACTCGAACAGAAATTTACAGTTTTCGGATTTTTTCCTTTATGTATACTAAAGGACCTTGCTCCTGGCCAAATTTCATAATGCTTGGTCAATGGGAAGTACCCTATAGGTTTTGATTCCCTTGCGAAAACGTTAAAAACGCTATCACACTTAAAATATGTGATATAAATGACCGTATCTTTTGATTGCGTTTACTTAGAAGTTTGATTTTTTCACAGCTCTTAGTAATTATAACTCTGAGTACTTGACGTTAATAAAAATTTGTTACCTTCACGCGTTTCTGAGAAAAAGGTTGAAAGACAAACTTACAAACAGACAAACATACATACAAAAATTTACAGTTTTCAGATTTTTTCCTTTATTTGTACCATAAGATCTTACTTCTTGCCAAATTTCATCGTGCTAGGTCAATGGGAAGTACCCTATAGGTTTTGATTCCCTTGCGAAAACGCTAAAATGGTCAAAATATACGACGTATTTTCCATTATCTTTTGATTGCGTTGACTTAGAACTTTAATATTTTCACGGCCGCATGTCATCGTAGACTTGAGTATATGATATTAATTTCAACATGATACGTCTATGCATTTCTGAGAAAAAAGGGTTGACATCCCGACAGACAGACAGACAGACAGACAGACAGACAGACAGACAGACGGACAACAAAGTGATCCTATAAGGGTTCCGTTTTTCCTTTTAAGGTACGGAACCCTAAAAAATAATAAATGTATAAAGTATTAAAAACATACGCTCAATTTATTAAAACTATTTATTTGTATAAGTTACTGTATATTTTAGATATCCCTTCACTCTCAGTAATTCCAATTGTCAATTGCATTTATTTGTTTAATTTATAGAAACTTCAAAAGTTAATCGAATAAAGAAATAATCGAATGATTAATGACAGTAACAGCAAAATTGGTTTAATATAAGTCAGATGCGTGAAAAATGAATAAACAAAATCGAATCGGAAATGAAATCGAATGGACTTTTATTTATGCCTGATTTATAAAATCAATATTGTTTTAAATTACAAACACATACATACATATACACACAGTATTTGTATGTGTGTGTTTGTATGAATATGTGCGTTTAAATTTAGACCCTTATCTTTTGATCTATCATTGTATTAAACTGTTATAAAAATAACTTATTTAATAACGAATAAATTGTACTTGTCATACATAAAATATGCAGTTGTGTTTTAAATATTGTAGAAATATCGTAAAATATAAAAGGAATGAGCACTTTATCAATTAAACGTCGACCGACAAAATTTGGAAAAAAAAAGAAAAGACGAGAAAACATGGACCAGCGGAAATTACAATAAGGCTTTGTAGGAAAGCTTTTATATTTACAATTACGTCGCCGTCTGTTTAATTTCAGACTGAAACCGCCACCCAGCATAGTAATTACGTTATCACAAAATTATTTCTGTTTTTGTAATAAAACGCTACTCCACCTTTGATGGTTAAAATGGAATACTTTAATAGCGATAGTTGATCATAATTAGCCCCCATTATACATTGCTTCTTTTTAATAAAGTTCGATTTTAAAAAATTCAATTAATTCAAAATGTGCAATAAAGTTAGAACTACTTGATTTTATAATGAAGCGAGTAATTGGTTTTTAAAGAGTCAGTTAACGATTCGTTTTTCACAGACTTCACTTCATAATACTTTTAAATTAGAAATATTAATAGTTATGACGTTAAATGTATATAAGAGACATTCTACCATTTACTAAGAAAATTGGTCCTTTGAACTGATGAACAGAATAAATGGATACTGATAAGCAATAATGTGTCAACACATACTAAATAAAGTTAAATTCAATCTTTCTTCATGTCATCTAAACTAAATAAGTACGGGAAAATAATTCTGAATTTAATATTTCGAATATTGAAGTGTTTTCCACATTTTGTAATAAACAATAATTTCATATATTTAAAAAGATTATTATTAAATTAAACTTTTATTATACTATTCTACATTTCATTCTTTATACTTTTTATCAAAATAGAAAAGAAGAGAGGGATATACGCATATCAAATACATTCATTAAGAATAGGTTTGGCATCTTTAGATGCCATTTTCTCAAATTGAAGTTCATTTAGCTTGACATAGTATTGCTTATTCAGCGTCCAGATATAAATGGAAATACTGAGGTAGAGTCTAGCTATAGTCCATTGGCTATAGCTCGTATACTGTGACTCAACCGAAGCAGTCCCTCTCACTGAAGATCAGCGTGAAGTAGCTAGTATGAGTGAGAGAGCCGGAAATCTAACCCTCTCCTTTTCACTTCCTTACTTCCTATTCCCTGTCATTCCTTCTTTAAGCTGGCAACGCATTTGTAGCTCATCATATGTCATATGTCCTGCTCGTTTGTCAGCTAATTAAAAAAAATGAATAGACAATTTTATTTACTTTTTAATTATGTCTACTGCAATGTGACATTGAAAATTGAAATCACAATACAGAGAAAACTCAAATGTAGTGTGCAAGATTACTAATAACTTTTTTTCTTTGATTCAATTCGCAATTTTGAGGCTCTGAGCAAAAATATTAGATAATATCCTTGATCAACCCCTGACAGGGTATTTACTAGCTCGGCCGCAGGAAGGGCCGAAGATCCCTTTCCTACTCCACACACTATTAGAAATGATTCGACCGCTTCTGGTATGTCGTTTAGCTCGCATAATTTTTCTAAAAGAATTTCCACACAATATGCAACTTAGCTAAATCTACATTTGGATGCTGATAAGCCATAATGTGTCAACCCACAAAAAGTCAAATTCGGAGATATTGATATATTTTGATACTGTATCACTTATTTAACATTATTAAAAAAATTCAAGTCATATAAGCTAAATAAGTAAAGAAAAAAAGTCTCTTAATTAATTGTTTCGATTTCCAAGTGTGTTCAATATTTTGCAATTTATACAATAATCTTAATTATTTGAAAAACTTTTTATTAGATAATATATTAAATATATCAATCGCTTTTAATTCATAATACCTTTTATCAAAAAGAAAAGAAAAGATGGATGTATACTTCCTCAAACATATTTGTTAAGAATAGGTTTGACATCTTTGGACGCCATTTTCTCAAAATGAAGTCCGTGTGGCTTAACACAGTATTGCTTATCAGCGTCCATTTATTAGTCTGTCATTATTTTTATCTTGAAATCTTTTTACTACTTATATTTTTATCATTCCTATACTTTATACATTAAAGCGAAATTTATTTACGTATGCAAAGTGTATTACCGGGCGAAGCGGAGAATTTTAAATGGCAAATATTTTTCACCGTTTCAAAATAAATATTCTCTTAGATTATTATAATTTATACTTTTGAAGCTAATAAATAATATCTCAATTTTCATACATATTTATCGTTTGTATTTAATTATCAAATCGTCAAACATAAATTAATTTTTAATTTGTCGTTAACTCTTATATTTATTTGTCTTGACTAACTGACTAATTTATTAACGACAGAGCCTAAACCGCTAAGGATGCTAACTTGAAATTTTGTTAGTTGATACCTTTGACATAGTAAGCACTAAAAAAAATGTTACAAAATGGGGATAAAGGGTTGTATGAAAGTCTATCTACTTCTGGTTACAAATAAATACACTTATACGCGGCGTTTTTCCAAAATATTTCCCCTAACAGGTTAAATTAGGAGTTAAAAATCTATGTGTAATCCGAACGAAACTGGTATAATGTGAAAGACTTATGTATATTGGTTTTATGGAGGGTGTATTGGTTTCAAAGAGTTTAGGCTACAAGAATTTTAAGGACAAGATAACGACAGTTTTACAACTAATTAGTAGAGGTCTTCTGGCTGCTGCGATAAACGTCGCATGTACAAATATTTATATAGGATTTGAGGTTATTCGTCATAGTCTAGACGTTTGTGTTTATATCATGTGTCGCGTAACCGTTTAGTCTCTTCTCACGAGAGCAATTTAGTAATACATAAAATAGATTCACCCCTAGAGCAAAATACATTGAGTATAGTGAGGAAGCCTAATTCCGTCTTTCGGATTTCTGTACAACTTTCATATTTCTACAATATATTTGTAGGGGTGGGGAAGAATTATTTTCGTGATTGTCACACCGCCTATATTTCTAAAACCTGTTACCACTTAATAACTGGTGCGAAGTCCGCTATAAAAAATATCGATTTAAGAATTTTTTTTTTGGCGAGCGGGTATATAATATCTATAAATAATGTGTGTATTTTTAGTTTTATTCATTTTATGCAAAATTATCGTTTATAATGCGATCTTGTATTTATTGAAAATTAGGTTTGCAAAACTACAAAAAAAATATCGATAGTCACACTAAACTGGTCTGACCACGAGTCTGCACTCATAGTTATATTTTAATAGTTATATTTTTAGTTAATATATATTAAAGCTGTAACTAAAGTATAGCATCCGAAATCGCAACTAGAACCGGACGGACACTATAAGACCCTGCGACTATATGATCATTTCATAATATTTTCATGAGAATGCAATTCTGCCTAACTAGCTTATGATATATCGTAAGATGCTTATTTTATATGTGTTAGTGTTGTGAGTGTTTCCGAGTGAGGCCGTTGAGTGTGATGCGTTATTATCTTATTATTATTATTATATTATTTATAGCGGGGTAAACGAACAGATGGGACACTTGATGGTAAATGATCACCGCCGCCCATAAAGATTTACAGCACCAGAGGCACAAATGCGTTGTCAGCATAAAAAGGAATAAGGGAAATAAGGTAAGGAATTGGAGAAGGTTAGGCTTCCGACTCTCTCACTCACCGTACGAAACGCAGCTACATTTATTACTTCATCAGTGGGCGTGAAGTTGTTGTCTATAGCCAGGCTCTACATCAATTAAAAAAAATCATCTTTTGATCCAGAATGTACATAATATACAAGCAATAATACAAAACCAGATCACGTCAAAATGTTCTCTTTTTTTTAATACATTAACGGCTTACGTTTTTTTTAAACCGTTTTTGTATAAAAATGCTTTTAAAAATTCGCTCTTTGTGTATCTCTGTTATGCATCGATGGATTTTAGACAGCTTGTGCTCGTAGGCTTAATTTGCGTGCACTTTGAATATAGATACTCGAATTTTTTGTAGATAAACTTTTTCCTTAACGAATCTTAACTGTTGTATTTCTCGCTCCTTATTGTAATTCTGCTCTTCAATATATTAAAACAAAAACCATAGTATTAAGTAAAGTTTTCCTGTAAAAATTTACTTAATACTATAATATATATACTAACTTGTAATTTGGGTCAGTGATTACGAAGGTTTTATAGGTTTTTAAAAGAACTTATGTTCATAAAAGAGTATAGCGGGTTGTCATGAAATCTTAATTATTGTACTTCAAAATCGTGGCAGAATATTATTATGGTTATTATTATTACTTATATCTTACAATTACAATAAAATATTATTTTTCCGCTACGATACGGTATCTTTTCCGTTATTATTATATGCTACTAATATTTATATACATTAATAATATAATATAAAGATAAAAGATTTGGTTGTTTGTTGGTATTGAATAGGCTCCGAAACTAAAAGACCGATTAAAAAAAATCCTTTTGCATTGGTTAGCCCGTTTTTTCATTTTCGTTTTTCGTTTTCGTTCATTCGGTCAAAAATGTCTTTAAATTTCGTTTTTTGTAGCTATAAATATGAAAATTGATGTTAAAACTTCTGTTTAGTAATGAAAACGCTGATGGCGTTTTTGAAAACAGCTACATTTATATAGTGAGTAAAAAAATAAATAAAACGTTGTTTAGGAAATGTGTTAGTTTCGAAATTAAAATAGTAGCCTATGCGCTCTATAGGCTTTTGAAGAATCACCAATAGGAAATCCGAACGGCACACGGCTAGTTACAAAGGAAAATTACAAAGGCGAAAATTCTTCCTCGTGGTATCAATAAGGTTAGCTGAAATTCTGATGATTTTTATGAGAATTACGCTTATAAGTTTTGCTCTCAGACTTTCAAAAACTCATTTACTAATAATTAACTGAAATAATTTACTGACAATGCCTTATTCTTGACATTCACAGTTTTCTTTACTAATTACAACGTATCTGTTGTTAAGTTACAGAATTGTTTTATATTGTTTTCAAGAATTCTTACAAATGTAATTATCGCCTTAAATATACTTAAATTTTACAAAGAAAATAATGTTTGCATTGAGCTTTATTATTGTAATCTTCTTAAGAAGTCTCCCTTTGTGTTTTGTTGTTTAAATATGAAAAGGATTTATTTTACCGCTCTGTAAATCATGAAGTACATAATAATAACAAACACATTTTTATATTATACACTAACCTTCACTCACGACTTCGCTCGAGTCAATATGAATTTTGTTTTAAAATAGCACGTCTATTTTAACGGTACATTATGCTAGATAAATAAAGTATATTTTATACCTATACATAAAATATATCTTAAATAATGAATATATGAAATGGTACCCTAACTTTTGTTATGCATGTTTTAATGTACATAATATGAATATGTAAATTACTTAAAATGCAATGAGAATAGATTATCTGTGGTGAATCTTGAAATCATTTAAAAAACTACGTTCGAATTTCGACCTACATTATGTGTCTAACAAAATGTTAATCCTTTACATTAGTTCTGGTAGCATTATTTCCTTTTGAAAGTTTTATAAAAACGTCATCCACACCACAGGAGATGAATTTGAAACTTAATTAAAAGTCAAGCGACTTTAATTTTATTTTACAATGCATGCCTGGACTTGTACTGACGTGGTAATTAGAATTCTCTAACATATATTTTAGTTTAAATTTAGTTCCTTACTACTAACTTTGTTTGTGTCTTTGTGGCTAATTTCATTTTAAAATAACTACTAAAAATCCTATTTTTAAATCCTACATCTAAAAGCATTTGTGTTTTTGTCAAAATAATCATCCATATAACGCTCACGTAGATCACTGTAGCGGAAACCTAAATTAGAGTTATCTACAGTCCCATAAAACAAAATATATTCGCATGTTTGTACGTAAATCTAAAAAGTTAATGGGTGTATTTTGATTCATCTATACCATAGACATATGTATAATATTATAATGAGATAAAATTTAGTAGTAAGCTTGTATGTAAGGAGTAATTTTTGAAACTACTGACCCGGTCATTCTTTTTGAATTTGATAGCCTTTTTATTAGGGACAGTTTTAGGCTATATTACATTACGCTACGACTCATAAGAGCGGAGAAGTAACTATAAAAGCAAGTAAAACCGCGAGGGGCAGCTAGTACTATTATATTTTTCTTTGATTCTGGAAATATAGACATTATATTTCTATATAAAATATTCACGTTTCTAAACTAGATGTTTGTTGTTATACTGCCCGGGAGAATATATTGAAATACCTTTTAACCAATTTCCCAAAAAAGATATAATTCTCAATTTTTCGGGGAATCTTTTGTGTATTTTTTCCGATAACGCCAACTTAGTTGAACCGATTTGGTAAATTCTTCTTTTGTTTGAAAGAGTATACTTTCCCAATGGTCTCGTATAATTTGTATCAAAATCGGCTTAAAAATAAAACTGGATTTTTTTCATCGTGTTGTTTCAATGTTTTCTAAAATTAATGTCTCTATGCAATTGGAAACCATTGATCGAAATTTTGATAGGGTGTTCTAGAGACGCCCGCGGGGGTTCCTGGCTCAAAAAATCTATATAGATTGCGGCATGCATAGCAATACTACCTAAAGTACTTTAGGCAGTATTGTATTATATTGTTTTGTATTGTGTAAATAGATTTTTTTTTATGTGGAAATATTTCATTTATCAAAGTTTAGTTTTTGTCAATTTTATATGTACGTAACAAATTCCTATTTCACTTTAAAATACATTGATAAGTAACGCCTATTTGACTGTATCAGAATGATTGTATCTCTCACAAAAATGCATAGAATTAGATAAACTGAATCCCATCTAGAATATATGTAAATATCTGTATTTGAAAATAATTGTGTCTATTTTATTTTATTTTCCAAGTTTTATCAATAAAACGGAGATTTCCAACCTTGATAAGACTTGACTAATTAAATTAACTTGTTAGAGGCTATTACAATTAAAATAATTTACATTTTAATTTGTATACAAACTAAGTCCTCCGTTGACTTATTACGGTTGAAACATGTGAGCTGGCATCACCTTAAGTGATGATTAAAGTGAATCATGCTTTGATTTCACAGGATTTTGGCCTGTTTATTATGGGCACAGTAATACAGGTGTCAAAAAAAACTCTTTGACTTTATGACGTCAGAAAACGCTTTCTAGGAAACCCTGCTATACTTTTTCCGTACAAAAGGTTTGATTGACGTCACCTGAAAACATGAACCGACTACTAACAGACATCGTACGTCAACGTCTTTCTCACTTGAAGACATATGCGTGATTTAGGAGACGTCTCATATAGAAGATTCAAAGCGAAGGCGATTGCGAAACGATTCAAAGCGATGCGGCGCGGCGCGGCGTCTTTTCCTGCGCGCGAATCATTCCGTACTGTCACGTTAAAATAAAACCACAGTACCGCAACTCATTCTCGTGAAAATATGAACCCAATTGGTTCGCTACATTTACCGCGCTCTGCGTTCTTGAGTCACGTAAGCGACAGTGGACGCTTAGAAGTGGGGCTTGCACTTCAGTACATGTAAACTAATTGTTGTTTACGCATCGCACCGCGCCGCATCGTGTTCGCGCACGTAGGTTATTATATATGTATATAGGGTTTAGGATAATCGCTAGTTGTTTGCCTATGTCCTATTTCTAATATTATTGACTAGATACAGCATAAGTAGATTCTATAGTCGGATAAATGAGGTCGAAAATGTATTTATGACCTAAGTCTACTAAAATAACCTGTATGAAGCCGACTGAATGTACTTTTATGTACCCAGCTAACTGTAAATTAACGTATATTTAATAATAAATTAACGTATAACGTTTTATTGATAAAACTTGAAAAATAAAATAAAATAGGCACAATTATTTTCTAATACAGATATTTACGTATATTCTAGATGGGATTCAGTTTATCTAATTCTATGCATTTTTGTGAGAGATACAATCATTCTGATACAGTCAAATAAGCTTTACTTACCAATGTATTTTAACGTGAAATAGGAATTTGTTACGTACATATAAAATTGACAAAAACTAAACTTTGATAAATGAAATATTTCCACATAAAAAAAAATCTCTTTACACAATACAAAACAATATAATACAATACTGCCTAAAGTACTTTAGGTAGTATTGCTATGCATGCCGCAATCTATATAGATTTTTTGAGCCAGGAACCCCCGTGGGCGTCTCTAGAACACCCTATCAAAATTTCGATCAATGTAACGTTTCTCTTCCTATTTAAATAAAGAACAGTTTCAAAGTTTTCATTCTAAACTACATTATTTTTGAAAGTAGAAACACCGTGAATATGAAACAATAACATTTTACCATCTTATGCAAATTGGTCTGTGGCTTCTACGTGTGGGTTGAAAAAATGCTGGCGTGAAATCTTTATTAAGTATGACACATATCCATATTTGCGAAATGGCTTCAGACGAAGACCCTTTATATACGCTTTGTGACCCTATAGTCAGTCAAAAAATAACACATAAAACTAACTATATGGTTTTGCTTTTAAAATGATCTAATCTTAAAACAATTTTCTTAAAAAAATTTAAAACTGAAATAATTTATTATTTCTAATTATAGGTTAATTAAAAACAAGCATAATTGTTTTTTTTTTTTAGAAAAATTTGGTTTTAGTAATAGAAGCCTACCTTTGTTTATGTTTGAACACATTCATCAAATCTCAATATATTATTTAATAAAACCGTCCTTGAAAAATATGCATTTAAATAGCGAAAACGCTATCTAAATCGGATCAGAATTTTTTGAGAAATTTACAAATATATACTGGTCAAAAACAGACTTACTTTTTTTAAGTTGGTTAAAGGAAAAATTTTCTCGGTTTTAGTTTTTTATCAATCGTGACCATTTATATTCCTTATTAAATTTGGTGTCTTCAGAACAATTCTCTGTAAATAAATAATGTATGTCTGTGAAAATACCAATACTTGTGGTATCCAATAGCAACAATGATAGTTGCATCTTCATATATATATGTACATGTTTTTTATATATATAATCTATATCGCTACATCTTTCGAGACATCTTGAAGATAACAGAGAGACTCATATACAGATAATAAAAGCAAAATCAGATTTAATCTAAATTATTAGAACGATTTCCTAAATACAGAAAATATATTTATTTACGTATATCTTTATATAGATATATACAAGAATTTCTCTTTTAAAAATGGGCCATTGAATCAAAATGAAAGAATGAAACTTCTTAACGACAGCAAATCACTTTCGTTTAATGAACATTAGAGAGCAATTAAACGATACCGACAACGCTTCGATTGAAATCAATTAGCCTAATTGAAAATGAAAATGAAAAAATGTTTACAAGTTCAATTAATTAACAAAAAAATTACAACCCGACTGCGTAGAAATTCCTGTTACTTCTGCAGTCAGCAGTACCATATCAATATCAGTTATATAGAAAAGCCTATAAATGAGAATCATTACTAACCAACTTTAAATTGTCATAGCCCCTAAACTATAATTCTGTTTTAATAACGATATGAGAAACTTAAAAATGAACGATTTGACATTGTTCGTCGAGTTGAGTATTTTGTTAGGTGTGAGACAAGTTTTTCGGTTGCACAATAATTTAATGAAAAGAACCAAGAAATATTTTTTAGAATGGACTTTGTTCTTGTAAGTTATTAAAAATATATGCTGTGTGTTTAAATAACGAATTGGCCAATATCAATATAGAACAAATTATTCATCATAATAATATAATATACGAAGTTAAAAGTAAAAAGCTCTTTTTCGTTTTCTTTGTACTAATGTTTTATTAAACCACCAATCAAACATATTAACATCAATGTAAAAATTTTGTTATTATTCGTGTATAACGTGTTAACTTTCTTGTACAAAGAAAATTTATTATGATCACGGACCATTAATAATATATGTATGTAATTATACTTTGGTTTCCTAACATAACGTTCCGTCACATTGCGGACGTTATGTCCAAAAATGTTACAAAATATGATAACGACAGTCAAAGGTATCGTTCTAGTATAAGTTAACAAATTTTCATATTTTTTTTTTTGGTAGTTCACAACAGCGACCCGACAGCGAATCACAATGTAATGATTACACAGAGTATAAAAGGGTAAGAAGTAACTGTTCTGACCTTTGTAAACATTATAAAAGCACAATTTTCTTAATAATAATGGTAAGCAACTCAAACATCAATTAAATACAAACAACAATTTAAACTTTGAATCCCTTGGACTAATTAACTAAAAGTACATTTACCTTATAATTTTACATACTCTTACTCATGGCTCATATTTTTGGTCACTTTTATTAATATTTACTATCTGACTTGAATCCATGACCTTTAAATATCATTTGATATCTAAGCGACAATTATAAGTAGGTAAGTAAAAAAAATATTAGCCGTCGCGGGACCTCCAGCCGATGTGAAGCATCGAAATTAGCTATCGGAGTGTTCGTTATATTACTTATCTAATATATTACACAAGTAATATAACGAACACTCCTACGAGTATAACTAATGGCGACGCATCGCTACATCATACTAAATGTCTCGTACTACATACATAATATCATATAGCATGGCGATGCGTCACCTTGCCAACAGTCGATCTGACCCGCTGCTATAGAAGTTACATCTAACATCAAATACAGCTCATCTTATTCATATTCAATAATATACAATAGTTTTGAATTATAACGTATTCTTATATCATACTTATTACGTAAGGCATGAAAACAGATCTATTCAATAACAGACAATAATCAGTGCAAGGTTGATTATTCGTCCACACAGACTGGATTTTTAAGTTAGGGCAGTAAATGTGGCTCCCTTTTCCATTATAGCAAACTCGCAAGGAAACCTTTTTTAGTAAATCCCCAATTATTTTACATATTTCTGAAAAAAATTACAGTTAACTAGTAAATCCGGAATTTATATAAGAACTTTTTTATACAAAAACTTTTTATATTGCTATTCGATCCTATTTTCGTGAAGATCATCAAATAATGTTCTCTTGGAGCTATAACGGTGAAGGCCTGATAAGCTGCCTTCATTGCTCCATCTCAGAAATTCACTCTGTATAAGATTCAGCGCTCGTGGAAAGCACTTTACTAGTGTGAAAAAGTGTAGCATAGTTTTGGTAATATATAAGCTCTGATATGCCCGTACTAAAGATGACTAATACGAGCTATTCTACCCATTCTGAGTATATAAAATAGCGCTAATATTACGTCTTTACGTATAAGCCAAAACAAGAATTACATTTCTAAGTTTATATAAAACAATTCTGTTAGTAACAGATATGTCATAAGTATTTACGATAGCTGTGAATGTAAAAAAGGCTCTGACAGAAAATTCTTTCAAGTTGAAGTCATGAGAAATAACTTATGTAAATCTTTATGAAAGTCTGTAAACAAAACTTATAAGGGTAACTTATCGCCTAATACCTCTAACTTACGTGATATCTAGGACTAACCGTCAACCGCCAAAAAGCGCCTCACCAGGAATGTGAATTCGATTCCTAAATCTTTCGAATCTCTTTTTACATCATTATGTTTTCAAAATTACGTAACTCTGAATTTGTCTATCGTAAGTAAAAGTAAGGTAAGCTGTACAGTATAATAAGGTCTTAAGGCATTATATACAAAACAATTTAAATGACACAAACAGACTGATTTAATCCAATTGTTTGCTTAATAGCTTTCAGAAGATAAACGCTAAAGGAACTATTTCGTAATAGAATTCGAAATCTAACTTTGGAATTTTAACTTAATATAAATACTATAGTTTCTTACTTACAAATTCAATTTTAAAATTTTATTAAGTTACGATTAAGTTAAATTTGATAAACGCACATAAAAGATTAAGAGGAAATATTTGATTGTTTGTTTTGCATTTAATATGCTCAAACTACTAAACCGATTTGAAAAATTATTTTATCGTTGGTTAGTCCGTTTATTGAGGAAAGTTATATTACATCACGCTTCGATATAATATACCTTGAAACCGCGAGGGTCAGCCAGTTTCCGTAAAAATAAAATTCATTTTACAATAATTAAGTCCGGCCAGTTCAACTTAGAGGTTAAAATCGAATGTTTACGCATTTATGTGTGTTTGTTTGCTTGTTCGTATACTTTAGCCCTTTAGTCATCTCCTATTTTATCCCTTTCATGTTACATTTTTTGCAATGAAAGTAGCCTATGTTCTTATCCAAGGGTCGATCTATCTCTTTACCAAAAATCATCAAAATAGGGCTAAAAACATAACAGAGTTATTTTCGCATTTATAATCTCTTTATGGGTTTAATATTGCATAGTATTCTTGCGTTTATCACTGCTAAGAATGTTTAATAACATAAAAATCTGAATATCAACTTACTCTTTTAGCTGAAAGTTTTATAGTAGGACTGTAAATATGAACAGACACTCCCTCGGAGTATCTCGTAGAGCTCTTTTAAGGTTAAGAGGTGCACTAAACTTTGAGAATATTCAACTATTCTTTTATTGAGTTTAACCTGCACAATTTACTCAAGAAGAAATTGTTTTCAAAAATAAAATTTGTGTGTATATTTCAATATCGTCCATATTGAATATAATATTTTAAGGTAATTTTTTAGTCTTTACCCTTTAAAAGTATTTCAGCTATCTCCAAACTTTTCGTTGATATCGATTTAAGGATTTATGGTCTGTTTCAAATACATTAGCTTTTTTTAATAGCGTAATTATCAATTAAATTTTAACATGTTTTGTGTTGAATTTAGGTCACTATTATAATTACAGATGCCGGACAAATACTTATAAAAAAAAACATAAGTACTAAATTACTTTCGTATTTTCAATGTTAGATTGTTCAATCAAAAGCAAAAATTAATACATAACCTATTTTAATACATTTTTACAAAAGATTAAAATAAATCAGTTGAACTATTCGCAAAAATACAATTGAAAAAGTTTTCCTATTATGCTTTAATTATTTTTCAAATAATTACCAATTGTTAAATTAAAAGAGAAATAAAAAAATACGAGCAATTCATTTCAATCGTTCATATTTTAATGAATTCACTAAAAGGAACTATAAAATGTTACGAAAATGAAAAAAAAAATTAAAATTCTCAATTCTATTTTGTTAGTAGAAAAATGAATATTAAAAATTGCAGTTTTAATTGCTCGCGATTGAGCGCACATAACACTCAATCACTACCGTTTCTACTACAAGCAAATATAAAAACATCATATTGTATTCGAAATTAACAGCTGAACCCACTGAATAAATATAAGCATACAATGTATCTAGTAATTAAAAAATTAAAAACCCGACTGCCTATAAAGTAACAGCAACACTTTGCACTTAAAAATCAGTCAAACAATTTAGGCTACAAGAAATCACAACGGTTAGCCAATTCTTACAGTTTGCGTCCGCCATGTTGAATTGTTGCTGACGTCACATAGCGTATATTCGTATTCCAGGTAAGAATACAAATCTAATAACATTGTACACTATAAAATCGGTCAAGCCTACAGATCGTCAGAATGGAACGGACATATATACATTCCCACATACATACATACTTAAGCGCGCAAAATCGGTACTCTTTTCTGAGTCAGTAGGTTGAAAATATAACTTCTTACACATGAGGTTGACATCGAGCATCAAACAGTTTAGTCCACAGAGCATGCCAAAGAAATATGTTATACGTACATACACTTCAAAATACCTTCCATTGGAACGTCGGATAAAACAGAATTTTCAACAGTTTTTTGACGCTAATTTTTAAAACAACTTTTTTCAATAAAGCTTAACCCTATACGGACAAAGCTTACACGAATTCCATTAACTTTTTTTGACATAACAAAAACAATTAAAATACTCTTCACTCATTTTAGGGCACCCATATTTTTATATTTATATTTTATAGAATATACTCGTAATATTATTTAGAAAAGCGGTTGGTACTTGCGAATACGTCTGCGCAAAATGATGATTTAAAATAGCTTATTTCTTTGAGAATTGATAGGTTATTTATAAAAACTTTTATCTTATATTTCATCCACTCCAAGATTTATTTTCATAAAGTGTACTTATTGTGAAATTTCCAAGGTCCAATCCATATCTATACCAAAATTCATCAAAATTTGTTTTAGCTGTTTACGCGGGAAAACAAATAAACCAACAGATTTATTTCCACATTTATAATATTAGTATTGATAGAGAATATAGTTAATGTTTGCCTGTTTGTCATCTATGCGTTCCGGAGCCATTGATCGGATTGTGATAAAACTTTGGTAGGATGATATATATGTATATATATATATATTATTTTGAGAAGCATTTTCATAGCATCATTCTTTAGATAGCATTGCAATGCACTCGGCATGCATTACATACAGATAGCTTACTTAAGATCAATGCTATTTTCAAGTGAATTAGAAACTTCATTCCGAAAACGAACAATACAAGTATTACCCTAAAGGACTAACTAACAGATAAATTACACCAAAATTAATTGTCCCTTTTCGTATAAAAGGGTAAGATACATAGCCTAATCCAACACCCATCTTCTTGCAAAATTAACGAATTTACATGTCTTGGAATTACTTCCAACACAAAATCACTATGAAACATGGATGATGATAAGCAATAATGCGTCAACCCACAAAAAGTCCAATTCGGAAATATTGATGTATTTTGATAGTGCATGATGCATTTAACGTTATCAACTTCTAACTAATTAATTAAGAATAAGTTTAGCATCTTTAGACGTAATTTTCTCTAAATATTCATATAATATTATGGTATTATTTAGTGTTAGTTCTTTATACGTATCTTAAGCTCTGTCATACCGTCGATCACTTGCGAGAAGCTTATACGCATGTTACAATTAACTTATAGTAGATGCCGCGATTGGCATGTCAATCAGACAATTTCGGAATGTTTTTCGAAAAAGCCGCAAACGTAAGCTACTAATTTATAAATTCTCTAGCAGCGACTCACGGTATGGTACATTTACAAGCTACTACGATACATAACAGTACATATATCTATTAAGAAATACCACTATAAAAAAGTTCTACAACACAATTACGTTCACGAAAATACACAGCAATATCCTTTCATCTTTCAAATAAAAATACTTCGAGGAAAATCCTTTGAAGCTCACAGAAATGGTATTTTAAACGCTCTCGTAAGCTACGGAGTTCCGTTGCGGTTGCACTGTACGGAACACTGTTAAGGCTGTCAGTCAATCTATCAAGATGACTTAACATTGATTAGTGAATAATTGATTGCATTTCAGGATAAAACGATAATCACATAAAAGCATAAGGGTATAAGGAAGAAAGATACTATGTAACTGATGGTATTGTAAGCCGGAGGCTCTTTTTCACGGAAAAACTAACATTAAAAATTCATTAAGAGAAAAAAGGGGCATATATGGATGCTGATAAGTAATAACGTGTCAACCCACAAAAATCAAATTTAGATATATTGATGTATTCCTATAATGCATTTCATATTTAACATTATACAATTTTTTTTAAGTCATTTGAACTAAATAAGTAAAAAAGGTTTCTTAATGTTTAGAATATTGAAGTGAGTTCCATATTTTGGATTATGCAATTATTTCATACATTTGAAAAACTTATTATTAGATAAGAAAAATCTTTAATAGCCTATCTGCTATTAATTAATTTTACTCTTTTTTTCAAAATAGAAAAGAAAAGATGTATATATGCTTCTTCAAACAGATGTGTTAAGAATAGGTTCGACATCTTTAGATGCCATTTTCTCAAAATGAAGTCCGTGTAGCTTGACACAGTATTGCATATCAGCATCCAACTATGTATTGTATCACATCAAAAATAAAATACTATAAAATTAATATACCTATGTACATACCTTGACTTTTTCGCAGAATATTTGAAGAAAATCTTATCTAAAATTATTATGCTGACATGGTTTAACAAAAGTACCTAACTACTGAGCTACTCGACGACTCTTCTTGGTAGAATGCACATTACAAATAGATGACAAATTCATAAAATTGACGATTCAAATATTCTAAAAACAGTCTAAAAGCCGTAATAAAATACATCTTTGAAATTTAATAAAGCACATATTCTAACAGATAAACAAAGAGAAAATAATTACAATTTAATGTCATAAACATATGTAAATAAATTCGTTAATGTCCTATGCAGACTAAGGACTTTATCCGTAGAATTTTTGCACGTCACAAAATACTACTGTTCTTTGGAATGTTTTTACGAAATAGTTATAGACTTTCGTGTGCGTTATGAGACACAGTTCTTATATTACGACGTACAAAAGATACCTAGAACATTGTTCCGTCTGCGCAAACCTTCAAAGATATCAAGAATGATAATTATTCACGAAATTGACTGACTGTCAGCTCGTGACCACGACGAATGCAACTTCGTCGAAACGTCGGGCAATAAAAAGGTATTACTACCATTACTTATCGCGATAGAACCCGTTATATTAAATGAATAGTATATTTTTACAAAAGGATTTAAATAAATTAGGACGATATTGTATTGCTAATAATTTGCAACTTAATGTTGATAAGTGTTGTGTAATTACATTTTCGAGAAAAAAAGAACAAATCATTCTTGATTATTCTATATTTAATACTAAATTGAAAAGGGTAACCGAGGTGAGAGACCTTGGCGTACAACTAGACAACAAACTCATATTCGATAAGCATATTGAGAAAATAGTAATGAAGTCGTATAAAATGCTTGGATTTATCTTTCGGCAAGGAGCAGATTTTAAAAATATTCACACCTTTGTAATTTTGTTGTGTACAATGCTTTCGTTAGATCACATTTAGAGTATGCGTCAACTGCCTGGAATCCACAATATGTAAAATATGTCAACTTAATTGAAAATATACAAAACAAATTTATGAGAAGGTTACGATATAAATTTACTTATCCTGATTCTGTCTTTTTGACACTTGAAAAACGTAGAGACCAAAGAGACCAAATATTTCTTTACAAAATATTAAATAATTTAATTGATTCTCCATATCTGCTCGGTAAAATTTTATTTAAATGCCCTCGTTTTAGCGCTCGCTCTCAGGATACTTTTTCAATTCCTATTTGTAAAGCCAAATATTTCAAAAACTCTTTTATTGTAAGATCTTGTGATAGTTATAATAGAAAATACAACCACATTGATTTGTTTAAGAATAGTTTAAGTAAATATTATAATCTTGTAAGAAATACTAATTAGTAATTAACCATAGGAATAACATGTTAAAATTTCACATAGTCATAAATAGTTATACTTATTTTATGTAACATCAAAATTAGTCCACTTCCCTGTTAAAACAGTAGTGGAAACTTAACTGGCATAAGTGTTATAATATTCTTATTATATTTAGTTGTAATATATGATATGCTGTATGTTTCCCTAATAAATAAAATAAAAAATAAAATTAATAAAAAATAAAAAATAATCGCGAAAGCTTAAAATATATGTTCCCGGAATTGTTATAAAAACCTATGTCCAACAGTTTAGAGTCAACATAGTTATTTTATTAAAAATACACGCAAGAGAAATAAACGAAATTCCGTTTTACAATATATGCTCGTGTTATCTAAGTTTTTTTGAAAATAAAAATAAAACAATGTATATAAAAACTACACATACTAGTGTACAAAAACTTTCTGTTAGGATGTTTTAGAAGTCACTTATGTCCCATATATGGGCAAAGGCCTCATGTGTAAAGGTACAGGGCACGTAGCTTAATCCACTTAACTATTCCACTGTGAATTGGCGATTACAGTATGTCGCAGAATTTCTCCCGGGACGTTTCCATTACCGTCTAGCATGAAGTGAATTTGAAGCACGGAAGTACTTGTGTAATTAAGTTAAAAAAGGTTAATCATAATCACTTATGAATCTTTCCACCAACTTAGAACCTCATTATGTAGAAATCAATTGACAGTTGATTTCTAATTTTTTACACTTTAAGAGGCGTTGTATACAAAAATCTGAAATCAACTGTCAAAATATAGAATGATTTGATGGCAATAGTTTATCATAAATAGCCCAATATTATCAATCATAATTTTCATGTAAATAATATGTTATTTATAGGCTATATTATATTTCTTTATAAACTACTTGTGTTCAATGTATCTACATGTATTCAATGATCATAGAATTCAATTTTTTCATATAATTGACTTATCTACAATTAGCTAAAATAAATATATATTTATCGAATATTAGATAAAAACTTTAAAAATAGTGTAGACGTTACTTTTTAGTAAGAAAGAAATTTTTTACTTAAGTACAAACTATACAGATGTACATATATTAAAAAAAAAGTTAAAACTATAAAATTATTTCTTCAATACTTCACTTCAAAATAACATTTTTGAATTAATATTAAAGAAGCAACCCTATAGGCTAATGACAAGCATATTCGTTTTAACTAATTGGTGCACATATGTTTCAATGTACAACAATTAGCTTACTAGTTACTAATAGTTGAAAACTATCGCTACTAAAATCTATAACATTCAGCAGGAGAATTACGTTAAACTGTCGTATCACAAAATGCTACATTCTGACCGTTGATTTCTGATTTATATACCAAATTGCCAACTTTAACTGTAATAATGTAACATTTTATTAAACAAATAATTCTATTATCTATTTACAATATTCCCACAAAAATAATGTGATAAGAAAAATACAGTACATAAGTATATTAATGAAAGAATAAAAAAGACTATAAAAACCTAAAAATTAGTCGATGTCATTGCAGTGAGGCAAAGTGACCAAAATACTGGCGGCATTGTCTCTTTGAATGGCCAAGTTAGACGCCAGCTCTACGGTCATCTATAAAATCAAACTCAAACTATGCTTTTTTCAAATGGGCTTTTTAAAAGCACTTTCGTCAAGTTATATCTCAATTTTTTTTTAAATTTTTATTGAGCTACCACCGGTTCCGAAAGTAGTCTCTACCGAAAAAAAACTCGATAGTAACTCTTTTAAAATCGTTTATACATATATAATTAATTTTTATTACATTTTAATTTTGATATCCTATTAGAAAATAAACGCGTATTAAATCCACAATTCCTTGTCGTCAAAATATGTATATGTATGTAGACTAGAATGAATAATAGAACATGTTTTATCATCACGAATGTATAACAATATGAACCCTGATCTTCACATACAAAGTCTATATCATAATTTATAAATCAGATATATTACTACTGCTCATAATTTATTCTTATCAAGCAGTTTCCCGACGTCCACTTCGTCTCAACTATGATATAGTTTACGAGACAGAACGACAGGTATACAAGATTGCAATGAATACCTGATCAAGCTAGCCGCTATCATAACTAAGTTCTTGGTCTAATCTTACACTGACTTAAGGTTAATTGGACCGTGAATATGAACTACCACTAAAGTAAATACGATTTTAACTCCATATATTGGTATAATAACATGACCCAAATAATATGCATTAGTATATGACTTTATGTGCTGGACGGATCAGCAATAGAATAGTTTAAATTATATGATTTAATTATGTTACAAACACGCACGCATGCCAATCGAGACGCTCGCACGCACGTTGGCACACAAGCACACATGCTCACTCTTACGCACGCAACCGTATATCGTATATACCTAAGAATAAAAATAAGTTTTAAGGTATAACTAAAAATAATTTAATATATCTTACAGGCAACCCTAACATATAAGAAACTAAATATTGTCGAACAAGCAGAAAAAGATCCATAAAATAGCCGAGATGGAATATACGAAGATAATATTACTTAAGATAACATGGTCATGTGTATTATTATATTATCCTGTGACTTATACGGAGTGATTCATCGGATGAGTCAGTAGAGAGAAATCTGTAACTACGAGTGTTAAAGAAATTTGGTGGAACCACGGGACCAATATTGAAAAAGTTTTGAGATTTCCGGAAAACGTCTACACATGTCAAAAACCGAACCTGGTACTTGTTAAAAAAAAAATGAAAAGGAAACGTTAAATTTTTTATATTCATTATAGCTAAGGTGAGTATATTTAGTTTTCTCACATCTATTACTTGTGATTAAATCATCTATATTGAAATATGTACTAAGCAAAGCGTTTTGTAAAAAGAGAGAAATGTAGATACAGAGATATTTTCTATACGACATAGATAAGAAGCATAAAACTAGTACTAGGGTGTCGGCACATATGCTATAAAATCAAGGTTTGAGTTCATCAAGATTTATTCTTGTCGAGTAATAAAAAAAAACCGCTATTATGACCCGCGCACTGATAATTTTTACTGTTTGCCTTTTGATGACGATGCTATAAGTTTAGATATGTATAAGCTCATGATTTTTGGCGCCCAGCTAGGGATTGAGTATGACAGGCGAAATTATCTTTAGATCACCAAATAAATTGACTAGCTTGTCAAAGTTGGAAAGTTACAGATTTTAATAAGTTGTTTGTCGTTGCTTTAGATCTGAAAGAATTGACTATCAGTGTTATTTTTGACAGCGTTAACTATCGTAAGGTTACGTAAGGCTAATCGAGAATTGCATTTATATGTTTTTCACTTAGACTTTCACAAAGATTTATATGAGTCGTTTATCTTAGTTTTACAATTGAAAAATATACATTTAGAACCTCTATTTTGCCAGCTTTTGTAAGTCAAGCTTCAGAGTTTTACATCAATTACGAGAGTAAAACTTACAAATGTAATTCTCGCCTGAGGACTATTTCCCTTTTGGGAACAGACCTCTAAAAATTAAATATAACAAAACTGTTCAACACAAGAGCTTTAAAAAAAAACTTTCAAGTACAATTTGAAAGAAAAGAAAATACAAGATACAAAATGCAGTAACGACGTGTGGACAAGAAAGAAGCTCGAAGTAAACTTATTGATTTTTTTTAAGTGTAGCTTGTTCAATAAACTTCTAACAATAATATGTTGTTAATATAAAGAAAACGATATATTAAAATAATTTAAAAAACACGTTAGCCTAGATTTAAGAAAATAAATTTATTTTCAAATGTTATGTAAATTGTTATATTAAGAAGTTATGAAGACTTTTTTTTTCATAAAATAAGCGGATCAACGCAAGACCAAGTCATCTGATGTTTTTAATGTCCAAACAAAAAAGAATGTGTGTTATGAGTTTGACGTGTGTATCTGTATTTCTGTCTGTGGCATCGTAAACTCCGTAACGAATAGACGATTTTTTATGAAGAATTTTTTTTTGAAGTTGATGATCTATACTTCCAGATATTACGTAGAGACTTACAAACAAATTATACATCTTCATAATATTAGTATAGACAAGGATTTCTTTAATAAAAATTCCATTGTAAACAGATGACGTCATAACTTGATTCCTTAATCATCTCGAACTTCAATTATCGTTTAGAGGAAAAAGATAAAGATTGTCGATCGCAGCGATAATAATGAGAAAACCTCTCGTGAGAAAACGCTTATTTCTCATCCGTATTCTTTTATCTCCATCAGAATAACAAGATTTAAATTCAATACTATCGTCTAACCTCAACAATATTTACGACCCTGAAGTTAACACACAGCTCACAAAAATAATATTTAGTTACGGATATAAACAACGGGATTTTTATAGAAAATATTTGGAAAATAATTTGTCGGCCAGAGAAGTCACAAATGGGTTGCCAGCTTGAAAAAGGAATAAGAGATGAAAAGGAATAGTTGTTTGAAAAGAGGAGGCAATTAGCCTTCCGGCTCTCTCACTCACCGTATACGAAACGCAGCTACATTCGCTATTTCACGCTGATCTTCTAAATGGTGCAGGAGTAATAAAAGCATATGATATTGTTTAGCGCTGAAATACATAATACAAGTAAGAATTGGATTTTTTTTATTTGTTAAAAAATGTTTATAACCAAAAATAATTTTCGGAAATCTTCTAAAAGTATTCTGGCTTTCGCACTCACGTACGAAATACATTAGCTACTTTACACCGATCTTCTATGAGAATGGGGTACTTGCCACAGAGAAAGACAAGTTAAGTTACAAAGCCTGTAAATGTCCCACTGCTGGGCAAAGGCCTCCTCTCCTATAAAGAGAACGTTTAGAGCTTAATTCAACACGCTGCTCCACTGTGGGTTGGCGGATATACATATGCTCGAATTTCTCTCGGCAGTGTTTCCTTACGATGTTTTCCTTCACCGCCGAGATCGTGATGAATTTAAACACAAATTTAGCACTTGAAAAATCAGTGGTGATAGCCGGGATTTGAACCCGCAATCAACGGTTGGCATCGACGTGTTCTAACCACTAGGCCATCTCGGCTAAAGAACCATTTTAACATCGTTTCGCACGGACATGATTATTTATAGAAATTATTATGATTTGTATTAAATATTTCAGTTTCCCTTTTTTGTATATACCATAGTGTTATTTAATTATCAATATATATATTTACTTCATTGATATAATTAACCCTTCCATATTCGTCTTCTGAAAAAAATTTGTTTTTAGGTCAGTCGTTTAAAAAGATTATAAAATCCAATTAAAGTTCATTAGTCTCAGAAGTCGGACACGAACCATATTATCTACTGATAAGTAAATAAAATTATTCCAAATTAATGCAAGTATGAAAATTACAAATTGATATTATCATTTTAAATTTCTTTAACATTTATATCGTTAAAATCAATATAATACTATCAAAAGCAAAATCAACATATTTTTATGCAAATTAGGAATTTACATTCTCTTTTTGAACTTTGTGCAAATAATTTATACAATATATATGCAAAAGTTTTATGAGTTTGGGTTTATTCGTGTTAGTTACTTTTTCGAACTGCAACGGATCGATAAATTTGAGATGAAGATATCTTCTAGTACATCAACATACACTCTAGTACATACAAATGGGAAGCAACCGAACAAATACCACCTGATGTTAAGTGGCTATTATTGTCCATGGAAGCTGCCGCCTTTGACGAAAAGGTGTCTCGACTCGACGCTTAAAAACCCCTCAGTAATAGTGTTCTTGGAAAACCTCAGACGGTACATCATTTCACACCCTGCACGTACGCAGGTATAAAGTGTATACAAGTGGAGACCGTACTACGCGAAGCGCATGACGCTGCTAGTCTAACATTACATCTAAAATTCCTAGCGGTAGCTTCAAGTAACGGCCAAAACACATTGCACATGTCGCTTAGTGACACGTTATCCTCGGGCCGTGGGTGCGTGAGATGGGGTCCTACGCATCCGTTTTCATACGGCCCCAAGGAGGACGGCAGTCGGGATGGCCTCGAACTACTGTACGTACCAGCGAGGGGTGCGGGGAGGGCAAGACCACACTTTACCCTCCTGAGACGAGCTCCGCCAGTCACAAACGGAGCATCGCACGGAAGGGGCAGCGGATGCGCATGCGCAAGCGATCCCAAGGCCTCTCCATTTCCGTGCTGAGAAAGGCCATCGCAGGGGTTTTAGTGGGTATAAATCGCCACATAACCCGATCTCCACCCCAGGAATCGGGTATCTTTCCGAAGATTTCCCCTGCGTAAAAAAAAAACTGACACATTATACGACGTCACGTCGTGAAATCTACGAAGTGACGTCTTGGCGCTACGATTTTCAATCAACTTAAATAAGGATGAAATTATTATTATTATTATTAAGGAGAAAGTTTTTAATTCGTAGTGAATTTGTTTTTATTGTTTGTTTCCACATAATTCCGTGATTTATTATCTGATTTTGAAAATTATTTTTTGTTTAAAAGGATATACTTTTAAATTAGTTTTATATTGAAATTAATGGTATTTTATTGAAAAAAAATTATTCGTTGATAACGGCACTCGTCGTAGACTTCCATGACGTGGCTATGACGCGCGTCGTCTAAATAATATGGATGATAAGCAATACTGTGTCAAGCCACACGGACTTTATTTTGAAAAAATGGCCTAAATATGTCAAACCTATTTTTAATAAATTTCGTTGAAGTCATATACGCCCATCGTTCCTTTTTATTTTGATAACCCCTATAATGAATTAAATGCAAATTGACTTAGTTAAAAGTTTTATCTTATAATAAGTTTTACAAATATATTAGATTATTACATATCGCCAAAAATACAACACACTTCAATATTCTAAACATTAAATACAGACACTTTATTGCGCACTTGTTTAGTTTAAATGACTTAAATTTTTATTTGAATAATGTTATATTAGTGTACATTAATGTATTCAAACTTTAGTTTTTGTGGATTGACACATTATTGCTTATCAGCATCTACATTTGGTCGTGCCAAATTTGTCAAGTAACAATATGACAAGCAAAAGCCTATTTCGAACAGAGTATTTTTATATTTTAATTTTATATTTACATCCACTTTATCATCTTCTGTAAACGTTTTTTTTTTTTTTCAAATATTTAAGCGTATTATAACGGTGAACGAAGAGATAGGTCAAGATGCGAGTGGCATCAAAGCAAACATTTGAACTGCTGAAATCCCATCGTTCGTGATCTGAATGAATGTCTCTGTAAGCTTCAACTATTCATCCCATGCATATGTATTCATGATCACAAACAACGGGATTATTAGTGGAATATATTTAGTATTAATGCTAAAATTATATCGTTTGTGTATGTTCCTTTGACATGTCTAAAACGTTTTAATTATGAAATATTAGCTCTCCGCCACTTCGCCCGCGTCTACTTAAGAATTTGATACCTAACAAACGTATAACCCCCTTTATTTTAATTATGGTTTTATTAATTAAAATAAAGGGGGGGGGGGGGTAAACACATTCAAAAACTGTATATTTCCCTACACTATGAAGCTAGATGCTATTAAGCTGAATACCGCATGCAATAATAGTGGAGAAAAGACTTACAGTAAATTAAGTATTACTAAACTTAAATAAAAAAAAGTAAAACCATGACAAGAATAAAATGTAAGAAAAAATAATTAAAGGAAACAAAAGAAGTCTAGGACGTCGCTGTATTCGTTACATATTTTGCATAAGCGAGATACCGGTGAATTATTAAAAATAATTTTACTTTTATTCCTGATTTTCAAAAATCGTTTCTTAGTGCGTGCTCAAAGAAAGCGAACCACGCTTTTTGACGGCCGTTAAAATTCAAAATAATTTTTATTAACGTAAGCCGTGATGCAAAAAATATAATTTTGAAATTATCGTATGTCTTTAATTAATTATTCAGATGCCTAAAAATAGGTGCGAATATAATTAATAGATTCCATTACATTTACATAATATGCTGAATTTATTTTTAAGTGAATGTGGATGGCCAAATCTGAAACTATAGGTAATATCGAAAAAAAGCTCATAAGACTCTCGGAACTAATTTCATTTAGATAAATACTAAAATAATATTATTAGTTGTTTGTAAAAACTAACTCGATACCTCCCACGTAAGTTATTGTAAGCCACAAAATTACCGTTAGCGTTTTTACTGAATACTACACGAATTTGCATTGCTTAATGCATTCAAAGTGAAAAAATACCAAAAATATTTTTTTTTTTCAAGGAAAGATACAACAAAATACGCCTGAAAAAAGGCGTATTTTGTTGTAACTTTCAAACTAAAACGGATTAAAAGTGCTCTACTGTATAATTGTACTTTTGGGGTTACGACAACTTACGTGGGAGGTATCGAACTTTCTTATTTATAAACTGGTTAAAAATGATTAAATTTGATTAAAAAAACAACCTGTATCATAATTATCTACTAGTATCACTTATAAGGATGATAAGATTTATTCTACAAAATGTAACTAAATTCTTAATCAAACTATAGATAGGATACAAGTCCAGTTGACAAAAGCTAGTTTAAATACTTTCTATGATAAAATCAACACAACAGTAACTATTTTAATCTACTTAAAAATACATAAGGGTTATATGAAAATAACAAATTGTGTGGTCAAAATTTCATCTGAAAATGCAGGTATTATGCAAACTTCTAACGTTAACTTATAATTACATTAAAACTTTTCAACCCTAGTGGATGTAGTTCATTAATTTTGATTATAGTTTGAACCAAGTGATACCGAATATGTACAAAATTTAAGTAAAGTAAGCCAATTTATCGCGACTGTTCACGAGAGAATACAATTTCATTATAATAACTTTGAGACGCTATCGTAGAATTAACAAAAAAAATTTAATTGCTAAACTATTTTAATACAACAACTTAAAAATAAATTACAATGAATTGTTGTACGGCAAAAATTTCATTTGTAAGTTTTACTCTCGAGAGCGATGTAAAATAACTCTGTAACCTGGTAAGAGATACGTTGTCAGCAGGTACGAAAGTTGTTAATGTCAAAAATAAGGCACTGACAGTAAATTTGAGGTATAAAGCAATGAAAAATAAATTACGTAAATATTTATGAAACTTATACGTGTAATTCTCGCCTTTTACATAGAGAAAAAAATTCTTAGTTTAAGTTCTTGTCAACCAATGTCAATTTGTTACCTTTGAACCCCGTTATTTATTAACGATTTTAAAAATTATTTTTATAAATGTCCCACGGAACTATCATCAAAAACAGTTCAGTACCTACTTTGCTGTTGCAATTTTATTGGTAATAGCGTTAAACATGAAGTCTATAACGTCAATAATCGGGTTATCTAACACGAAAAAAAATTAATCACACTAATATATCCTGAGATATTCACAAACTAAAAAACTCATTAGCTATGTATAATTTAGATTTAATAAAGATATAAACGCGTAGGTTAAGGGATACTACGAAAAGAATAATGTGTTATCTACACTAATATTAAAAGGGAAAGATTTGATTGTTTGTTTGCATTGAATAAGCTCGTAACTACTGAACGGATTTTAAAATTCTTTTACAATTAGAATCCTACATTATCCCTGATGAAAATAGGCTATAGAAATTTATATTTTTTTTTACGAAGCCGGGACGGGTCGCTGTAATAGATACACAAACTTGTGTGTGCGACGTTGTTCGTATTCATGTAGATTTTATTATGCGGGGTCACCGTCTAAAACTTATTTTTATGACAATACGGTAAGCGTGCTATCTACTGGAATTTAATTATACTGAGAACCTTCTCGCTAGTTCAAAAAATACGTTGACAAAGTCGTATCACAATGAAATGAACGATACGGTAGCGCATAAATTATGCGCGAAAAAAAAAACAAACATTGGAAATTTATGAATAAGAGACATAGGTCAATCAATAAATAAATAAATAAATAAACGCATCACAGTCAACGGCCCCCATTAAGGTCGCGTGACCATGTGTCGGGGGTCCGGAAACACTCACAACACGAACACAAACACCCAGACCACGACAAACATCCGTATGGCCAATACAGACATTTGCCGAGAGCGGGGATCGAACCCGCGACCATTAATGCTTGAGTCAGTTGCAGTGACCACTGCGCCAACGTGTCTATCATAAAAAATATAGTTTCAGAAATACGATTAAGAAAACTATCTACGAAAAATAATATGCTATTTTCTTTTTGTTGATTTTATTTTTATCGAGAAAATGTTAAGATATATATTTTTTACGAGTACATTTCAACGCTAGGTCCAATTACGATAGTATTTTATCGTAATGAACGCCCTGTTCTAAGCTTCAGACACAAGGTAATTATTTTTATAAGAAAGGTTTTTTTTTTTTTATTAATAATGATGTTATAAATACTCGTATTCATGTCTGTACTTCTATTTTCTACTCGGGTCTAGTATGTAAGTTTGTCGCAATGTTACAAATTTCTTAAGACTTAAGTGACTATAAGTAGAAATTGGTATAATAAGGATAAAATAAATTTACACACACAAAACTTATAAATATATCGTAGTAAGCTGTAAAATCATTTCACTGGGAGCAGTCGCATAGATATAGCTTATAGGTCCAAGTGCTTTTGACGCTAATCGCCTCTGATCCCATGAATCCCAGACCTTCCTTATTTTATAAAAGCTTTTTTTTATAAACGCATCACACTCAACGGCCCCCATTAAAATCTTGTGACCTTGTGTCGGGTGTTCGGATACATACACAACACTAACACAAACACCCAGACCACGACAAACGTATGGCCAATACAGACATTTGCCGTGAGCGGGGATCGAACCCGCGACCGTTAGCGCTACAGTCAGTTGCAGTGATCACTGCGCCAACGTGCTTAAAGTTGCTCAGCGCATACTCCCAACATAAGTGGTGATGACTATTGAGTAATGAAATGTACATTCACTTTCGTCGAATTATAAAATGTGTTTTTAAATATTCTTCGGAATAATATTAGGAATCATGTGGTAACATTGACAGACACTTATGCGGGTAGCAGCGCCCGACAGACACTCTTTATTAAGATAAACTTTACTTGCGAATATAAGCTAAATTGTATATAAGTTACTTGGGTAGCTATTGGAAAATGCCGACGGGTTTCAATACATAGTCGAACAAACGTACTCGACAGCTGTAGGTGCGAGCGCGAGGCAATATACATACATATGTATTAATAAGCGGGAGAGCTTATTTAAAAAAAAAATATGTATATGTATATATGTTTATTGAATTATTGACTTCAAATGAACCGTAGCTCTAATCCAAGTATGCGTGCTCTAAAGATATCTTTTATAACTTTAATTATCCTAGTCGGCTGGTTTCAATCGAATCTTGACCAAAAAATTCACCAAAATCGAATGTTGACTTTAAATATTTATGACATTTTAACAATTTAAAAACCTATATTAAAAATAGAGCCTGGTTTTAGTCCACTGACTACAGCTCGTATACGGGACGGGTCGATCGGGAAAGACTCACAGAAAATCGCCGTAAATTAAAGTGTTTGATACGGTGAGTGAGAGAACTGGAAATCTAACCCGCTTCCTTATCACTTCACATAACGTTAGGTGACGCACTTCCTCATTTGCCTGCTATTTTAATAAAAATAAATATTTCACAAGAGAAAACCCTTCGCTCTTTCAAACTGTTTATTTTATTATTCCGCGAAAACTTAATTTAATTTAAAATTTAAGTAGAATCCCTCACGTGTATTTTAATGCGTTGAATAATTACGGGCATTATTTAGTCCGTTTAAATATTCTGCGATTTTTCCATCCGTGTAAGAGTTTTTTTGTGGACGTATGATTAATAACTGAACATGAATAGTTCTTTCCGTATTACGCGCATATAATACAGTCTCCTCCGTTCGCAGCTTTGCTTTGTATATTAATAAAAGTAGCCTGTGCCTTGGTTCGACTATTATATATATTACTGAGGAATTTCATCATTAAAATCTATTTATTTTTCGTCCATACATCCATCAATACTGACAAACTTCTGAATTTATAATAATATAAAAATAAGATAAAGTAAAGTAAACTAACAGCCAGCGAATGGCCTACTGCTCCTCTTATAGGCCTCTTACAATATGCCTACTTACGGCCAAGACGTATTCAAATGAAAATTTACAAAGTGCATCGTTGTTGTTTTTGTAGAAAAATATAACCAACTTCAAACAGGACTGTTGATGCATATTTCTAAATGAACGAACCATCGCAGCAATCGTGGGTCATTTGCTGTTAATTATTGAAAACTTCCCTTTTTTTATCTTCAAAGATATTCATCACATCCTAAAATATTATTTTCAATTTAATATATATATATATATATATATATATATATATATATATACACATATATATATATATATATATATAAATCGCGGCAACGACGTTCAAATCGAATCAGTAGTTTAAAAGTATACTCTTATATATTTATTTATTCTTGAATAAAAAACATACATACGGATCGAACAGAACCTACTTTTAAAGTCGGTTAAAAATCACGACGCGACGTTACAGCGATATAATTTTTTATGTGTTTTGGCCCTTATGGTGAGTATGAATTACATAACCTTAAGCACTCCAAATGAAATGGAATGATGGAACAAATATGTCCGTTAATTACATAACTTATTGTCAGTGAATATTAATTTAATTAGCTGTTAGTGACTGGAGATATGTAAGGTATAATAAACAAAACGGTGCCTTTATAATATAATTACTCAGGTCATTAATAGGTATCTACGCGATAATTTCTATTTATATTAATATCGGTCTTCGAATGGTTATTACGTATTTTTATATTAAACAATTAAATATACGGAAAGATTTAATTTTTTTTATTATCAATGATGCAAATCATAAGTTATCTTTGCGTAGTATAAAACGAAGTCGCTTCGCGCTGTCTACACGTTTTGAACCTTTTAAAAATTACACAACGGATTTTAATGCGGTTTTCATCAACAAATAGAGTGAATCACGAGGAAGTTTTATATGAATAATAAATAAATAATTTCAATTTAATTATATGTACAAATATACTATAACAAGCCTTAAAAAACATTAATTTTTTTTCAGAAAATTCTTTAAAACGTGCGTCCATTTCAGTGATTACATAAAATACCAATCCACAAAATTTTTTTAAGTATTTTTTTTCATTGTTAAAATATGAACAAACCAATTCGTGTAATGATTTTTCAAAATACATTTTCGGTAAACGATACTTTCATCGATATCGATAATGTTTCTTGATTCTATTGTGGTCCCTTTTTCTAAAGACATGAAATATCGATAGATTTAAAATAGATCTATTCGTTAGGGAGCTACGATGCCACAGACAGACACACAGATACACATGTCAAACTTATAACACCTTTTTTTGGTCGGGGTTAAAACGAGAAAACTTTATCGAAAAGAGAAAACAAAATGTATTGTATTGTAAATGTACTTTTAATACAATTTGTGTTATCTATGAGAACAGGACTTATGTAAATCGAAGCATTTAGACAACGGATAGAATATCCCTCATTATTATGCATGAATAAGCAATTTATGTTTATACTAGCAAACCGTCCCAATTTCGTACTTAAAACTAATATATTTTTATCATACAAATTTATATCTATACTATACTAATATACAGGTTGGCCCAGGTTTTTATGCGGCCAGTTATGATGTAGACAATGATCCTCTTCAAGGTAATCGTTTACTTTTGGGACATGCCATATATAGCTTAAGAGTTTATTTATTTTATATAACGTTTTAATCTCAACCTGACGACCGCTCTGGTCTAGTGGTACTGAATGTATTCTAACGCTGTCGGTTGCGGGTTCGATCCCCGCTTGGGGCAGATATTTATATTTGTGTAAATAGTGGTTCCTAGGTCATTGTGGGTCTCCGCACCGTGCCTTGGAGAGCACGTAAAGACGTCGGTCCCGGTTGTTATCACAATCACATGATAATGATCGTTACTCTTAATAGGGAGGTTATTCTTGTCTAAATAGCTACTGACTCGTCCTCAAGGGTTGCGGAGGTCAGATGGCAAACGGTCCGTGTAAAAATCACTAACTTGTTAATATCTGGACTAGAGATATAAGCGATAGAGAGAGCGCTGCGTAATACCCGTCCAAATACGTCCCTATAAAACATGCTTCGACGCCGATTTCCTCTAGTTGGCATCTCGTTAAAAAAAGCTTAATATCAACTTTATATGTATGATAATGAGCTCCGCAGATTAATTACAGAGTACTATTGCTATTACAAAATGCTACATTCTAACAGTTTATTTCTGATGTTTGTAACTAAAACACCTACTTTAACTGTCAAAACACGGCATGTTTCGATAAGTATCACCAATATAGTCTACCATAATTAACCCCCTGGTATACTGTACTATATTTCCGACCTCATCTCCTGTGTTATAAAACATTCAGTGTTTCGAGTTAAAAAAAAAACTCGTTATATAATCTACATACATATAATCAAGAGAAATTTTTATATGTGAGATAATTCGCATAGAACATCTTAATGGTGTAAGCGCCTGCCCTGTTCAGTAAAAAAGGTACCTTCAACAAACAGTGAAACATTTAATGGCTGTCATTGTACCTACTATTATATTGTTTAGGTACATACATACCATACGTAATACATAAATATACATTTCTTATATTAAAAATATAGTTAGATATTTGAATATAAATAAGTAATGCCCGCAAACTTCCCACGGCTACGTAAATTTTTACTTTACGTAATAACTATCTTTAATGAAAACATTAATTGGATGCTGATAAGCAATAATGTGTCAACCCACAAAAAGTGGAATTCGAAGATATTGATGTATTCTGATAATGAGTGATGTATTTAACATTATTCAAAAAATTTTAAGTCATCTAAACTGAATAAGTACTGGATTATTTTCTTAATTTAATGTTTTGAATATTGAAGTATACTCAATAATTTGCAATATGCAATAATCTAATTTAATTATAATATTTGAAAAACTTATTAGATAATACGTTTATTGTACTAATCAGCTTTTAATTCATTATATCTTTTATCAAAAAAGAAGATGGATATTAAGAATATTTTTCATATCTTTAGACGACATCTTCTCAAAATGAAGTCCGCATGGCTTGACATAGTATTGCTTATCAGCGTCCAATTGATACATCTTTTTAATTTTCGTCATAAGAGCGAAAATCTTCAAAATAGCGTATCAAATATAATTCTTGACGCGCCATTAAGAAAGCGTTTACCGAGGGAAGAATATGTACTTTTAGGAAATAATATATATAAAGATTATATACTTTAAAAAATGGAAATACATAAAGGTTTTATAATTTTTCTAAGTTCATTATTTATACAATAGCATAAGTTAAAAAAGTTTAAATGTTTGGATAGGACTTCTTTAAGCACTTAAGAAATAATAAAAAGATTATTTTGTATCTTGAGGCTTTCTGTAATTTTACTTTCTATTGTATAAAACTTTCTTTCTTTTACAAAAATCCACTTAAACAAAACTTTTATCAAAGAAAGGAAATAGCTTCTTAGCTTTTCATCTTGAAGAGTATTAACTTTTCATGATACTTATTTCCTTTCTTCATAATAGTAATCATAATTCATAATTGGATGCTGATAAGCAATAATGTGTCAACCCACAAAAAGTCAAATTCGGAGATATTGATGTATTTTGATACTGCATTACCTATTTAACGTTTTTCAATAAAAAATAAAGCCATGTCAACTAAATAAGTACGGAAAAAAGTTTCTTAATTGTTTCGAATTTCAAGGTCGTTCCATATTTTGTAATTTATACAATAATCTTGTGTATTTAAAAAACTTTTTAACATATAGTATATTCAATATATCAACCTGCTGAAAATAATAATGAAATAAATCATTATACTTTGTATCAAAAATAAAGGAAAATATAGACAAATACTTATTCAAACAAATTTATTAAGAATATGTTTGACATCTTTAGACGCCATTTTCTCAAAATGAAGTCCGTGTGGCTTGACACAGTAATGCTTATCAGCGTTCAATTATCATAAAAAAATATTCAATTAATCACTTAAAGAGTCATAGACATTTTCATAATGAAATTAAAAAAAAATTATCATTCTAAAATCTTATTTCTTTGTATTGCGTCTTCAGCTTTTATTATTAAGAGTAACAAAATAATACCCGACCCTTATCACAATTTTAGTAAAGCAAGAATATTCAGGAATATTTTATAATATATTCGTATTTAATTGGCGTGACAGCGAAAAGAGGATTTTTCTCATATTATATTTTCTCTTCATTATTTATGATCAAGTAGCAAAATTATATTAACCCTTATCATGCTCAGTCTTCCATAATTAATACCTAAAATATTCGGAAATATGTATTTACTTTTAATAGAGCCAAGTATATTCTAATTTACTACGACGCGACACAATATGATCTCAAAATGCTTTGCGAGCGATTGATGTTTCAGCTTTAAATAAATAGATTTAATGTCAAAAAGTCCCTAAGTCCCCAAAATTTTGAAAGTAGAGATAGAATCTACATTCTGAACCGGTGGTAGCTTTCAATTGATTAAAATACTTTTTTTGACGATTTAAAAGTGCTTGTGAGGGCCTAATCGAAAACAGTACATTTTAATTTTGATAAATTTTTTTTGATTTATAAATAAATTTAAAATACATCCCATATAGGGATATATAGGGATATATTACTGACCCATCACAGGCGCTAACTCAGTCGCGCATAAGCTCATGTTTTCGGTCATATAATTAATTCAAGTGTGCAAAAATAAGCACGAGGGTAGAATAAGAAAACGCTTATACGGGTCGAAAATATGCGTGATGTGTAAATACGCAAAGGGACAAAACAAGTACATACAATGCGACGTCCCACCCTCGCACGTTACGATGTAATGAAAAGAAAGATCGTGAAAATCTACGACATGCATTAAAAGCGCGCCGCGATGTCGCAACCTGGTACGATTTTAATAATTTTATTTTAAAATCAAAGATAAGATTAGAATCGGAATATTTTTTACTATTTACGTCATTGATTTTTACGATATGACGTAACTTTTCAGGACGTTCAAACGTGCCCAGACGCGACACCGTAATGTCTAAACCTTTTGGCCCTAAGTTTCATTTTGACTTATCTACCAATTTGTCAATCACTATATAAGGTTGTTTGAACCAGATGAACTACTAATAACTAGTTATGGGTATTAAAGCAAGAGTGATATAACAAATACTCATAAAATTCCATTTTGGCAAAGAACTGAAAATACATTACGATTCCCATCCACATTATTCATAATATCATTGAATTGTTGTTTTGCAACAATTTTAAAGTACCGAGTACCAAGTGGTTTATATATATTCCATGAAAATCTGTTATAACATTCAATTAAAATCTATAAGGATTTATATATTATAGCGACACAGATGCGAACAGAAGAACGATAACTTATTCCATTTAAGCTCCCAACTTTTCTTAGCGGCATATTTTGATATTGGTTGCATTATTAAGTATACATAAAATGATCAATGTACATAATTTTATATATTAAGGCTTATATTGTGTTATTTAGAAAATACTTGCACAAACGTAAAATAATCAAGCATATAACTTTTAATATTTTACGCAAGTAAAACCTTTAAAAGAATTCCACTCAACAAAAAAGTCGAGAAGTAAGCAATATGGTCAATATAGTTGAAGCTCCCCATGTTCGCTTGTTTGACTTTCACGTGGTGTTTGTTTAACCCTTGACGCTAAATTTACTTGTATAACGGGGATCTATTGTCTATTTGGAAACCTTTCCAAATAGATCACCTGATCGGCACTGTCAAGTTTTAATTAGGTAGAGCCTAGCTGTAGCCCACTGACTACAGCTCGTATAAGGGCTAACTCGACCGGGGCAGTATCTCACTCTCACAGAAGATTGATGTAAATTAGTATAGCTGCACTTTGTAGGGTGAGAAAGAATGCGCGACACAAAAGAGGGTAATGTGTTCATAAGCCTATGTATATGTATTTTCCGCGGGTTTGTACCTTTGTGGCACTGACGATAGCAATAAAAAAATGGAAAAATCAAAATGGCCAATTTTGGAGCATAAATATAAAAGAATAAAATTAAAATCGACGAACCATATCAAGTATCGTTGAATACGTATTTAAAAATCATTTTAAGGTTTCTTATAACGTTTTTCGACCAGAATTACCGTTTAGGATCTAACGATTTATATGCGGGTGGTAACGATTCTCACTTATAGTCTTTTGGACAAAACTGTCATTGTACTTCTGACTGTAGATGGTCCTGTTACAGAGTCGGGTCTTGATTTTAATGTTTTCGCTAGGTTTATAAAAAAACATAAAATTTACTTCAGTCATCTTAGAACATCTTAGAATCCCTATTTTTTCGTAAAAAAATATTGGAAAAATAAAAAACTATTTTTGTTATTGTCTAAATTGAATTTTTTTAATATAAAAGTCAGTAATGCATTAAATATGTTATTATTCATGAACTTTTCAATATTCTAAAATATTGGAATATTTCAAAATGTTTTTTAATAATTCAGACTAATTTTTTCCAGTAATATGATTTTTTATTGTATATCCAATAACAACAAGAAATATCTAAATGTATTTATATTAATTTATTTAAAAAAAAGTAACAACAAAGTAATTATATAAAATCCTTAAAATTATTTCCAAAAAGTCCTCATTAAAAATAAACTTACCGTTAATCCTCAAATCAATCCAAAAATAAAAAAATAATAATATAAATAGAACACAACGATAACACCAAATATAAAACTCCGAACTTTTCACACAATCGCGTAAAATACCGCAACGCGAAACACGCGCGACCAGCACGCCGTCCGAAACACACTGACGTACTGGCAGCCGGGAAAACTATACAAAACTTTAAACAACCCTTAGCCGAACGTGCGCAAAAAACCACGTATCCACAGCACGAATAAACGACAACTAAAAGTATTAAGCGCATTTCGTACGTAGAAAATACTTTATCGACGCAGATAAGATATATTTTGTAACTCAATTATTATATTAAGTAAATTAATATATCCCGGTGATAACAGATTTTAATATAAACCCTTTTATCGCTAGTCGAGTGCTAGATATCGTATTGGAAATAAAACTGGAATCTCGACGTGATTTCTGATAGAATAGTCGTGACGCACGTACGGCAATATTTAATGTTTACAATGGTTGAGAACTGAGCACACAGTTCACGGTGACCAAAACTAAACAAAAGTTGACTTTTAGTAGTTATATAAATAAAATATATCTGTAATATTAGTATGGACAGTATGAATTAAACAATACAGAATATTTTTATATAAACTAGGAAATAAATATGATATTACGGTAAGTTACCGCTATTGCTATGCGATACATTTTGATAGTCGATTTTTTATTTTTTGTACAAAAACAAAATAAATCAACAGTGTTACTCATACTGCCCATACTAATATTATAAATTAACTCTGTCTGTCTGTCTGTTTTTGTAACGTTTCCACGCTTATACGACTAAACAGAGAATATTACTCTGTTTGACCAACGAGTAAATTGACCAGCTTTTCAAAGTTAGGAATGTGTACAAATTTTTAACGTCAAACAACGTGATAAATACTAAACAATAAACGTTTACGTTTGCCGTGAACGGTGATCGAGTCCGCAACCATTAGCGCTTCAGTCAGTTTCAGTGGCCACTACGCCAACCTGTCGTCAAACATAACATGTCATGTTACAAAATATCATTGGTTGTCTTACCTACAGACTTCTACTACCAACAGTGTGTCTAGAATAATACCTTGCAAAATCTCGCTATCAATAGTTTAAGTAGCGATCGCCGATATTTTCGATAATAGAGTTTAACTACGAGCACTAGAAGATGTTCACGCTTTCATTCTTTCACACGGTCTTAAACGAGAATTACATTTGTAAGTTTTATTCTCGAGAGTGATATAGCTCTGTCACTCATTATCACATGCGTTGTATGTAATTCGCAACGAAAGCTGTGAATGGCGAATGTAAGGCACTGGTAGTAAAATCTTTCAGGCGTAAAGCAATGAAAACTTACTAATGTAATTCTTATAAAATTCTGAAAACAAAACTTATAAGTGTAATTCTCGCCTTATAATTAATAAAATAAAAATCTATAACTTCACTAATTAATAAAGCTGTGTTCATTTGAGTGCGCTAATCTTATAATCTTAGATCGATTTAAAAAAGATAGTATTGAAAAGGCCTGTTAAAATCTACTCTACATCTAACATCATCATCTACTAATCCACTTGCAGGAAGCATGCACTTTGCGTGCATTGTTTAACGTAGTATGGACACCTTTAAGCATGTTCGAGCTTGGTTCGCTGTTTTGTGTTTGTTCGCTGTGCTTTTTAAGAAGATAGTATGAACACTTTATGGCATCTTCGCATGCAAAAGACACAACGCTTGTTCAGGAACACATAGCAGGCATACTGTGTGCTTTTGCGACCTCGTATATGCTCAATAGTTCGCAACGCGCGCGCGTAGAATGAGACGCATCCAATGCCATTCGAGCCGCGTAGCATCCACGCGAACCGCACGTGTCGTACACTTGCGCAGGTTAGGTGCCTTAAGATAGTCAATTTATTAAAATTAATTATAAGAAAATTTAAATCAATTTATTAAAATTAATTATAAGTCAATTTATTATAAGAACATAATAATTATATCTAACATCGATTTATATGAACGATGCCTAAAAGCGTGTGAAATAAGATGGGCCATTATCTAAATAATATAATAAATTCAAAATCATTCACCGGTAATAATTTTTATGTTTTGCATCATAAAAAATAATCAAAAAAGCATTGTATGTCGTCTTATCAATATCTATAAACTCGTTATTTTTATAAAAAATATCTATAAACAATTACGATAACGCCATTAAAAAAAGTTCCACGCCTTATCTCGACAACCAATTGAGATAGAGACTATTAGAGATTAAAGATATTCGTATTAATGCTTCGGAGCCAATTGTGATGGCTAAATTTTGAAAAATTGTTTCTAGGCCTCCATATTTAAATACATATTTTTTATCTAGCAAAGAAAGGCTTATCTTAGTATAATAAAACCGAAGTCACGATACCGACTTGTGAACCAAGCACACCGCACTGTTTACTCCCAACTCACTCGTGACCATTATTTTTTATGGTGAATGTGAAATTTTTAAAAATTAATTAAATTTTATAACTTTATTGTCTATTATTTGACAGACGCGTTGGCGCAGTTGTCACTGCAACTGACTAGAGCGCTAACGGTCGCGGGTTCGATCCCCGCTCACGGCAAACCTCGGTATTGGCCATACGGAGGTTTGTCGTGGTCTGGGTGTTTGTGTTAGTGTTGTGTGTGTTTCCGGACCCCGAGGCCACGAGATCTTAATGGGGGGCCGTTGAATGTGATGCGTTTATTTATTTATTACTTATAAAAAGACTAGACTTACATTATCTTAATAATGGGCTTCCGTTGGCACCCTTACCCTACGTAACCCTATAAGTGAACCATCTAAAATATATTTTCTGAACACTAATAGCTGGAATAAAACGAATTGTGAAAACGATTTGTATTCTGTCAGCACAAATTTAGTGCAGTTGTTGAATAAAACATACAAATGATTACATATTTATGTTTCTTTTTGTTATTATATATTTATAAGTAGCGATAAGTATTTATTTGACTAGTATGACTTTATTTTCACGTGCGCACAGTATGTTCCGTACCATTGAGATCCAAATCATGATTTTTTCACATTTGTTAACATATTGGCTCCAAAAACACAAGTTCTATAAAAATTCCAACCAAATACCAATCTTGTTTAATGGACTGTTATAGGTATTTAAGTAATAAGGCCTGAATAAATATAACAGCCCAATAAAATTTGGACAGACCGATAACTGAACAAACTGTAATGAGAAATTCGCTTGCTGATCGAAGTAACACAACGTTGTTAAGTCTAATAAGTGTTTATTAATAATTATGTTACCTTTTTTACATGACTGCACTAAAAAGGAGTGTTATGTATTTAGTTCAATATGCACTATCTTCTTTAATAATGTATTAAAATTAATATTTAATATACGTCTTCGAAGTGTCGACGGTTGTAGGCGACGTGTGATGTCAACTCAATTATCTCTGCTCGGCAACCTGTGGCTGGTGTGGACGTGCCCTAAGGCAATGTAAGATTACCGTGACGCTACTTAAAGCAGAGATTACACGGGATTTAATGTTATACAAAGCCTATATAGCGAAGGCTTTATTTGTAATTACGCACAAGAAGCATTATCCAATCCTACTCAAATTAGAAAGTAATGTAAATTTTGTTTATTTTTTTTTTAAACAAAAATATTTGTTTGATTAATATTATGGAAAGATCACTGGAACTTGTTTTATAACTTTTTAATTGCATCATAAACAATTGCAATACAGTATTGCGGTTCAGAAAAAGTATGCTGGTAGTATTCTTGCCACGATTCCGCCCTTTTAAATATATTAACATCAACTATGTATAATTGTACATATATAAGAACTGTAACATACTTTAGCCTACCGACTACAGTTCATGCAAGGGCTTTCGACAGACACGTTGGCGCTGTGGTCACTGCAACTGACTCAAGCGCTAACGGTCGCGGGTTCGATCCCCGCTCACGGCAAACGTCTGTATCGGTCATATGGATGTTTTTCGTGGTCTGGGTGTTTGTGTTAGTGTTGTGAGTGTTTCCGGACCCCGACACAAGGTCACGCGATCTTAATGGGGGCCGTTGAGTGTGATGCGTTTATTATAAAAAAAAAGGGCTGGCCTGCTCCTGTCAGCACCTTACTCCTAAGCCAGGAGCCTAAACCCCACATTTCTTTCCTTACTTCCTGTTTCCTTTCAACCCTTACTCCTTTTTAAAGCTGGCAATGTATTTGCGGTTCCTCTGGTGCTGCAAATGTTCCCTGTTCGATCTACATGCACGTTTAATACCAAATACTTTTATAAATAAAAATCCATCCCTACTCTCCTTCCCTGTCATATAATCTACACTAATATTATAAAGAGGAACGATTTGTATTTTATTTGTATGTTTATATTATGTGTATGTATGGATGTTTATTATGTTTGTAATGAATAAATTCAAAAACTACTTGACCTATTTCAAAAATTCTTTCATCATTGAAAAGTAACATAGGCTATATTTAATGCTAGAAAAAATAAGAATAATACAAATAAAAAACATAAATGAAAGATAAATAGATTTCAAGAACTTGTGTGAAGTCGGGATGGTTCACTAGTAATCAATATATCGAAACGTATCAGTGACCTAAGGATCTGAACTGTATATTCTTTTAATTGCATGTAACCGCCGCAATTATTCATTTACATAGTTCACATACTTATTCCTACTATTTTGGTATAAAAAAGTAATTGCTTAACCGGTTTTGATAAATATTAAATGGGGCCAATCTGAAAGTTTAGGGTTTAGCGTAAAAAAAACTAAAATCGGTTAAGATATGATAAGCTGATATGGTCTACCGGTTAGAAGATGTCGATCACAACCGACGATCGCGGGTTCAAACCTCGGCTAGTAACGCTGAGTTTTCAAGTGCTATGTGTTTATATTCATCTCGAGCTCAGCGGTGAAAGGAAACATCGTGAGGAAACTTGCATGTGCCGGGAGAAATTCTGACACGTGTATATCCGCAGTAGTGGGATGGATTAAGCTCTAAATCTTCTCCTTAATATGAGAGGAGACCTTTACCCAGCAGTGACTTACTTTCCTTTATTACTTGTTAAGAAATGAATGTAACAAACATTAAAAATAATACGCTACGGATTCAGAACCTCTTCCTATTTGGAATCTAAAGTAACTTTTAACGGTTGAAAAATCTAAAATAACTTAACCTCGTACACTAATGTATATGTAAATTGTTTCGGTGAAGTTACATCCCATACGTAAACATTTATTTGCATATTGTAGGGCGCCCTCAAGTTGGTCCAGACTTTGATCAAGAATATTAATTTTCAATCCTCCGGGAATCAAATAATTCACACTGATAAGAATGATTATAATTTGTTTATAACACATAAATGTTTCAATTTATTTTTTTTACATGTTCGTCTAATTCAATGATATTTTAGCTGAATATATGGATACTGATACGCAATAATATGTCAACCCACAAAAAGTCAAATTCCGAGATATTGATGTATTGTGATAATTCGTCACGTATTTAACATCAATTAAAAAAGTCAAGTTTTTTAACTATATAAATACAGAAAAAAGTTTCTTAGTTGAACGTTTCGAATATCGAAGTGTGTTCTATGTTATACAATGCAATAATCTCATATATTTGAAAAACTTATTATTACATAAAACGTTTTATTATACCAATCTGCTTTGAATTAATTATAACTGTTATTAAAATAGAAAATGAAAGATGGATATATTTTTTTAAACATATTATTAAGATTAGGTGCGACATCTTTAGACGCCATTTTCTCGAAATGATGTCCGTGTGGTTTGACATATTATTGTTTATCAGCGTCCATATAATAGAGCATAATACATGAGATAAAACTGGCAATGTGGCATGCAAATAACTCAAAGAGCCACATACCATCCGTACGAAGCGAAATTACTCGTAACTCATAAAATGATATACGGATTTTGCTACAGCTATTGATAAACGCTCGGCTTCCAATTAATCCATTCCTTTAGGAAAATTAAATGCTACAAAATCTATAGAAATGAAAATTTTACGAAACAACACCAACCCGCATTGAAGCAGTGTGGTGGAAGCTCGCAACGTTTTCCTAAATAGCCTTTGCCCAGCTGTGGGTAACATATACGATGATTCATCAAAATGAGTCAATGAGAAAAATCATATATACATAATGAGATGCATGGTCGGTATCAAATTTGCGGGCTTCACAATCTTTTTTCCCGCGTACGTGCAGGCTGTGGAATAATCTACCTCCTGAGGTTTTCCCAGACCGCTATAATTTGAGGGTTTTCAAGAGTCGAATGTATAAACACCTCTCCGTCAAAGGCCGGCAACACACCTGCAACGCCCCTGGTGTTGCAGATGTCCTTGGGCGACAGTAACCACTTAACATTTTGTCAAACAAATAAAATAACCACAGTTTCGGAAAAGTTAATCCTCTTACCTAATAAGAATGCAAAAGAAACTCACACTTTTTTTTCAATAATGTCAAGAATTGATTATAAATTGTGTTTTTAGGGTTCCGTACCTTAAAAGGAAAAACGGAACCCTTATAGGATCACTTTGTTGTCCGTCTGTCTGTCTGTCTGTCTGTCTGTCTGTCTGTCTGTCGGGATGTCAACCCTTTTTTCTCAGAAATGCATAGACGTATCATGTTGAAATTAATATCATATACTCAAGTCTACGATGACATGCGGCCATGAAAATATTAAAGTTCTAAATCAACGCAATCAAAAGATAATGGAAAATATGTCGTATATTTTGACCATTTTAGCGTTTTCGCAAGGGAATCAAAACCTATAGGGTACTTCCCATTGACCTAGCACGATGAAATTTGGCAAGAAGTAAGATCTTATGGTACAAATAAAGGAAAAAATCTGAAAACTGTAAATTTTTGTATGTATGTTTGTCTGTTTGTAAGTTTGTCTTTCAACCTTTTTCTCAGAAACGCGTGAAGGTAACAAATTTTTATCAACGTCAAGTACTCAAAGTTGTAATTACTAAGAGCTGTGAAAAAATCAAACTTCTAAGTTAACGCAATCAAAAGATACGGTCATTTATATCACATATTTCAAGTATGATAGCGTTTTTAACGTTTTCGCAAGGGAATCAAAACCTATAGGGTACTTCCCATTGACCAAGCATTATGAAATTTGGCCAGGAGCAAGGTCCTTTAGTATACATAAAGGAAAAAATCCGAAAACTGTAAATTTCTGTTCGTGTGTCTGTCAGTCTGTACGTCTGTCTTTCAACCTTTTTCTCAGGAACGCGTAAATGTATCAAGTTGTAAATTGATCAAGCGGAAAATATATTAATCTTAGAATAAAAATTATATGTACTTGTAACAAATTAACATAGAAGTTGACCATGGTCAAAAAAACAATTTTACAAACACTGAGAAGAAATTTGTATCAATACGAAAACATTAAAAAGCAGCAAACCTTTATAAACAACGCAATGCAATCTATATATCGCAGCTAACAAAATGATAGCGCGATGCAGCGTACAGCTAAAGCCATCTATTACAACATTATGACATTAACTGTGATATAATTCTGCTCGATTAATAAAAAATTTTATTTTAATTATTATTTAAACGCGCTAAAAATTATAAAATAAACTTTTCACTTAAAAGTTTTATCGTCGATTTATAACGTCATTACGTAATTAACATTCAATATAAGAGCTTCACGCGATTTGATTTAAGTACTCGTATTGACTTAGTACGAAAATTTTAAAATTAAATTCAAACAGATCGAGTTATTTAATTTACTTATTTATCTACACATATAAGTCTTCTGGTTATTAGTAATATAATTAGTTATTTATAAATAAACAATTAGTTTTGTTCGAATTAAGGACTAATTATTTTCGTCTTGGCAACACTAATATTATATTTCGATATTTTGATTGATAATGTAAATCTAAATATTTTACGAACGTAGTGCAGGGGTAGTGGAGCGTAGTAGAATATAAATAAAAATAAAACGAGAATAAAATATAATATAATTATGTTGTTAATGTCAACAAGTTAGTTCATTGAAATTGTCAAGAGATGGCGCTAAGTGTAGCCTGAATCGCGCTATAACTTTGCTTTATTGAAAGTATAAGGTGTATTAGTACTTAAAATGAAATTTTATGTTTCCATGGATTGCATCCATGATTGTGTTTTAAATTAAAGTGCTCCTAAATAGTTTCAAAATAGTTTTTGGGACGTGATCCATATTTACATAATATTTGATTATATTTAAGCGACTTCTAAAAAGGAGTGTTTTCAATTCGACCTTGTATTTAATTTTTTTTTATGTTTGTTCGCCGATTACGCCGCCATTTGTGTACCGATTTTCAAAAATTTTTTTTTGTTTGAAAAGGTATACTTCCAAGGTGGTCCCATTGTCTTCAGGTCAGGATCAGATGATGGGATTCTGGAGAAATTGAGGGAACTCCTCAAATATTATAGGCAAGCGTATACCGATTGAGGTATTTTTGATAGTAACTTATGTTGGAACTGATGATGAAGACCACAAATGGCGTAGATGGGTTAGTCTTATATAGATTTCTATAAGTTTGTACGGAACCCTCGGTGCGCGAGTCCTACTCGCACTTGACCAGTTATTTCACCTACTTGCAGTTCCTCGCGGCGTTGCTCGCGTATACTTTAATACCTCTTAGCACAACTATAAGGGATGATTTTTGAATTAAGAAACATTTATGCTAAGTTTAAGGATAGTCGACCAAAAAAATAAATTTTATCAATACAAACTTCACTACCCCCTTGCATATTACAAACGCAAATACAAATGTAAACGGTAAACGAAATTCCATTAGGTTTTAGCGCAGCGGACTAAGAAAAATATCTTACATAGGTATAAGTGACGTAATAAAATTGTAAACTTAGAAGTTCACTACAATACTTTAGTTATACGTTTTATTGAATAACACAATTCGAACTAATAATAATTGGCTTTAAAAATGTTATTACCTTAAACTATGGATAATAAAAAGATGTGTTCGCGCGATTTGAAATACATACAACGCCATCTATATTTAACAGTAGATTCTGATATAAATTATCTAAATTACAATTACGTTCTGAATTCTTTTTTACGGAGAGTAAAGTTAATAAGTGAGTAACAAAAGGTAAGAAAATACGAAAAATAAAGGCACGTGAAACAATTACCTAAACAAGTTAAGACGTTAAATTATATCCCTAGCGTAATTAATGATTTATTCGTACACACATCGCGAAATTAAACAAATGTTCCTTAATCTTTTCAAAACGATTAGACATACGCCGGGGCTAAATTGGACTGGTTTGTTATTCTTTGCGTAAATTAAATTATCTTTGTTTTGTAAAATGGAATAACCCAAGGTAACTCGTCTGAATGCTCAGCACCATTACTAATTAGTGACGTAAATATTTTATACTGTAACTTTTTAATGAAAATTTAATTTTTTGGTTAATCACTTTATTTTCGTTATGTGAGTACAAAATTATCTTTAAAACGGCGTACCAAACATTAATTTTTATAGTGTAAATGTGTGTATAAGGAATATTTTAATACCAACATAAACACCTTCGAAAAATAATAAACCATACATACTTCAATTTCTTCTTTATTTAATATAATTAAAACAAAGTGTAAGTTTGAACTAAGCAATTTGACCACAATGTTATTTAGCACAATCTTTTTCCTCCTACTAACCTGGCTATAGCAATACGATTGCTTAGGGCTCCCTTACATTAGTTCTACACGACAACTTCCGACGGTGCAGTCGTCCAACAATATGGCCAAGAGTCAAGATGAAGAAGTCAGAGATGAAGAAGAGTCAAGATTTCAACCTCTTTCCACGTCTGCTGTATGTTTTATGAGACTCTTCAATGATTTCAGAAACTATTTCTATTCATTCCGCAACCCATTGTGACATTGTGACGCTTTGATCACGACTTTAATTGCCTTCGAGAGGTGACAGTCGTGAGTCAAGTCGAAATCGCTCAGTTTAAGTAACTCTTTAACTGAGATGTATTTGGCACGCTATTGTCGTCTGCCGAAGTGCACAAAAGGCAGCGTACCGAAGGCAACCTGATGAAGCCCGTCCTTAGCTAACATAGTCCTTAGTCCTTTTTTTTTTTTTTTTGATTTCCCTGGGGAATGCATTTACGCATCCCGCCTGAGGGAAATCAGGCGGGTATGTGGGACTCCTGGTACCTAGTGTACCAGCCTACCCACTAAACCCCAGGGCACTCCGCGTCGTCGTTATGGAAGGGGACTGGGAATCCGGCGCAGCCTTTACGTCCAGTCCCCGTCCGACGATGGCCCGCCTTTACAGCGGGGCCCCGCACGCCCCCCCCCCAAACAGTGGAGGGGCCCGGGAATGGCTGAGTGAGGGCCATTCCCGCCCGACGGTGTGGCGAATAGTGTGTGTTATTCGCCACCGGGTAGAGGTCGGCGGTCGTTCCGCCTTCGCCACCGTCTCCTGCGGAGCGATGCAGCGAGAGGATCGTCCTCCCGCGCTCGCTCCGCCGCCTCCTTCTGCGACATCACGTCCTCGCAGAAGGAGGCGACCGCGGCCCAGGCCTCCTCGCTGCCCAGCATGGACGCGACCACGCTGGGGAGCGAGAGGTCCCGGCCGATCACCGCGGTGAGCCTGCGGCGCTGCTCCGACCACGACGCGCACAACTCGAGAGTGTGCTGCGCCGTGTCTTCTGCAGCGCCGCAGTGGTGGCAAGACGGGGCTTCCTCTCTCCCGATCCGGTGCAGGTAGGATCCGAAGCATCCGTGCCCGGATAGTACCTGCACCAGACGGAAAGAGAGGAAGCCGTGGGACCGCTCGAGCCAGTCCCGGAGCACTGGCCCGAGCGCGTCCAACGTCCTGCGGCCGAACGTGGCGGTGGCGAGCTCCGCCGCCCAATGTTGGACGACGGCAGCCCTCGCCTCGCGCCTGACCGCCTCCCTCTGTTCCGCCGCAGGGTGCTCCCCGAGCGCCCTGCGGTCCGCCGACCACGCGTACACCTTGGCCAGCACCCACGCCTCGAGCTCCCAAGGCGGGGTGCCCGCCAAGGCGCACGCCGCCGCGAAGCCGACCGAGCGGTAGGCTCTCGCGGCCCGCTGCGCTATGGCCCTCTGGGGCCTCCGAATGGCGCTGGCGTTCTCCCTTCTGCTTAGGGAGTCCGCCCAGATCGGGGCCCCATAGAGGGCCATGCTCCGCAAGATGCCGGCGTACAGGAGCCGGCATCTCGCCCTGGGTCCTCCCAGATTTGGGAGGAGCCACGAGAGGGCGCCCGCGGTCTTCAGCAGGCGCGTCGACAGCCAGTCGAAGTGCTGGCTGAAGCGCCACCTGCGGTCGACTATTAGGCCCAGATACTTCATCTGGGCCTTCACCGCGACCTTGACGCCCTCTACGTGGATGTGGGCGTCAGGGGGGGCGCGCTGCCGAGGCCCGTGGAAGAACACGGCCTCGGTCTTATGCAGCGCCACCTTGAGGCCCAGGCGGCGGATCCTCCGCCACGAGGGATCCGCCCGCCGAGGCGAGCATCGCCGCCTCCGCGAAGTTCCTCCCCCGGGCTGTGAGGAGGGTGTCATCCGCATAGCAGATGACACTCGTCCCCCGGAGGAGGAAACCGCGGAGGAGCCAGTCGAATCCGACGTTCCACAAGAGTGGCCCGAGGACTGACCCCTGTGGAACGCCGGACTCCGCCCTGTAGCGCCGCACCGCGCCCGTCCTGTCTACCAGGAGGACCCCGCGGTCCTCCAGGTAGCTCCCGAGGAGCCTCCGCAGGTATGGAGGCACACCGTGATACCGGAGTGCCTCCATAATGGTGGGGTGGGGGATGGAGTTGAAGGCGTTGGCTATGTCAAACGACACGGCCATCACTCCATCCCCCGCATCCACGGCCTCTCGCACCTGGCCCTTGAGTCGGGCCAGTGCGTCCACTGTCGAACGCCCTTCTCGGAAGCCGAATTGGGCGTCCGACAGGTCCGGCCCCACCTCCCGCAGGAGGCTCCTCAGCCTGGCGGCGATTATCCCCTCGAACATCTTTCCGGCCTCATCGAGCAGAACGATGGGCTGGTATGCCGAGGGGGAGTCCGCCGGGCGGCCGTCCATCCTTATTAGGCACAGCCGCCCCTCTCGCCAGGGCTTCGGGAACCTGCCGGCCGTGAAACACGCGCCGAAGTCCCGAAGCCTGGCCTCCATGTGCCGAACGGCGATTTCCAGCACCCGCGCTGGAACGCCGTCCGGCCCCGGAGCCGTCTTCTTGGCGTAGAGACGCAGAGTCACCACGCCAAGCTCCGCCGAGGTCACAGGAGGAGGGACCTCCTCCTCCTCCTCCTCGGGCGCCGCCTCCTGAGGAGGGCCCATCGCTGGCGGGGTGAAGTCGGTCCCCTCCGGAAACAGGGACCGGACCACCCCGTCCAGCAGGGCCGGCTCGAGGGTCTCCGACAGCGGGGGGCCAAAGGGGCGCAGCTTATCGCGCGCCGCCTTATATGGCCTCCCGAACGGGTCCCTGTCGAGACCCTCCAACAGATCGGCGTTTGCCGAGTCCTTGGCGGCGCCCATCGCCGCCTTGAGGACCTCCTTGGCCCCTACGTATGAAGCGTAGAGGCCGTCCTCGAGGCCCGGGTCCCTCGAGCGGCGCCGACGGCTCCGGGAACGTCGGATTCGACTGGCTCCTCCGCGGATCCCTCCTCCGGGGGACGAGTGTCATCTGCTATGCGGATGACACCCTCCTCACAGCCCGGGGGAGGAACTTCGCGGAGGCGGCGATGCTCGCCTCGGCGGGCGGATCCCTCGTGGCGGAGGATCCGCCGCCTGGGCCTCAAGGTGGCGCTGCATAAGACCGAGGCCGTGTTCTTCCACGGGCCTCGGCAGCGCGCCCCCCCTGACGCCCACATCCACGTAGAGGGCGTCAAGGTCGCGGTGAAGGCCCAGATGAAGTATCTGGGCCTAATAGTCGACAGCAGGTGGCGCTTCAGCCAGCACTTCGACTGGCTGTCGACGCGCCTGCTAAAGACCGCGGGCGCCCTCTTGTGGCTCCTCCCAAATCTGGGAGGACCCAGGGCGAGATGCCGGCTCCTGTACGCCGGCATCTTGCGGAGCATGGCTCTCTATGGGGCCCCGATCTGGGCGGACTCCCTAAGCAGAAGGGAGAACGCCAGCGCCATTCGGAGGCCCCAGAGGGCCATAGCGCAGCGGGCCGCGAGAGCCTACCGCTCGGTCGGCTTCGCGGCGGCGTGCGCCTTGGCGGGCACCCCGCCTTGGGAGCTCGAGGCGTGGGTGCTGGCCAAGGTGTACGCGTGGTCGGCGGACCGCAGGGCGCTCGGGGAGCACCCTGCGGCGGAACAGAGGGAGGCGGTCAGGCGCGAGGCGAGGGCTGCCGTCGTCCAACATTGGGCGGCGGAGCTCGCCACCGCCACGTTCGGCCGCAGGACGTTGGACGCGCTCGGGCCAGTGCTCCGGGACTGGCTCGAGCGGTCCCACGGCTTCCTCTCTTTCCGTCTGGTGCAGGTACTATCCGGGCACGGATGCTTCGGATCCTACCTGCACCGGATCGGGAGAGAGGAAGCCCCGTTTTGCCACCACTGCGGCGCTGCAGAAGACACGGCGCAGCACACTCTCGAGTTGTGCGTGTCGTGGTCGGAGCAGCGCCGCAGGCTCACCGCGGTGATCGGCCGGGACCTCTCGCTCCCCAGCGTGGTCGCGTCCATGCTGGGCAGCGAGGAGGCCTGGGCCGCGGTCGCCTCCTTCTGCGAGGACGTGATGTCGCAGAAGGAGGCGGCGGAGCGAGCGCGGGAGGACGATCCTCTCGCTGCATCGCTCCGCAGGAGACGGTGGCGAAGGCGGAACGACCGCCGACCTCTACCCGGTGGCGAATAGTACTCACTATTCGCCACACCGTCGGGCGGGAATGGCCCTCACTCAGCCATTCCCGGGCCCCTCCACTGTTTGGGGGGGGGGCGTGCGGGGCCCCGCTGTAAAGGCAGGCCATCGTCGGACGGGGACTGGACGTAAAGGCTGCGCCGGATTCCCAGTCCCCTTCCATAGAGACGACGCGGAGTGCCCTGGGGTTTAGTGGGTAGGCTGGTACGCTAGGTACCAGGAGTCCCACATACCCGCCTGATTCCCTCAGGCGGGATGCGTAAATGCATTCCCCAGGAAAAAAAAAAAAAAAAAAAAAAAAAAAAAAAAAAAAAAAAAAAAAAAAGGTCCTGGGCAGCTCGGCAGTGGTTGGTGTTCGCCTGGAGGTCGATCCCGTCCATCATTCGGACATCGCACCCCCCTCGTCAGCGGCCGAAGGCCCCGCGGGCGGGGCGGCCGGAGCGGCAGGCCGGATCGGCGCCTGCGCTTTCCCCTTCTTTGGGGGAGGATTGCAATTCCTCCCCTTCATGACGTGGCCCGCGGGGCGGCCACTGGCGGCGCACACGGCGCAGTGCGGAGTGGCGGCCTTGCAGGAAGCGGCCTTGTGCCCCTCCTTGCCGCAGCGGTAGCATGTGTCCGACCGGTCCACTGGGGACGGACACGTGGCCGATGGCGAAGCACTTGTAGCAGCGCATAGGCTGCGCTGCCAGTGCCCGAACCGCACACGAGCTGAAACCAATGAGCAGCCGTCCCTTGGCCTGGACGGCCGCCGCTGCGGCGATTGGGCACTCCAGGCGGATAGTGCCCATGCCGCCACGTCCGGGCCTGATGTCCCGGCCTTTGACGGCTCCAACGTCGCAGCCTCCCACAGCTGCGACCGCCGCCAGCACCTCCTCTTTGGTGACCGTATCGTCGAGATCGGTCACTTCTAAGGAGGTGGTCCGCACAGGCCGCGCCACCTTCGCCGCGTCGGCGATGACCTCTTGCAGCTTCGCTGCGAAGAGGTCCGCGTTCGTGCCGCCCTGCGCCCCCGGGAACTCGAATACTCGAGCCCCGGTCTGGGTCTGGCGGCACGAGATCCTGCCGATGCCGAGCTTGGCAGGATCGGCGTTGGCGCGGGCCCGCTTTAAAACGGACACGTACGTCTCCCCCCGTTCCGCGGCCTCCGCGGTGAGCGTCACCACGACGGCGGCGGTTTTGGGGGGGGACAGCAGCTTTTTGCCGGCAGGTGCCTTTCTGCCGGCTGAAGCGGTGGCGGCGGGTTTTGGTGCCGACTTCCTGCTCTTCCTCTTGCCCCTCTTTCTCTGTCCGGGCGCCTGTGCGCCGGGAGGAGCGGCCTTCTTGGGCTTCTTCGCCTTCTTGGCCTTCCCGTTCCTCCCCACCTCCGTCCACGCCTGGTTGGACGGATCGGGCTGGGCGGGGGCTTCCTGAGCCCGGGGCTGGGACCCTGTAGGAGCGGGGTCCCTCTGAGCCCGGGGCCTTGACTTGGCCCGAGGCTCAGGCCGGGCCTGGTGCTGGGCCTGGGAGGGTGGCCCCGGCTTGGCCTGCCTTTTGTCGGCGGCAAGAGGCGGTCTTCGATGCCGGCGAAGCAGGCCCTGATGAAGGCCCTCTCCTCCGCCACGACCTTGCGGATTACCTCCTCAAGGTTCGTGGGGGGTTGGGGGCCCTCGCGGGACTCGCCTGCGGGCTGCGGCGCCTGGGAAGGCGGGGCCGTGGCTTCAGCCAGCTTCTTGTGCAGCTGGCTGACTTCGGCTTGCAGGCGATCGACCTTCGCCTGCAGCTGGCGCGTCTCGTCCGTGGCCGTTCGCTGCAGCAGCTCCCGGATGATGCCGCGCAAGCTGGCGGCCCGGCACTTGAGGGACTTCTGAAAAGTCCCCTTCAAGTTGGAGGACTTTGAGGCGACCTCCAGGATCTCCGCCTCGTCCTCCTGCGCCATCCTCTCCAGCTCGGCGAGGGAGTGGTCCGCGTACAGCACGGCAGACGTGCCGTATCCGGACCTGGCCCGAGAAGCGGTCGCCTGCCTCTCCTTGGCCGCGACCTTCTCCTCGAGGTCCTTCGCGAGCTGCGCCTTCTTCGCCAGGTTTAAATTGGCGCTTGGCGTCCGCGAGGCCGACGTCGTGCGCGCCGGCCGCCCTGGAGGTTGCCGAGGTCGATGGCCTTCTCGTCCTCCGCTTTTTCCTCGGCTCCTTCGCCGCGGAGTCGGAAGAGTCCTTCCGGAAAGAGCGCTTTTGCGCCTGACGGCCCGCCGCCTGCGCTGCGGATTCATCGTCCGAAAGGACTATGGACTCCATTTCAGAGTCGGAAGCCGCCGCGTCATTCGGCCCGCAGTAAAGACTAGCCGTCGACTGCGGACGGCTGGTCTCCGACGCCGAGGCTGCCGCAGCATCCGCGTCCTTATGGCCCTGAGAAGGGCCTTTGGGTTGGCCCTGAGAAGGGCCTTTGGGTTGGCCCTGAGAAGGGCCTTTGGGTTGGCCCTGAGAAGGGCCTTTGGGTTGGCCCTGAGAAGGGCCTTTTGGGTGGCCCTGAGAAGGGCCTTTTGGGTGGCCCTGAGAAGGGCCTTTTGGGTGGCCCTGAGAAGGGCCTTTGGGTTGGCCCTGAGAAGGGCCTTTTGGTAGGAAACGCCCGGAGGCGTCCCGCAAGGGTTTCGACATCGTCGAAAAAGGCGAGTTGCTACCCGCTCGACCTCAACCTGGGGACCAGGGAGAGAGCTGGGCAACAGCAAGGACAGTACTACCGCGAGTAGTGTACTATCAGAAAGCGCACTTTAGCCACCCGTCTCTGCCACTGCGTTACCGTGGACAGAGCGGGGCCCAGGGGACACGACGAGGACGTATGCGCATTGGGGTCCCCCATAGTCCTTAGTCCTGAGCTAACCGACTTCAACAAACAACAAACAAATACGACAAGTAAACCGACTTCAAAAACAAAAATTACCTAATTTCAAGGATCGTGAAACTTGGATGACATAATAAAATAATATAATATAATTTTAGTATTATTATTTTAAAGCTGAACTCAACCAAAATTCTTTGAAATCGTAAAGTTTACCTTTTCAAACAAAAAAAAAATCAATTCGGTCAACCAGTTTTTTAGTAATCGAGTAAAATATATTAAAAAAAAAATACGGTCCCCGACGAACTGGGAAATTCCTCCGTCTTTCATTACACAGGATAGTTCACTTTCCTATTATATAGCCTATGTAGCCTTAGAGTTTTAACATTACACATACTTTTTTACATTTCATACATTTTAAAGTAGGTGATATAAAAAATTCCTCAGTAAAATATCAAATAATATTGGTATTTTCCAACTTTCATTGCGTTTTCTATAAAATAATATTGTATTCGGTCGAGTCGCTGAACCGCAACAAGCCTTAATAAAATTATATTGAACGTGACGAAAATACTCGTGGATATCTTTCAATACAAAAATATCGCCTTATCAAGTACTCAAAACGTCCAATGACAGCGATGGAATTGATAAAGCAGAATATGATTCAATATGTCTAGTAACAAAAGTATTATTGTTTCAAAAACATTATTGTATGTATTAAATACATTTTCAAAAAGTTATCTACAGATAAAAATACTAAAACTGACTGGCTGACATAATCGCTGACTGATCAATCAACGCAGAGCCAAATCGCTGGGTTTAGAAGCATGAAATTTTGCATAAACGTTCCTTAAATGTCGTTAATGAGCAGTAAGAAAGGATTTTTGTTAAAAAGAGAGTTGAGAGGTATCAAATTCCTAAGTATACGCGGGCGAAGCGGCGGGAAACTGCTAGTTTCTCTATAAGTTTGATACTCATAACGCGCAAATCTTAAAGGCGGCTCATTTCAACGTAGCGGTACACGCTACTTCACGCTGATTCTCTATGACAAAAATTGTAACGAGCAAAAATACGTGTCTTTATAATACAGCAACGAAGTTAAATCGAAACTTTCTACATTTTTCTTAATTAATGACGACATACATAAAACACGAAACTCTTGAAATTAAATATGAAACTTATGTGAATTATAAGGGAGATAATTTAAATAAATTCCTCACACTCTCATTTACGTGATAATTTGTCATGGAAAATAAGGGCTTTGAGCGGCTCAGTCCACTGCACTAACCACACGAACATTCAAACCGTAACGTGTTATTTAAACGTTACTAAATATTAGAATAGCCTATCCCCGAAATCCGGCAAAATACACACATATACCATAAGCCAGGCATAGATTCAGGGAGCATAATATATTAGTACAATTTTTCTTACCTTTAAGGTATATAATATCGTTTCTAAATTCCTAAATCTTCTTAGTTCTAAACCATCTTAATTGATCAAAGTTAGGTATATAGTTAGTTAACATAGTTCAAATCGCATTGAATTAAGTTTAGAACCAACGAATCAATCTATATACTAGTCTATACTAAAATTATGAAGAGATAGAATTTGTATGTAAGTTTCTATGTAAGGGGTATTCTTTGAAACTATGATCCTATTTGAGAAATTATTCTTGCGTTGGATAGCCCTTTTATTAAAGAAGGTTATATGTTATATTAAATCACGCTAGGTCTCATAGGAGTGTGGCAGTAATCATAAACGCGAGTAAAACTGCAAGAAACAGCTAGTCAATGCAATGATTATAAATAAATCGCCAAATGTCTGTGAACGCATCACAATACACTGAACGACTGCACCTATTCGACTAATTCTTTTTAAGTTGAGTTTGTAATTATGAGGACAAGGTTTGAATGAAAGACAGTGTTTGAAATATCTCGCGGAAAAGTGGAAAATTTGGCCAAATAAAATTAAAATGCAAAATTGATGATAGAAAATGAGATGATTTTCTTAATTAGTAGACTTAAGCCAAGCGGCAACGGGCAGTTACTTGTAAATCTTTATGGCTTTAAATAAAATTCTCTATCATGAAACAATTTCTGAAAAAAGTAGGAGTTCCTCAATGCATTTTTTTATGTATGTTCACAGATTACTCGAAAATAGCTAGACCGATTTATTTAATACTTTCTCTTTGTTTGAAAGGGTGCAATAATTTGACTTTAAATGAAAATGACTGGAATAAGTATGTCATTCAAATAAACGAAATTACATATTTTCTATTTAAATCAATTCCCCTTTTTGAAATAAAACGCCTTGGTTATTCTGCACTTTACAATTTTAGTATAAGAATGTTGCATTCATATATGAACGTTTATAAGCAATATGTCTACACAGATTTTGAGATAATGGCGTCTATATTCTATTCTTAATAACTTTCTTTGAAAACGTATATATCCATCTTTTCTTTCCTATTTTGATAATAGGTAAAATGAATTAAAAGATAGGTATAATAAAAAAAATTACTAATAATATTTTTTAGTAAATATGGACGCTGATAAGCAATACTGTGTCAAGCCACACGGACTTCATTTCGAGAAAATCGCATCTAAAGATGTCAAACCTTATAGAAGTATAAATCTATTTTTTCTTTTATTATTTGACAAATTGAATGATGAATTTAATCGGACTGATATATTTAATATATTATCTAATAAAAAGTTTTTCAAATGTTTGAGATTATTGTATAAATTGCAAAATATGTGACGCACTTGAAATTCGACCCAATTAATTAAGAAACTTTTTTCCGTACTTCTCCAGTTTGTATGACTTCAATATACATCAATATCTCAGAAATTTACTTTTTGTGGGTTGACACATTATTGCTTATCAGCATCCATATATGAGATTGTCTTATTACAAAATATTGAACACACTTCAATATTCTAAACATTAAATTAAGGCACTTTTCCGCAGTTTAGTTGAGATCAAGTCATCATTTTTTTAATAATGGCAAATACGTTAGACATTATTTTATATAATTTGACAGACATATATTTAATATAATTTGACAGACGCGTTGGCGCAATGGTCACTGCAACTGACTAAAGCGCTAACGGTCGCGGGTTCGATCCCCGCTCACGGCAAACGTGTGTATTGGCCAAACGGATGTTTGTCGTGGTCTGGGTGTTTGTGTTAGTGTTGTGAGTGTTTCCGGACCCCGACACAAGGTCATGAGATCGTAATGGGGGCCGTTGAGTGTGATGCGTTATTATGCGTTATTATCAAAATACATCAATATCAACGAATTCGACTTTTTGTGGCTTGTCACATTATTGCTTATCAGCATCAATATAGTAAAAATATTCTCATACAAAATAAACAAAAACATTGCAATCACATTTTATCAAGCTTATAGATATAATGAAACTAAATCCTATTTATAAACCACTCCAACCAAAGTAGTATTATATTTTACGCCTTTTGTAAGATAGTAATAAAATGAAAGTGTGCTACACGTATTTTGTATTCAATTTATTTTAATTGAAATATAAAATAGTATTTTTCGAACGTATATTTTCGCAACGATCTGTATTAATCTGTTTATGTTTACACGTTTGTACATAAAAATAGAATAGAAAGTTCTAAACATCTGCGAAGTCTTCATTTACTATATTTAATTATAGCGATTGGAAGTGAAACGTGAATTGAAAACTACAACTATGCTTGTACAGTGAGTGCAAATTTTGTATCTACGAAATTAATTCCATTGAAACTATTTTTGACAGACTGCAAAAAAAGGAGGTTCTCAATTCGTAGCGTTTGTGCGTGTTTTTTTTATCCGACTGCGCAGTGTAAAGAGGGTATGTTTATCCATCTATTTATGTATGTGTGTACGTATGTACGTATGTATATGGGTTTGTACCTTTGTCGCACCAAACGCATTGTCAGATTTTGATAAATGACGTCTCTTGAGAATGAAATGAAATAATTTTTGAGAATGTATAAAAGTATGGAAAAATTAAAATGGCCGGTTTTGGACGCTATAATGTGAAAAAGAAAAAATAAAAATCGACAAAATGTTTTAAGTGGGGTATCGTTGAATAGATAATTAAGAAATATTTTTTATTTAAAGTTTCTTAAATAATTTTTCAATTATATCCTAAAAGTTATAGTACATTTCTACATGGTACATTTTTTTAGACGGTTATAGGCTATATTAAATTGCATACGCATATTGCGTTTTATTTTAAAACAATATGTACATCGCGAGTGTAGACGCGATCAAAAGCTAGTTAACCTATATAATAGGCGACATAATTATCTTTATATTTTGATACGACTTATCAATGTCTATTAATATATAAATCTGAAGAGTTTCTTTATTACTCAACTACTAGTCCGATTTGAAACATTATTTTTGTTAGATAGTATTTTTATCGAGAGGATTACTTTATATAAAAAAAAAATTGTTCGTTTGTTCGTATTTCATGCGCTGCCGTGCCGCTTATCCAATTGCGATAAAACTTTGTCAACTTATTGTTTGCATTTGCGTGAAGCGTAGTACGATAAGCCCTACCAGCGTCCGTGGGAGAAGAAAGCATAAATATATTTAAAAAATTATAAATAAGCAGTATTACGAAGCATTCATTGTTCTAAGGGGGTTTACCGTGTGATTGTCGCTATTATATAAACTGTTGTGAAGAACTTTAAGAAAGACTTTTAAGAAATACTTTCGGAAATTGGTAGCACTGTACTTTATTTACAAGTCGTCGCCTAGTGACCGGAATCTGATCGCAGTCCTTTCAATTTTAAACGTATTCTAAGATTGACCACAGATAATCTATTCTCAATTTAAACACGTACCTTAACAATATACAAAATAATATATATGAGTGTGTGTCAAATATATGGTAGTGTGTAATGTTTTTTTTATTGATGTAATGTATATTTTATGAATAATTAAAAAAATATATTAGCATTCTGCATTCCTCTCTATATAAACCATGAGTGTGCGAAATTTCATATTCCTCTGTCCGCGCAATTTTCGTAGAGAAGCATACAAAGTTTTTGTTTCACATATTAATATATACATTAACAACTTAACATAAATATTCCCTGATTAGATAAACGTAAAGTTTTACGACTAAAATAAATTTACACGAAGACAAATAGCCGAAACCTAAGTAACGTTTTATGATGCCATTAACAAATCTATGGGCATTTAGTACGTCATTTGTTACCTAATTCGGCGAATAGCTACCATTCGACGAATGAAAAGATGTGATAAACCGTGAGTCACATGTCTAGGTCATTTTATGGTTTAATAGAATTGGATAGATACTATAAATTCTGTTTTCAAGGTGTGCTTTTTTTACCTGGTTATAATAAAAATTATATGAACATCTTATTGGGTCGAGATGGCCTAAAGGAAAGAACACTCGATCTCAACAGATGATGGCGGGTTGAAACCCCGGCTAGCACCGCTGAGTTTTCAATCGATGATGAAAAACATCGTGAATGTGCTGGAAAAAATTCTAATGTGATGGATTAAGCTCTAAACCTTCTCCTTAATGGGAGAAGATTTAGAGCATTTGCCCAGCAGTGGGATATTAACAGAAGTTACTTTACTTTTTCCCTGATTGCATATACGCCTATAGAAGATGATAACTCAAAAACCAAAAATCAAAATGGTTTTATTCAAATTTGGAATTTACATTCCCTTTTTAAACAAATTAATTTACCGATTATGTGCGTAAAAAAACGTGTATATCAAACTTCTTAAAATAAGCTAAACATCCTAGAACATTTGTCATTATTTAAGGATTAATTATTGGCAGTCGTCTTAAATACAATATTTTAACATTCTACAACTAATTGGACGCTTATATGCAATACTGTGTCAAGCCACACCAACTTCATTTTGAGAAAATGGCGTCTAAAGATGTCAAACCTATTCTTAATAAGTTTGTTTGAATAAGTATTTATCCATATTTTCCTTTTTTTGATTAAAGCTGTAATGAATTAAAAGCAGGTTGATATATTTAATAGATTATCTAATAAAAGGTTTTTAAAAATATAAGATTATTGCATAAATTACAAAATAAGGAACGACCTTTTTTTTTTTTTTTTTTTTCTCGCTGGGAAATGCTTTTACGCATCCCGCCCGGTGTGGTTCAGGCGGGTATGTGGGACTCCAGGCAGCATAAGTACCAGACTACCCACTAAAACCCAGCGGTGCCCTAATCGCCTTAGTTGGACGTCACGGGATCGCTTACGCATTCTACCGTGGCGCCCAAGCGGTTGCTCTGCCTAAGCAGGCCTTCTTCACCTAAAGAGCGCTTTCAGGCACTGAAAGCACTCTCTCACCCCGGTGGTGTGTGAGAAAAATTTCTTACACAAATTATGTATACTCTATGGCGGAGGGAGCAGATGCGCATAGCGCCGCCTCCTTCTACCTGGTCGCCTCCTGCGGATCGGGTCAGCGAGAACGTCCGCCTCTCGTTCCCTTTCCGCGGTCTCCTTCAGCGACATAACGGAGTCGCTGAATGAAACCATCGCCGACCAGTTTCCCTCACTGCCAAGCATGGCACGAATCACGCTCGGCAGGGAGAGATCTCCGCCTATTACCGCCACCAGGGCGTGGCGTTGGGGTCCCCATGCGGCACACTCCTCCAGGGTATGGCGCGCCGTATCGACGGGCGCGCCACACTCGTGGCAGATAGAGGATACCTCCCTCCTCGCCGTCTGGTGCAGGTACTTACCGAAACATCCATGTCCGGTAAGCATTTGCGTCAGCCTGAAGGTCAACACCCCGTGCCGCCTATTGATCCAACGCTCAAGTAGAGGCCTAATTGCCTCTACTGTCGCCAGGCCAGCCGTTGGAGACCCCAAGTCCTCCTTCCACCTTTCGATCAGGGCCCTCTGGGCAAGAGTCCTGATCCTCATCAATTGGTCCACATTTGGACGCTCTCCTCTCGCCCTGATGCTCGCGCGGAACCGGTACAGTTCTGCAAGCACCTCTGCCTGAAGCTCCCAAGGCGGATCACTCGCGAGAAGTGTCGCTGCCGTCCACGACACCGTACGGTATCCCCTTATCGCTCTCACCGCTATTACTCTCTGAGGTCTCCTCAAGAGAATCTTGTTCAAAGCGGTAAGAGCATCAACCCATATAGGAGCACCGTATAGTGCCATGCTGCGTACAATGCCGGCGTACAAACGCCGACAGGGTGAATCAGGCCCTCCCACATTGGGCAGAAGTCTGCCCAACGCAGCGGCAGCATTGACGAGCTTTGGGGCGAGCTGGGAGAAATGTGGACCAAAGCTCCATCGTCCGTCCAGGATCAGACCCAAGTATTTCATTTGGGCCCTAACCACCACCTCCGTACCCTGGACGACGATACGCGCCCCGCGGGGGGGACCTCGGCGCGGGCCATGAAATAGAATGGCCTCTGTTTTGGAAATAGAGACCGTTAGGCCCAGCATGCCGATGCGGTCGACTACCAGCGACGTTCCGACTGTGGCCAGTCGGGCCGCCTCCTCGTAGTTTCGTCCGTGGGCTATAACGAGAGTGTCATCTGCATAGCAAATAACACTCATTCCGGGGAGGAGAGGTGCCCGCAAGAGCCAGTCAAACCCTATGTTCCACAGTATCGGTCCTAATACTGAACCCTGTGGAACGCCGCATCCAGCGCGTCGCTGGTATAGCCGACCGTTGCCCCCTTCCCAGAGTACCTTCCTGTCCTGGAGGTACGCCTCCAACAGCCTTCTGAGGTATTGCGGCACTTTGTGGTATCTGAGTGCCTCCCTTACCGTCTCGAATGGAAGGCTGTTGAAAGCGTTCGCTATATCCAGCGAGATAGCCAGAACTACCTTACCCTCGGCCACCGCCTCCATGGACAGTGACTTTAGGGTATCCAGAGCGTCTACCGTAGAGCGGTTCGCCCTGAATCCGAACTGTTTTTCTGAGAGGCCCGGCCCTATCTCGTCAAGGTGCTGAGTGAGACGGTTAGCGAGAATCTTTTCGAACAGCTTGGCCGTCTCATCCAGCAGCACAATTGGCCTGTATGCAGAAGGAGAATCAAGTGGCCGACCATCCTTCTGCAACAGGCACAATCTACCTGACTTCCACGACTTTGGGAACTGTCCAGTGAACAAACATATATTAAACAGTTCCCGAAGTCGCTCACTAAGGTATTCCAGGGCGATGCCCAGTACTCGCCCTGGAATACCATCCGGCCCGGGCGCCGTCTTCTTGGCCCTGAGGCGAATCAGGGCTAGGTCCATCTCCTCCTCAGAAATTGGAGGGACAATAAACTCCTCCTCATTGGGGGAAGACGGCGCCATCACCGGAGGGACGTGACCTGGAGGGTGTGGGAATAATTCTCCCACTATTCGCGGAGGAGTTCCGGTGGCAGACTGTCCATTACAGGAGCGCTCTGCATACGCAGCTTGTTTCGTGCAGCGCGATAGGGACGCCCCCATGGGTTTCTATTGAGCTCTGCCAGCAACTCCTCCCTGGCCAGTCCCTTTGCCCGTCTGATAGCCAGCTGCAGTGCTCCCTTTGCCCTACGATAGGCACTCTGCAGCTCGTTCTCTAGGGTTCGATTGAATCCATCTCGCCTGCGACATCTTACGTAGGATCTGCGAGCCCTTATGCTGGCCACCCGTAGCTCTGCTATTTCGGGTGACCACCAATACACCATTCGTCGGCATCGCAGGCGCCTACGGATTCTTGGCATAGCCACATCACAGACCTCTGTGAGCGCTCTTCGAAGACAGCCGGCCAATGTATCCACGCTGGCACCCTCAGCGCTGGCATGGGAAGCCCACGCCTGAACAATTGCGGCCTCCCTAGCCAGCTCCACGTCTAATTTGCTGAGGGCCCAGCGCGGAAATTTGCTTGGACCCCTTGGAGGATCCGTTAACGACGGATGGGTGGAGATCTCAAATCGGATATAATTGTGATCCGAGAGTGTCTCCACTTCGTCCTCCACTCTCCAGTTTCTCACCATGCATGCGATTGCAGGACTGGCAAACGTCAGGTCCACTACAGAACCCCCCTGCTGTCGCACGCACGTGTGAACTTCCTCCCTATTGAGGAGGGATAAACCGGAGATAAGGGCCCAAGCTTGGACGGCACTCCCTCTCGCGTTGGTTGCTGGGTTACCCCATGCTCGTGACTTTGCGTTAAAATCACCAAGGACGATGACTGGTTTCGGCGTCTGTCTGCACACCGCAGCTCTGACGGAGTCAAGATAGATTTCGAACTCCGCCAGGCTTCGATTGGGGGAGAAGTACGTGCCAATAACCACGTATTCCCCCCAAGTCACCACCACGTAACCTGAGCCTCTTTCAACGAGAGAGAGGAAGGGACCGGTGGCTTTCCCAGTTACCACCGACACTACGCCGTCCAAATCCCCTGCCCATCGAGGATGAGGAGGGACAAAGTATGGCTCACAGGCCACCGCCAAGTCTATTTCCCATTCCGCTATGGACTGCAGAAACAAATCCTGAGCCCCAGCGCAGTGGTTAAGGTTAGCCTGGAGGAAACTGTTCAACCTGTTCATGATGACATAGCTGTTTCCTCCTGTGCTTGGCAGTTACTGGATCTGGAAGTAGCCACTTTTCCTTTCGCTGTGGGAGGACTGCAGTTACGGCCTCCCATCACGTGCCCCGATGGTCTTCCAGCGTCAGCGCACACAGCACAGCAAATTGCACCGGTGCAGTCATACGATTTATGCCCATCGCGACCGCACCGGAAGCACAGCTTACCCCTATCTGCTTCGGATGTGCAAACAGCTCTGGTGTGTCCAATGCCCATACACTTAAAGCAGCGCAATGGACGCTGCTCCAGAGCCTGTACCCTGCACGAACTCCATCCGACTAGGATTCTCCCTGCATCGGAGAGCTTTATGGCCGTTGCGATCGGGCAGCTTACGACAACCATGCCCATCCTTCCTGGTCCAATTCGTATATCCCGGCACCTCACGGTCTCAATAGGACAGTCGCCCACCAGTGCGATGGCAGCCGCCACTTGCTCCTTCGAGACTGAGTCATCCAACCCTGTGATTCTCACCTCAACACATTTCGTGGGTCGGACGACACTCGCAACTCCATCTAGAGTGTTCCTGAGCTTTTCAGCAAACTGCTCAGCTACATCCGGAGGCTGAGATTTCGGCAACTCTAGCAGCCTGGCTCCAGTAGCGGCACGCCGGATCTTTAGGCCTTCGTTAATTCCCAGCTCTCCTAGGTCAACACTCTGGACGGCACGTTCCAGGACATGGGCATATGTCACTCCTCTATTTACCGCGTCCGGCTGCAAGGTAACGATTACTGCAGCAGTGCGAGGTACAGTCAGCTTTTGTTTTTGTGGCTGAGGTGCTCTCTGTGTTGAAGCTGCCGTCGTGATATTAGTGGTAGCACCCGCCGGAGATCTTTTCTTGTTACCTTTTTTGACAACAGTGACCCACTCGCCTTCGTTGGATATTAGGGGGACGGTAGTCGAAGTTTCACTTGTTGATGGACCAGCTTGTTGCGTAGATGTTGCAGTCGCCGTTACCCGTTTGGGCCCTGATTTTTTCTTGCGAGAAACAGGAGCTGACGGTATAGACGCCATATCTGTTTGGGTGGCCGGCGCCACCTGCTGCCTTCGATCAGCCGCTAAAGATGGACGAAGCGTCTTTGCTGGAAGCAGCCTTTCCTCAATGCCGGCAAAACGTGCATCTATCATAACCCCAATAGAGGACACGATAGACGCCTTTAACTCCTCAACTATATTTCCGTCAAATATAGTTGAGTTACCCGAAGCAATAGCCGTCGACATGGCTGTTCTCATGTCGGCGAATTCGCGGCGGTGTGCCTTAAGCTCCGCTTTTAGGTTGTCTACCTCCCTACGTAGACGCCCATTATCCACTCTTAGACGGCGAGTCTCGTCGGCCTCCGTCCTGTCTGCGAGAGCATCTACAATCTCCTGCAGCTTTGAAGCCGCATCTTTCAGGCGTTTGATATATGGCCCGTTCAGGTTGCGGGACTTCTGGGCCACTTCCAGAATTGCTGCTGCATTACGGCCAGCGTCAGCTCGAAGCTCTTCCGCAGAGAGCTTTGATGAGTCCTCAACATTTCGAAGCTCGGAAGAAGACGACTCCTCTGGGTCCACGCTCGGAGCGGGCATCGCCTTCTTAAAGGCCCGTTTCTTCAAAGATCGTTCAAAGGCCTCCTCTTCGTCCTCCAAACACCTCTCTTTGAGCTCAGCCCGAGCTCTAGCGAGCCCCGCCCCGCGGCCTCTTGTCGTTTTACCACGACGAGCCTTTGCCGTTGCTCTAACTTCAGTCTCCGTTTCGGAATCCGACTCTCCGAGAACGAATTCCAAAATGGGGATACCAGGTCTCTTTCGGCGTGGAGACTCATCCGTCTCCATTTCTGGGTTATTAGCCATGACAATAAAAAGATACGCAATTCCAAAAAGCAAAAAAAAAAAAAAAAAGCAAGACAGTGTGACCCGCTCAACCTCTACCAATCAGGGAGAGAGCTGGGCAACACTTTTACGTCGAAAAAGCAAGTACACCCACAAGACAGTAAGACCTGCTCAACCTCAACCTGGAGATACCTCAACAGGGAGGGAGCTAGGCAACACTGAAATGTAGAAACCGACTAACTTACAGCGCACTTCAGCCACCCGCCTGCCACTCCGTTACGGTGGTCAAGACGGGGCCCAGGGGACACGAACGAGGACGTATGCGCTGTGGGGGGTCCCCCAAAATAAGGAACGACCTGGAATTTCGGAACAATTAATTAAGTTTTTTTTTTCAGTGCTTATTTAGTTTATATGACTTTATTTTTTATTGAATAATGTTAAATAGGTGATGTCGTATCAAAATACGGCAATATCTCCGAATTTCACTTTTGTGGGTTGACACATTATTGCATATCAGCATCCAATTAATGGTTGTGTATATGTAAGTAATTTGTGTAATCACATGTATATTTACCTATTTGTGTAAAATTATTCCTATCGAAACAAACATGTAGACATTTCGACAGATTGATATCCATATATAAGTATAATTGACGACAGGTTGGTGCAATGGTCACGGTCGCGGCTTCGATCCCTGCTCACGGCAATCTGTATTGGTCATAAGAATGTTTATCGTGGTGTGTTTGTGTTGTGTGTTTCTGGACCCTCGAATCATGAGATCCTAACGGGACCGTTAAATGTTTAGCGTTTATTTATGTCCATTATTTATTATTTGTACACAATTATGCTAACTCCAGGCCAAAGTGAGGTTTAAGAGAATTATGGATTGATACTGTAAAAGAGAAAAAAAAAAATTAATTTTTAATAAACGAATGTGTTACAAATGCTATATGCATTCGCTTAATGTATTGAATTATTTAAGTTCGCGAAATTCAAACTATGCAAAGTTACTTCACTTTTAAATTTCACCGCAACGAACAACTTTAAAGTATACTACAGTTAAGGTAACATCAAAGTTAGATGAATTTTTGCAACATTTTTTTTAACGCTGCGCAAATTTTTTATGCAAATAAAATACTTCAACTTTGATTGATTAATAAACTGATAAATTCTATATTTTTTCTAATCCTATTACTAGCTTTTGAGGCTTCGCCTGTCTTTATATGAATTTTGTTTTTAAAATATACGAATACATAAAATATTACGTATTACCATTTAGAATAATGTATCTTTCAAATAGTACCTACCATAATTAAAAATAAAAGTGTAGAGGTTTCGGAGTTAACTTCAAATGTACAAAATTGCCTTTCTCTTTATGATATAATTATTATAGATATAAGTTTATTATATTTGATAATTACGATTATAATACTTCGAACGTATCCATATTAATAAAAAGTGTGCTAACTAAACTAAGCCTTACGAACTATGTAGTAGTACGATTTGAAAAATTATTTTTATGCTCGATAGAATTCTGTTGAAGGTTATAGGCTAATAGCCTATATTGATATAAACATAGCCTATTTGTTATTTAGATGAATAATATCCAACATCTAAACATGCAAAAGTTCAAACATTACCATACCCACAAGCTTTCGGCACTTATGTAGTAGTAATGTAATAATAAGATATGAACCTTAAACATCAGAGCGACGGAATAAAAATATTAACTCAACGCTAACAAATATAAACTAAACGATAATCGACAACATGAAAAAAAACTTAGACCTACTTACTTAATTTTGTTTTAAGCATTATTTATTTGTAATAGCTGAATTACTAAAATATAGTTATTGACGAACTAGCTGTTCCTTGCGGTTTCACTCGCGTTTAAGGTTACTGAATCGCTGCTATCAGTCGCAGCGTGCTGTAATATAGCCTATAGCCATTCTCAATAAATAAACACAAAAAAAAATTTCAATTCGAACCAGTAGCTCCTGAGATTAGCAAGTTCAAACAAACAAACTCTTCAGCTTTATAATATTAGTATAGATTTCAAACTTCTACACAACTTCGATGTCGATAGGCTTAGCACAGCCTTATCACTTGATTAACCTTGACTCGAGTGAGGTTGATCGTAAATCAGATTGGCAAATGTCGAAAATGTCCTCCACGTCTAACGAAGAGGGGTAGATAATAGAAAAAAATTACTGCTATGAAATATGAACTTTATGTAGATTGAATAAGAATTCAAAAATTATGTATTATTACTGTCGCAATCTGATAGTTTTTAAGCTATTTAAATTGGTCTGCCCAATATTTTAATTAATTAAAAACATTAATAAAAGAATGAAATTGAATGACTGAAAAAAATCTTTGCATTTATTAGTCTATTAGTATCAACAATGATATTTTATAACGACAGATACGTAAAATTCATACTATTTGACGTAAAAATCTGTACTATTATTTCCAAATTTCACTAACTCTTGAACTGTTGGCCCAGAGATACTCTCATCTGTCGTACTCGGTCGCTAGCTGGTTGCTAAGCAACGTCGTCCATAGTGTCAAAATTCCTGAAGTTATAATATATCACCAGTTATATAATATTATTAATATATTAATATTAAATGTCATTAACTTTATCATTAACAACTCAATTTGAATCATTAACAACTCAATTAAAGATAAACGAAAAAAATAAAAGACATCACATATTTCACCATATAAATTATATTTTAATTAAAACTCAAACAAACAATGGCAATGAGTTAAGAACAGATACTCTATAAAACAATATCTTTTGAAGATAATACTCTAAACAGTTTTAATTACATATTTATAGCAAACTATATTAGATCCCGTAAATTTTTACAACCTTATATTTAACTAAGCTAATTTAATAAGTTGGATGTATTTTTTTTTTGTTGTTCTATGGCACGTAATTAAATTTTTTATATATTACATACGAACATAAATGATACATGATTTTAGAGATTTTAGAGAGTACCAATTTCCATATTTAAAAATGCAATTGTTAAAATACATTGATTTTGTAATAAAATGCTTTTTTATTACATTTACATATACATATCAACATAATTATTTATTTTTGATACAACATATCATTTATGTCCTTCTAAAAGTATAATTTAATAACCAAATTACAATAGCATTTCTGAAATGAGGAAAGCTAAAACAAAACATGGGTTGTCTTTTTCTATCATTGCATGAATGCATGTGTATGAAAGAGACAAATACTTGTTTCAATAAATATTTGACTCTTTATTGCTTTACACAATGGACAGTAAATAAAGATTTTAACTGAATTTATTACTAACGATAAAGGAAATAAAAGATAAGCTCTAAAAATCTTTTTACGAGGACATAAATCTGATTACCATAAAATTTTGATCCTCAGACGGAAATATTAAAAAAATTACGTATTTTATCCGGGTATTGACATCTAAAAAGATAATGAATTATATATATACTTCTTTGTAAGTATTTACTTTGTTTCAAGTTGATTTGCATTTATATAATTGCACGTAATTTCAAATATTGCTTGAAAAAATTTATAATAGAGTGTATATTATTAAAATTGTTATATAAATACAATTTATTAAGGGTAGAAAATATATCAAAATATTTTTTAATAAAAAAAGAGATTAAAAGGTGAAAATGATATCAAATATCAATAAAATAAATTCATATTTAGAATAAATAAAATAAAAAATATTTTCGGAATAGAAGAGTGCTTTTTTTTTTTCTTGGCCTTTCTAATAATATCAATGTAATTTAATGATATTACCTTTTTTAAGGATTTTAATTTTCTCATTTTTTTTTCATTTCGCAATTCACATCCTTTACAAAATTGACGACAATTTATCAACAATATGTTAGAAAACGTAATTATAGACTTATATTTAAATAATAGATTTTTTATAAAGCACAATAAATATAAAAATTAATAATATTCTGATAAACCTATTTCAGCGCGTGTTGCCATGTATTTATGAATGAAAAAATAACTTGCCAGGTATTCAAGACATATTCCAAACTTAAAGTCGACACTAAAATGGGATTCAATGTTTTATCTTTATTTATTTACAATTTATACAAATTCTATCGAGTACAAGTACAAAGTATTATTAGTTTTCGTGCTCGCCAAAAACCTTAGCAACTATACCAATCTTTATTACATATAAAGTTCTTTTGTCAACGATTAAGTATTTTCCGTATCAGAGCAAAATATAATTATTTATTAAAAAGTATCCCTTATGTATAATTTAAAGCATTTACACAGTTCTATATCTAAATTTTGTACAATTTTTTCTTATAATTATCATAATTTTGTAGAACAAATATTTATGGTTCCGTGAATTTCCATAGTTTCGACTTGTGTATTTATTTTTCTTTTATTAACATATTTTTTATATAAATTTTTGCGAGTTTCTCGGCAAGATTCATAGTAGTCAGTCAATTACTCTTTAAAAGGAACTTTCTATTTTCAACGATATACGCAAATAAAATATTTTTGACTTTATGTATAAATTCCACGAGATTTAGTTTTTTAAAATAAATGTATTAATAATCTATATCAATATTATTAAGCTATATACACGTTGAAAAATTATTCAATATAGCACCTAACACATATAATCTATTTTGACCCATTATATTTTTAAAGACCGTTATAAGTAGCCAGGTCTTAAGACCTAAAGATCTTTTTTATATAAACAAAGTAAATTAAGAACTAATATATACAGATTTTTTTTATAATAATTATGTAATCACAGGTCGTTTGACAGATTTTATTAAGGTAAAAATATGTATTTATATATATTTTTACCTTTAAACAAGTAAACATACATTAAAAAAGTGTATTCAGTCCAGTTAATAAATTATTTTCATATAAAAATACAATAATCACGGTCCTTGTAACTGGACCGAAAAATTAACATATACCTACATACATAAACGAATTCTGTCATGCGATCTTCTCATATAATTATTATAAAAAAATGTTTATAAAACATGATTATTTAACTTTATTATATACATAGCCTTTCATATATTTCAAGTTTACGGTATAAGCACATTTTTGTTTTATACAATTTGCCGCTTAATTGATAAATTTTATTTCGCGTAATAAGTTTAATCTATCTGAATTACGCTAGAAATTCTTTCAGACAACAAGATTTAACGACCAAAACTTCAACAAAATTTTTACGTCAGCACCTCAAAGGCTTCTCAATTTAAATTGCCATCAAATCTCACTCTATCCTTGTGCAATTATATTTAAATGAATCAGCGCGTCACGTAAGGGTACTTAAAATTGAGCAACATTTAAAAAGTTGTATAGATAGATGAAACATATGTTTAGTACAAATCTCAATTGTTTCATGATCAACGACCAATAATCCACTGTTATCACGTCATCAGCAAAATCCAGGATTGGTGTGTTCAATGACACATCGCTTGCAATACTTTTTTACCGCTCTGTAACCTCGTAATGTGACTGGCGTATCTTGTATATTCAATTGCGTGAGTCCTCTACAATAATAAGAAACTGCTTCGAGACCATCATCACCTATCAGCTCACAGCCTCTTAACGCCAACTTTTTAAGATTTGGACAGCATCGGGCGAGGATCTGTAAAAAAATTGGTTGAGTAAGGTTATTTAACGGCCGATTTCTAAACCACTACACAATTTTAATAAGCCCTAATTTAATTACAATTTGGGTGCATTTAGTTTTGTAATGAAATGAAATACGGAATAAATGCAGAGATCATTCTGTATACAAGGTAAGTAGAAGTATTTAAGTAGTAAAATTATTTAAGATAAATTACGTAAATACAAATAATACTACATAGTTTGCTCTTTTAAAACATACTCAAGTATGAGCTAATAATAATCAATTCGAATATTTCATATTATTTAAGCACAATATGATTAAAATATTGTTGTATCTGTGGTAAATAGTAAGGCGGGAAAAGCGGCTTGTTCTCAACTGTCAGTTATCATGTGCCGAAATAAAAGTGTGGTTACATTTTACATTATTTCATTTAATAATAAGTAAAAAAACACTACTATTACACATGCCAGAAATGGTATACAGATATATATGTATTTGTCATAGGAAAGTTCAGTTTAAACTGTAATAGCAATATTTTTATATATAGTAAATAGGTTTGCGGCCTTTCACACACTATCAATCAAGCTATTCACCTGTAAACCAGCTTCAGAAACATCAGTGGCTCCGAGATCGAGAGCTCTTAGTCTCGAGCAGCCTCGACCAATCGCTTCCACTCCATCATCGCCCAGCGCACCGCATCCTCTCGCATTGAGATAACGCAGTTTGTAACAACGCCTCGCTAATGTACTTATACCCGAATCTGATACCTGATAATTAAGAAAGTCAAATGTTTAATATTGCATCATAATAGAGAACCTATCGGTGCATTAACGAAAACAGACTTTATTCAGGACAAGGGCTTAAGTGAAAGTTAAATATCTAATAATTATAGACGATATATTTGACAACATAACTTATTGCGGACCAGTATTTTCCGAAAGGAAAGGCGAGAATTACACTTATAAGTTTTGCTCTCAGACTTTCATAAAGATTTACATAAAATGGTTATCATTTCTTTATATCAGAAAGCATTTACTTTCAGCGCCTTACTTTTGACAGCAATAGATTGTCAATTGATCACGAGAGTGAAACTTAAAAATTTGCCGTAGTGTTTAAATTTTTTCTATATATGATATATATAATAATAAATATATAATAAATAATGCATCACACTCAACGGCCCCCATTAAGATCTCATGACCTTGTGTCGGGGGTCCGGAAACTCTCACAACACTAACACAAACACCCAGACCACGACAAACATCTGTATGGCCAATACACACGTTTGCCGTGAGCGGGGATCGAACCCGCGACCGTTAGTGCTTTAGTCAGTTGCAGTGACCATTGCGCCAACGCGTCTGTCTTATATAAAAAGGACATATCACTATTCAGCAAAAACTGATAATATTTAGGGCAGGGCCAGTCAATTAAAAGTTAAATTTAATTTTAGTAGCCTGAGATTTGACGATGTAATTTATTAAGGACCAATAGTTTCTGAAAAGGCAAACGAACATGATTCGTTATTAAATGTTTTATATGTAATTGTTGAAGTGCTTTGTATGTGTTTGTAAACGCCTAAAATATTCAGACCTTCCTTAATTAAAAGGGGAATCTAATCCCAGCCGACAAATAATTATGGGCTATCATTAATTTAAATCTTATCCGCATTATTACTATTTCAATCATACCCAGAGACCAAAGGCTTTAGGTATAGAGTTACGTGCATAAATATGTAGCAATTTCTGTCATTCATTTATTCAATATCAAAAAAATCTCACCTATAATTAGATTGGTTATGAAAATTTGCTAACTTCGTTTTCTATTTAAAAGATGTTCTAAATTAAAAATTATATTATAGACAAAAATAGCAAATAAAACATTTTAAGGCTTTTACCTTTTTTGAATAATCAGCTGTTCAAAAACTAGAAAATAATTAGGACAATAATCTAAGCCTTCTTGAGTTTTTATGGTCTTAGACTTTTAACAGATTAAAATAAGAACTCGGGTCGCATTCGATATGTTGCTGGTTTTGATGGTTACCCGATGGGTCCGTCTGTCCGTTCGATTGTCAGGGGGCTGAAGCTCGTGAACTATATTAGGTCGCTATTTACCGGTGCCACAGACGCAACGTCTGTTTTTTTTTTTCAAAACATATTTTCTATGATTACAATACAATAACAATATCATGAATACCAAATTTGTGTTCCTAAAAATTTTTAAGTGTCATGGACACGTATTTAAAAAAATCAGTACAATATATTGTGTTTTAAATCATTTCAAAACATATAAACTACCTGAGAACACTTAGCGACGGAGAGATACCGCAGCGCTGGTCCCAATTTCGACAACTCGTATAAACCGAAGTCCGTGACTCCTGTGCAGTCCGACACGCTCAGCTCCTTGAGAGCGCAATATGAGGGTATCCATCTGACGCCTGCATCTAAAAGCCAAGAGAATTTTCAAGTTAAAAGAATTCTAAAGCAAAATCGAAATATTTTCGTTGAAAGGAAATATCCGATATGCTGTTGATGTCCTTTGTCATTTTATGAAAGACTAAGTTACATATATGGCTTCTTTTTTACTTTGATTATTTTAAACTTTTATAGTAGTTTACGAGAGTTATATAATAATTTCGAAATTGTCTGTTCTTTCTGTCTATAAAACTTTATTACAAAAATCTTTTCAAAGTTATTTAACCCTATTCGATTCGATTCGTTTATCCGAAACAAGCAGATAATTTAACAAAAATCATCAAGATGTTTCCATCTTTCATTTCCTTCCAAGTTGATTAATGGGACTCCTTAACGTGCAACATTCCGTTCACGATCAATGTAATATTAATATAAAGTTAGGAATTTGTATATGAATGAAGCCAAATTTTCGATTGAAGTCGAGTATTTTTATATAAAGTTTTAAAAAACTATAACCCGAATATGTAAGTAAATTCCGTCAAATATGTCACCCCGGACATTATTACAAATTTATTGGCACATGATTCAATGAAATCGTTTCAGTAGATTAGAAGGCGAAACATTATAGACTGCCAAAATGATTACCTTCCTTCCTTTTTGGCTTTACCATTTAGTCAGGTAAAAATAGACAATTTATGTGATCATTTCAATATTTACCTGTGACTAGAGTACATCTCCTGAGGTAGAGATATTGTAAAGAAGGACAGGTATGGAGTAGGGCGCAGAGACCAGCATCAGTGACTGCGCTGCAGTCTGTCAGGTCTATGTATTCTATTGGCGGCCTTCTTGTAGTTAGCCTACTCTCCAGCCACGCCCACTCCGGCCAGTCTACGTTTGGACAGCCTGAAATTGTCATAATTTATTTTTCTTGATATCAATTTGCTAAATAATTTTACAGCCATATACGGATGCTGATAAGCTATATGTGTCAACCCACAAAAAGCCTAATTCGGAGATATTGATTTATTTTGATATACATACATATTTATTACGAAAAGGTTTGACATCTTTAGACGTCATTTTCTCGAATTGAAATCCATATGGCTTGACATAGTGTTTGCCTATCAGCGTTTATACAATAATAACAACATTTGTACGCAACCGATTTTAGCTATTGAATGTTGCTCGTCATTGCGTTGAAAAACTTTTTTTTTTCTTAATAAAATATATCTATAATACGTGTCACTAAATAAGGAATTTCCACCTGTACAAAAATTTATACAAATATACAAACTTTCTTTCTTTCTATTGTTTTTATTTTAAATTTTAGTATTTATATTTTAATTGGGTCACCGCACGTCAGTACGTATCAAAAAAAAGGGTACTATTGAAAACCAGCATTAGGTGCCCACCTATGAATTGCTGAATGGTATACCTATTTGGGACACGTATTTCGGACATTAGTTTTTGTATCGTTACTTTGTTTTATTGTTAATTTTATTTCTTTTTTTTTGTGTAAATGATAAGTTTTCTTTATTATTATTATTTTTTACTTTTTATTTTGTACCTAATTGTCATCTTGTCCCAAATAAAAGTGTTCTTTCTTTCTTTCTTTCTAAGTTTATGATAACATAAATTAGTAAGACAGTAATGTTTCAAATTTGTACCTAAATAAGTCTTAAAATACCATTATCTTCTCATCAAATTTTACTCAAACTTCGACAACAGGATCTCAACTTCAACAATATGAGATTATTCATCGGAATAATTGATGAGACGTTCAATATGTTCAAGTTTCTCGAATAATATACATTGTAAATTGAGGTTTACGACGAACAAAAGGTATTAATTTGGGGGATTCAAAGTTTTAATTATGGATCCTTTTATGATTAACGTTTGCTTCTTAGAAGTGGTGTCGTTGAAAGTGGAAGTTTTTGTAGTCAATTAAAACACAATTAAGTTGTTTCTTTTTTCTAAAAAATTCCTTAAAATTAATTCCTTTAAACTCATGGATAGAATAGAAAAATAGGAAATGCAAAATTTTTCCTTTTGTTTTCAGCCCCTTAAAAAGGAGGAGGTTCTCAATTCGTACTCGTTAATTTTCATCAAAATTAATTTGGTAATTTGTTTTTTAAATCTAAGATGAATTAGTATATCTTCCAAGTAAACGAAATTACTTAGTTTGCTGTGTTGAAGTCGGTTGCTTTATATAAAAAAAAATATAAATTATTTTTTATTATAATTTGCTGTGGCTTCATTTGCGTTACAAATCAAAGAAGCAAATGTAATGATCCCTAAATATTCAATGTATTTCGATATAAATCTATGAAGAGGACTATGGACAATGGACTGTACACTCTATTTTTATATTAATTTTCTGTTGCAAGAAGGGCTTCTTGCAACAGAAAAAAGTCAGTTATGATATTTTTATTAAGGGACTTACCTGTTAGATCAATATGCCTTAAGTCAACTAAATCTGTGATTATTGGTGCCAACGCTCTCGCGTCCATCGTGTTGGAGCCAGTTAACGCTAGATGAGTTAAATTTCTGAATGTAGCTGCTAAAAGTTGGGCACCAGCAACGGTCACCTGCAAACATATTATTTATTCATTTAAATGATTCTCCAACAATGTGTACACTAAACATAAACATTTTTTTCTTACTATAAAACTTAAAAGTAAGTGCCACAATTATTTATAGGAGAACACGGTATGCACAAATGATTTAACACACCAACACCTTATAATTTAAGTTAGTCAAATAAGAATAAGAAAAATTCAAACACAATAAAACAGTAAAAGTTAACAGGAATGGTTAAAATTAATGGAATGATATTGTTTGTTTTAATACAATATTTTTTAAACATATCGATGAAGCATTTATTTTATATAACTGGGTTTCGAAGTAAATGCTTAAATTATTTTACCTATGTTCTACTTATAACACCTATTCAAAATCAAGATACAATTAATCAAACAATCAAAAGTACTTTAGAATCGTCATAACAATAAATATTTAAATTAATGGAAAGAAAATGCTATTTAAAGAAACATTAAAGAATTTGCAGCCAACCCAATAAGTCATCATTGTTCGATGGAATTTTAATTTATGCTTAAAAAAAGCAATTGGCAACGACACTTATACTTTGTTCCCTAAGATTAAAATATGAAACATTGCGAGCACAATATGATAAATTAAAAAATAGCATCCATTTTACAGTGTTAAAAATCACTCATTACAATACTAGAAAACACATCAAAACGAATATTTTCTTAGATTTTCGCTATTACTATACTTTAAATTAAAAATATTTGTTTCGCATATAATAAATATTTTTATCATCTTGACGTTTGGAACTCTTAAGATCTACACTACACACATATAGACACTAATGTGTTACTTTAAGCTAAGTTCGAAATGTCAAGATTATAAATATTATTAATATACACGATTCAAATCGATTTAAAATAGATACAAGTCAAGTAAATAAGAAAATGTTAAAGCGTTCAAAATATTAACATTTGATAGAGTACCAATACATAAGGAACATCATCTAAGTAAGGGCAATAAGAATGTAAGGGAAATAATTTACCGCACAGGTCTTCGACCGCCACTCCCTGACTGCGCTCACGCAGGGACCAGCTCTAGCGCCCGCACATCGAGCGGCTATTTCCAAAGGACCTGCGGCTCGTACTCTTCTCCAAGGTTCCGGCCTCGCAGTTAGCCTGGCTACGAATCTTGACCATCTTCTACATACCCGTGACATTCGGCATAAGTCTGAGACCTAGAAGTGGAAAAATAATTATGTATTTTTTCCCTGTGGTTGTTACTTTAACAAATACATTTATTTTTTAGAAAAAATGAATGACAAAGATAACATATAAATAAACAAAGACCGCTCTTCAATTAAAAAAATCATGTACCTCTTATATATATATAAAAAAAAAAAATTACGTTCTGTAGTCGACTTCTTAGTATGTAAGTTCGTATACCCGCAATTTTTTTAGAAACTACTACTTCAATTACTGATCATTTTTTTAGTAATTAAATACATATTTATCAATATTTAGTATTAAGATCGTATGGAAAATTTCAAAGATAGACCATTAAATTCTTTAAAAACTAACGACAATTGACCCGCATTAGCAGCGAACGTATGGTATACAACATCCGTTCTGTTTGAAATCGCTTCTGTATTTGTACGAAAATAATTATGACACTATTATTATAAGTTTTAAACGAACCTAAATAAGAATTTAGAACAACCAAGATAATATTAGACTAGATACCTCAAGATAAGATAATATCTTCAGCCACAAAGCATCAGAGAGAGTGTTATCGCGGCGTCGTCGTGGCGGACCGCAGTCAGCCAGTGTATGGTAACCCTGGTCCAGGCTCAGCTCGCTTAGGTCTGCAGCGAGGGAGAGTGCTGGCTCGGGGGGAGGGGGCGGCCGTCTCCTGGCCCCCCCACAGACGCCCGGCCCAGAGCAACTCCCGCTTGACATTGTGCAGGAATTCTGAAACAATTGAAATGAATCTTATTTTTATTATTCAATACAATTCTTTGGTTACTGGCTTTTTATTTTAATTATTATTATAATTTAATTATTAGTAACATTGTTGTCATCGGAAGAATTATGAAAGATTTTATGTTAATTAATCTATAGGTATTAATTTTAGTTTTTGACCGCGACTTGGTGGCTTACGGTTTCGTTGATTTTAGATATAGCGTTCCATAATAATATTTATTTCTTACAACCTACATTATTTATGTTCGCTATAAAAATACCTAACACAGATTAAGAAAACATTTTTTTAAAGTACCAAGTTCGATTTCTAAGCCGTGTTAAGTTTTTCCGCAAATCTTTAAAAGCAGTTTTTCTTAACTTCATAATCGGTTACATGGTTCCTTTCAACAAATTTCTCTCGCTCTGATAATTTCAGAGTCCTTCCTACTGGCATCCGAATGAATCACAGATATATAGGTTAGTTTTCAAATTATCGTTATCAAAGAAAATAAAACAAGTAATGGTCTATATCGAATAAAATCAAAAGATATTGAAAAATCTTTGATAGTTCTAATTAGCTAAATCATCGTTAAATATGATCTTATTTCCGAACAACTAACAAAATTGTTAAAAGTCGTGTAATAAAATCCGAACAGTTCCACTTAAAAAGTAATGCTACTTTATGGAATCCATACATAAAAATTTCATACAACTTTTGCTATTAAATACAAAGATATTTGGGTGTATGACACATTTTATGACTAACTAGCCGCCGCCCGCAACTAACACGTAACATCATCAAATGTTTAGTGAGCATATAATAACTATACATATAACATACAAAGACGAAAAAGTTCTCGACTATTTTATCTTGCTATAAGGCCTTGCCTATAACCTATATACTATATAAATACATACGTAGGATACTTCGTCCTGATAACAGAATCTCATGCAATAATTACATAAATGGATTTTCAAATCTTAGCACGTACAAAAATACTTGGTCGTTGAAGAAGTAGTTAAAAAATTAAAAAAGTTGGTTGACAAAAAGTGAAGTAATATTTCACTTTTTGTCAACCAATTTCAAAATCATTTTTTTATTCGAAAGGGTGTCCTTTCAGATGTGTCCCATAGATTTTTATCAAGATCAGAGCACTAGAAATTGCGTATTTTGCTTTTGAAATCGGTATTTTTTAAGTCTCAGTTATTTCCTTTACTGGTAAACGGAGGATTAGCACAAATTTCAGAATCGGAATTGCAATTCAAAGAAAAAATGCTGCTAGCATTCATGCCACCATTCCACGGTGACATGATTTGTACTGTAGATATTTATCTAAATATGTTTGGAACTGTAAATATTAACGCTTCTCTGTTTTGTAAATACTATATAGAATGCAATTCTATTTCTATTGTTAAGGATGGCTTTATAATTATGTACATATTTTAATTGCCAATAAACAAAAAATACTTATAAAAAAATTAACTAAATGTATTTTATTATAAACAAGGGAACATTTGTCAACATCAACAACACATTTAAGTTAATATTTATAAAGCTGTCAGTTTTATGGTTCCACAATTTATAAGACAATTTAATTATTGAAATTGCTCTTAAGATATAATCATAAAATAAATGTATAATTACGAATTATCCTCGTAGGACAGCTTCAACATACACGGTGACCTTATTGTGCAATTAAGATGGTATGTCTTCACAATGGGCTAATAAATCAATCGAAAATGTCATTTGTAAGTCGCATTAATTTAATGCTTCAACGACGAATAAACTTTGTCCATTGTCAGTTATATGCTGTAATGGAACTATCACTCATTCGTCCTATATTGTGATAGTTAAAGGAGGCTTTTTGGTATAAAAATCAGAAATCAACTCTCAGAATGTTGTATATTTACAAATCTCTAAATGAGGTAGAGCCTAGCTCTCCTAGAAACCTAGCTGCGCGAGGTAGACCACTGACTACAGCTCGCATACGAACTGGCTCGACAGCGGCAGTAGGTACTTAACTCGCACAGAAGATCGGCGTGAAATAAGAGAAGTTGAGTAAGAGAAGTCTAACCCCTCCCCAATTCATTTTCTCACCTTATATTCTTAAAAGGGATAAAGGGTAAAACCCTTTATCCCTTTTATGTCTGAGAATGCTTTCGTTGCTGCTTTGGTGCTGCAAATATTCATAGATGGCTGTGATCACTTTACATCAGGTGTTTAGATTTTTCGTTTGCCAAATAAATATTTTATAATCCACACGTTTAGTATAATATCATAAACCGTAATGTAGTTTATAAGAAGCTTAGCAAAACAAACCAATATAATCGGATTGAAACATCAAAGAAATTATGTAAACCGTTATCTTTCCGAAAATGGGCATACAAGAGCAATATAAAAATGCTAATAAGGTAAATTTTTGCTTTTAACCTAATAAGATATACTAATAAAACAACACGATAAATTTTTATCTCCACTAATATATAAAACTGAAGAGTTTGTTCGTTTGTTTAAGCTCACCTTACACTTACCTCATACGTGAGTCGATTAAAAAAATATATTCTTTTTTCAATAAATATATAGTTAAAAATCCTGTTGTTATGTTCAGTCTATTTTTCTGTACTTGTGTTAAAGTTAGAGATGAGAAATTGTCGGCCGAATTATTGAACTGAATGATTTTTTATAATGAAAAATAATGTTAAAAAGTTCGTCATTATCGTTTCAGGTATTGTTAGCAATAGGACATGTAAAGAAAAATAGATTTCCTATCAAAATAGGTTAGAGAAGTTCATATCTTTAATTTCGTCATTTTAAGAATATGCATTTTTAAGCTATTAAGAGCTATTTGAAACCGAAAATTCACTAGAAAAGAACCGCGTTAAATACCTATACGGTGAAGCTATAACATTCATTAATAAAAAACACGACAAATTTATTTATAAAATAAATTAACGATAGTTTTATGATTTCAAGCATTGCGTGGGAGGATTAGATTTTTATATATATATATCTGTTCCGAATTCTAATTCGGCAATTAAATACCCGTATAACGACCGGTATAATATACCGTATTAATTCATTATTCCAATCCTACGTCGACTAAATAATTAGTTGCATACCAACACCTTAATGCAATAAACGGGTTCCTATTCGACGGAAGTGTCATTAAAATCTACATAATGCAAACTGATACTTATATTAGGAGTCACAACACTAATGTTCATGCAATTAAACATAGATATCTTATAAATTAAATCGTCGTATGTATTTCATAACATAAACATTACGTTAAATAAAAAATTCGTTGTGGAAACTGCTGAAAGAAATGAAAACTTCAAACTACAAAATTGCATTAAAATACTTTATCCTTCATTTTCCACCTCGTAACATAAAAGTGCGCAGGAGTGGATTCGATGCGTCAATATCTGCAGGAAGATGACAAGATTCTAAAAGATTTTTCTTACCAACAATCACAAAACGCACCTGAAGAAGTTTTCACTTTAATAATTATTTTGAACGTATTCCGTGGCCTGATTTTAGACATGGCTAGAAATATATATAAAATATTACATAGGTTACTCAAAAAATGTATACGGTATTAAGTAGATTGTGTAGTTTATATGACATGGTCACTCGTCCTTTTAACTGGCGATTAATTGTTAAAACACAACACCAAAAAAAGGAGAAGTTTTAGTATAAAAAATAATCAAAATATCAAAGTGTAGCATTTTTTATAGCAATCATTTTTAAACAATTACCCTCTTAATCTCAAAATACTAAATATATAAGGTATAATGTATATAAACATAAACCAAAGAATTGAATTGAATTAAATAATGTATAGATGTATAACCTATACCGCCAATTACATGCCTACATTAATCTAATAAATACGTAGAATTTTTTCAATTAAAGATGGCGGATATAAATTAAACAGACTAGACAATAATTCAAGCAATTTCTTTTCCCCGCTACTGATGCAGAGTTATGCATTTTTTGCCTCCTAATATGTGTTTGGTATGATGGTTTATTAAGGTAGTAATCATTGAAACTAGCTTTAACGCTAACGAATGCGAATTCTACGAGTATTCTTTATCTGTTTCAATATAGCTATGCATCGCATTTTTACCACATATTGCGTTTTTTACGAAGGAGACACGTAAACAATGATAATAGTTTTGTTTTTAATAAACCAAAATGGCAACATTAATTTACTTTTAATTTTGGCGGTTATTTTAGTACATTTTCTTTAAAAACTTTCATAGTATCCTTAATGAGAAATATAACAGAAATAACTTTAAGGTCTCTAAGACGATAAAATATGCAACAAAAAATCGTGGTGTGTTAAACTTATTCTGTCATACTACAAAAGACGCATTAAAACCATGTTGAACACGTGTCTAGCTAAACAGTGCTTAAAAATTAAACATTGCTTAAAATATTATATAAATTACTTAACAGCGAATAAACTCATAAAAAAACTTATTGATAAAATGTTATACGTTACATTTGACAGCTGAAATAGGTTTTAGACATCTATTAAATTCACTTAAACGTATGTTAATCTATATCTAAAGTATGTTTAACTCAAAACTGTACTTAGACGCGGATTTGTGGTACGGTATTTTTTAAACACGCGTTTAACGTCTGTTTAAATCTTTTGTAGTAAGGCAGATTGTTATTAAAATCGTAAAGAGATAGGGCTTTTCCCAGTAGGATATTTACGGAGCTTACTGAATATATTCGCAGCAGCAACAATGTAAGGTAACTTAGTGATAAAGGAGGAATATACTGACAGTATAGTGTTACTATCTAAGGACAGTAACATTTTACACTTACAAGTAAAACTTACTATCTTGTAATTTTACAAGTAAAAGGAAGGTCATTAAAACTCTAATTATAATTTCCGTAAGTAATACGTTATAACCCAAGATTTGCACTTATAAGTTTTGCTCTCAGTTATTCATAAAGATTTACATAAGTTATTTCTCATTAGCTTACATTGAAAGAATTTACAAATTTACGTTATTTCATACTACTTTGTTCGCGCAATTTTCGTAAGAAGGCGTACAAAAGTTTTTACTTTGCGTATTAAGATATAGATTCCAGTCCCTTAGAATTAACGTCATGCAATCAGGTAACTATCGAAAATGAACATTAAAATACAATTCTTAGTAAAACAATAGTGAAAAGCCAACATCAGATCCTTTTGAGTGAGTCGGAAACATAACGCTCATCTCATACATTTATCTTGCTTCCTATTATAATAAATAAACGCATCACACTCAACGGCCCCCATAAAATCTCATGGTCTTGTATCGGGGGTCCGGAAACACATAGAACACAAACATCCTGACCATGTCAAACGTCCGTATGGCCATTACAGACGTTTGCTGTGAGCGGGGATCAAACCTGCGACCCTTTGCGCTTCAGTCAGTTACACCACCACTGCGCCAACATGTCTGTCTTCTATTGCTCTTTATCTTTCATTCCTTTTGAATTTGTTATAGTATTTGCAAATGTTCGTTAGTGGAAGCGAATACTTAACATCAGGTGACCTGCCTGCTTGTTCATCCGCTATTGTAATTTTAAAAAATCTTATAACACATATAATTCGAAATTCTTATTCTTTACTTTCACAAATGAAGCACGAAAATTTTCGTAAATTAAAGTAAATTAAATTAAGTAAATTCTTTTCACAGGTTTATGTATTATGTAGAACAACATACGCTTATAGATGATTACACATGTCGCTACCGAAATATTTGTGACGTATTAAGCATAGGTTACATAATTTATTTGAAAGTAGACCGGCAAATCCAATTTATCAATAAAATCAACATTCCTAGATAAGATAATTGCCGAATTCCTCTTAATATGACAAGAGAAAGTAAATAATAAATTAATAAACCAGTTTCGATTAATTTTGTCAAGATTCGAAAAGAATATAAAAAGTATTTCCGTAAGGATTTCTACACACAATAAATTATTTTGACTACAATATTAACTATTGTATCAATACTAATATTATAAAGGAGTAACTCGGTCAACCAATCGATTTGTTAAGCATTCAAGTCTAAATCGCTAAATACATATTAATGGATTTTGATAAAGTTATCGATTGGACCTGGAAAAGATCTTTTTATCTCGAAATTAAGTATTAAGTATGAAAGCTTCTACGGAAGTCGTAGAGAGCAATCAACTACTTTTTACTGAAAAATTTAATTGGAAAAATTTGTAATTAAGAAAGTAAATCTGTAAATGTCCTACGACTAGGCAAAGGCCAGGTTAAGAGCTTAATCCACCACGCTGCTTCAGTGCGGGTTGGCGGAAATACGATATACGTGTCAGAATTTCACGCGGGCACATGAATTCATCACGATTTTTAATTCACCGCCGAGCACGAGATTAATTTAAACTCAAAAGCCCTTGAAAACTCAGCGGTGCTAGCCGGAGTTTGAAAATGCGATCATCGGGTAACATCGACACGTTGAATCCACTAGACCATCCCGTCTCTTTTATTTTGTAATTTCCCTCAACAAAGAAAGGCACTTAATACCTATATTTATCCATGAAATATAATAAAGAAAGAGCGAATTTTATATTTGCAGAATAAATTCCTACTAAACAATTTTAAAACTTACGATACGATTTTAAAGATACATTTTAATAAATGATCAAATCATTTTACACGTATACATGCGCATTAAAATATTTAAAAAGAAAATTTACATTATCGCGAACGAATCCACGAGTTAAAGCTAGTTAAATAATAGAAATAAATAATAGCTTTAGAATATAGAAAAAAAAAACATTTTCTTGTTAAAGTAATAATTATATTATTAAAGCATGAGTAATAAATAAGGAATTTATAGCCCGATTAAGGCTTTTAAACTATCAATTAACTAAAAATCATAAGTATTCATTTAGAGTCTATTTTGCATTATTTTCCAATTATCACTATGACTCACATGCAAAAAACACTAATGTATAAAGCTGAAAAGCTTGTTTGTTTTTTTTTTAAGTAATTTCCCTAGATTCTATTTAACGAATTTGAAATTAGGCACTTGTAAGTATACAAAAAGGTAATTTTTGATAGATTATTAAAAAATCCTACACTGATTTTATTGTTACGGCTATGGGCTGATGATATCGTTAAACATAAGTCAGTTTGTTTGTATGGGACAAAAGGATTACAATAGCGTTTTGTAAGAAACAAAACAATGTAAAAAAACATCTCGAACATCATGTTTCCAGCGCGGCACATTACAAAGATTTCTAGATAACGAAATTATTTAAAACGTTCAAAGTACATCATTCATCGCCTACAATCCTGTCTTCGCTATGATTATAAAACAATTTATTGCAGTCAAGTGTTCGACGACATCGAGATTGATGTCGATAACATCGATAAAAAATACAACAAAGTTTAATTTTATGTTCTAAATTACACCTTAATTCTATGGTAATAAGGATTAACACATCCTGTGTACTAAAACGCCGTCTCTTTCCCTTTAGCCCGCCGACACCCACCTACACTTGGAATTCGCAATTTATGCTATTCGATTCTGTAACCACGACGTCTCCGAGACATCGATGTTAAGATATTGTGTACCGATTGTTTTCGATTTGCGATCGACCAGGAATAGTTGCTGTTCGGAAAATTTACGGCCAGTTTGAATTATTTTTAAGCTCTATTGCAAGCGAACGTGCTAAGGCCATGTTCTGCTGACAACTAAAAATGAAGGTTACGATTTCGCCACATTTAATTGTATCCTCTTCTTCTAATATCCCTAAAAATGTTAAAAATGATAATGATAAAAATAATTAATATAATAATAACTTTTCAACGTCTAAGGCCGCTATTATGCCGTGAGCAAAACCAGAAAGCTACATACAAAACATTTATGAGTTCATCAGTTAACGGCTCATTATCAATGATTCAAGGGCGAGAATTACACTTACAAGTTTTCCTCTCAGACTTCAATTCAATTCTTTTTATGGCTTTTCGTTGTGCCAATTAGACACATTATTTCGCCAATGTGTGGAATGGAGTAAACACGATAGACATTGATCCGTGGGGTCGAGAATCCAACCTGAACTAAATTTTGAAAACACCCTAAGATAGTGAGCCTCACATAAAGATTTACATAATTTGTTTGTCATTGCTTTACACCTGAGAGAATTAACTGTCAGTGACTTATTTTTGACAGACCCAAAGCTTTCGTAAGACTTCCTATATAACTAGTTAAGCTTCGATTCTTGACCGCACCGATCAATCTTCATCATGTTTTCTCCATTCCACGTGACATTGGCGAAATAATATGTAATTGGCACAACTAAAAGGCATTAACCAAAGAGTTACATACTCACGAGAATAAAACTTACAAATTTTATTCTCGCCTAAGTTTATTAAGTACTCGTTTGAATGAAAGAATGTATGTATGTTATTTTTAATTAAAATCAAACAACTCCAAGTAACAATACAACGTCTCATCTTTAATGAAGTATTTTGGTCTTCTCAAATACTTTAAGCGTAAGCAAATATTCTTTGAAAATATGTTCAAAATAATTTATTGACAGTGTTCGGTTATAATGATCGATTATTCTATATAAGGTAAATTATGTAGGCTAATTCTGAGCTTCAAGATGTGGCGCTAACATTTGCGGGCCAACGCGCGCCCTTGGTTCTAATGGTTCTAATAACTACTCGCTTGTAATGTTTGGGCTACTTAATCAACTAAAAATGTTAGCTTAGTTGTTGTAGTTAACTGTATGTTTATATTTTACATGTCCTGTAATACAATAATACATACTGATCTTTTTACTATTCCATAAATCTACTGGTAAATCTGTTTCCATAAATTGTTTTTTATTCTGATGTAATAAAAGAAATCATGCACTTGAGGGTTAGTAACAGCCTGTAAATATCCCACTGCTGGGCAAAGGCCTCCTCTCCTATTAAGGAGAAGGTTTAGAGCTTAATCCACCACGCTGCTCCACTGCGGCTTGGCGGATATACATGTGTCAGAATTTCTCCCGGCACAGGCAGGTTTCCTCACGATGTTTTTCTTCACCGCCGAGCTCGAGATGAATTTAAACATTAATTCAGCACTTGAAAAATCAGCGGTGCTAGCCGGGGTTTGAACCCACGATCATCGGTTGAGATCGACGTGTTCTAAACACTAGGCCATCTCGGCTCATTTGAGGGTTAAATGGTAATTATTACGTTTAAGATACGTATTAGTTATACATGATTTATATATCATACGTATAAAGTTACTTATTTATGTGTTATTTATTTTTAAAAAAATAATAAATAAAAATACATATGTCGAACGGTTTTACTAACTATAAATCTTTGAATGTTTTGGACCACTCTTATCAACAAGTAAGCTAAATAGACCTTAATATAAACGTCAATAAGAAACGATTTATTATGATTTAATAAAATCATTCCGTTTATAAATGTAACAGTACATTATACAGTTGTATTCAATAATTTGTACACACCTTATCTGTGTCCTAATAAATTATTAAAATACTATGTCATAGCTTTTCTTAGCTCACCCAGTGTAATAAATTTTCCTTTAGGTTATATCGGAGATACGTTTAAATATTATATATAACTAGTGTTGTCCAGGCGTTAAAATGCCACCTAAAGTATGTATATAGATTTTTTAGGTAACAGAACCCTTGTAGGTATCTCCAGAACATCCTATCAAAGTTTCATCACATTCTGATCAAAGGTTTCGGAACGTATAGAAGACAAATACATATATACAACATTGATTTTTTTTATATAGACCAGATGATTTCGCGACTTTGTCTACATAGAAATTTTCATCCTTGAAGTCTTTCATCTCCTTCAAGTTTTATTTTAGCAACCAAAAGTAACCTATATCCTTCTCCAAATTCCGGTCTATCGCTATGGCAAAATTTATTAAAATTGGATCAGCGAGATCGATGTACAAAAGTAAAAATGAGACAAACAGACAGTAAGATAAACAGAGTTTTATTCACTTTATAATATTAGTATGTCTGTGGATTATAATCATTAACCTTCCTCAATAAACAAATATATTTTTAAATAGTAGGTTGATAGTTGAATTAAAATTAATATTGAATGTTAGATAATTACAAAGTTTTGTTTTCGAGTGTACAGAATACAGATTATTAGTATTCACCGAGCACTATAACACATTGCAAGAAATGTAATTTATCACGTGGTAACAACCCTATTACGACTAATAATATACGTTTATTTGACCTCTTTGTACATAACATTAAGGTACACAGTTCACACAACAACTCAGTCGTACATAGTAATAGCTGACATATAAATTTAGTCCTTATTTCTGTGGTATTAAAATCTATAAGCACGCATATGAGTCCAGGTGCGCCAAGGGCGACGCGTGGGCATAGTGAATGTTGGCGCCAAAGCCATATTGGAATTTGAATTTATAGAACAGCAACCGTCAAACTAATCAAAATGGCGCAGTTTATAATTGATTGTCATGTTAACCGAAATCGGTCTTAAATGTTATTATTTTGAGTGCAATATATATTGCAATAGCTTACCCATGAGTCAAAGTCTTAGAAGACTTTTCTCAAAAAATACAGTACATAATGATTTATTTTATTAATTACATATTATTATTTATGTACAAACCATATATTTTCGTAAAACTATTTTATGACAATTTAAATAACTAATAAAAATTCGATTTAGCGAAAATACTAGCAGTAGTCGTAGCTCGCCATTGTAGAAGCTGTTTTCATCAAAACTTGGATCATTTCATATTTTAAACGTTCTCAATTTCACGGCTGAATCTCAACACGCCCTTGAGGCTGTCAAAGCTTATAGGAAAATCAATAATTAATTTAAACATTTCGAGAACTAATTACCCTTACGTTCCAGATACGAAATTCTTAATATGATGTTTTTTTATGATATAACAAATAAAATAATAAGTATTTTTATAATATTGTTGAAATAAAACTATTTAAAACGGATTTTAAATCGCGTATATTAATTATTTTATTTTGAGATTGATAATACAAGCGAACTTTTCTTCCCTTACTTCTTATTCCTCCGTCTCGTTTGTGGCTCGTCTACTGCTGCAAATGCCCATGAGCAGCTGATCACTAAACATCAGACGATCATCTCACCTGCAGCGAATTATTATGATATAAATTCTAACCAAGAAATATCCTTAATTAATAACAAATATTGTACAGCCAATGGATATAACTAAAATTTTATATGAAATATAGAAAGATGAAAACATACACTCAACCAGACAGAACATACACCGAAGTAACTATATTTATTAAATGATTTAGTTCACAAAATACTGACCTTTATTAGAATAAATGAGGTCTTAAATCTGATACAACATTTTAAGTGAAAAACATATTCGGGAGACGTATTTCCATTAGCTAAGTATTTTGCGGAAAACAGTAAGGATCTAAATATAAGCTAAAAGGGTGATAATGGAGCGTTTAGAAAAAGTAAAAAGCCATGCACGGACTATGCGTCCTTGGGTACATATCATCGTTTATGTTTCAAAATAAATAAAAATTAGCAACATTATGATAGAACAAATACCTGCATAATTTTACATAAACATCATGTTAAATTAGTAATTAATTTAATAGTAAAGATCATAAGTAATTTATTTACTACTTAAAAAACAAATTGTATAGTTTTGTAACAGTGTTTATATCAAATTATACGAGTACAGTTTTCAGCTAGAGCCCTACAATTGCTAACTTTGACTACCATTGTGATCGAACTTAAACGAAGATGTACTCGTATTTTGTCACAATGAAACTCGTGCATGTACACATACAACATTAGACAAGTTTGTATGAATTGCAATGAAACTGAGTGCAAGGTATAGGCTTGAATGTTCGTTGCAGCAAGTATTAACAATGTATTTTACTGAACGCGTATCCGGGAACGCCCAGTCCGTAGATGGCTTTAATTTCAAAAGTTTATTGTCGTGTTAGATTTATGAATAATTTATATAATTTTACTACATTATAACTTTATTAATTTCACATTTTATGGAATAAAAAGAATAAGCGAATATAAATTTCATTATAAAATACACATATAACACGATTTCTTTTAACCATTTCCATGTGTATACAAAATTAATTAGAAAACATTATGTAATACCAAATTTAAGAAAAACTGTGTTAAGATATTTAAAAAATCTTTACCACCAGTGCAGCAGTATTCTCTCTCAACAAAATGAAAATATTAATCCCAATAAAACAATGAACGAATATTTATTTATTTCTGTATTTGCAACGCAATAAATTGTATTAACTGATTGGTTTTAATTGATCAGCTCGGAACAGCCGCAACAATAAACCAATATTGAAATAAATGATCGACATAACATTTGATTGGGAGTCCGTAATCATGAATAATCGATTGAACACGCCAATCTGTTCCTCGTTAGTTCAACTAAAACGTCTTTAACTGCTATGTCTAAAGCATAAAACACCATTACACACGCAATGATTATATAACGGACTCGCTGTGCCTCGCGGTTTCAGCCGCGTTAATTTGAGAAACAATTAAATTTATACAATGTATACCTACGTCCTTGCTTGAATTGGATATTGTTCACTATTTCATTGGTTTCAATTTTAATTTCGCGTATTTTTTTATTTAATCATTAAAATAAATATTTTTTAAGTAACCCAAGTTACTCCTTATACCATTAGCTATCTGTAAGTGAAAGTCGCGTCAAAATCGGTTCAGCCGTTTCGAAGATTAGCCGGCAAACAAGCAGGCAGACAGTCAGACAGACCGACAGTAAAATTTTAAAAATTGATTCTTTTATGTAAGTACTGTATATACTGTCATATGGATTTAATGAAAAGCTGTTAATTTATAATTACAAACAGACATTTCAATTTTATTCATTAGTATGGATATGGATAAGATCATATGGGGCAATTAAATTATTTTATAAGCATATTTTGCTTTAGAATCTATGTTTTATAACCGACTTCAAAACGGGTTTATTACCTCATAACTGTGTTACTTAGTTACCATTTTTGAATTGTTTTTGGTTAAAATCGTTTCTTTTAGATTGGTTCCGTAGATTTTATCAAAATTAGTTCAGTAATTTGGTTTTAAATAACTTTATCGTCCTAGTAAACTAAATTACGTATTTTGCTTTTGAACACATATTTTATCTATAGTTTATAATAAAAACTTCATATAAAGTCACATCATTTGCAGATAATTCTTATTTTTTTCAGTTATAGTTATAATTAAAAAAAAATCAATTAAAATCCCTTGTATGTTTGATTGTTATGTTACCCTATTCAAGCCATAATTAAATTATATATAACTATAGTCATAAAATATAATTGACGGTTAACAACTATTCACGTTGATAAGCAATACTGTGTCAACCCGGACTTCATTTTGAGAAGATGACCTCTAAAGATGTCAAACCTATTATTAACAAATTAGTTTAAAGACGTGTATATCCATCTTTTCTTTTCTATTTTGATAAAAAATATAATGACTTAAAAGCAGATTATAGTAAATGGTTTTATATAATAATTCTATTTTCAAATATGGGGTTATTGCTTATTGCAAAATATGGAATACGCTTCAGTACTCGAAAGATTAAATTAGGAAACTTTTTTCCAAATTAATTTAGTTTAGACGACTTGATTTTGTTTTGAATAATGTTAAATAGGTGTCGTATTATCAGAATACATTCATATCTCCGATTTTGGCTTTTTGTGGGTTGACACATTATTATTTCAGCATCCGACTATTGCAAGCAGCATCGATGCAAATATCATTAAGACAGTTCTGTATAAAGAATTGCATTTCGGAATATTAAAATAGACAGACGGCCAATGAAGTGGCCGATTTGATCATATACCTAAGACATAATCATACGTATATAAATCCTTTAGAAATTATTGAGACGTACATTTTAATGGTTATATTGATCGATTAATTATCGGGCATTTAATACGAGATTATTTTTTGTTACATTAATTAGATTCGGACGTATAGAAGATTTATTTTATTACTATAATTACTGTTACCTTATATATTAATGAAAAAAATATATAATCATAGGCGCATATTTGGATGCTGATAAGCAATAATGTGTCAACCCACAAAAAGTCAAATTTAGAGATATTGATGTATTCTGATAATGCATTTCGTATTTTACATTATACAAAATTTTTTCAAGTCATTTGAACTAAATAAGTACGGAAAAAAGTTTCTTAATCAAATGCTTAGATTATTGAAGTAAGTTCCATATTTTGGATTATGCTTTAATTTAATATATTTGAAAACTTATTATAAGATAAAAATCTTTACTAGCCTATCTGCTATAAATTAATTATACTTTTTATCAAAATAGAAAAGAAAAGATGGATATATGCTTCTTCAAACAGATGTGTTAAGAATAGGTTCGAAATTTTTAGACGCCATTTTCTCAAAATAAAGTCCGTGTGGCTTGACACAGTATTGCATATCAGCATCCATTTATCAGTCGTGTCTTGGACAACTATTGTCGACATAAAACTTTTTTAGACAGAACAATTTACTGCGATCGTGGTCACGAGTAGTTATGATAGTCGGTATAATCAAAATCTATACTTATATTGTAAAGCTGAAGAGTTTGTTTCTTTGTTTGAAAGCGCTTATCTCAGGAATTACTGTTTCGAATTGAAAAATTATTTTTGTATTAAACAGTTTATTTTTTGAGGAAGGCTAAAGGCTATATTACATCACGCTACGACTCACAGTAACAAAGCAGTTACCATAAATGCAAATGAAACCGCAAGAAACAACTAGTTATTAATATCCGCGATTTCAATCCGTTTAAAATCGTTTTATTTCAACAATTGTCGGATTCATTAAGCCACATTGATATGTGGTGTAATTAATCTTATAGTAGTTGAAATAAAACTTTTTGTTAATGTCTTTTTGTCTGTGTAAGGCGAGATTTACATTTGTAAGTCATACTCTCGTGTTTGACTTAAAACATCTTTGTAACCTGGTAACAGTTACCTAGGATAACACTCATAAGTTTTGCTCTCAGGCTTTCATAAAGATTTACATAAGTTATTTTTCATTGCTTTACACATGAAGTAATTTACTGTAATTTCCTTTATTTTTGACATACACAGCTTTTGTAATGTTACTAGGTAACTGTTATCGCGATTATCACTGGTTCAAATCCCGGCAAGCACCGCTTATTTTTAAGTGCTAAATTAGTTTGGATTCATCTCGGATTCAGGAGAAGGCTTAGAGCTTAATCCAGCACGCTGCTCCACTGCAGGCTGGCGGATATACATGCAGGTTTCCTTGCGATGTTTTCCCTTACCGCCGAGCTCGAGATTATCGATATTACCAGAAAAATCAGCGGTGCTAGCCATTGTTTGAACCCGCGATCATCGGTTCAAATCGACGTGTTCTAACCACTAGGCCATTTCGACTACACTAGACCATCTCGGCTCATATTTTTATTAGTTTACCTAAGAAATAACGAAAGAAACAGTTTATTTTGATAGAATACTAAGATAGAGATTCGCTATAGCTTGCAACAGGTTCTATAGAGTCTGGCCGACTGGTGGCCGGTAAGCTATGTAGCTTTGATACGGTGAGTAAGAAAGCCGGAAACTGATCCTGAACCGTACAGAAACTACATGTTCGTGTAACGTATGATACAATTATTATATAACAATCTAACTGTAGAAATAAACTAAAGGTGTTTACAAACCAAATCTTATTACATTGAATAGAATTTGTCACGATAAATTGAGTTTGTGTCTTACCCATAAAAGCCTTATGTATGTAATATATAAAAGGCAACCGTTACTGACTGACTGATTTATCAAAGTACAACTCAAATCACGATTACTGTTTACATAATATGTACGAAAATGTCATAAACTTAGACGTTTATGTAATTTTTTAAATCAACATATCTTATACGTCCAAATTTAGATGAATCTGAAAACGTTGATCGCTTTATGAATACTCTTTAGTCTATATTTACAAAATAAAAATCGATATATTTTTTACGCACATATTTTATACACTGCCATACCGTGCATTCGATCACGCAAAAACTTTGTCGACTTATTATTGGAGGTGCCGATAGATTAACGAAAGTGTAGCCGCGGCTTAAGATTGTAATATGTATATACTTTATAGTAATCCGTTCAAAATCTGTAAACTTTTATATGGTGAAACTTCCATATTAACCGGATTTATATTTCACGTAAATCCAAAGAAAACAAATAAAACTTTCCTCTTTTTAAAAGGATATCGTCTGTTTTTCATCGCAAAAAACTCAATTTCCAAATAATATCGTGCACAACTCAGTACAAATAAGGACTTGTTTTACATCTACGACCTAAATAAGTTCTAACTTCAATTCCCTCATAAAACTAAATATACGTTGTACGCTACAAAACTATTAAAGACAATTTTCACAAGTCGTGTCTTTATTGTGAACGCAGACTCTACCAAAGAACATACATGCGATGGAAGTGATAACGCCAATCAAAAGTGTCAAACATTGCATAGATCGATGTGAACGATGATATTTTATAACTATAGATATGTTACGTTCTTACTTTTTGGCGTTAAAAGTCTGTGCTAATTTCTAATTTTAAGAACTGGGGTTTTAACTAGGTAACGACTATTTAAGCGCAAAAATTTATGCAATAATAGCAGATCTATGCTAATCTATTTTTCTTCACTTGTCTTATTTAGCAAACAAATATGGCTTTCTAGCCACACCTAAGAGTTAGATAAGAAATTATCGACTGAATGATTGTACTGGAACGTTTTTTATAATGAAAAAAATTATTCGAAAATTCGAGATTTTCGTTGGACTATTGTTACCAAAATAAAGACAAATAAAAAATAGACTATATAAAATAACTTTGTATGTAAAATTACAATATTATTACTTTTGTTTTATGGTTTAATTGATATTCAAAAAAAATTATAATAAAAATATTAACGAAGCCGGTTTCAGGACTATGTTTCCGGTAACGCTTTGATATGTGATATTATGTAAGCCGAGATCTAATTATAAAATTTTAAACTAATAAATTTCTCTCTTTTATAGCCTTTTAAGTCGGAACACGTTTCATTAATATACATTTTCACATGTTCGTCAGGTTTCCAAAACATATTACCAAAGTCGTAAAAACTAGTTGTTTATTAATTTGTGTTAATCCACGCTTAAGGAAATACAACAATTTTTAAAATCGTTTCTTTTCAATTAAAAGTGTAAAATCAGTTCACTAAATGAAAATTTCATGTGTGGAATTAATGGAAAAATATATAATTAATTGCTACATAATCGTAAACTATACGAAATAGGTAATACTGTTCTAAAAAGTTTATCTTCTATGTGTATTCTGAAATGCTAACCAAAGTTAATTACACAGCATATTTTAATTGAAATCTTTAGCCGTCTTACGACGACATCAAATAACACACCATTAGCTTTGGATAAGCTTTTACATATAATTGATGTCGTTACAAAAGAACAAAAATCACTTTTCGACACTAACGACCACAGAGCTTCCCGGACCCTGCAACATACGTAATTCATACACGTAATTGAACCAATCGGAATATTGACGTACTATTTACTATAGGAATTAATACCAAATTCGCAATAAACATATAATTGCCTTTTACCGTTAAAGACTGACCAGCAAGCTAATTACCGTGAGCTATCGCTATCGCGACGCGTTTCAATTTGATAGTTGATTTCTGACTTTTGTACTAATATAAAACAATTCAAACGTCAAAATGTATTTGGTTACGATGGCGATAAATCCACTCAATTACTCACCAATACGCTGTCAATTATGTCAAACGTCAATTACTTACAATAACTTTACCAATTTGTTTCGAATGTAACCCAGCGCACTGAGTTTCTAATGTGGTTTTGCAAACTGTACACTGTACTGCTTGTGTTTTAATACTTATGAAGAAAGTTCAGCGCCCTCTATCGCGTAACGGTTGGCACTATATTTTGTCCATACTATATACAGTATTGTGTTTGCTAAATCACACTACAACTTCTGTTTGGTCTTAAAACTCTAATTGACTGACGTAAGGCGTTGCTTGTTTTCTTAGCAGTGCCCTATATCCCCACTAATAATGTCGGACGATAAAACTTTACCCGATCATTACAATAATTCGTCTGCAAATACATTCTCAGGTTGTTGTTATTATAAATTCTTCATTTAACTGCCTTTTCAAATTACTTTTACCTATAACTGTCTTACTGATTACACGAATAAAACGCCTCTATAACTGTTAATATCCCTCCTTCTATTTTAATAAATTATATTACATTCTAAATATTCTTCTGGGTCAGTCGTGTAATGAAAAGGAGTTTACGAGTACATAACAAAAAGCTTCATACCATTTCCAACGACCTCTGTTCTTAGACTTCAACAATAGATGCAAGTGCCATATTCGGACCGATTGCATCGACCCTTTCTCCGTTCACCGATTAACTTCGATATACAGTTGGGAAATCGTTTATGAAACTAGCTTGGTTATGAGAAATAGTTCAGATAAAATACGTGACATAATGTAGCAGTGCTGGTGTTGCTAGAATTCATTCTTTATTAAAAATGTTTTGTTCAAGTATCTATCACCTATACAACAAAATTTTCTTGATAGATAACAGAGTTGATTTACAGCGGTAGCATAATTCAAAAGACAATTATTCATCATAATTTTAGTAAATAATAATTAGTATTAATTTTAAGTGTTTTCATCGCCTATAATTATATCTATAGATTATTTCTTTAATTTATACTATTCATAATATGTGTACTTTAGTTTTATCTTTTAAGAGCTGAATTATTATATTTGTATTTCTTTTAAGAGATACTTTTATTTAAGTAAGTTATATTATCAATAAGAAATCTGTGTTTATATAGTTTTAGATTGTAGCTTAGTCAATGTGTACTGTTTGTCTATTCATTGTAATTTTAGTTACGTTTTGTAAAATAAATACGTTACATAATAATACAAGATGTGTAGTTATGTAACACTAGTTGACCCGGTGAACTTCGTACAGCCTAACAGTCGATTCTTTATTTTTATATTTTTTTCTAGACTTTTTCAGATAATTGTTTAAATTTTTCTTGCCGTAAGAACCATCCTCGAACTTCAAGGAATATTATAAATAAAAATCAGCCAAGTGCGTGTCGGGCCACGCACAATGTAGGGTTCCGTAGTTGTTAGAATTGTCAAGATCGGTCAAGCAATCTTCGAGTACCTATTTTCGTAAAAATGTTTGAATGTGAATTATACTAACGATTTTGAACATTAAATGTTCGTCGATTATTTATTATTCTAACACTTGTAAAATATACTTAGCGCCGATAATTTTCCTTCCTGATTAGCGCCTATGAAATCTATGGTGATTTGGTTGAAAACTTCATAAGCGCGATTCAGAATCACTCGCGACATGTTTTATTGAGACATTGTTTTATACCTTATTTTATATTTAATTTTAATTTAAACTTATTAAATATTTATTTATTTATTCATTTAAATTCATATATTAATTTAAAATTATTAATATTTACATAATGTGATGCTTTAAAAAGTGAAATATTTATTTTTACTTAGATCATCTATAACTCGATAACCATAAGAACCAACATAGCCGTGATAATTTTCCTTTTAAATTCATTATATGTACCGCTATCGTGAATTTTTTCATATTTTTAGACGCAGCAGTTTAGTGGGTAGAGGGGGGGGACACTTGACTCTAAGAAAAATTGACACTTCAAAGCTTAATATTTCGGAAACAGTTCGTCGTTCGGAAAAATGGTTTTCCCACACTTATAATATTTTTAAAAGACCTATCTAACGATACCCCACAACATGGGATAAATGAGAAAAAAAATTTTTGGTCTCTCTTAACACATAGGGAAGACACCCTGAAAAAAAAATATTTTTAAGATTTTATTGTACGACTTTCTCGGCGTAATTCATATGTATACTCATACCGAATTACAGCTTTCTGGTATTAAGGGTTTCGGAGCAAAGCCGCGGACAGACAGACAGACAGACAGACGGACAGACAGACAGACAGACAGACGGACATGGCGAAACTATAAGGGTTCCGTTTTTTACTACGGAACCCTAAAAACGAATTAGCGAAATCGGTTGCTCTCGAAATTTGCCTAAGCCTTAGCGGCTTAGTAACTCTTTGTAACATTAGCTAATCTGCGAGTGAAAGTCTTGTCAAAATCGGTCCAGCCGTTTCAGAGATAAGCCAGAACAAACAGACAAACAGACAATAATTTTGAAATTTGTGTTTTTGATGTAAGTACCGTATATACTTTCATATACATTTACTTAAATATTGAAATTACACACGGACACTTGAATTTTATTTATTAGTATAGATAGATATAGATTTAATACCGCGTTTTACCTCCATGGAGGTTAAATATTTAAAAATCCGATCTTAACGGTTGAAAATTGTCGAGTAACAAAAACCACGTAATTATTGCTTATATTTTTAATAGTCCAATATACAAAATATACAAAATATAATATAATTAAAGTAATTACTGTTGATTGCATTTCGAAACATTAACCGGCACGTCTAGAAATAATTATCGTCCATACAATACAAGCATCGCTCGTTATCGTTTTTGTTATTTTATAATTAAATTTTACGTTCAATTAATGACTTCATTAAAATCTCTATCATAATTATAATTGTGATCTGTTATTTAAATGTTTAGTAAATATTATAACATATAATATAAACACGTTCGATATAGACTTGAGCAATATAAGAGCCGAGAGAGCCTAGTGGTTAGAACACGTCGATCTAAACCGATGATCGCGGGTTCAAATCCTGGCAACTTTCACGAGCACTTTTGAATCGTCAATACATAAAAATTACATCAATTATGAAGCTACCAAAGGTTCGGAACGTAGATTCTACCGAGAAGAACCGGCAAGAAGCTTCCAACTCTCATTCACCTTACCAAAACGCACCTATACGAATTACCTAACGTCGATTTTCTGTATAAAATCGATACTATTATTGTAACAAAAATATTTTTAATTCTATTAACAAATAAAATTATAATTTACATCAAAGTTAAACTTTATTTAATATTATATAAGTATAATAAGTCATTAGTCATATAAATATGTTATGACTTTCAATGCCATTGCTATAAATATATAAATGCCTCATCACGATTTTATAAACCGTAAAGTAAACAGATAATTCCATGGAGCATTTTAATAACGGTAGATCTGGACAATTACCAGCAAGACTAACTCTTTTATGCATCTTGTAACATTACTGAATTATAAGGCCTATAACTGCATTTTAATAGTTATATGCCATTTTAAAGTCTGTATAGTATAATTGTCATCAATAGGCTTATAACACACGCCAATAAAATTTAATATGCCATCATTGGGAAACGGCGATTTTACACAAAAAAGGTATTATATATGTATAGGAATTAATTTACAAGTATCCTTAATGAATAAATATACATTTAATTTGAAGATTACCGCAACAACAATTATTGCAACGAGTTGTTGATCTTAAGATGGCGGACTTGACGTGATATTATTAGAAGACATAGAATATAGAGATGGGCACAATTAATCTGTCTTATTACTAATCACTTCTGAACTCATTTTTCATTATTATATTACTTCTAAATCTATACTAATATCATAAATATGTTAGCTCGTATGTATCGGATAGTATTTAATCAGATTAAAAAAAATATATTTTGCGTTAGATAGCCTTCATTTCGGAAGATTGTATATTACACGCTAGAACTCACAAGAGCGAATCAGTAATCATAAACGCAAGTAAAACCGTGAGAGACAACTAAACAAAAATTTTACTTGCGAGAAGGTTATAGGTGTAGTGGGTTTAACCTCCAGTAGGTGGCGCGTGTAGCGTTGCCAGTCATCAGGATAAAGCCGGAGATAGTTAAGTTTTTTGATTGTGTATCCGCCCAAAATAAACGGTGTCTGCTTTTGTAAGGTTTTTGCGAGCGTGGTCGAGCGCAAGCGAGTCGACTGACGGTCGCTCCCGCAGTATTCATATTTCATTACTAACGGCCCCCCGCAGTTTCACTCGCGCTTAACGTAGTACATTCATACAAACTTCCAAACCTCGCTTTACCCTCTTAGAATTTTGTGTAAGCACCATGTCCTAAAAAAACTCCCATGCAAAATTTAAAACACCTAGCACTTGCAATCTCTGAGACTTCGTGATGAATGAGTGAGTGACTTTTAGCTTTTATATGTATATAGAGATAACTTAGCAAGATTTGTTGTATAATCAAAATAGCTCGACTGTACATAATCTTCAATAACTTAGGGTGTCCGGCCTTTTCACACAAACGTCTGGCCTAACTGGCTGCTCTGCCTAACTATGAGATTTGGCGACCTGACAAACATACGCGCATGTCATACAGAAGAATAATTTTTTTACAGTCTACTGGTAGAACAAACTCTACATTATCGTAAACGAAGCCGCAAATAAAAGTATTCAACAAATTTAATTAAATTTAAACACTAACGATCTACTGCTAAGTTAATAAAGATTCTATATTATAGAGCGTACTTAACCCACTATACATGGTGTCGCATTTAAATAAAACTGCAATTGAAACACATGCAGTAATAACAGTATAGTTCACGATATATCGCGTTTCGACTTCTTGCAAGAATCGTGATCTTCCTTAATCGTCAATACATTATATGTCTATGCTCATAGGTGGACCACTAATATGAAGCTTTTTCCGATAGTGATGAAACCGAATGGCTTATGTTGCTGTAGAATTTGCTCGCGTCTACGCTTGTTAATGTAGATTTTGTTATACCGAACAGCGTGAAGATAAGGGTTTATTCGTATCTTTCGGAAACTAACACCTTTTTATGTACCCCTGAATTAAATACTGTACTATACCACTAATATTATAAAGTAAAATTTGATTTGTATTGGATATCCCGTTTATTGAGGTAGGTTATAGGCTATATTACATCACGTTAAGATTCATAAAAGCAAAGCAGTAACGCAAGTAGAACCACGAGAAGCAGCTAGCGTACTATATTTTAATAATAAAATTGTTATTTAATAATTACTAGATAATTTTCACATTACGATGTTTAGAACACATCTCAGGGTTACAAACTGAAACAATTGATATTGGATTTAAATAATGTTTTTCTATAAGAGCCTGCCCTGGTTTCACATGAGTACTTATTAAAACGTACTCCCTATATTATTTGATGATTTCAAACCTTTCCTCCTTTTCTGTACGACTTTTCACATATTTTTTTTATACAAACATTGTGCTGTAAATTACAAACAACAAAAAATTAGCCAAATGGGCAGTCATTTTATTCGTATAGATGTTTGTGTTGTTCGCAAATGCAAATAAACTCATTATACAAACAAACATGTACGTGATTGATTGCTAAATTGAAATCTCTAATAATAATTAACTTAGGATTAACGATAAACTAGTTATGAACTTATTATGTTAAGCTATTGCTATCAAATCATACAATCTGACAGTTTATTTCTGATTTTTATATTATAACACCTTCTTTAACTATTTAAATGTAACAATTTTAATAGCGTCAGTTTATCATAATTAACCCCCTGCTTATAGCCTATAATATATATTTATATAAAATAACAAAAACAAATAATAAATTACAAAATAGACAAATAAATATTAAAACGGTAAATTATTTTAATCAAACCTCTTTTTCATATAAATTATTACTTTCATTAAAGATTAATCAATTGAAAATGTAAAGGCTCGTTAATACATTTTAATTATAGATATATTTATTGTAATACACCAGCGGAACAGGTAGATTGAATTGAATTAAGTTAACAAGCGTATAATTTATGTCGCTGGAGTACTGATAGACAATTTATCTCGGGCTTTGCATACTTCCCCGGGGATAAAATTGAAGCGTAAACTAGGCACGCCAGCGAGACATTTATATGCTAAAATATTGCGAAGAGATGATAAATGTCTTATGATAAAAATATACGGCTAGTTTTTTTTTATTAATTTAATTAAATTTTATTTTTTTAATATACTTAAGAACATTGACAAGACGCGACGTGTCACTCGGATCACGTTTAGTTGTTCTTTCCTTATGTTATATCCTATTGAAACTCATTTTATTTCGTTTATCAAATTCCAAAATTGTATTTTTTAGCAATAATCGTATTTCACTTACACATTAAGCGTATTAAACGTAAAGTAACACCACAGCTAATCTATGCAATATTCTCACCAGCTTTAAGTAGATAACGGGGGAAAAAAAAAATTATTTTAAAGTCAACATAACGTTTATAACAAGCAATATACGTCTAAAATTACCAATATACGATTATTATCTACTAACCCTTTCATAGAACAGAAAGTAACTTAGAAATGTTTACACACTTGAATTCTGAGTAAACTAAGCCCTGTTCAAACTGTGTAACATATCCAATAACTTAACATATTTATACTTTTAATTTTAAAACGTCCCTTTAATGTGTGAGAAGGACAATTCAAATAATAACGACACGCTCAATACGCATATCACTTCTGCTATTTACCATTCTGAGGTCCTGTGACTTTATCTTTAAGTACCTTAGGCACTACAAGATGGCTATAAAATGATCTTCAATATAACAATTTACATAGGATTTTATGTTTGCTCAACCAACACTACCATCACGCAATAGTGATATATTTATTATCAGATAATATTTTTAAATCAACAATTATATAAACCGGATGAAATATTATTCATCGTTTTCTTTTTTAAATATTGATTTATGTTGTTGTCTTAATTGCATTTAAGTGTGCAGTTTTGTCACATTCCTCTTTAATTAATTAAAAAAAAACATTTGATGTTGCGATAGAGAATTTGTTCGTAAATTAAATTTAAAACAAGGAAATACAAAATGGCGGCTGTTCATTTTTAACTCAACAAAATAAAAACTAATTGTATTACTTATCACTAATATTTAAACTGTAACCTAGAGAATGTTACACTTTAAACGCGCTTAAAGTAGACCTCGAAAATTTACATTTACAATGTTGACTATGACACACTTATTAAATAATTATAAAATAATAATAACTTAATAAAATATAATTGAGCCGAGATGGCCTAGTGGTTAGAACATGTCGATCTTTACCGATGATCGCGGATTCAAACCCCGACTAGCACCGCTGATTTTTCAATTGCCAAATTTGTGTTTAAATTCATCTCCAGCTCGGCGATGAAGGAAGACATCGCAAGGAAATCTGCATGTGCCGATAGAAATCCTGACAAATGTATCTACCAACCCGCATTGGACCAGCGTTGTGGATTAAGCTCTAAACCTTCTCCTTAATAGGAGAGGAGGCCTTAGCCCAGCAATGGGACATATACAGACTGTTACTTACTAATAAAATATGTACGTACTAATATAATATAATCGAGATAGAGCGAAGTTTGTGTGTGCGAAGTAGTTGCCGGAACTTTTGAACCTATTTTAAACGTTACGGTATAATTTGGGAAGTACATCATTCTAGACTAGCTGCTCCTCACGGTTTTACTCGCGTTTATGGTTACTGTTTTTTTCCTATGAGTCGTAGCATGATGTAACATAGATTATAGCCTTCCTCAGTAAATAATCTATCTAACACACACACATAAATATTTTTTTAATTCGAACCAGTAGTTCCTGAGATTAGCGCATTCAAACAAACAAACTCTTAAGCTTTATAATATTAGTATAAATAAAACCTACATAAACGCGAGCAAATTTACAAGCAAAAGCGTGTGCTTCAATAAAAAAAAACTAACAATAAAATACTACAAAGGAGGCGACACTAATATTAAGCAAGCTGAGCTGTGAAAATATCTGCTGTATTAAGCCATGCTATTTCGAGTATGCTTGCAATTGCTGTCCATTGGGTTACTCCACGTTTTATGCGCCATTTCCGTTCTTGTATTTCCTTTAAATGTAAAAACTACTTGCTTTGTATATTACATTGATGTATACTTAATCAGTCAATAAGTTATTTCGCAAATTATATATATATATATATATATATATATATATATATATATATATAGATAAGAAAATATGCAAATTTAAAAGAGACAGTTCTTCGCACTTGGTTACTTATCACTTTAATAGTTTGTGACTCTGAAACAAATACGTGCAACAGTTAACAAACTAAAATTAGTAAATTACCTTAGCAAGCATTATTATTTATATTATTTACATCAAAACTCTAGCATATATAACAGGCTTTGCGCACTTAATAGCATTTAACTGATCCTTTATACATTTCTGTGAAATAATTTAAATAAAATAAATATGGTAGAAAATTATCTTTAGATAAATGTTATAAATAAACTTATATCTTTTATTTAATTTTAATTATAGCTGATTAGAAAATTTCCGGAATCTTTATTGATTAATTACTTTTTCATATTATGTATAATTCCATGCGCAAGCGATCCCGAGACCTCTCCATTTCCGTGCTGAGGAAGGCCATTAGAGGCGTTTTAGTGGGTACAAATCTCCACTTAGCCCAATCTCCCCCCCACAAATCGGGTATCTATTCGAAGATTTACCCTGCGAAAAAAAAAAATAATGCCGTAAAAATATCGGTTGTAGTGTCTTCAATAAAATACTAACATAAAAGCTAGTTTAAAGATTAAAGTGTCGATACAACGAACTAATAAATCAATTTTGATAATAATATCTTTACTAGATAAAAAAAAAAAACTGGAAAATAATCAAGAAAGCTATGTTGACTGAAATAGTCATAAATTATTTGATCTTTAACACTATCCCACTTAAAATTCCATCCTATAAAAAACTAAGCAATAATAAAAAAATCGTTTAAATAATTACCCAAGTAGAACAGGAACTCTAAAAAAATTCCGTATCAGTCGAGTCTAGATCTCAGCGCACCTAGAAGTGCCTAGAATGTCAATTGCAGTCGTAAATCTGTAGTGACAAAGTCACCGCCTTAATACTATTGCGGGACTTAATAAAATAACACCTTATATAGATACCTAAGTCTCAGACAAAAACTATGACACGCACACTTATAAGAGCCATAAAATCTATTTCTGTTGTACGTTTTAAATTAGTTATATAAAATTGTATCGATTTTATTGTTATACTTTTCGATTGTTTAATTTGTACATCAGTTTTTTTTTTATATTTTGAATTGCTTAATTTTAATAACCACCATAATATGTATTTTATATGCATACTTATAAATTCTTTAGGGATATTCAGGATGTATAACGAAAACAGTACAGATGTATTTTTGATTATTAAAAAGACAAAGAAAATTGTTAGTTTTGCTTTACTTTTAAAGATATACTGTAATGATTAATGGAGGCTTGTATAATGATCTTATCATACTATATTGGAAGAATGATTTGGCCCTTAATTCGGATTGTCATTTCATCACGTGCATCTTATTGCACGTTTCTTAAGACTCCATATCATTTAACTCCAATTTAATTCCAAAATGTCTACTGTTAATGAAATGCCGCTTTGTTTAGTATTAATTAAAATATAAAAATAATAAACTTTTTGTTTTCGTAATAAGTATAATAATTACTTACGTTTCGTTTGTGTTGAAATGTTTTTCGTTAATTAAATTAATATTCGATACTTTTAATTAATATGACTTTTATATATTTTCCAACTGGATAAAAAAAAAATCCACGTGCTTGTCTTTTACTTAAATAGAGCTAAATCATCTTGTCTTTATCTACTAAAAAAAACATTTGATGTAAACAATCCATACATGATCATGTGATCTAGTTAAAGGCGCTACCTCACTGTGAATATTCGTCTGTAATGTAACAGTTCAAATTCGAGTATTTCATCCGTGAGTGAGAAGAATTGAACATTACAGTGCGCAACTTGTAGTAATAGAATTTGCAAATACGATGTATAGGATCAATGTGCACCAATCGGGGAGACTGCTTCGTCCAACGTTATAAAAACAACTCATAGCAGGCGAATGCTCAAAATCGAATTATGAATCGTTGCATTACATTATTACATACCCAGTGAGGAAGCGCCTTTACAAAAAAAAACTAAGATCGATCCAAAAATATTATTAAACAAATAAATTTATTTAATAAGAAAAGGTATTATGTTTATAATAAACAACCCGACACGGTCATGAGAAAAGTCGAACAATTTAGTTTTATGACCGTCGGCTATAGAAGTCATATTATTTTATACACATTTGACGTTTACAAGATCCGGTTATGTAACTTTTGACTTTTAGGGTTCCGTACCAATAGTATGCCAAACTTTAAACTTATATTGCCTGTCGGTCCGTCTGTCCTACCTTTAAAATAGTGTTTTAAACCACAATAGCCAACCAGTCGAAATAGTCGCACAATATGTATTATTATCGTGAAAATAGTAAAAATAATAAAATAAAATAACATTAAAAAGTATGCGGAGTCTCTATCCCTATACAAGACACATTTCTCGTTTATTTGTTTTTACTCTACCATATAACTGGTAACCATAAACACGCAATGGTGAAACGTAATATGATGATAGTTCAAATTCTAAATAATATAATTACGATAAAAAAAGATCAGATATCAACAGGAAAATATTTAATTACTTTTATTATAGGACACCCTTTTACTAGTTATTTCGATTTTAAAACCAAATTACTGAACTGATTTCGATGAAATTTTTATGAAACCAATCTGAATACATATGCTTTCAAATAGAAAAAATAATATTCAAAATCGCTTAAAAATTACGGAATTAGAAATGAAAAAACGAAAAAATACGCTACAAATTGATCCTCCTCCTTTTTGAAGTCGGTTGAAAATAAAAACTAGCCAAGCATGAGACGGGTATAAACAATACGGAACTCTCTCACAAAACAGAATCGCGCTTAGCCATTTTATTTTTTCATCACGACTGTATTTTAAAAGAAATATCAGATTTGGGAGTCGATTGTTTGGAGGTATAAGGTTTTTTGCGATATGATCAAGATTCTGTAAAGTTTTGATGGTATCTGCTTGTAACAATGCGTGTTACCTTGTTACTATGTGGTAAGGCTTAATTCATAATGAATTAATATTAGGTTACCGTTATGGGAAAATAATCGAACTATAAAGGTGCTTATGGAACTGGTTTTAGTATATTTTTTTTATTGATAGCAATTTTTTATAGACATTTACTGCCTTACTACAAAAGATTTAAACAGACGTTAAACGCGTGTTTAAAAAATCCGTACTATAAATCCGCGTCTAAGCACAGTTTTGAGTTAAACATGCTTTAGATATAGATTAACATACGTTTAAGTGAGTTTAATAGATGTCTAAAACCAATTTCAGCTGTCACATGTAACGTATAACATTTTATCAATAATTTTTTTTATGAGTGTATTCGCTGTTAAGCAATTTAGTTAATATTTTAAGCAATGTTTAATTTTTCAACACTGTTTAGATAGACACTCGTTCAACATGGTTTTAATGCGTCTTTTGTAGTATGACGGTTAACCTTTAAATGTTATATAAATAAATAAGTAAGTAAGTGGCTTTTTGTATGAAATAGTTTGCGAACGAGCAGGCTGAACACCTAATGTTAAGTGATCACTGTCGCCGATGGTCATTTACAGCACAAGAAGGGAGAAAATGCGCAGCCAGCTTGCAAAGCAAATAAAAGATTTAAAGAAATAGGAAGCAAGGAAGAAATGGGGAAGGGATTTAGGCTTCTGGCTCTCATTTACCGTGCAAGAATATTAGCTACTTCACGCTAATCTTCTGTTAGAGTGAGGAACTGCTCCGGCCCGTTTACGATTATAAATGAGTTACCAGCTTAAAAAGGAATTAAAAAAATTGGGGAGTGGGTTAGGCTTCCAGCTTCATTTACGAAATGCAGCTATAATAGCAACTACAGACCGATCTTCTGTGAGAATTAGGTACTGCTCCAGTTGAGCCATTCCGTGTACGAGCTGTAATATATATGGTCTATAGCCAGTCTAATAGCATAAAAAATGATAACACAAAATGTAATTCTAGCTTAATGAAAACAACAAATATCTCACTTCGTTAATAATGCACAAAGCTTAAAATGAATATCTATGATATTTACTATGGGACAATGGAACGTTTCATTATATCAATAGACAGAGCGTGGGCTAAAATGGTAGTTGGTTTATCACTATTTACGATGACTCAGGATTTCGTGAATCATTGAATAGTAATAATTACATAACATTGTTGATACATCGTTAACAATAATATTGATTTCAACATTTAATTTTATTGAAATATCATAAGGATATTGATCATTAGACGAGCGTTACACTTGAAAGTTTTGAATGCTTTGAATGTCAATAAATAAGTAACTGTCACTAGATTCTATTAGGTGTAAAAGCAATGATGAACAATTTATGTGAATCTTATGAAAGTCTATGAGAAAATTTTACAAGTCAAATTATCACCTTACAGTCCAAGTATTTTTTATATCTTTATTTGAGAGACGGTTTCGCTAATAGTAAATCAAAGTAATTTGATAAAAGCGAAAATTTGTAAGTTGTTTTAACTTTATTAAACTATAACGGTTTAAAGAATTGAAATTTGGACTTGAGTTGATGTAATATGTTAATTTATTGTGAATTTATTATATAAGCAATACTAGATTAGCATTCCGCCCGCGACTTCGCCCCCGCGGTATTCAGTTATACGTTCACATCGCATTCCCACATGGATCGTGCGTTTTTTCGGGAATAGAAGTATCCTATGTGCTTTCAAAGGATGTAATTTACATTCTTGTAAAATTTTATCACAATCAGTTTAGTACTTTTTGATTTTATTCGTGACAAACATAAAAATACAAATCTTGCATCCTTTATAATATTAGTATAGATAAACACACGGGCTTACTATATACACAAAAACAGCCCTTACCAAAAACATTCTCATTTTTGTACTATAGAAAAAGTCATCTACATTATTTTAATATTTTAGCAGAAACTAGCTATCCCTTGTGGTTTCACTCGCGTTTATGGTTACTTCGTGATGTAATATAGCCTATAACCTTCCTCAATAAATAAACTATCGAACACAAAAATAATTTTTCAAATCCAACCAAAAGTTCCTGAAATTAGCGCGTTCAAACAAATAAACAATCCTAACCTTCAGCTTTATAATATTAGTATAGATTAACACTTATTATTAAATGCTTACTGTGCATTAAAGTATATATAGATTTTTACTTAGTTAACTTGAGTCTAATTCTTTGTCACATAAGCACATAGCCTATTAATAAGTTTGTAAGTATAAAAACTTAAGCACTAGAATTACTTCATAGTTTAATCGGATTAAAACGGTCGGGTTATGGCTTAAACCTTTAAACGTGTGACCCTCATCATCTAGCGACACAATAATATCGTTATCGTTGTGCACGGATAAAGGATTTCGTCAGAAGAGTAATTTCCGCGTCTTCCGTCTAAAATTATTCTTAACAAAAAAAAAATATTTTTATGGTCTCAACTGCATTTTTTAAATACCATTTTTATATTTATTTTCATTTCAAAATGTTTTAATGTTTATATTGTTGAATTATTTAATAATTAAATCCCTCGTGGGGATTACCACGGAATAATATAATAATAAGTTTTATAATTCATTAAAATTATTTACTCTGAAAGACTCCTTACTGAACTGAACATCTTGCTGAAAATATCAATCTAACATTGAAGCCGGAAATTCAAATTAGTAGATAACACTGTAGTATAAACAGGCCTTACTAAAAACATTAGTCGAAATTACTTTTGCAAGTTTTACTGTCGTAACAGCTATAAAATAACACTGTAACGCGGTAAAAGTTACCTAGTTAACCATACGTAAGCTGAAAAACCAAATAAATAAGCCACTGATAATTCAGATGTAAAATTATAATACAAAAATTATGTAAGTCTTACAAACTAACTTAACGGTAACTTTGAACAAAACTTACAAGTATAATTATCGCCTAAAAATGTAGTTGAATATCCGTTGAAGCATAAATTATTCTATCAGATATGTATCCGAATTCCTTATTTTTATACCACATCTTTACTTGTTAAAAGCCACTACCGGTTCGGTAATAAATTCTTTGAAATTGATAAGTATCGATAAAAGAAACTCAACGGGATAATTTTATTTTGTCATTCATTGTGTTACCTCTATAAAGTTACTAATTAAATTAACAACAAGACGAAATGTACTCAATTATATTTTGAATACAATAGGTACATAAAATACACATATATCACACATTTTCATCACGCACACAACTGTATTTTAAACATAAAAAAATGTATTCTGTACTAACACAATGTTAATTTCGATTTTTTTTCCTGGTTAACATAAGTAACACTTCAATTTCTTCCATTAAGTCTACGTAGTCTTATTTTAAGTAAAAATTTTAATATAATTATTGTATTTAGATTTTTTAATTTTTTTTCCAAATCCAATTGAAGCAAAAGACATACTACTTAATCATATCATTAATAATACTTTTTTAAAACAGAACGAGTAAATCAAAGCAAACAGCTATGAAATTAATCGAAGCAGTCATATTAATATTACTAAAGTTACAGAGTATCAAATATCAAGCGATTTAGAATTGATAATGGCCAATTGTTATAATTATCACAGCTATAACTTGATTCTAATGTGTTTGAATGTATAAGTGCTTAATAAATATGTCCTGGTTGACAGAAACGGGTAGTTTTATGAATTTGCTATGCCTTAGTGCCTAGCTCCACTACAGTTAATCGCGTGCGGTTTTACCGCACGACAAACAGACGCACTGGTGGTTTTTACCGCGATTTCGAAAAAAATCCAGCGATATAGTAACAGAAATAAGATGGCTACATTACTAGGACTAGGATTAGTAAGTTTCATATTGCATGAACTATAAGCGGTTTTTGTAATCGGTTGTTACAGATTACAATTATCCGCGGCAGAAAACCATAGTGCGACCGAACCCTTACTAATGAATTCCATAACGAGGTAGAAATTACAACTGAATAATTTTTCAATTAAATATTATGTTACCACGATTATAAGTTCGGTTATGTCAAAGTTTAAATTTCTCTCTTTTAATGAACGCTGAAAATAAATCTTTATTGGACTTTATTTTATGCATACTAACGATGTGAATTTTCTTAATAACATATTTTCTCAATCTAATATGAATAAATTAAAATAGTTTTAATTTTTTTATTTATTTATCTGTTATTTATGGATTTTAAAAATATTTATTCCGTTATATTTTAATTCAACAAAAATATAGAGATTTTTTAATAAGAAACCTTATTACGTATACATTCTAACATTAGTCATTAAGCCGTTAACATAAAAAAAAATGTCGTAACACGAACATGTTCAAATACCTGAATACAAGGAAAATTAAGGATTATCTAATTAAAATCCTGTACTTAAACTACCTCTGAACACAATTTAGTGATGTCCAACGAAACATATAACATGTAGGATACGTTCAACATAACGTATTTACGACGACTCGACATGACCCTCGCGACTAGTTCGTAATGCCTTATGTCAGTTTAATTGACCACTGCCAGCATCTTGTAGTGATGATGCTATTACTCAACGTCATTACATATAAGTTATTAGATAAAAAGAAGTAAATATCCGAATAGGAAAACATTTGACTTATACTTTGGACCTAGGATTGCGGTCCGTCAAATTATGGGCGTCTAGAAAATTTTTTGATATGGGCGCCAAAATACGCTTTCTAGGAAACCGTACCATACTATTTCCATAATAAAAGTATGCGTGACTTCATCTGAAGCCATAAAACGAATGCTAAATGGCAGGCAACTTCATTTTGGGAAACCAAAGGTTTAACATGATATGTTATATTCTTGACGTATTATACAATATGGTAGCTAAAACTATAATAAACGCTATAATTTATAGTCTAACTGTTCGTGAAATTTGTAGATATCTTCAGAAGCTGTGAGCAATAGTTAGTCTATTGCTCACAGCTTCTGAAGATATTGCAAATTAAGATAGATCGCAAGTTATTTGTACGATGCTTAGGTATAATCTTCGAGCAAGTAATAAGTTGACAAAATTGTATCGCAGTCGTACGAACATTATGTATGATTAATTTTTATGCATTAGATTAAGTGTTAGGGTAAAATAACATTTGTAAGTTGTACTTTTGAGAGCGATATAAAATAACCTTGTAACCTGTTAACAGATACGTCGTAAGTAATTACTATAGATGTAAATGTCAAAAATGAGGCACAGACTAACTTATGTTAATCTTTATTAAAGTCTAGGATCAAAACTTATTGATGTATTTCTCGCCTTAGAATATAAGCTACCAATTTGGTAAGTATTACAAAAACTCATACAGTTTACACGACGCGTGAGCCAAAAAAATAATATTTACAAAGAATATATTATGTATTGACACTAGTTACTTTGTCATTTGTATAAATAGACTAGTTACTTGAATTCAAGGATAATCATGAAATCGTTTTAAACAATAAGATATGATCCGATGACCTTTAACTGTTCGTTACTTTAACACCATATAAATTGGGTTATGTTAAAAGATTAACCAAATCTAAAGCATATCTGATCTAAATCTAACGATTGGTAATTATCTCAGAGGAAACACACCTTTATTGTTATTGAAATAAGAATGATTACACTTGACTATGAACTTTAAAACGCCTCCAGTTCCCACGAATGGCGTGTAGTGTGAAGTAATGAGTTTTGCCACGCAAGGTGAATTTTAATGACCTATATTTAGATTAGAAGACATTATATCATTAATTTTCTTTGTAATCGTTTTAACTATAACAGAATATTTATGTACAGTAGCGATGATAAATGAGTATTGTTCTTGAGTAAGGTGTACTGCAGGAGAACACCTCTCTATATTGTGATTTAGAACTAGCTTTCGGTCGCGGTTTCATTCACGTTAATGTAAAGGAGGAGATACTCATTTCGTAGCTTATCTTTAATGTTAATGTAAAAAAAAAAAACAATTTTTTAATATTCTTATAATATTAGGATATGCTTCTAGATTGGTCATTGGTTTTGTCATTATTCGAGTATTGGCGAGACTAAAACGTAATTACTGTTACGAAATTAGGGACACGATATTAATTTTACCAATAATTTCACGTCTAAACTTTAGGTTTACAATTATTTATATAATTTTATACTTAGAATTTTATTACTTATATAATTTTATTTTATTGCATTTGCCATGTAAAGCTTGTTTTTGCATGTGAAATTGTTGGTGAAATTAAATAATAGTTTATCGTGTCATTTCATACCACTAATTTCTTGTAAATTTGGCTTAACGAACGGTAATTATTTTTTATATACCTATCAATCTACGTTTGTATATAATATTAAAAGTCAAAGGCGATTCTTCACATAATTTTCTAGTTTAATATTTTTTACGTCAGCGGTTGCAAGATATGAGTTATATTAAAAACATAAATAAATACATCCAATAAGATTATTCATTGGATTCAGCTGTTATACTCTCGTTTTGAATTAATTATAAATCTATTGTATTCATTCCGTTAAAATTAAATATTATATACATTTTCTGTTTAAGAGTAACAAAACAAAGTAATGAAGAAATTTATATTAAATTTCATTCATTAATATTTAATTCCTACAAATAGCGCCTTTTTATTCCCCTATCAAATGTCAATTATTTAACTCGGACGAATAAGAAAATATAAAGAAATCCATATATTTAAATGGATAATTTGTGTGAATTGTTTTAGATTTTGAAAATTCTTTTTTATTGGAAAAGGTCTTTCAAATTGGGTCAATAGAACTTTTATCAAAATCAGCTCAGTAGTTTGTTTAACTGGAATTAGTATGTCACCCAACTAAACAACATTGCACATTTTTCTTTTGAATTCGGTCTATTTGTTTAAAAAAGAACTATTTCTTAGCCTTGTCAAGCCTTACTTAAACACAAGAAAAAACCAATTGTTCTTTCACTTTATATACTTAAAAACATACATTTTGATTTATATAAGTACGGTTAAACGTTCAAATGTATTTAGTATAACGTTCTTTAACAATACAAACAGACATTTCAATTTTATTCATCTCTATAGATTATACCATTCTTTTTAAAGATTTAAACTAACAAATGACCAGATCGTGCTCAATCCTCAAGACGCTTGGAACTGTAAGATTATTACAAGATTATCGTACAAAACAAAATGTACTGTCAAATAATACCGTAGTTTTATCAAACACAACGCGAGACCCGCCCAAAAAGAATACTATAAGCCACTTATCTAAGAAGCTTTCTAACTTGTTGTGACATGGATATCCGATGGTTTGAACGCACAGGTAACGATATGTCTGACCCAGTAAAGTGGACTCTTTCATTTAGAAATTTATCTTATAAACATTGATGGTTACCACGCCCACTGGCGTGAAAGTAAAGTAATAAAAATGTATCGTATGGTTAATACCAAGACAATACATTTTTAGAACCTAGCTGCACAAAGTTCATATACGGAATGACACGACACGGTAGTAGTACTCTCACAGGAAATCAGCTTGAAGTATCTAATAGCTGCGGCGGGTGAGAGAAAACCCCCTCACCTATCCCTTCCCTTACTTCCTATTCCTCTTCATTCGTCCTTGGTATGTAATTTGGTAAACTATTTGTCGGTCCTCTGGTTGGCAAGTGTTGGCAAGACGGCGGTGATGACTTAACATCAGGTATATTACTCACTCGTTTGCCAGCTATTAAAAAAAAAATAAACAATCTATTGAAATGCTGTTTGTTATAAGGTGTGAAATGCACTTGTAAGTTTTGTTTTAACTAGGTAACCTTACGAAAGCTATGAGTATCAAAAGAAGGCACTGACAGTAAATACTTTCAGGCAATGGCAAATATCTTACGTTAAATATTTATATATATAGTTCAAAAGCGAATCTTACAAGTGTAATTCCGGCCAAATGGAAGAAATATGGTTACTATTTTATTTCTGCCTGTGTCTCGTGCTACGAGTTTACCTAAAAACTAATATAATAACAATAATCACTAACTTTTATTTTTGTCTTGTTCACGAAAGATTAAAAACCACTCCTTTACTGAAACATGTGCCTTTATCAAAATATGGTGACAGATTCTTTTTTTTGGCGTTCATAAAGATATTGTAAATTCCTATTTTGAATAAAAATGTTTTGATTTTGAATACTTTATTCGATGTGATCGGTGTCGCACCTTTATAGTGATCTTGTGGTCAATTTCAGTTTATGTCGCAAGCGAATAAAATAAATCGCTAACTCTTAATAGACAAATTATTCTAATCTAATGTGTACTGGTTCGGAGTTGAGATGGAAGCCGCCTTGTGTAAAATTTACTACTATGTCAATTCTAGATTAAAATTACAATTAACTTTTAGAACGATCTACTCGAAGTAACTTTTGAATTCCATTTAACATTATATCGAATTTTTATATAAGGATTTATGCCCAAATTTTCAAACAGCTCTCAGATTTTATAGCAAATGAATAATAAGTGGAGAGTCTGCCCATTTTAGTAAAGAAACGAGATTGTTTAAAACATTAATTTATCATTAAAGCGAACGTCGATATTAAATTCATCACCTAGTTATTTCCTCATTAGGCTATTGAGATCTGGTCTACTTTAAATAGCTCTTAACAAGATAAGCGTGAAAAATCTAATCAGAATTTTATCTATCACTTATATCTTGTTAGAGATTTCCACGCTAACATGAACTTGTTTTCTAGAAAATTCATTGCGAAACTTGAAGTGAAATCATGATACGCATAAATCATTGACACTGCAGCGTGTTAATTATGCGATGGAACACGTTTAATTCAATTTATCAATATATGTTCTATAAAACCATAAACAATAGCCATTAAGATCATATGTCAATAATTAGCAGAGTTAGACCACGTCGATCTTAACGGATAATCGCGGATTTAAACTCTGTCTAGCACCGCTAAATTTTTAAGTGCTAAATTTATTTTTAAATTTATCTCGAGCTAGGCGGTGAAGGAAAACATCGTAAGCATACCTACAGGTGTTGTGAGAAATTCTGACACATAAATATCCGCCAACCCGAAGTGTAGCAGTGTGGTGAATTAAACTCTAAATAAAATACGGTGACTAAATTTGACTTATGACATGACTTTAACAACAATAACCTAAATACCTATTATATATATATACATATATTAACCCCTAAATGCATGATGTATCGAAAATGAAACGCTTATTTCAAAGCTTATTGGCATCTAAACATGTTATTAAATGACTTATTTGGGTGTATGTTTATATTTTAGATCACCTGTAATAACATTTTTTTTTTGTTATTATTTTCAAATAAATCTACTAGTTATACGGTTCATGTATTTTTTTTTATTTAGGTGAAGTAAAAAAATCATGCATTTAAGGGTTAAAGAAAAGAAAATGATTTAAATTGAAATGGATTTCCGTTAAAATCTGAAAAGTCTATATTTGTTTACTTGACTTATTTAGCAGGCAAATATGGCATATTTCTAGCCACACATAAGAGTTAGATAAGGAATGTCAAATGTCAAAAAACATACAATACAAGAAGGTTTTAACATTATTTAAAAACGGATAGTTTATATATTTATTCAAACAAATTATATAAATATAATTAAAGATACGAGATATATATATTTAATATAACTTTAATTTAACGCTTAAAACTTATTAGGCTACTCAATTCAAACTTCTCTTTTTAACAAGAACTATAAAGATATGTCTGTGCGAATAATAAGAGAACCGCTATAGATTTCATTTTAATGTTTTTGCTTGTCATAAATTAGTATTTACTAAACATGGATTGTCGGCTTGCACTAAAGATCTACAAAATTATCCGCTGTACCACCTCAACCCAATTTAGTTAACAATTTTATAACCACATAAAATTAATCTTAATAAACCTTTAATTAATGGGGACAAAATTGCTACCTTATGGATTTAAAGTTCTCGAGCGGTTTTATTTCGAAATCCTTTTTCTATTTGGACAATCAATTTGATTTTAGTTCTTCATTAGTTGGTCACGCGACTTAGTCTGCGTAAAAACTATATTTTGAATAGCCAATTTCTTTGAGAAATTTTGAGCTCCCTACACATATTCCATCTCCTATTTCATCCCCTTGAAGTTTTTTTTTTCATAATACAAAATAACCCATATCCTTTTTCAAGATACAATCTATGTCTATAGTGAAATTCATCAAAATTAGTTCAGCTGTTTTGGCGCAAAAACGTAACAAACAGATAGTCACAAAAAGTTTACGCATTTATTAGTATAGATACATTTGGTACTTGATTGACGATGTTTTATCGGTGCTTCGTCCTCAACGATCGCAGAGGTCAGATAACACTGGTCGTTTAATTTTATTATTATTTATTGTAGGAAGGTAAAGTGAACGAGCTATCTGATGCTAAATGACTAATTTAGTTCTTAGATACGTACATTGTAAGAAGTATTTATAATACATTGTAAATGGAAGACAGGAATTCAGGTTGTTGTACCTGGTGTAATTACATCGGCTCACTCAGTCATCGCATCAAACACTGCGATATAAATAAGTAGAGTTCTTATGAGAAATCGAAAGATAGTAAGAAAAAATGTAGTTGAAAATAATAATAATAATTTAAGAAAGTATAATAAAAACTCTATTTTTTTCTATTAATTATTTAAATCATATTAGTTATTGTCATGGTTTTTCATTAACAGAAATTGAATAATAGATGCAGTTAAGAGCTATGCTGTGCAAAAACAAAAATTGTCTTCCGGATCAAAATTATTCAAAGATTGAACCTATCCTCAGCAAAATTGATTTGCGTTAAATACATGGCTATTCATTCGTAGAAAACTCATAAATTGGTGACATTTAGCTAAAACAGCCTGCATTCTGTTTTATGGCCAATAGTTTTATTTAATTTATTAATTTATAAAATAGGTTATTTAAATTTTTAAACTACACTTTTAGTTTAATATATTTGACAAGAAATACTACAAAGCCAAATTATACATAAAATTAGTTATATATAGTTTTATGACTACGTTTCGTAAAATTCCAGATAATAAATAGTCACGAAACATTTATTTAATTTCTATTTTGCGGATCACCAGTAAGCATTTCAACAGTAATAAACTAAAAATAGCATAAAATTTTTGATTGTGATGCACAATGTGATTTTTTTATTTTCATTAAAAAAATATTTTTAATACTTCACTACTACGTAATAAGAGCAAATTGTACCTATAAAAGGATTTATAAGAAAATTATTAGTTACATTATCATGTTACTTAAAAGTCATTAAACTATCATTAAAAACAACAATTGCACATGTTCTGAAATGCTTTTGAAATCCTTTTTTTCCTATCTTAAACAATTTAATAACATTGAATTTGTAAATAGAATTCAAAGTACAACTTTTAAGAAACAAAAACTAAACTAAAACCCAGTGTCCCCTATTCGTCAAACTCGTACTAAAACGACTTCGTTATCACTTAGGACATCGATAGACAGAAGTAGCAATTTATTTCTTTGTTGTTTACGACTTTCACTACTTACAAGTTTCTCTTTTTATTCTAAGACTAAATAGATTATAGATAATATTTTAACATTGTAAAAAAAATGTGAAAACACTTTTTTTTTCAATATACATAAACCGCGGGAAAGTGTGTTATATATATACAAGGACCAAAAACAAATTTTCAGAGTATAATGTGAGTTTAGAAACTGTATACTGTACCGCTCGCGTTTAAGATTTAGTATGTGAAATTTACGGAACCGCCGGAAACCGTTTCTCGATAGATGGCGCTGTATATTGTCCATAGATTTTGTAAACCCCAACAGTACACAGTTACATTTACATTATATAGTTTGTAAACTCACCCTAGATGCTTTTAAAGTTGATTATATCTGTATACAATGTATAACTATACATGTCCGTTTGTATATCTTAGTATCATTAATATTCTGAAAAGTGACCTGAGAAAAGTCGACTACTTCTCGCTTATCGTTATATAAATATCATAAATGTGAAAGCAACTATGTCTGTCTGTTTATTTGTTACGTCTCCCTAACCTAGACTTACATCTAAACCGCTTAAACAACTTTAATGAATTTAAATATAGATATAGATTGGACCTTGGAGAAGGATATTACCTACTATTTGTCACGTAAATAAAACGCAAGAAAAGTGAAATAGATAATAAAAGTATTTTCACGCAAGTATTGTCATAAATTATTGTAGCTAGCTCTAGTCATTTTCATAGCGCTCTACAAGAACTTTTTAGGGGCACTTATAAAATGGCTACTTTGAGTCAGAAATATAATACTTTGTAGCCCAAAAAAGTGATAAAGGTTTGTAATAATTGTGGAAATGAAGGAACCAACCAGTTACACCATTATTTAAGATGTCCTTTTTTGATCTTCGTATTTAAAAGGTGTCAAAAAAACTATTACAAAGTTCTAATTCTGAACTAAATTGCGAACATAACTTAAACGTGAAATCACAATTAAATCAAAAATCTAAAAGTGAGTGGCTAAACGGTATCACGGCCGGAAACTTTTCGAAAGTAACATGTTTATTTCTATCATTTAACTATCGTGATAACTTACGTAACTTTTCATTTTCGACTTAATCTCAGTAGTCATTGAGAACAATCTAATAATTAAAAGTTACAATAGTTATTCGAAATTTACCTATAAGAGAGGGACTTTAAAAAACTAAATTAATTGTTTTTACTACCCTCAACCTATTTTATAGAATAATTTATCCATATTTATGGAAGCCACAAAACTACAATAGAGATTTGTAAAAAAAACAATTAATTGTATTTGACAGTATTTGTTTGGTGCTTTAAATTTTTGAAACACGTGACTGAAAAAAATCCTGTAGGAATTCTATACTTAAATGTTGCTGCGAGGCTTTGAGACCCCAAAATCCGGCTGATGATATGATAGTTATCTAACTATAATAACAAGTAAAGTTTACAAAAATGAATAAAATCCAAATAAAAAAATAAGTTGGGCAGTTATAGAACCGTAGCAAAAAAAGAAAAAAATAAGTGTCTGTCACAAAGGTTACTGGAATTTAGACCCTTACAAAGATGACGTCATACAATAATTCGTAGCAAAACTGATTAAGATTTCGGAAATCTCAAGAAAGAATAAGACGTTATTGTCAAACAACTCAGATTTCTGTTCTATAAGAAAAATAGTCATATAACATAATCATAATATATTAGCGACGCCGTAATCAAATGAAAAGATTAACTTTCCATTATAATCTGTTGTGACATCAATTTAGTTTTTTTTTTTTTTTTGTGGAAATTATTCTTGTTTTACGTAATATTAAATGAATTTCTAAGCTTTAATTTCATTTATTACAAAAAATATTTAGTGGAGTATCTTGCGAGCTCTGTAAGAGTATTATGGTATGATTGTCGAATTATTTCGAAGTATACGTTGATAAGTCAAAAAGTATTTAAATAATTTAATTAATAGCGTGGTAATTGCTGAGCGACAATAGTAAACATAAACTATTAAACTGTAAATAGCTACCCATGATACAGGAATACCTAGTGTGGGTACCATCAGATCCGACTATATCGAATGTAATTAGGTACCTAACCTTCTTTCTGTTAATAAACATTCTTCACTTGTTTTTTTTTTAATTTAAAAATTCAGTTAGTCACATGATTACATAAATAGTTTTATACGAATCTTATGTATTGTGCCCAACATTATAGTAGCTTGCGCTCAAGCCTGAGTGGCTACTAAAATATTTAATTCATATAAAAATATGCTAATAGAATATAAGAATCTCACAAACAATCATTCTACCTTTTATTGATTGTTTTTGACAAGTTTACAAATTATATTTCGTTAAATATATTATTCCATACTAGATTATAAAAGCGATAAAATGTGTGTAGTGTTTAATGATGTCAATGCAGAAATTTTAATTAAATTGTTATTTAAAAATAAAAAAATTGAATACGTTTAAGTTTCATGTCAGTTCTTCTCGGTAGGATCCACATTCCAAATCGGTGGTTCACGTCGGACTGAAATAAGTCTTCTAAAATGTTGATTTAAAAGTTTTAAAAACATACGTGTCCGAATAGCCAGAAATGTGGGTCTGACGCACCGTTCAGACTAATCTCGAGATCTAGTTAACGGATTTAGTATCATTCTTCATTTGTAGATAAGATAACTTGATTCTTCAGAACAGTATGTATACCGTTTTATGTATTTTATGTTAATTAGCTATGACGAGTTTTATTAACGGCAAAAATGTTTTTATAGAGTGCTTTAAAAAATACAAGAGCTTCCTAGATTAATTTATGACAATAAGCGATGGTCCAGGTGAATATCAATGTACGTTTATAATGTTTTATTTTCGCGACACAAAGTACCTTATATTCTTGCCCAAAGTATATCTCAACACTAAAATTAATCATAATTTATTCAGTGGTTTAGAAGTGAAAACGTAACAAACGGACAAACAGACAAATTAACTTTCTTATTTATAAATAATAATAAAATATGAGTTATTTTTATTTACATACGTTTATCGAATGTATAATAACCAACATTACTCAATGGATAAAAGACGTGGAACTTATAGGAATGTGGCGACTTAAAAGACACGAACTACACTGCGTTTTAAGTCTTCTTTTTTAATAATTCATCTCATGTTCGCGGGCAAAAGAAAAGGTCATGAAAAAACAAACATACATCCGAAGAAATTATATGAGTTTAATTGCATATTCGCTAATCTACTTTAAAGCAACGTGGTTGATTGAATTCCATAACCGCTTTAACTGGAAAAAATAACTTTGGCAAGATTATATGAATAAAAATATTTCATTTTTTATCATATTATATTATTTATCAAACGTTTAATCGATGTTTTAACCTACCGTTTATTTTTTGTGCCTTTTAACAAGTACACAAAAATCTATTAGGTATATTAATAAAACAATGGGAATATTATTACATACACTGGTTGATACAAATCTTATGTAATGAAAAACGATTAAAATCTTTTAGCTTTACCATGCAAAATCTGGACAAATCACTAGGTCAAAACATAACATTAATTAACGTACTTGTTTGTACGTAATTTGCATTGAATAAGATGATGTAAAACCATTTAAGCTTGACCCCTATTTAGAATGCGATCTCGGTCGACATTAAGAGATATGTCAAAACTCTGGATTAGATGGACACGTACTCTAATATTAAAATGAGCCTTATTACGTCACTGATATAACATTTCGGCTTCAATTCAACCGGCATAAGTTGAATAAAAAAAGTTATTACCGGCTTTAGTTTCGTTAGAATATTCACATGGTATTAATACTAAAATCTTATATACATTTTAAGGTAATTATTAAATTATCTACACAATTCAATAAGCCGGTAAGTAATTTTATCGGAATTTATTAATAAAGTTAATGAATTAATAATTACTAGGGTATTATTTGATGAAGTTATAGTAGTCTGTTTACATTGTACATACATTTCAATCAATCAGATAATACTAAAGTTGATCTTCAACATATGATCAAACACAGATTATATCGTATCTATAATATTATTAAAGACACAATACAGATAATTAAGGAAACAAATACTTTCATATTCTAAATCAAGCTAAATTATTCTCAAACCTCTACACACACAACTTGTTCAAATAAACTGGTATCGCATGGAATTCATCAGCGAACCGAACAGTAGCACTTTAATGGACAAAACGAACAGAGTCGCGTGCCGGCGCCGACACAAGACGATAAAGTATCACTCACCTATTCCCCGCACCCCTTTTTCCTTACAGATTTCACGTAGAAAATGTTTTTCCACATTTTCATATTAAATATCTTCCCATGACACACTTAGGTATAACCATTGCACTACACTTTTAACAACACTGATCACTTAACTTGAAATCGAGCACGTTATAACCGCGGTGACAAAAAACACTAACAAATAAATCCTTATTCTGTCAGATTATATAGAGTTTTTTGTGAATTTGAAGGATATTTGACGCGTAAAGTTATAAAGGGTTTCAATAAAGCGTTTGATGACCCTAAAAGTTGCTTTACAACTGAGTGTTGAATGCAAAACTCACAGTTTCTCCTGCGCGAGCGCTGTCGGTATGCGCGCTTGTTTGTGTGCGTGTATCTTTACACGGCAACACACAGATGCCACGACGCAGGCTGCACGGTTTTTGTCGATGTCCACGGGGCAAGTAACCTCAGTACTGATGTATTGTAACTTTGTAACTGCTTTAAAATATTTATAATTATCTGAATCATATACGAATTTTACAAAGCAATAACAATTAATTTTATGGACATAATTTAGTAAATCAATAGTTTGAATGAACGAATTCTCAGACATCAAAACCAATAATATATTTACTTAACGTTATAATTAATTAAACAATTTGTCGTTTATATTTCTGATTTATTGATAAAAAAAGATTTAAAAGTTACAACACTATTTCCCTCAAGAGAAGTTTTTCTGAAAGCTGCTGGTCGATGTCCCGCTAGCGAGACTCAAGCTCCGCTTTTCTGTCCTTGTCTTGCTCCGTGTTTAACAAACAAAAGAAGAAGACAACCGTATTCGTATCTATTTCGTGTGAATTTGCAGAACTTGAAGTGGCTTTACTGTGGAATTATTAAAGATCAAAATTACGGTCGTGTAGGTAAAAACCAGCCCATTTTGAGAGGTTCTCAAAACTGGATGTTGTTTTATAGAAAAATGTACACTTTTAGTGGTCGGGTAAGAGATGTTACCGTATCGTTCGTTATATAGGACTAGTAGGCTTGATGTATAACGCTACTAACACGATTTGGTCACTTCTATATTTAAAAAATAATACTAATTTATTTTTAAATATCAATACATATATAGATATTAACATTATATATTATTTAAATATCAGTATTTTTTTATATTCATAAATATGAAATCTATCTCAAAAGAAACTCATATATTAAGCTGTCATGATACCAAAATAATTAATCATATGAAGTACTCTACATATAAAAAATATTTCTACTTCTGTCAAAACTTCTGTAAATATTTACTTATACAAAAATATTGATAACAATAATCAATAAATAGTAGTAAATCTTTATTTAGTTAAAATAATTGTAAAATAGGTTTATCTTTATTTACATGATATATTAAAATTGGTTTTCGAAAATCTCATAAACAAAACAAAATTAAAATATTTTCGATATTAATTAAAATCGAGAATGCGCACTAGTTCAATAAAATATTTAATGCCTACTAATAAATTTAAATCTATCTGTCTTTCTATGTATTTGGTTTTCACGCTTAAATCGCTAAAATATGCTATTTAAATTATGTAATTATTCTAAGCAAGAATTCGCGCAGATCAATAATTTTTTAACCGAATTCCAGAAAAGGAGAAGGTTCTCAAATCGCCGAGGACATTTATTTCAGTAGTTTCGAACTCTTTTTTTAAAAGTTTATTTTGTTATTAATTTTTAAGTAGTTTCTAATACTTTGACAACAAATATTCATTTAGATATCAAGAGTGACAGTTCTTAACGTGCATCGTTATATAATAGTACTTCTGACGAATATGAGGGTGTCCCACAGAAAGGCTGTAATTTGTTAAACTGATGATTTAAACAAAATATACCTAACTGTTTTATGTTTTTACCCACATTCAACGAGCTCTGCTTCAGATATTATCTTAATAAAAAATACGTTTACATAATATTATCGTTCGTTATTTATATGTGGATAATTTTAAACAGTGATTACGGTTGATATTGTTATTATAATTAGTTAAATTAATTTATGAATACAGTAGTGATTTTCTATATATTGAGTAGTATGTAGAGTTGGAATAGAAAGGACGTTTTCAGACTTCATGTACGTGAGTGAGTGAGTGACCAGTTTCTTTGTTCCATCATAACTTCTAAACGCCCTAGGCGATGTCTATAGAATTACTAGATTCCTGATATTATCGACATAAGCTAGCTAAAACTTAAAAAAATGCTATTTAATTTATATAATTATTTTTCTTTATGCTAATTATGTTTTTAAAAAACATAAAAATAATTTGTTTTAAATTTATTAAACGCATTTAAATAAATATTACACTTTGTGGCCTCATGCATAGAATAGTTAACATTAGTATGCAGATTTCAAAACCTCTTTGATTTTATTTACAAATAACATAATTTCTGAGTACCTACAAGCTACTTTCGATGAATAATAAAATTCTAAAGGGACATTCCTCGGTCGCTCTGTCTCTTTCCAGTAAAACCACAACGCGTGCGTTGGAAAGAGATGGATGCCGAAGGAAGTACGCTCTTATCGTTCATTCCACGAATAACTTTCCCATAGATTGTGATGTTGTATGGGTTATTCCTTAGATTAAGAAAAAACATAAAATTGACACATAAATACACAAAACGGACCCTTGTTTTTATGCACAGAAAATCATATATTATTAAAGTATTTCATATACAAGCTTCTGCTACCGGATTCTCTCGTTAATATAGTTAATATAGCTTTGTTATTCCGGACCATGTAAAACGTTTTTTCTGTCTAGCCGGTACGACACACGCGCCATCTACTGAAAGTTATATTTACTGTACCTATTTCATATAAATTTGCGCAAGTTTAAACAGCAAGTTATATCGCAATCGGATAAACGTATGGCAGTATATGAGATACAAACCAACAAATAAACATTATTTTTTTATATATTAGACATGCATTATAAATACCACATATTTTTTATTACCTGCCAACTTATATTTAGATAAGATATCTAGACATCTCTTCAATTAGAATAAATTTCCGGATCCCATGTTCTAATAGTTTCCACTCCAAATGTTTACCACACATAGAATGTTCTGCATTTTTTTTTATCATATGACGGACCTCAGTACGGATCTCCGGCCGCCGGGCTATCTTACGTAAGCAGCAGGAAGAATATCTAACAGAAATAAAATATTTTTAAATTTAGTGTCTATTAAAAAATTACTTGTGTATGAGTTTGGGGATATTTAACGGTTAAGTAACCGGGAACTTGAAACTTCAGACAATCTGTGTATATTTGAGTATATTATTGGATATTAACCAACGGACTGCAACATGGTCATACTATTTAAAAAACGGACCCTGAATGAAACTAATTAATGACCCCTGAACTATACATTATAGACTATATGTGTATTTTCATTATTTTTACTTAATCACGTTAGTATCTCGTACCTATATATTTAATTATAATACATAAAATTTTCCCAACATCATTTGTAGAAATTCTTTTTTTACTATTTCTTTCTTAGCACAATATCATGGTTTTTAAAGGTTACATCCTATCCATGCTATTACAGACTACCTCCTTCTTTCTCTTTCTCCCCCTGAACTGATGCCACATCTGAAAGCACTCTTGTTCTGTGAATAATACGATTGGAATGCAAAAAGTGTGTCGGACTCATCTCTGCCCGCGGTATTGTAGTTATTTCTAAACAATTCTATTTATAACCGCCCTTTATATTTAATGAAGCCTTTGAAGTCATTTTAATAGATAATTTTTGAATGGGACTTGTGTTATATAACGATAATTTAATCTTAAGTAATTGTTTAGTAAAAATTTTATTAATATAAATATTTAAATAAAAGATAAATAAAAACCAACTGCCAAAACTGAAAATACAAATATTATTATTTATATTTCTCTATTGATTAGGCATTACAAGATTTCAATATTAATACATTAAGTTCCAACATCACCTTACTTACAAAAATCCTAAAGTCTTCAGCCTTAAGATTCCAACACTCTATAAAGCACACTAAAGAAATAGAACTACTACATAAACTCTACAATTATCCTCTTCGTAGAGTTACATTGAAATGTGTAATAGCAATGTCAATTTGAAAGGTCCTTTTTTAATGTAAAAACATTTTCTCTTCCAATAAAAGCGAATGGCCCTAGTGGTCACGCCTGGGGCGCTGACGACGACGACTCAAGGACTTAGGACCCTTGATCGAAACCTGCGATTGTCGTGTCGCCAGCTGATTCTCTATCGTTTAGTTAAGGCTATCATTATATGTTTAAATATTTTTTGTTACAAAATTACAGTGTTTCTTACAGACAGAAATCAAATAAGGCATTTTAAATGACTGTCGCAACATTGTAAAGAAAAATTCTTATACGTTCGACGACACGGCCGACGTTGTTTAAATTGGTTTACTTGAATTTTTCAAAATAATAAAATATTTACTTTTTTGAAATACTTATAATCTTATACATTTTTAAGTCATTTAAATTTCAATCATTAAACACTTATTTCTTAAATAAATCACAGGTAAAAAAAAATATTTTATTTGTATAAATATTAGAATAACTTAAATTCCATGAAATGCAAATTAAAACACCAGTACTTTTAATTAAGACACGTAAAATCCTTTTTTATAAATCTCGTAATCTTCTCGTTTGCTAATCAGCTTAACAGTAATTATTTAAACTTTATCGACCACTTATCGCTAAGTTTAAAGTGGCGCAAATGGACACAAAAATTGCAAGGAAGGCACATCCGGCAGCATTCATGTACTACGTACCTGCATTTATTTAATAATCATTTACATACCCACGAGGCGAGTACGATGTATGAAAAAGATGTTTGTGCATTCTTATTTTTCTTTAAAAATAAGAACTTCACTATTTCATTCTTTTTTATATATTTCATTTTGTAAATTTTGGAAGAAAATTTTACTTTTTTACATTTTTTCTTTACTAAGCCATGAAAAACCACAGTAATATAGAAGAGAAACCAGGTGTACTGTATTGAGATTGTTTATTTTTAAAACTTATTAGATTGGACTATATACTCGCTTTTGATAAGGAGTATATAGTCCACAAATAAAGACAACTATTTAAAACTATAATCCGAGATATATTTTTTTTTGTATGTAGTAATATTTCAATAGAAAAAATCATATCCCGTCCATACTTCGTATTGTACCCGTGTCGTCACCACTAAATTGCTTTCTTCTCCGCCTTGCACGTGACGTCACGCACCGTATTCAATCATTAGCCCAATTAAAACATTCCCCATTATCGCATAGATGGCGATATACTTCGATACGCACCGATTTTTGTTTTAATTCAATTAATTACAATTTATTTAATTGCTCCTTAATTTGTTAAATTAAACGAGGTTACAGGAAATGAGAAGATTTTTTGATTTGGAACCGTGTACCGTTTCGCAATATATCTTCGAGATATACGAAAGATATAAAGATTTAAATTTGAAAACATCGGTTTTTCAGCGACAAGTATTTAAAAGCATAATTTATTTTAAAACATATGAATAAACGAAAAATGTAATATAAATCTGTACGATTTACGAAATAAATAATTTAAATATAATATTAATTTATATTTATATTTTTTATTCTAACCAAAAAAATCACAACAAAAAAAAAACTCTTTAATAAAAATAAAACATTAACTTCTAACGCATACATAGTCTACCGACTCGCAGTACGTACGACGCGTTGATGTCTTTTATATGGGGCGCATCGAATCCCGTTTCTCACGCAACAAAGGCTGAAATCTAGAATTATGCACGCCGAGCCTTATGGCTACAATTTAGGTAATACCCTAGAAGTGCATTAGGTATGTCCATATAGAATTATCTGCTAGATACGGGACGGTTTCCAGGTAATCTGATTTGCGCTGATACATGCATAAATCATGCATTATTGCTCGCTGTTTTCTTTGGTAATATTGTATCGTGAGTATTATTTATTGTTTGAAATAATATTTTTACTTCTAACTTCCTTGTAAGAGAGTAAGGTATTGTATAATCGACAAATTTCGTTTTACTTAGATTCCAAAAGTAATATAGTTTTCCCAAAATTCTTTTCGACTTGAAATGGTTACACATATCTTCTATCTATATTTAAGTAAATATAATAATACATCTCATAACTCATCAGATTATCGTAAAATATTAACATTTAATATAAAGCCTGTTGTAACTTTTAATTCTTGTATAAGAATAAACTAATCATTAGGCGAGAATTACTTTTATAAGTTTTGATCTCAAACTTTTCGTAACTATTTACCATGTAACTGTGATCAGATTACCGAATTGTTTTATATCAGTTACAAGAATAAAACTTACAAGCATAAATTTTGTCTTAGTTTATATCAAAGAACATGAATTTAATAACAGCTTTGTGAACACACCATAAAAATGTTCTAAACTATCTCAACAAATGTCGAGATAGTTAAATTTGATTTTTAAAATTCAGTCCCTACCCGTGTTTCAGTTCACATGGATCTTGTGAAACACGATAACATTTTTTCTACACGATTCATGAACCCATAGAATTCTGTTCAAACATACCTCAGATTTCTGATCTAATCACTAAAACGTTCCATAGAAATTAGATGTTTTCTTTCATCATTCCACCTAACTATCCTTATAAAAGAATAAAATATATTTCAAATATGGTTATATTTGAAATGCTTTGTGATCGTCTATAATATAATTAAAAAAGTAATTATTTCTCTATAAAACGCTTTATAAAATTCACATTTCCAGCTAGCAGTACAAAATTGTAATGAGTATAATTATTTGATTTTTAAAGTAACATCGAAACTTCGAATATACTCGTATACAGTATATACGAATATGCCATTATATGCTATTTCTTAATTCAAACTCAAAATATACTTTATTCAAATTCAAATAAATCGTCAATTTAAACCTGTCATGTCAGTTCCACGTGCAGCTACCACCGGCTCATAATTTTGACAAGCCAAAACCTTAAGTTTTATTTATTATTAAGAAACAGTACATAGTATTTTCTTAAACAATTATTAACGATAATAACTGCAATAGTGAAACACTGCGTCGCAGTCATTAACGCCCACCTTAATGACGATGCAGTTACGTACTAAATCAATAAAACTAACTTGAGTAAAAAACAACTACTTATGTACTTACAGTTTTTCAACAATTCCATATTTTACTTGTATAACAAAACTTTAAAATTTACGATAAATAATATATAGAAAAAGAGAAACAAGTTATAACTAGAGAAGTAAGTTATAACTTTAATAAGTATCCTAGGATTAGTCTTGTTGTATACTTATAAAATACTTTAATTTTATAAGTACTCTAGGAAAATTTTTGTATCCTATGACCTAGTAATGACAAATTATCTTCACCACCAATCATTAGTCAAAAGCGCTATATTCTTTATCTACGCGCACATTAATAGACTACTCGTTAGGAATATATAAAAACGCGTTCTTTTAATAATTATGATCAGGACGAACTATATAGACGATCTGTATGATTTAAATCAAGACAGTCATATAATTACATGAGTAATACTATCAAGAACTAAGATATTTGTCAGGTGGACTGATCAATTCCCTAGTCATTCAAACTGCTTTTTTCATTGCCTGCCTAGCTAATGTAGGTAATTGGTTACATCATCAGTAATCGGACACCGTGCTATGAAGCAACGAGCAATAAACTCAGAATGATGCCCGTGCCTATGGGCACATAATTTACAATCTGTCTCACCATAGATTGATTGCTTCAATAAATACGCCGCGGGTGCAGCAATTTTGTATGTTTCGACGACCATTGCCTTAGTCTGCATACCGTCAACATCTAATAATAAAACAATATATTATTAAATAGCTTTTTCTTGCGGCTTCGTTTGTGTTATTGTAGATTTTTTTTATAAATGATACGCACATAGATGTACTTAAAACATAGCTTATGACCATCTAGATTGCGCCTTTCAAATAGTACAATAATTTTTAATAGCTAATTATTGAAATAGTTCTATATTTTGCAATATGCAATAATCTAATATATTAAAAAAATATATTATTAGATAAAACTTTTTAGTATACCAATCCAACATTTTATCTAAATAGAAAAGAGAAGATGGATGATATACATCTTCTAACAAATTTGTTAAGAATAGATTTCATGTAGACGCCATTTTCTCAAAATGAAGTCCGCGTGATTGCAGCAGAATTGCTGATCGCATCCGGATATCTCTTCAGAATTCTCAAATATTTATCAAAAAAAAAAACTAAAAAGATTTTATTCACAAAATTAATTGTTTTGTAATAAAGATGCGTTTTCATTTAAACCGTAGATACATAGGACACTCGTTAACACGAACCCATATCAACAATCGATAAAACGATAACAAAGATTTATTTTAATTAATATTATATTAATTAAATATTTCGTTTCGGTCCAAACAAATTTCGAATAACTCGTTATCAGATAGTGCATAACTTAAGAGCGTTTCCGATAATTTATTCGAGTGCACTTATCTGGTTCGTATCAATAATTAATCTGAGGACTTTGGATGAATATCAAACATTCATTTATGCGTGACCACAGCTTCGAATACCTCCAAACCCACTCGAATAGTCAACAAAAACAACAGTGCCTTCTGTTTACTTATTCATAATTATCACACGCCTAAACAAACTCCAATACTGATATGATCGTTGACATCCATATGTCCTTACAAGAAAAATGTATATTAATGTATATGAAGAGTTTTTTTTGTTTGAACGCATTGCTCACTAACTACCAGTGAGATTTAAAAAAATATTTTTGCAATAGATTGTACGTTTATAATTAAACTTAAAGGCTTTATAAAATTCTGTTACAACTCAAAGAAGCAGGTGATGCAAAATGTACCGATATGTCACACCACATATGAAACTTTCATAGAAGAAAGTGATTTATATACTCGTATATAAATGACTTTTATGACGTTTAATAAAACATCGTAATAAATATTAAAATTATTGACATAATACATACAGATTTCTATTTTCTTACTTCTCTCTATCTTTTAAATCGGATGTGAAATTATTCCTAAACCTTTGAACATAACAAACGATACACCTAAATTAGCATATCTTCATTGAAAGACTAAAAACTATATGAGTTGAAGTTGAAGAACTTTTTGGTCTTAATTACGATTGAAATCGACTCCGCCTAAAGCGATTACGGTCGCTACATGTTTTACGTATTATTTATTTCATGATATCCGCAATGGTTCAATTAAAATGGTGATAATAAGTCAAAAGGCTTGATTAAAAAAAATAAGTTGTCACGAGTGATAAGGCAGTAGCTCGTTTAATTATTTTATTAATAAATAATTAAAATTTACCCTTCGTTATCTTGTATAAATAATATAAATGAAGAGATACCAGCTATAAAAAATCTGTTAGAACTAAGAATAGCTCACGTAACAACTGAGCCCAATTATCTACATTTGATATTCATTACCTAGATGAGCGAGCTTTGCTCGTATTGTTGTTTAAGACTACGTTTTCTAAAAATCAAACCTAGCTAGTTCGATCTATCGCCTCGAAAACTCCCCGCATACTAAATTCCATGAAAATCGTTGGTGCCGTTTCCTAAATTCAGATTACAAGTATATATATATATAAGATTTGCTCGTTTTAAGTTATTAGTTTTGCTTCATCGTGCTAACTAAAAAACCATTTACAACTGTATAAGATAAGAGGCAATAGTTCTAATTGAAATTTTGTAAGATTTAACACAAACTAACAAAGTGTGTTAATTAAAGAGTGTAATATTTCCGAAATACACCAATAAACATTACCTAAAATTGTAATTGATTAAATCAAACTGTCAGTTTGTTTACACCGATTAACTAGATGAATTTTCGTTCTTTGGTTAAGGGTTTTCATTCTCCAGCTCAGCTCCTTGGTAAAAGGCGTTGGTTACTGTTTTTCAAACTAAAACTTCAAGGTAAAATGGAGGAAGAAAATTTTTATAAATTATTTTAAATGACGGATCCATTCCAAAGATAATTAGGCTATCCAAAATAATTATTCTACGAAGACAAAATCTGGGGGACCAACTAGTAAGCTATAAAGTAATTATATTTTATTTAGTACGATAAAAATGTCTAATAATTATAATTCATGAGTCAATTCAAATGAAACAATCGTAAGCATGTGAAAAAGACACTAAACCAATAATATGCAAATAGCACGCCCATAGAATAGTAATGTGTTGAATTTAGCGTCTTCCAGTCAAAGTATTTAAATTTACCATAGTATATAATTAGAATCGACGTCCTAGTTAACGGGTAACCTTCTATATTAAATAGTTAAACGTTATAATAACTATAAGATTTTACTGCGTTCTGCTAAACGTCCTATTAAAATATTTAACCTAATTGAGGCAATGGATTAGTGAGGAGAATAGTTTAATCGATAGGCACGTTTTCAAATCCTGATATGCTACATGCTGTTCTAAAAATTAATAAAGCTAAAGCCGAAACAGAGTCGCGCACAAAAGAATTCAAAAAATCGTGATTGTCATAATTCATTTAGCACATAAATATTTTAAAACAAAACCTGATCCAGGTCTTCTCTTTATTGACTTTATTTAAAGGTATTAAAAAAGTTCCTATTCATTGAACATAAAAAATAAATCTATAATTAAGCCAATATTCACAAGGACAACTAGAAACAATAAGCTTGTAAAAATCTTCTAAATCATTCTCTGATCCGGTCTTTGTCTTATGCAATGTCGTTGCATAACTCGACCGGTTCAGGACAACCATTGGACATACAGACATAGAAAATATACAGCATATAATTTATTACAATTTTACAAATTTCTTACAGCCGAAATACATAAAGGTTATGATATCGCATCGTGACACGATACAACAAACGAACTATTGTTTTATGCACATATGGACGCTGATAAGCTATACTGTGTCAAGCCACGCGGACTTCATTTTGAGAAAATAGCGTCTAAAGATGTCAAACCTATATGTTTAAAGAAATATTTTTAATCTTTTAAGAGATATACAAATATGTTTAAAGAAGTATATATCCATCTTTTATTTTATTTTTTGATTAAAGGTATAATGACTTTAAATCAGACTGATACGTTTAATATATTATCTAATAAAATGTTAGTTAAATATTTGAGATTATTGTATTAATTTCAAAAAAGGGGAACGCACTTGAAATTCGAACCAATTAATTAAGAAACTTTTTTCCGTACTCATTTAATTAATATGACTACAATTTTTTTAATAATGTTAAATAGGTGATGTTGTATCAAAATACATCAATATCTCCGAATTTGACTTTTTGTACGTTGACACATTATTGCTTATCGTTGTCATAGATTTTCTCGATTATTACTCATTGAAATAAAACTATTTTAAACGGATTTAAATCGCGTATATTAATTATTTTTCATCATCCCGACGTTTCGTTTACAGCGTTCGTGGTCACGGGTAGACTAAGGTGACATTTGTCTATTTGAGGTTTTAGAAAAATATTATGTATGTTATTGCTTATCAGCATCCATATATACATTGCTTTATATAACTATACATAGACAAACGACCGCAGCAAGCGCGGGTCATTTGCTATTACTAAGTGCTCCATTATTTATCTCCGAATATATTCAGATACTAATATATTATGTACAAAAATCATCCTTCAAATATGCATTCAAACAACGAAAACCTTATACAAACGTACATACATATATACATGCATACAAGTCGAATACAGAACCTACTTTTTTTAAAGTCTTTAAAAAAAATACGCCATTGCATCATGATTTTTCATAATTCAATTTTCGTCCTAGATTTCACGATACGACGATACAACAAGCCACCAAGCGACGTAGCATCGTGTTTATGTGTTTTATCTTACAGTCGAAAATATATGAGAAAGTTTTAAGCATAATCTAAAATTTATACTTGTTAAGTTATCTCTGGGGTTCTAGTAACTAGTTTATTCGTAATTATGAATATATTTCTGAGAGTAAAGACGAGCAATCTATCCTAGAGAGAGGGAGGGTGCGTACTGCCGATATATAATAATACCTAACTGATCAACGAGCTACCATAGACAAAATACAGTATTATTTACTTTTACGATATATTATTAACAATGCTCTATATAAAAATATCACTTTTTTATAGTTTGTTAGTTGTTAACATATTACAAAAAAAAGTCCTATTTGAACAACAAAAATTCTATCTGCACAATTTTTTTCCTATGATGAACGTGTTTAAACAAACAAACTCCTTATTTATAGATTATAGGCGAAATTTTTAACATATATAAAAATGTTTTCAAAAAAAGGTTTGCAATTTTTAATGTCCGTATGTATTGTACCTATATAACTTCGCAGGGCGCCATACAATGACCCACTAAGAAGTTATTTATATTACGTCTAGATTTCTAGCATTGTTTCCAGCCTAGACTACTGGCACAGTCAAATCCTGCTTTACGTCATGTCTGTCTAAAATTCAGCATTTGCAATTATTTATTCAACTGGTTCACATTTACTAAAGTAGAATGCGCTATATTATATTTACAAAAATTTTAGTTCTACATTTAAAAGTTCTATGTTAAAATACAAAAATATTTCTCTTATACATTTCTTCTCAGTATATTAAATAGTATATAAATACTGGGCTCATACATACGAACAAAAAACTTGTTTTTTATTTAAAACATTGAAAATATGATTTAATTAAATCAAAACGAGGCTGTCTATTAAAATTTGAAGTTTTTACGGCCAAATTGTTTTATGCTTTAATTAAAATGTATATGTGTTAGAATCCTTTCTCGGAATATTGACGGTCTTATTTGAAAATTTCGAGACATCACGTTAATTTGGTAAAGAAAAAAATTACATGTACTAAATTACACATGTTTAAAATGACGAGATCTAATTTTCTTAAATCGTGTAATTATTCCGAGACAATTAATTGCAAATTACTCAAATGTCACGGCGCGGTGTGCGGTAGCCGAGTCTTTATAACGAATTGATATGTTATATGTATAGATTTCCGATGGTCAACATCCATTGAACGTTTCATATCAACTTTGTCTTCATTGTGTCCAAGATGACTCGACCTGTACATATTACCTTACAAATAATTACAAACTAAATATGTTGGGACTTTATGCAGCATACGATTCGAAGATTATGACGTGAGAAATTAACCATAACATTTTTTACTTCTGCAGTACAATAATGCGTTATCGCGACACATTTTGCAAGTAGATTTCTGACTTTTATATTAAAGCGAAACAAATCAACTGTCAAAATGTCGCAATGCGATAACCCTAACTCATCGTAATAACTCTCTAGTTTAAATTACTTGAGGACTTGAAACCTAAAACAATAAAACCAATAATGCACATACATATAAGTTTTATTTTGTTAACATGAGGTTCATAATTTGCTTGAATTTTTTGTGTGTATTATACATATATGATATCTTCGCCGATAGTGAACCGATTTTTATAATTTTTTTTTTTTCGAAAAATCTTCCCCTTGGGGATGTCTATATAAAATAGAAAGATATTTCAATAGAACGCATAAAGCAGAAAATAATTTGTGAGTGCAAAAGTAAAAATGCACATTTCAACCGGGGTTGATTGAATTTAAATTAATTTTAAAAAGTTAATTTGTATTTAAAAGATAAATCATATAAACAATATAATGACGTAAAAAACTGAAACTTTTTCATTAATGAAATAATCAATAAATAGTTCAAACAAAAATTGAACTTTATCAAAAGTTTGAGACGACGAGATCTTAAATCGTGCAATTATTCCGAGACAATTAATTGCAAATTACTCAAATGTAGCGGCGCCGTGTGCGGTAGCCGGCTGTAACAACATAATGACATTAAAACTGTTCCATTGAAGAAGTAATCCATAAATATCTTTTACAAAAATTTAACTACATCAAAAGTTAAAGACGTAACAATAACAACGGATCTACATATTAACGAAAATTAACGAAAAATACATTTATGATCAACTCGCTACGTTTCACCCGACATTGTACAAGAAATAACTTATCATAAAATAAATCGTATCTTCAAAACTACCTTTGGTTTATTTCTATACTTTTATTTCTCTCCAACGTCCAATTACGAGGTAGATCGTGCTTGGTCACGTCGCAATATTTCACTCTTGTCAATAAAGGCATGCACGGACTACGCGTTATAAAATGCGCGTAGTCGGGCACTTGTATCTTAAAACGCTTTGTCTGAAACCAAGCGTATACATTTGGACCAGGCAAACGCGAGCCAAACTTGTAAAGAAACATCGGCTATCAATGTCAATTCGAGGTGCGACAAAAGGGTCGTACAATTTCAAACATCGCGCAGCAAGCGGGCGGTATAAGTAAGTTAACATTGTAAAATATATCTAACTAGTACGTATTTAAGCTTGTTTTCAAATGCACATTATTTTACCGTGCGCAAGCGGACTCGTATAAGTGAGCTACGATCTGTATTTCCTAATTTAATTAGCAAATTCACGTGAATCCTTGTCGTGATCGTATAAGAATGTCAATGTTGGATGTGTATGCATATTTAACATACCAAACTATCCGCACTCGGAAACTCACAGTTCGAAGAAGGCTTACAATTTTCCACTATCACTTCTTGCATCGCCCCTATTAAACTTGAAATGATGTATTTATATTTCATATTGTAAATAAGAATATTATGTTATTACTTCAATTGTTAATAAAAAATATCAAAGAAATTACCATTTAAATAGTTCCGGTTCTATGAATTCGAACTTTATTAAGCAGATAAAAACTGACAAATTTATTTTAACATTTAAAAATTAATTTAACCGAAAATAAGTTATATATTTGGTATTTGTCTTTTATACCATTAGATCGTTTTAACTTTTAAAAAAACTGAACACTTAAGCAGTTACTGATTATTATCTCGTTAAATAATCTACAATTGTTATAATAATGCCAAATTGTTACTGATGGGTTTCCAATTACATTAAAATATTATTTTAAACTAAAAATAAAATAGACACAAAAAGGATCTTCAGTTCAATCCATGCTATATCGTGCTCATAACCCATTTAGCGGCAAGGTCGTAAAATTATTATATTTAAGAACCAGAAATTTCTAATATAGTCCCTTTGGAATAGGTCCTCATAAAACATATTTAACAAATCCGTAGAAAAAAAAGCAATCAATGAAAACAATTACTGATTGAATACATTTAGAGATCACCGACATAACCGTCATATTTTATTTCTACCTACATCTGTTGTTTTTTATTCCTAAACTGCGAAACTACCTAATTTTAAAATTAAAATAAATTAAATTATAGAAAAGGTACATATAGGCCTCCTTAAAAAACAAATTGTAACGACCTACAAAGCTACTACTAGAAGTTGTAATACTAAATAAAATGATGCAACTTAAAAATAATCTTTAATATGATACATTTTTGGCAGTTCATATTATGATATGTATAAAACCAAAGACTATGGTAATAAAGTTAAAAATTAAATAGTAACATAACCGTATTTTTCGTGTAAGTCGTAAGAGACATTTATGATTAATCACATCAAAATTATTTTTGTATGATACTCATACATACACTGTTATTGAAAATGTAGCTTATTTTATATGAAATAAAATTCAAATTCGTATATTACAAACAACGCTACGGGGTGCTTTAAAAACTTTTTTTTTACCTTTTCGGTTCCGATGTCGTTTGATTCTGATAGAGATAAAATTTCTTTTGAATTCATTTGAGATATAATAAATTGAACGGTAGTCTGTTTGTGGACTTTATGCACGCTATAATGATCCAAAAATATACAGTAATAAATATCAAAATACTTATACCAAGTACCCCATAATTGTTTCTCTTTAGTACGTCGCTGTTTTACTAGACTAAAACATTATATCATACATAAAAAAATTGTATTGCCGGCCATTATCTGGAAACAACATTATTATTTACGTCTGACGTTGTAATACGCCTGTTAATTTTTTTAATCCTATTTCATAATAATGATAGACACCTCACAACTGGTAGCTAACCAACACTTTATTAAAAAATGTAAACAAAATACTTTATACAAGCTTTTGCCTGCAGCTTCACTTGCTTTTTTGCTTTGATTTTATTATGTCATACTAATGTCCAAGTTAATAACCTTTACGCAAGTATAAACTATAAGTTTTATCGTAAACGGATGAAAGGTATAACAGCGTATAAAGTAAGAACAAACAAACAAACTTTGATTTTTTATATATTAGATTATTACAATGTCCTGTAAACACAACAATTTTATAGCAAATTATGTATCTATTAATGTTCTCTTTAATATTAATTGCATTAAATATTTCCATATCCATTTTTAACAAATCTCCTTTATATAGCGGTATTTTATCCATCCTTATTTTACTTCTAGGTATAACATAGCATTAAAAAGACGAAATTTAATACGGCACCGGCTCAATCCATTACGGCTGCTTAACCACAAATTAGGCTCATACAAGGCTTACAATTTCCCGAGATGTCGTTTTCCTCTCTGTCTTATTTGCATGTTTCGAAATTTATCTCGACGTGTGTACATTTTCACACGATTTTCAATGTTTTTAACTGAAGCAGCGCGAAGCACTAACATATTAAATAATTATATTCTATTCATCTGTAGTCTTTATGCTTGATTTTTAACAAACACACAATACTACACAAATGAATATTCTTATTTTTTTTAATAAATAGATGATGATGACGTGACAAAATGGGTAATTTACAAGCAGACCTTGTTATTTACATCTTGAATCGCACTTGATTTTTCATATTTCAAAAGAATATTATTATAAATATGTAGAATTGTAAATTATGTTTATTTACGCACTTCTGCGCTGACTCCATTTCTATGGGAATGAGTGGAAATTTTTAACACATTCTTGAGAAATATTTATAAGTTTAAATAAAGTTACATACGTACATATGAATAAGTATATATATTCTAATAATAAGTAGAACCCAAGCATTCAAAGCAGCTTTTCTAATAAACGGCTAAGCTGTTCCCTAAATGCTTAAAAATATGTAGCCATAATATTAAAAGCAATAGTTTATTTCAAGAAAAACTGAACGTCATTCAGCCGTTTGCTTTAATGAAATAAAGCGGCCAATTTAACGACCTAGCGACGATATATTAATACTTTAATTAAAAAATGATTTTTTTTGTGAAAATCTACGTAAGAAATATTACATTTGTTTTCAAATCGCTTAAATACTTTCATTATGTAACTATTATTGTGTAGAGCACTTTCTTATCCGTATGTCAAAATGAATAAACTGAAAAACCTCTCAGACTCACTGAAACATCTCAATCCATTTATAAACGTTAAATCAAATTCGCTTAACTCCATGTGCCAGATGTGCTTACCCTCATACATTGTCGTCCAATATTCTGATAACTCGCACTCCTTAGAATTAGGACTTATTTATAGATCTGCTGTAGTGGAAGATTTTCTTATTTCGATGAGAAAAATTGAATCCTTACTATAAATTGTTTTTTTTTTTTTTTTGTTATATTTGTGTATCTCTTTATCGTAACTTCATCGTATGGAATGAATATTGAACATGCGTGTTGAAAGTCTACTTTATGCTATATACATTACTCAATTGGACGCTGATAAGCAATACTGTGTCAAGCCACACGGACTTCATTTGGAGAAAATGGCGTCTAAAGATGTCAAACCTATTCTTAACACATATGTTTAAAAAAGTATATATCCATTTTTTCTATTTTTTTTTTTTTTTGATAAAAGGTATAATAAATGAAAATCAGATTGATATATTTAATATATTATCTAATAAAAAGTTTTCCAAATATTTGAGATTATTGTATAAGTTTCAAAAAACGAAACGCACTTGAAATTCGAACCAATTAATTAAGAAACTTTTTTCCGTACTTATTTAGTTTATATGACTACAATTTCTTTTTAATAATGTTAAATAGGTGATGCAGTAACAAAATACACCAATATCTCCAAATGTGACTTTTTGCGGGTTGACACATTATTATTAGCATCCAGTTGTCGTCGTCTATACAATTAATACTTGTGTGATCGTTTTTAATTAAATTTAGTTTTAGTGGGTAGTCTAACGCTATCCGTTCCAAGAGTCCCACTTACCCGCCTGAATTGAAGCATTTATTGATGTATAAATGCATTTCCCAGCGGCAAAAAAAAGAGTCAAGCTCACCTAAACCATAATTCATCATTGATTAAAAAAACAACAATTGATTATAATAATCATTATTTTTGGCCCTAGTAACGTCTAAGAAAGCGATCTTGACATCTCCCTTGAAAATTCTTTTTCCAGAAAACAATTAAAAAAATTTCCATAATAAGGATAATAGCAATAGGTACTCGTAACTATATGTAAACAAAATGCATCTTATTTATTTTTAGCTTCATGATATGCCCTCAAGTACAGTCGAGGACAAATGCGTACACGAATAACGTAGCAGACGGCTCCCCGCTGCGCATGCGCATCGTACGCCACCAAATGTCATTTGGACGGCGGATAAAGCAGTAAATATATTGATAACCAGCCATTTACGAGACATACCGATTGAAATAAATATGTAACCATTTATATTGTTATTGCGCAAACGCATTGTTCGTGGTAAGAACGAGTTCCTACATGTAAAGACAGACAGTAAACTATAACTATATGAATTTTGAATCAATCGTTTTCAAAACAAAGAATGTATGTCCGTATAAAAATATGTTTAAATTTTTTTAAAGACATTCTTATATAGATCCGTGGTTTTCTTCAATTCTGGGTTCACTTTCAAGCTATTACGGAACACCCACTGACCCACAACAGAGGCGTAACTGTAACATCTGAGGCTTGTGGCAAATTCTTTGGATGAGATCAAGAAAAAATCGTAACGTTATAAATTAATTTTTATGAACCACTTAAGAAGTTACCCAAAAGTATTAATAATATTGTGTGTATTTTAGTTTAATATCTAATAAGTTTTATTTTCAAGAGCATCGGTTTATACAAATTTATAATAAAATAACAATTTACTTTTATTTATTAGATTTTTATTAATAAAATTCTTTTAGGCCGGGGCCCTCTCAATAAATTTTTAATTAAAATTACTACAAGAAAAACTTTGTTATGAAATCTTTATATGTAAATAGTAACTTTGAGGCAATTATATCTTCTATTCCATTCTCATTGAAGTAGCAGGGTTGATTAAGCCTTGTATCTACCACAATGTCACACTGAATCAGCCATATACTTATTATTTAATTTTTCAACTTTTAAGTTTATATAACGTTTATTTATTTTTTTAATTATTAACATAAAATTTTATTTCATATTTTTTTTTTATAAAATTCAAATTACTAACCTAACCAAGCAAGATAGGCAAAGTAAATAAAAATCTGATTTTATTATATTTATACATATGTATTTAACGAAATAAACAGTCTAACCTTATTAAACTACTATTTTAACATATATTTATAATGGGAACCATCGTTGAGCACCATCTAATCTTATAACTTCCCCATTTAACATAGGGTTTTCTATTATACTAGTTACGAGATGGGCATATTCATGTGGCTTGCCGAACCTTGAAGGGAACGGTGTCATACGTTTCAAGAATTCTAGCATCTTGTCTGGTAAATATCCTATTAATGGAGTGTCGAATAAACCTGTAATAAAAAATAACATTTTATTTATCTATACTACAATTATAAAGCGTGAAAACTGTTTGTAAGTTTGTATGTAGGAAGCTATCTTTGAAATTACTGATCCTGATTATTAAGGAAGATATAGGCTATATTATATCACACTATGACTCATAACAACATAGTAATCATAAAAGGGAGTAAAACTGCAAGGAATTGCTAGTCAATAAATAAAAATAGTAATATGACTCTATTAAGTCAAAGAACATCCATAAAATATACTACACAAATTTCAAGAGAAATTCCAATTTAGTCCTCTTGAAAATGCATTAAACCATCACATTTGTAATAAAAGTAATAGATAAATGACTACAAATCAATGAGCCAATAAAAAAAAGGCACACAAAAAATTGCATTGATTAATAATAATGACAAAGCTTATTGTAGTGCTTAGAATAATTAATTTGAACATGTTGCTTTTCTTCTACATCCTTATTGAAGCAATCTGTACTAAAATGTCATCAAAATTGGATCAACCGTTGAGACATAACATACATACATACAGACTAAATTATCCTTACATTTAAAATATTACTTTGTTCACATGCATTGTACAAAATACCAACCTGGTGCTATTGTAACAACCCTTATACCCCTCGAAGCAAGATCCCTTGCAATTGGCAGTGTCATGCCAATAACAGCTGCAGTGGAAGCAGCATAAGCAGCTTGCCCAATATCACCCTCATAAGCTATAGTTGACGCTGTGTTTATTATAACTCCTCTTTGCCCATCTTCTGTCGGTTCATTCTTTCCAATCAAACCCGCTGCTAGCCGTATAACATTAAATGTACCTATTGTATTTACCTGTAATAATAAGTAATTATTTTTCGTTATTTCTCTCCCAATCAAGATTTAATTGAGACAGCCTTTAATGGAAATCCCAAACCCACCACTAATTTTTGTTATCTACATGCCAGATAAAAAAATATTTTTAAGGTAAATAGCCTGTTTATTGAGAAATATTATCTATTCTAATATAACAAAGAAAGAGTGAATTTTGTATGTTTAAAACTATATATATTATTTTAAAACAAAATTTATATTAACAGAAGCAAAGCTGCAAGTAGAAGCTAATATGCTGTATAACATATAACTACAGACAATGGTAATGGTAATTTTATGCTCAGAGCCACATAGTAAGTACAGCTGGTTAGAATTTGAAAAATAATATAACAAATTGAAACTACTTACATTGACACATTTTACAAAATGTTCCATCTCAGTTTCCTTATCTTTAAAAAAATTGTACACCTGACTTGTTTGAGCATGACCTGCACAGTTGACTAGTGTGTCTAATCTTCCGAACTTAGACTTGGCTAAGTCTAGAGCTTTCCGAACATCATCTTCTGAAGTTATCTAGTTATGAGGTTAACAGTAGAAAAATTATTATTCTTATATTATAAATGCACATAAAACATTAAAAATAAGAAAATAAATATATATTAATTACTACAACAAAAACAAGCGTTTTATAGAATGGAACTCTATAATATGTCTATAATAATAAATTATCAGAAAAATGCAATTGTAAATTCATTATTTATTTAATTAATTGAATAAACTTACACAACCAACAGAAACTGAAACATCATTTCCTAAGTGTTTTGCGACCTCGTGTGCTCTTGTACCCTGAATATCTAATATTACAACCTTTCCTCCATTTTGTATCAACCTCTCCACAGTAGCCTTCCCAAGACCCGAAGCACCTCCGGTAACTAAACTCACAAGGCCCTGTAGAGGTTATTTTTTTGTTTATATACTAACAAAATGTACTTTTTTTACTTTAACAGTTAATTAAACCTACCTTTAGCATTCTTAGTATAGTATTATTTAATAAGTAGTTAAATATATATGATTACGTGCTCAATTAATTCAGAAAAGGATAATATTTTAACTATTTTGCGCCTCTATATCATAACCTATATTCAAAATTTCAAACGTCACTTTTATCAAGAATCAAGAACCGATGGACGCACTACAATATAATAAATAAAAGATATAATGTTGCAAACCTCTAAATTTTCTTAATTTTTGTGAATATCTTTTTTTCGATTTAAAACCATTTTTTGTTAAGTAAAATATATAAAATATTAATATCCAACAGACCTTTATAACAAAATTATTTTGGTACGAGTATCCGTTTTTTGAAAAACGCTGTTTCCCTATTTGAGAAAAACAACGAAAATTGGAAATGGTGGATTAGCATTTTGCCAAGTTTTCTAAAAATTTCTTTCAAAATTTATAAATGATGAGTTATGTACGAATTTTAATTGAAAATTTATTCAAACGCCTAACTTTGCTGGATAATATAATTGTATACTAAATTAGAAACTTCCGTTTTAAGTTAAGAAAATATACTAACAAAATCGAACTTATAACAACTTAAATATAATGGCTAAAGTCGAACAACCTATATTCATCCTGCCAAAGAAGCGAAATGGAAAGAAGCCAAATGCGATCGCCGGTCACGTTGATCATATAATCACAGTGCAGGTTCGTTTTAGTTCACCTGTACATCGACCATGTTTAAATCTTTACTGTTTTTAGTTATAATATGATTGTTTCCAATTAGCGATACTTAATTATGAATGATAAGTCGATTTTATTTCTATTCGTAGATTAATTTATTTGTTTTGCGTTTCTAGGGAGCTGGTGAAAATGAATTGCCTTCCAAATACAAAAATGGATTGTCGCCGGTTTCTGAGCATGTCGTGAATGGCATAATTCATTCAACAATGGAAGGATTGAAATCTAACATGAAAATAAATCTTCCGATCATCAACGATGTTAATGATGAGGAAATGAATGAAAGTCATTCATTCTCAGATCCAAAGCCTCAGAATACACAAAAGAATGGATACCAACCGCTTTCGACGATACACAGTAGCCGTGAAATTATCGACTTGTCACCGATTTACGAGAACTCCTCCGATGCATGTTCCAGCCATGGTGACTTGAGAGAAATCAATGATAACGAAATCCAGAGAAGCTGCAGAATTCTTAATTCAGATAACAATGAAAGTTCATGTGCCACTCCAAACAGCTTGTCCCAAACTCAGTCAGAGAACAGCTTTGAAATGGGTCCTCTAACTGACAGTCTTAAAAATAGTGCTAAGAGGAGAAAGCGAGTCAATATTGTGCCAGGTATTATAGAAACTGATAACACTGATACTGAGATTACAGCTCTAAGGGTTGAGTCTGAAGGATCATTATCACCGGAATGTTCTCTGTCTGAGACCAAAGATTGCTATTTGACTATGACTGGTACCATTAAAAGAGGAAAAAAGAAGGGACAGAATGTTGATGTAAAACTAAACATATCAAGAGAAGAGTTAGAAATAATTGAAGCGACGATTGTCGCTGAGGAATACAACAAAATGGACGTCTCAAAATGTTCTCTGTACAATGGGCCACATATATTCTTGTTCAGTCTCCTCTGTATTCCCTTTGTGGCTTCGATATCGGCGATGTATTCATTCTATATGGGTACCATGGCTTGGTACAATATATTTACACACGTAACTGAAGATTTCAGCTGCATTAAAAAGGTTTTATTGGCACCTATAGTGATCCTATCATATCCATTTCTGATAGTGATATTCACTATTGGCCTTGGATTGTATGCGGGCATAGCACAGCTCACATTCAGTGGTGCAAATTGGTGGAAGGATGTATGCGATTTTGAGAAAGGCTTTTATGGATGGCTCTGTAATACTCTAGGTATGTCTGAGTGTAGCCCTTATGAAGTAGTTGTTTTAATGGATGTCAAACAGTAAACATTCCAAATACAAATATCATATTCATATTCAATATAATGAATTCTATTATTAAAGCAATATTTATTATCGGCTCTGAATGTTGTGAAATTATCTTATTATTCTAATATTTAAGAAAAAATATTTTATTTCAATGTTCAAATAAATTGCAATTAACACTGCCATCCTGAAATATAAAAAGATATATCGACATTTATTATAGCTTTCTATTAATTATATTGAGTTTTATCCTTACCAATACAATTCTAGTCGAAAAGATACTCATTTTAGTTTTAAGGTAATTTATAAATTTTTTATATAAGATTTGATAATGAAGATAAGAGAAGGAAGAAAATTTTAAAAGAATGTAATTTGATGGGAACAAACTGGGAGATAACAGGTTTTATACAACATTTTGAATTTGTATTTTATATTTTAAACTAGGATTAAGACATATTTAATGGAAATCGATTCTCATGTCTTCTTTTGCTCAAATGCTTCCATTATTTATAATTTATTTTATATTAGTCTCATCAAAAAATATCTAGTCATAATTGTGTAACGGTTTTGCCTAAAATATCAAAGTCCACTATACTATAAAGATATATGATAAATGGAGTATAGTACATATAATTGCTGTTATTGTAAAGCCAATTTTTATCACTTTGCAGAATTTAGAGGAAATTTAAGATGTCTTTTATCAACAATACTCGCTTGTTATTTAGCACAATCTACTTTTATTACCATTGAATGTATATTTAAGTTAAAAACAATTTATTTAAAATAATTTTACAAATGTATTGTGTATTCATAAATTATATATAGTTCTAAATGTCGTCAAATCCAGTTAGTATGATTGTTTCTTTTATGAGGCCTTCGCAGATGAGGAACAATGCTGTGGGTTTTTTTTTGTTCTTTAAAATGGATCATTTTGAACAGAATCGTATAATGCACACAAGTGAATGAATGTACCACATTTAATATGTCTCCCAAACAATGGTTTTATTTTTATCACTTCAGGGGTTAAGTGCTCTGTACATAAAACTTTTCTGCGCAGGCCTTTTAGTAAAATAAAACTAATTGTATTGCTTAGAGTTTATTGATAATCATATCATGCTTAAATAATTTTTAAGCGACATTGTATCTGCTTATGCTGCATTTTATATAATGCCATAACTAATTTACATAATCATGTTACATAGCGTTAAAGACTGATGTATTCTAGTCACTATTGTGTCCATTTTCTACATAATAAAATATTTTATAAAACAAACTAGTTTTACTAAAACAATAATTATCTACAATGAAAAACAACTTAGTTCATTTGTCTTTACTCATGAGATGTCCTTGGATTTACTTTGATCTTGTTTAGAACGACTCTCTTTTATTTCTGTATCTATTCTTTCCTTAGCTCTCACTATTTTTGATTGTAAATAGAATGAGCCCCCTTTCGCCTTATCATTAACTGTAAAGAGATGTTCGTAGTTGTTCTTAATTTTTTCCGGGTCTAACTTTTCTATATTGAGAATTTGCATAGCTTCCTCTAGTGTCAGTCCTGTAGAAGCGTTAGCAGCCGCTCTTCTTGCACCGTCAGGGCCTCCACCAGCTCTTTTAGCAGCTTCTTGTGATGCAGCTAATTCTTGTTTTAGTGCCCTAGCGAAAGCTCGTCCGACGACCTGTGCCCCAAGGACTATTATTTGAGCAATATATTTTGCCATGATTTATAGATTAATAAGTATGGTTTATCCACTATCATTACAATTAATGCAAATATTGCCCTTAAATTTTGAGGTTATGTTATTGAATGTCAATTTTTTATTTTTTTTTTATACGTTTTATTGCTTTGGATAGAATATTAAATATTTTTTCGATGTTCATTTAATGTGTGAATTTTCTTAATACTTTTCTAAGTTTGCACCTTTCCAAATAACCTTTATTTAGATTTGTTTATTAATGTAATAATTAATTGAATATTATTTTATAAAATAATAATAAAATTATTCAATCACAAGTTAAAGTAGGGGTCAGATATGTGTCATATAAATTTAATGTTCCTGAAATTTCAGTTAAAATTTTTTACGTAAATTTATATTTCATAAAACGTCTTATTCACTTGTGATATTTAATAATTATAGATAAGCTACATTTTTACTATTTGATGTTAAAAATCTGTACATATTTTCAACAATGACCAGCACATCAGTTGTCTTGTTGGCTTAAAAATTATGATTTGCTACTCTTGTCTCTCGTTCTCAGTTTCTTGCTAGTTGCTAGGCAACGCTATCTAAAGTGGACTGCATCCTGGGTAATGGGTAAAATCCATAGGTTAATAACTTGTCTTCAGATCTATGTATTAATGAAAGTGAATATCAACAATGTATGATAATATATTGTATTCTTAACGAAAATTTCGGGAATGAGCGAACGCTCAGTTTCTGTAATAGTATTGACCCGTTTAGACCCAGCTTTCTCTATTGAGGCTTTAGGCTATAAGATAAATGTCGACACACAGATACGCTAGCCTGTCATATATAGTCGATAGATGGTTGCTAAGCAACGTCGTCTAAAGTAGTCTGCATTCTCGGTGCAAAAGTTTATGAGCTTAAAATATATTTATAGCTATTTAATATCGTTGGAAAACATCTAATTAACGTATTTTAGTTATTAGAATATGTGACCTATGATTTTAAAATATATTTTTTATCATAGACAAATTTTCAGAAGGTATGAACTTTCCTTTATTTAATATTTTGTTGACAGGTATCACTAATCACCAACAATGGTTTGTGTTTGACAATTTTTTCTATGGCCACGCTTGACGCAGATTTGTGTTCGGATTAGATTTAATTGTGATCAAGGAAGAGTCGGACATATCTCGAAGGATCCTAATCCTGCGCAATTCCTGAAACGGTTTTGGCTTGAAAATAATACAAGTTAACGGAGCAATATATAAGTCGAAATGACTTTAGGTACTTACAACAGGCATCAAGCAGAACGTAAAAAGTGAGAATTTTTCGAAATACCTGTATTTTGCTTTTAATATTTATATTCGATTTTCTACTTAATTTCTATATTTTATTCACAGGCAAGCGGCTTTGGCAGCTGCTTTTCCACAGGGAATACGCTGTCAGAAATGCTTGGAATATGGCCATTGGAGCTACGAATGTAAGGGCAAGCGCAAAATAGCTGTGCGTCCATCTCGCTCCCAGATTTTAAAGAAGAACTTGAAGGCGAAGCAAGAAAATGACTGCAGGTGAGCTGGATTATTATGGTACAATGTTATTCAGCATATTAAAATCTAGATTTTTCTAAATACTAATTTCTAACTACCCTCACTTAAAATCTTTTGTAATTAGCTTTGAATTAGAATATATTCGTTTATTTATTTTTGATTATGAAATTTAATAATAATAGTTAATTCTTATAGGTTTTTTGTTTATTATTATTAATTGTTTGTTTTTTATGAGGGTAGTTTCTTCAGTTGGTAATTCAAATTTATAACCGATGATTATACATACCAAAGTAACCGTCTGTGAAGTCTGGGTACAAAACCATATAAATATACTTTATAGTAAACAAAAAACACCAAGCAAACATTACTTTTTTAAGTATATGTTAAAAATGTAACTATTGCATAGTTTATTTAAATTATTTTGTTTTATTGAACGAGGGTCAGGATTATTATGATCAATAATTTGCAGGACTGTATGTTTTCTTTTTTTATTTTTAAGATTTTAAAATAAGATTTATTTTATAATTGTGTGTGTTCCATTTCTTTAAATTGATTATTCTTGAAAGAAAACATTGTTGTTTGTGAAGATATTAAATATTTAATAAATGACTAAAAGACTGAAGTTAAACGACGAATATCTGTTTTATGATGAGATACTTTTGTTATCCCAAGTTATCTTGGGTAGTAGCTATGCTAGGATTTGTCTCTTTGGAGTTGAGTTATTTTAGTTGTTGTGAAATTTGTGATGTTATGTTATTCTGACCTAAATAACTACCGTATCTCAAAATTAATTGCGTGTAGAATAGTGACACTTTGTACTTAGGATGTTTAAACATTACCTGACTTAATACAAAAGATTTAAACATATGTTTAATGCATATTTTTAATAGTTCGTTCTATAAATCAGTGTTTAAGAACAGTTTAGAGTTAAACGGACTCTAAACATATTTGCATATACTTACTCTCATATACATTTATTTTCCCTTAATAGCTATACCTCTTCATTTATTTATTAGTAAATACTTATCCTATCCAATTTCTTGCATTCTTGAATAAAGTATATTTTAGATTTGATTGATTTCAATTCAGCTAAAAAGCCTTCACTAGGGAAGCATTGTAGCATGTTGTTATTTAAATTTAACTTACCCAAAACAGATTTATATTTGTTGCGATTAGAATAACAAATATTTTTTGTAGTTTTGACTAATGTTAACTCATTAAATTATTTTTTAGTGATAATTAGGAATACCTATATACTTTAATCAATTGTGTTTTTGTGTACAGTAAAATGGCATCCAAATAAAATAAATAAATTTCACTTCATTTATTTAGGGGTTGTTTGATAGAGATTACGAATACAGTAATTAAATTCGCCCATTTTGTTTTATAGCAATGGAAAGTGCAAGATACCGAACAAAAAGAAGCGAACAAACTCAGATTGTTCCGACTGTTCAGACAGCAGCTCCTCTGGTAGTTCTTCAGATTCTTCGTCAGGGAGCTCCAGTTCTTCCAACAGTGACAGCAGCAGTGATTCTGAGAGCGACAGCAGCAGTGGAAGCAGCAGTGGTTCCGAGTCATGTAGCGACTGTTAAATTATTTCTACAGTGGAATTTTCTCAAAATCTTTTTTCTATGCATTTGAGTTAAGACCTTTTTAAATAATTTTTTTTTCTATTCTTTACTCTATAATCTTTCTTTGTATAGTTATTTCTTACAGTTTTTCTTCCCAGATTTTATTTTCTTTGTTTAAATGTACTTGAGAAATTCCAGTTAGCCAGAGTTTTATTAATGATGCTGGTCATTGAAATTTAGGATAAGTTGATATTTTTTTTTGTGTAATCTTTATTTTTAACTCGCATTGAAATTATATTTTATACTTGTATTATTTAATTGTTACCTGATTGCTGATAAACAATTGAGACTTGAGTTAAAGAGGAATGATCTATGACTTAGTTTTATTTTAATTAATATATATTAGGCTTGTAAAAAATTATTGTAAGTTATTCTATTTATTGTTTATTGGTAATAAAGGTCATTATTAATTTGTAATAAAAAAAAATAGATTCTTTTTATATTTTGTGTGATTTTAATATCTTAGTGCGTCTACACACGGGGCGTATTTTCGACGCGTATGAACTTGTATTTTGATGCTCGTAAAAGTATATGCGCATTTAAGTTTGTATACGAAATAACCGCCAAAGCGCACGTTTAAGAGTATGAAAACGCTTATACACGCCGAAAATACGCGGTGTGTGTAAACGCTCTTAGTGTTAATGTTTTAACAACGTGACTCTAGACGAACATAGTTTTAAAGCTGTAAAAACATGCTCTTATTGTAGTTTTAAAAATATAACTGTATTGTAGTAGATTGTGTATTTCTCTATTTTACTATTTATATTTAAGACTGTATGTAAAATGTTTTCTGGAGTTAAAATTGTTTTTATTTAATTAGTAAAGTATGAAATTCGAATTAAATATGAATAAAACGATTTGAGTAAGATAATGCATATTTTTATTTAAAAAAAATATGTTCACAATTCAATTTGAACCGGCAAATGGCTTAAACATTAAAAATTACTTAAAAGAAATTTTTGTACTTATTCTAAGGCACATAATTATACTAACAAAAATTGTGTGTAATAAGTAGGTGGGTATACTTTAAACATTTTAACGAAAACAAGCTTTTACAAATGCATGTTCTCGATCACAGATATTTATTGACTGAAGAACTTTCGACCATATTTCAGTGCAATTATCGAGACTAATAATTAATTAGCAATCATAGTTATAGGAAATTTTATTTTCATGTAACATAAGGGATACTTTAATAATTGAAAGTGAAATATAACTTAAAAGAAATTGTTTTCTTATTGGAGTTTTGTCAAAATCTCTATCATTTAATTTTATCATCGTCGAAAGCGTAATAATTGTAGTCGTGCATTACTTATGATATTAATAAGAGCCGGAATCAATTAGGCCCATATAGCTGTATTTACTTAAAGATTAATTGGCCCAGTTAAAGACACTATTTAATAACTTGGCAGATCATATAAACAGCATTTGAATACAATAAATTGTTCAAATAACATAGATTTCCTTCAAACATTACATGAAGAATTAATTATAAAAAATATGATTCACAATATTTAGTATCAATAATTAAAAAATAAAACGGAAACAGTCATTCATATAAAATAAAAATTGTGAATATTTTTGTGGAAAATTACTGTATATGCGATATGATACAAAAATATAATATAGGCGACAAGAATTTCACTAGTAAATTTTACTTAGAATTTCAAAGGATATCATTCAGTATTTATTAATCGTTAACGTGACGATCGCGTTTGTTTTTAGTAGAGAAGAGCATCTTATTTATAAATGCGAAAAGTCGTGAGGATATATATATGAATGGTCACATGTTTGTTGTTCTTTCACTGAAGAACTACTGATCAGATTTTTATGAAATTACAGTATTATAGCTTATACAACAAATAAAACATAAGACTACTTTATATCGGCAAAAACGAGCAGGCGAAGCCGCGAGCAGATGATAGTATGAAATATTGTAAGTGTATTTATTCTAACATTTGACAGAGCATTAAACAGTACTACAAAATTTGCGTAAACTTATATGCTCGGTATTAATGATCAAATATCAAGTTTTCTTCTTCAAAACAGAAAAAACTTACTATATTGTAAAACAAGTCACATAGCCATAATAATATTTAAATTTATGACACTGTCGGTACTTCAGGAAGAGTATGAATAATGACTTTTCGTTTTTGATCGTAGCTGAAGTTATTTAATTTGAATATTCTGCTATCGTAGAAGGGTTTGAGGTCTGAAATGTTAATTTGTCTTGCTCGTTCAATAAGATCCCTTTCAGATATTTCTATTGTTGATTGCGAATGGTTATGGAGTCCCCGCATGTAGGCTAACTGGTCCATTGTAAGTTGACGGAGAATATAATAAAGTAGCTCGCTGTGATCCTTCTTGTATGATAGATATTTCTGGAACGTCTGTATAAAATAAATCTTATAAATATTTACTTCTAGTGTTAATGTTTGTTGTGTTAAGTTTACTTCAAGTGAAAATAAGTTTATTCTTAAAAAATTTCATACTAAAGATTGTGTTCATTTCTGATAAAACTTCTATGAATATAATTTTCGAAATTGGAAACCTATTTTAAAAATTTATCTAAAATAGAAGTCACTGAAAATATTACATTACTTAGGATATTATTTAATGAAAAGCATTCTATTAATCCTTGTAAGCTACTATTAAAAATGTCATACTAATAAATTTCAAATAAAATTCTATCATCTTTCAGTAAAATAATAATAGTATCAAATAATAATTTTTTAATATTTCCCTTTTTTAAAGTAACTTTGTTCTTTTTAGATTTCTATACTCAAAGGGTGCCCGAAGACTGTTTAGTAAGGCTCTGCTATTGTATTTTATTTATCTGTCAGATGTATCTTATGAACCATAATTAGTTTAATAATTGAAACTTTCACGATATTCCTATTGCCGCTACAACAACAAATAATAAAAACCGATTAAGCGGAAGTCAGGATTAACAAATTTTTAGTGTTATATCTTGTAGGATGGTGAAATTCGTGTCTCACACTTGACCGGTTTTTGTCTTTTAGAAATAAACTTTAAAGTTACCTGTCTCATAGCTCTCATGACACTGTACTTCTGCGTCTCCACAAAGCTCTCGAGCATGGTTCTGATGGCCAGGTTGACATCCTCCTCGTTCACTTGACTCCGTAAATGCATTCGAGCATGAGCTTCACTCATCCGGATCACTGTGGAATAAGTAGAACTTTATAATGCTGTTAGGTAAAATTAAAGATCAGGTTTTTTTTCTAGTTTTATGGTTTAAGTCGTTATTCACTACTTTTCTAACATAATCTCTGCCGCCCATATACATTTGAGGCACCATAGGAGCTAAATGCGTTGTAGTTAAAAAAAGAAATAATTGTAAGAGCAGCTAGGGTTTCAGCTTTCTCAGTAAACATACAAAATGCAGCTATATAAGCCACTTGACACAGATTCTATGTGAGTGTGTTGCTACCCTGTCAAGCCAGCCCTTGAGGAATAGTGGGTTACAGCTAAGCTTTACCAATGTTTATGAGGGAACTTTGTTATAAAAAATATATAATAACACTCATTTTTGCTGGTACAAACAGAAGTGATATAAATAAATATATACATAACTAACCAGATTCTATATGTCGAACGGTGATAGGCAAGCTGCCTGTGGCCAGAGATTCTTGTCTCAACTGGCTGTACATCTTCGCCACTTTATCTTGGTCCATGTTCTAAGAAAGAATAGAAAAATTATAAATAAAATAAAGACTTCAAAAGCAAAAAACCGCAATTTTAATTTTTTGACTGACATTTTAATTCCGGTTATTTTGAATTGTAAACCAAAACCGATTCTATGAGACCAATCCCAAAGTATATCTTTCCTAGAATTAAGAAATAATAAAAGAATAAAGAATTTTCAAAACTTGTTAAGAAGTGATACAACTCTGTCACAAACATTTTAAAAGTACTTTAAGAGTCAAGCTTCCCCCTTTTTTAAGGTCAGTTGAAAAAATAGGAATTTTTATATGCATATAAGATAGGGAAAGTATATTGATAGTAGTGTATAATATAACATGCGATATTACCATAGTCCTTACCTATATTATAAATATGACAGTAACTCTGATCATGTCCTAACTAGTTATACATTCTTATTACCTGTAGTTTAGGGTGAACATTTTCTCTTGCATACACAATGTATTTTTTGAACAGGTCTTGTGGTAGAATGAAGTCATTATCTGTGGTAGTATCCTCCAATGTCGTACCACGCTGTGTTGGATGATGCTTGATATGCGAACTTACTACAAACCTTAGGTCACAAAAATGTTAATGATTAGTGATTTACAAAAACAGTAAGTCATAGGCAAATTTTATATAACTGTATAATGTTATAAGCTTATTGATTTTGGCATCCTAAATGCCTAAGATTATGGACGACGTTGTCTAGCAACAAGCTACGGGCAGATACTGATAAGACAGATGACAGTATCTTTGAGGCAACAAGTCAACTGAAAATGTTGTGAAATCGAAAAAGGGTACAAATCTTTAACGTCAAATAGTATATAGTAAGAATGTAACATATATATAGTTATAAAATAACATAATATAAAACAGTAAATTAAAAATAATAACAACTTGCTAATTTAAAATACTTACTTAGCTAAATGTGCATCTTGCATTGGATCAGCCTCATCTCTAACAACACAAAGTACATCAAATCGAGACAATATCGGTTCTGAAAGGTTGACATTCTCCGAGAAAGTGAGAGAGGCATCGTAGCGGCCGCCGATGGGATTCGCCGCTGCTATTATTGAACACCTAGAAAAATTTAAACTTATTTAATATTGGTATATTTACACGACTGACTGACTGACGGAAATTAGGGTAATGTTTTTCGCGCGTATGTATACGTTCCGTTGTTACCTCTTGTAGCTAAAACTTAGCTGATTTTTAAATGTGAGGAGTCATTCTTCCCTGGAATGTCATAGGTTATGTGACGTCAGCAAAAATCAACATGGCTGACGTAAAATGTCAAAACTGGCGAGCTATTTGACCGTATTTGAAGTGGTGGTGTTATCAGAGCCGAATTTTTATTTTTTTTAAATTTCTTATGTCATTTTTTAAATTAAAATTAGGGTAAAAAGACGCAGATCAATGATAATATATAGCTTTTACTTATGTATACCAATAATAGCCTAACATTATAGATTAAATATTGCAACCAACTACAACATAACCTATATTATAACTTATTTTTAAATAGATTTTGTACCCATAATTTAAATTCTTAAGAATTAATATATAGTGGCTCTCACCTTGCATGTAACGATGTAACAATACCAGCTTTTGAAATGGAGATAGACTGTTGTTCCATAGCCTCGTGTATAGACGTTCTATCTTGGTCGTTCATCTTGTCAAACTCGTCTATCAAGCAGACACCTCTATCTGCGAGAACTAATGCTCCCGCTTCTAATGTCCAATCTCTGGAATTAATAACATTATTAGGTACTAGCAGTCAGTGTATTTACTTACATTAATATAGATTTTCCGTATTTCTATTGTATATTTTTAATTATACATGAAATTTTTTTTAGTTTCATAAAGATTTAGAAAAAATTTTTCGTCATTGCTTTACATATGTAAAAATTGACTAAGGGTATTGTTACCAAATAAGGGACAAGTAAAGAAAAATACACGATAATTATTATCAGGTTACAAAATTGTTTTATATGAGAGCAAAAGTGTAGTCGTCACCTAAGGCCATAATATACGTAATTTAATTTTGTTCATTACCTTGTAGTAGGGTTCTTTCTTACATAAGCTGTGAGACCGACTGCACTTGCACCTTGTCCGGTCGTAAATATAGCTCGGGGGGCGATCTGTAAAGTATTAAATTTAAACTATGAATTTTTAGTACATCAACACCTGTAGTACCGCCGACACAACATATGTGTCCGTTTATAATATATTGAACACATAATGGCAATGAATGAAGTGTATTAACAGTATTTTTTATTGAATCATAGTTATTGATAATAGATAATAATAATAATCTCTGTTCTGTTTTACTAATATTTTCCTGCTTTTATTTTTTTTTTACTTAGTTCATCAGTTAGTAGAACTTTACACTCTAAAAAATATTTGTAAAAAAGGTAAAATATACTAATTATAAAAAAAAAATACAAAATATGTAGTTATTTACCTTTAAAATACCTTTAATTCCTTTTATAGTGAGCATGTAACAGATTACAGATATTTTCTTAGTACAAATTTTCTTTAATTTAGTAACTTTATAACATTTTTATCAATATAAATATAGAAACTCAATAGTAGTAAAACTAATGTCGACCTTTGTTTTTCTAATAATATCCACAATTATAAACTTCAAGCGGTAACCGGCATGCATTGTAATGCCACTTAAAGTGTACAATTTTTTTGTTTCAGAAAACCTTGCAGGTATCCCCAGAACATCCTACCAAACTCTTCAAAATCGGTACAATAATTTCGGAATATATGGATAATTTTTAAAGATTTTTAATTAAGTTATTTATCTTTATTTCTACATGGTCACAGTCAACTCACCTTTTCTGTGTATTTCAAAAATTGTGATTTAGCTGTACCGGGGTCACCGCAAATCAAAACATTAATATCTCCTCTTAACTTATGCTTCTCACCTAGAAGACAAAAAAATGCGTGATAGATATAGAAATATGGAATGTGTATATATATTTAAAACTTTCGCTATTTATACTATTCATGTGTAATGATGTATAATGGATCCTATCGCGATAACTAATGTTAGTAATACTATTTTATTGCCTGACGTTTCGATGAAGTTGCATTCTGCTGACTCAGCAGTTACATTAAATATGCATATTAATTATTTATCAATATAACAGCAATAAGCAGAATCAGTAAAGTTCAACATAAAGTAATATATAGTTATGCCGTATTGGTAGTACGATGATAAATTACTCACCAGGATTCTTAGGCTCTCCTCCAAACAAGGCAAGAGCTAAGCCCCGTTTGATGTAATCATGTCCATATATAGACGGCGCAATACTTTTGACGATTCTCTCCCCTATCTGAGGATCCTTTGAAAGTTTGACGATATTGGCAACATCGTCGTCTGTTAGAGATTCTACAATATGCTTGCAATCTTTCACTACTATGTAATTTGCTATTATGACTGTTGCGAATACTGGGAAACCCTGTAAATATAATTTACATAGAAAATAAGTTACAAAAACATAGGAAGGGTTGTCCTATTAAAAAAAAAAATTATAAAATTTATCATCTATTATAAAAAATTTTAACTAACAATAACAGTTCAATCAATTTGCAAATTTTGTTATTTAAAAAAAAATTACAAATTAGTTTGATTTTTTTCATTATTTTCTTATATGCAGTCATGCAATTACATGAGTTTGCATATGCATGAACATGAAGTATGCTACATATGATTGCGTACAAGCATGCATATGCATACAATTTTTTTTTTGTGTAATATACATAAGCGTACACATGTTGATATTTCATAATTCATTTCAACTAAGAATTAAAATAAAATACTATTATCGACAAATGGATGCTGATAAGCAATAATGTGTCAACCCACCAATAGTCAAATTCGGAGATATTGATGTATTTTGATAGTGCATCACCTATTTAACCTTATTTAATAAAAATAAGGTCATATAAACTATATAAGTACGGAAAAAGATTCATAATTCATTGTTTAAAATTCATTTAAAAAAACTTTAACATTAAACCTTTTATCAAAAAAGAAAAAAAATATGGACAAATACTTAATCAAACAAATGTATTAAGAATATTTGTTGGTTTGATATCTTTAGATGCCATTTTCTCAAAATGAAGTTAGTGTTGGTTAACACAGTATTGCTTATCAGCGTCCAAATGTCTTTCATACATCTTATAATATAAAATTTATTTCTCAAATAGAGAAATGATTACCTGTTCCGTGTTAAGAGAGCCATCATAATTATTGGTATAGATGCCAGTCAGGTCCACTTCATCTCCTGGTTTGCATCTGTCGCAAAGATCAGATAAGAGAATACAGTCCTTGCTTCTTGGTATACGACCTGCAGGTATCCTGCCTGGCGACTCTTGAATGGTTACTTTTTGGTAGTTACGATATACTGTTTGTTCCATGTTTACCTATGGAACAATAGAATGTCAAGTAACATTTTAAGCTGATATATAAAAATAGTGACCTTTTTAACGAGATTCTATAAAAAGAAAACAATTACATTTCGCTTTATTATAAACTTAAAAATAGTTTACTTATTGTTACAAATATTTAAAAATGATACTAAATGTAATATTAAAAAGATTAAGTTTGGTTAAAAAAAATAGTCTGTATTTTAAAGAATAACAAGTTATATATTAAAACTTACCATAAAAGGTCCTGAGCTTTGACATTCCGGACAAGACCCTGGTTTTACTTCAGAATTCTGCGACTGTACAAATGGCCCCAGAATGTACCCACATCTATTACAATCGTACTTCACTATCGACAACTGAGGTAACACACCAGTTGTCGCTGTTATCACTCCAACAGTTCTAACTAATTGATTCAAATGTAACTTCCGGAATGTTCTCAATTCTTCTATGAGCGGTAAATCGGCTATACGGACATGTATCTCTGTTGTCACACGCTCGTAGCTAGGGAATATTTGGAGGACGATTTCTTTGGCTACTTCGTCAAAGATTTGTAGCATTTGGAAAGGTGCTTCTGGTAAGAAATAGGCAAGGACTTGTTCCTTACGGGCTAAAACGTCAAATTCCACATGAAATGAGGCTTGATTGTGTTCACACATGCGACGAATCCGTTCCTTGTATACGAATTGGCCTTTGTTGTTTGTGTATGTGCGAAGGAAGTTTTTGAATCTATAAAGAGATAAATGCACTCTTAATGATGTGATTATGTTTTTTTCATATCTATATTAATAGTTTCGTTAATTTATGTATTAACTTAACTATTTTAAATTAAAAAGGTCTAGTTGTTAACCAGTTCTTCTCTCATTCATATTATTTTTTGATATGGAGATTAAAATTTTTGTAAAATCCTGCTGGAGGTATATTTAGATTTTAAGTTTTGATACTTGCCTATTAGCTATTTCAGTTCTTGGACCCAACATAGATACCCACTCCTTAGTGGAGTACCCCTTAGTGTCTTCCAAATTCTCAATACTTTCAATGCCCTCTTCAACTTGCTCATCGGTACCAGTAGCTGCCTTCTCTGCAGCCCTGCGACGTTTCGCACGAGGAGCATCACCACTTTCATCATCAGATTCATCTAAAAATATTAATAGAATCAAATAAATTAAAGGAGCTTATTATTCAAGAACACGAACAGTCAAATCCACCTCAAATAAAAAAAATTCGTATGAATTGGAAAATAATATTAACACAGCAGGGATTAAACCTGCATCTTCCTAAATACCATGCCAGGTGCTCTGTCAATTGGGTCAAACACTTGCAATTTTGAAATTCTTAAATTGATGATTTATTTTATGTGTATTGACTATAGAGGAATATTTTCAGATGTCTCAAAATTAAAGATCCATGTTACAATGAAATCTTTGATGAGAGACAACATCTTACTATTTCAAATCATTTGTTAAATCCATTCCGGATTTGTTAAATTTAATTTGGACAAACATTTATTAGATTTGCTAATTATTTATTAGTTTGCATGTATTTCAAAGCAAAGAATACTTCCATTCCTTATGATTTTTTTTTATTTCAAGATTTACTATCAAAGTAATAAAACAGTTTTCCAAGTTAAGACTTAATATAAAAATCTAAACTTAAAAGTATTTACTAACCATAAAGTAAATCTCTATCATCTCTTCTCATCCGACCCTCATCTCTATCTCGTCTTTGAAGTTCTCGCTCAGCTGCAACTCGGTCTTCAACTGACATTGCATCGTAATCTTCATCATCCAGGTCCTCAGCGTCATACCTATCCAATGCTGGCATTGGACGGTAGTCACTGGAAAATAGCAACAAAAAAAATACAATTACAGAATAAACCTTTATATTTTTCATATATATATACAGCCTTTGAATTTTTCTCTTAAAATATATAATAGAATTATTTTAAAATTATTAAGTGTATGACTATTGACATCTTAATTTCGTTATAAAGTTGTTCCGAATTGCCTGTAAGCACACTTCAATCCTCTAAAAGTTTGCTTCAGTTTATAACTATAGAAAAACAATCTTTAATAACACTTTCTCGCTTGTTAAAGCACAGGTTAAAGGTTAACTTAAAATGTAAAATAACTATAGTATATGTAACAAATCTTTTGATACTTCCAACAATGTATATAAAGTTGTCTACAAACTACATGTGAAATAAATTTTCATATTTAAAAAACTACTTGATGCATAATGAGTTCGTCTACTTACGCTTCCATATTATCATTAAAAAGCTCTTCTCCATCTTCTTCCTCCTCGTCAGCATTGTCACCCAGAATGGCCCCTTCATCTTCAAACATCTCATATTCTCGAGCCGGAGATGTCATACGAGATCGGGCTCCATCTCTATCTGATGGAGTATCAGGTAGTGGCGAGCTCTAAATGATAGAAAATTAAATATTTATAAATTAAAATAAGTACTAACAATAATATCAAGTTTGTAAAATGTGTACACAAGCCGCTTTCATGGTTATCTTTGTAATACTTCTTTTAGCAACGTAATTTAATTTATTACTTGTTAGAAATACTTACCATTGTAGATTAAGTTCGTTTTAACCGAATAAGTATATATTTTTTAAGATAACCAGTATTTTTTATTAAATAAATGCCGTTAATTCAGATCTGGGGACATGTTTTTGCACTGTCAAAAAGCGCGCGAAGTTGACTCACAGATTCATTCGTTGTATGTTATTATGTGTATTGTTGCATATTTTGTCAAACTATAAATCAAACATTATAAAACTTTTATTACATTTGAAAATTGAACAGCATATTTTCTATGGTAAAAAAAACGTACGATTTTTGTTGCTAATATAATTTATCAATATTGCATATAAAGCCACAAAAGCATTGTGAATGTTTCAATATCTGTGTCTTACTTGACGATCTTTTGTCAAATTGACAAACTTTTGACAGTTTACGTGGAAGTACGGCACGAGTGATCATCTGTGGTTGTTGCTTTTACCGTTTTAGTGTCTCGTTCTGTAATTTTTTGCTCAAGTTTCGTAATCTAAATAAAAACCCGAGTTAAGGGGGTTGAGATGTCCACATATAATTTTGCAATAATAATATGTCGGATTGGTATTGGCGGGTGATTGCCTTGAAAGCGGCTTTCGTGCTTACATGTTTTGTTAGTTATATTCGGGCCGATGATACTATTCAGAAGTTACCGTTTTGTAATCCTCACGCCGCTAAAGATACAACTTTTAATGAGTGAGTAATTTTAATTTATTTACCGCATTGATATTATTAATGTGTTTTATATTTTGATGGTTATATAAACATTATACAACGAAAATGTAAGACTTATATTTTGTAAACAAATCTTGTTTGCTACAGTTAAGACAAGTGAGGAAATTAGTTCTAATTGATTCTAGAATCAATTTCTAGTACTTTTTATGTTTTTACATCTAGCCTCTATAAACATCTAATCCAATTATTCACGACCTTGATAGTTTATCTTGAAAGTTGGAAACCTACACTAATTTTGTAACTAAAAAAATTATATTATGATTATATATTAATCAAAATATTTTCTTGTTTTGATTCTTTTTTTAAGCTTATAAGTTAACTTTAAAGTAAAGTATGTATTTTATTATAATTTTTTGCTATTGCAATTATTTAACATACACAACACATATACATAAATAAACAAAAATTGTTGTGTGTATGTAATAAAAAAATTGTTGTAATATAATTTATCCTGAATGTTATTAATTTTAGTTTCACATATAAATTCAATATAATTTTAAAAATCCAAAACCTTTCAGCTTGATAATTGTGAGCACTCTTGATGGACGTCTCACAGCATTCTCATCAGAAAATGGCGTCAAGGCTTGGTCTTTGGAGACTCAGCCTCTGTTGTCTTCTAATTTACACCATGTTGAGGTTTGTATTTATTTATTTAATTAATATTTACTACACTTGCTTTGTGGTTTCACATGTTGTAAAATACTAATTTATGATGTGACCTTTAGGCCTACTACTTACTCTTATGAGTCATTGTGAAATGTTATATAACCAGTGAGTTTTCTCAATAAACAAGATATTTAAGGCTGTGTTTCTTAACCTCTCCACTATCCCTAAGAAAATCAAGCACGATTTCGAGGATGCCCTTTATAAAAAAGCACAGCAATTACAATATTATAAAAAAATAACTTTTTCATATAAATTAAAAATTCTGTATTAATGTGAAGGTTGGGACTTCTATTTTTCAACTAAATTTTCCTAAAACTTTTAGTAATATTTATGTGAAAAGACTTGCTGAGATTTCTTTATTAATATAAATGTCAACAGAAAAATTGGTGCACTCATAAATATACTTGCAGATCCCCTAGGAGTGCATAGATCACAGATTTAGAATAACTGATCTAAAAGAAGTCTGCAAATAGGTCCGATAGTATCTGGTAGTTTCTGAAATTAAAATTCTAAAATAACAAACTTTCAGATTTTATATACTACTAAAGAGTATAGAATACAGATATGACCATGACTCTGTAACTATTAATATATGTAGTTGGACTTACAAAAATAAATAATTAACAAAAAGCTAAAATTTTTATATTTACCTGATATTTATACAGTTCTTTTTTTAAAATATCGAGCAAACAAGCAGGCAGAAAACCTGATGTTTAATGATCATAGCTGCCCATGTATTTTTGTAGTCCCAAAAGAACCACAAATGCATTGCCAGCTTAAAAAAAGTATGAGGGGTGAGAGAGAACAGGAAATAAGAAAAGAAATGGGGCAGACATATTAGCTTCCAGCTATCTCATTCACCGTACGAAACATAACCATATTCACTATTTCAGGCAGATTTTCTGAGAGAGTGTGGTACTGACAAACCAGCTTGTCTATGAGCTGTAGTCCAATGATTACAGTTTATGTACAGATTATTCTCTACCACAGTGATTAATTATATACAATGGATATATATTATGTTTAAAAAAAGTATTTCAATTTGTCCCAGCTCACATCAGGCGGCAAATGGGTTCGGCTAGTACCGTCTCTACGTGGGACTTTGTTCAGTTTGAGTGGAGATGCCATTGAGCCTTTACCCTTTGATGCTGAACAGCTGCTATCATCATCATTCAAGTATTCTGATGATCTGGTTATAGCTGGTAAGTTGGCTTTAAATATATTATGTTAAATTATAAGTGGCACTTATATTGATCATGGTTTTGTTCTGATTCAAGCTCCAGTTAAAAGAATTTGTTTTTTTTCTCTTTCTGTCTTTATATCTGCAATCAGGCATCCAGCAATACTTAGATGCGGTCTTAATTTGAGTTTAAGAAGGGAATGACTCCATCGAGTCTTCTACCCATTTAGTTAGTGACAGTTCCTTATTGTCTTTTGTTAAGATCTATTATATGCCATCTTTTGAGATGCCTCATATCTTCAGAAGTGCATAGTAAGTCCCTAGCCAGCTTGTTACGGTAATCCTTTAATCTTCTTTTGTATTTTGTGCTGTGATGGTTTATTTCTTATTTGATAGTTGGTATTTTAAGATATTCATGGATCATACGATTTCTTGTGAACAATGGGACTCCAGAGATGTGTTTGAGTGCGATATTTTGGAATCGTTGTTGTTTGAAGACAAAAGAAATGTCTCAAAAAATTAATTTTTTCTTGAAAATAGTATATTATATTATTTTTCTTGTTAGATATTTTAGGCTAAACATGTATACATTTCGGCTCACATGCATCAGGTGATTCCTTTATTAACCAAAAGTTTGACTTTTGTATTTCAAGCATTTCGTGTTACAGGGTACCCAAGCGATACAAGTACATGAGGTATTGTCTGAAGCTACATATTCCCCAAATTTCACTAAATATATCTATTATAATCAGTCGAGTGGGAACAGTTGCAGTAGCTTTAATATGAATACTTTATTAATAATGCAAATAAGCGAATACATATGTATCTGTAAAATATATCCTAAAGTGATAATTATAGGTGTAGTATTTTTTGTAATCAATACGTTTGTGTAGAGTTTTCTACAGTGTTCATTTGATAATCTAATGATATATTTTAAAACTATCAAATGACATTGCTAATTAACATTCGTCATCTTTACCTTTATATCTTATCTCTAAAATAAACGAATTGATTAAATTATTATACCATACATATATTTAAAGTTGTACAATCAAAATACACACTGCAATCATTTATACAGATTACATTATTTATCATATTTATTAATAACTTTGCCTGCGTCTCTGGTTGCATTGTCTTAGATTCACGAAAATTCTAGAAGTATTTTATTAAAAATGTAACAAGCTAAATAAATATATGTAGATCTATCTTATAAACCTTTAAATGAATGTTTGTCGTATATACAGGATGAGTTTTTTAACTGGGCGTGGTAGGTTAAATCAACGAATTCGATTCCTGGCTAAGGAAATAATTTTTCAAAAAAATAATTTTTGCAATACCTTATAGTTTTGGATTTGACCTACCAGATAAAAAACTCATTCTGTAATTCGAATCTCGACTCCAACGATTTAAATGAAATTTAGTATGGTGGGAGGGGGCGATAAGTCTATCTAAAGGGATTTCATTTTTAGAAAACATCCGTTTCAACAAAAATCTCGAACTAAGCTCGGTCATCCAGGTAAATAAAATCATTAAAGTGCGATTTGGTTTTGAGCATCTATGGTTCTATAATACGAACAACGGACCTATCGTTGGATTTTATTTCTTATTTGTTTAGGTATTCGCTATGATAATACATATTTACTTAAAATTTGAGGTAGGATGGACAGACATCTTAGACTTAATGGGGCCTCCAATACTAAGGAGCACCAAAATTAAATATACTTTCATTTTCTCTTATTCTAAGCGACTATGTGCTTAAACATTTAGAAAAAATATTAGATGTTATATATCTCCCAGAACAATTCACTTTTTATTCGAGTAACCTAGAAGGAGGTAATGTTTTTCTCTTTCTATGTAAGTGTGTTCATTCCAATGTGACCTGTAACCTAAACGGCTTGATTGATTTTGAAGTGCAATGTGTCATTGGACTCTTATACTTTAATATGTGACGTCAGCAAAAAATCAACACGGTGCACGTAATTTGTCAAAAGTGACAAACCGTAGCGATCTTTGTAGTCTTTGACCGATTATGAAGTGTAAGGTATTGTTATTAGGCAATCACAAGTTTTGCTTAAAGAAATTATCATTTTATTATTGCTCACTGTTAGGTGCTCGAGAGACACTATGGGTCGGCTTGGACGCCCACACAGGCAGTGTTATATACGAGTGCTCCTCTAGCGGGTGTAACAGTGAACAGCAAACAGCTACCGCTGGACGAGATATCATCGTGCTCAGGCGACACTCCAATACCGTGAGGGCTTTGGATCCACGTTCCGGTACCGAGAAGTGAGTTGGATTTACATATATTACTTACTTCGCAGCTATACTAGTTACTTCATGTCATGATTTTCTGTGAGATTGAGGTACTGGTCCGGTCGAGCTAGTGCGTATACGAGCTGTAGTCAGTATGCTACAGCCAGGCTCTACCCCAGGAAAATAATCACATTATTGGATGCTGAAGATAAGCAATAATGTGTTAACACACAAAACCTCAAATTCGGAGATATTGATGAACTCTGCGTCACCTATTTAACACTATTCCGAAAAAAATCTAGTTATATAAACTAAATAAGTACGGAAAAATGTTTCTTCATTTGATGTTCCGAATTTCAAATGCGTTCCATATTTTGCAATTTATACAATAATCTACTTATACAATAATACTTGAAAAACTTTTTATTAGGTAACACATTAAATATATCAATCTGCTTTTAATTCATTATACTTTTTATTAAAGAGAAAGAAAGATGGATATGTATGTACTTCTTCAAACTAATTTATTAAGAATAGGTTTGATATCTTTAGAGGCCATTTTCTCAAAATGAAGTCTGTGTGGCTTGACAGTCTTGCTTATCAGTATCCAATTATATGTTATACATAATTGCATAAAATATTTTTTTTTAAGCTGGTTATGCATGTGGTACTTCTGGTGAAAATGTTTATGATTGTTCACTTAACATCAGGTGTCCTGCCTACTCGTTTATCAACTATTAAAAAAATATAAAATACATGTCCGATATCATGACTGATCAAATAGTTTTCCATAGATAAAATACGGTAATAATAATATCGGTCTACTTTTACTATATATTCCTAACATAAACTTATTCCATCGAAATTAAAACTCAATCTCTAAATATTATTTGCGCGCATTTATTATTATCATTGCAGCGATAAAATTGTATTAAGGTCAAGGTTAAAATTTAACTCAGAATATCACTTATCAGTTGTTTTTTTCTGTTTACTATGTAAGACACAACAGATTACAAATCGGATGCAAGATCATTTTTGTTTATCACGATAGATTATATTAAAAAACAGATAAGAATTGTGTTTAGGTCATCAAAACGCATTATGTAGCAAAAATCCAATCATAAATTTGTTTTTGTATAGCTACGCACGTAGGACAAGAAGTAATAAATAACTAAAAATAATATTTGTTTCTGGCGTCTGGTATTCGCATCTATAATAAAATCCCGCAAACAGTTTTACATTTGCCACTTAATAAGTTTAAAGCCTACATTAAAAAATATTTAATAAATAAAGCATATTAATAATAATAACATACAAGAATATTTTGACGAAAAAGAGACGTTGATCTAATGTGCGTTGATGTTCTTACAGGATTTCAAAAAAATGTTATAAAAATCCATAATGTATGAATGATTTTTTAAAGGGTACCTATCGAGTTTCTTGCCGGTTCTTCTCGGTAGAGACTGAATTCCGAACCGGTAGTAGCTTAAAAAAAATCTATAACCAATGGACCTGTAACATGACGATTGAAGCACAGCACTTGAAAGTGCTGTAAAATAGCGTATTTGAATAAAGTATATTTTGAATTTGAATTAAAAGAACTCGAATGGCTTCTACATCTACCCAGAGTGTACAGTAAATGAAGAACTAAATAACAAGATTTAATGACAATCACATACAGATACCTTAACTATAAATAAAGTTAATAATAGCCTAAAAATAAAAACATATTTTTTTAGTATATAAATAAATATTGTCGTGACAATGCTTTTAATCTCATACGTTTAATTTAGCGGTACCTTTTGCTCTGCGGGTGGCGAAGTGTGGTTAATTTTTGTTGGCTCTCGTAATAGATATCGTTCAAAAATATCAATATTAAATGAAGGACGCGTTTTACAACGTAACGACGCGGGAGAGATTTTGGTTTTAACTATAACCCTTAGATATTTAGATAAAAAATACATTTTTATAAATTATCTATTATTTTTTTTAATTTAACTTTGCTTCGCTTGTTCGCTTGCGTTAATGTAGAGTTTGTTAAGTACATATTTACACATATTTTATGTGTAAATATGTACTTAAAATATAGTTTATCATCATTTAGAATATTGTATCTTCTAAATGGAAATGGCTATATTATTTTAATACAGGTTTCTATTTTGAATACATATTAATTAATTTAAAAATTATTTAAATGAAATTTAAGCCATAATCAGCGATTCCAGATTATTTATCAGTAGAATTGGATCCGGATTTTTTACATATCTATAAAAATAGCATACAAACGAGCAGGCGGAACATCTGATGTTAAGTGCTCCTCCGCCCAAAGACATTTGCAGCACCAGATGAGCCACGTTTTCAACTTTAAATGGATGGAAGGTAGGAAAGGAAGGCTCTCTCACTCACTATATGATCTGCTATATTAGCTACTTGACGTCGATCTTTTGTGCTCGTGAGATACTGCCTCAGTCGAGCCAGCCCAAGCTATGGGTTACAGCCAGGCTACATCGGCATGCGAGCAACAAATGCAATATGTGCAGATGGAACTTCAGCGTGGCGGAGCACCAGCTGGCATTGAGTCGGCGCGAGTGCGCGGGCGCAGGTGGCGGAAGGTCAACACTGGCGATTGGCGTGGCTCTGCCCGAGGGCGTTGTGGCTGTGCGCTCGAAGGACCATGCGCTGCTGTGGCAGCACAAGGTAACCAGTTTCTGTCTACATTTATTCTATCTCGAGTATACTGGAAGAAATCTCTTATAGGCATAGGTATACCTTTTAAACTGTCTTTTCCTCTGACATATATGTATCTGAGTAATGTTTGTGGCATGTTTAATAAACTGTTAAATAAAAAAAATAAATAACTTAGCTTTTTTTTCAGAAAAATGATATCATTCTACAGATCAGACATTTCATAGTAAAAAAAGTTGACGTTGTTCAAAAATATACCAACAATGAAAAAAAAAATGAGTCTTGATAAGTTTTTTTCGTAGTTTCTTCTCATGTCCGAGGCTGAAAATTTCCGAAACCGTAGTAGATTAATTTGCTTGACGTTAAAAAAGTAAATGTAATTATTTTTTATTATAAATATTTTGACTTTTATCAATATTTCTTAACCTGTGATCTGAGAACCCCTGGGGATTACCGTTATCTATGGATATTTAAATCAAAAAAATAATTTTCCCATTCACATATCTCTGTGAAAAGGCATTATCTGCTTTTGTATATGTAGTATATGTGTATGGTAAGATTACAATGGGAATCCGATTTGGAATTAAACTAATCAATAAGATCAACCAAAATATTACTAATTTTATGAAGTTACTTTTCTGCATATTCTTTGGAAAAGCTTATATTTAAAATACCTTCTTATGCGGATTATACAACTTTTACAACCTTGATTACGTTTTAAGTTTGAAGCTCCTGTGGCTGGAATGTGGAGGCTCCAAGACGGTTCCCTAGAAAACATGGACGTTTTATGGGAAGCCGCACAAGCTTTAGCCGATTCGAACACACAAACTGCTCCGTCGCTGTATCTAGGAGTTCATAATACACAGGTAATTTCAATTTAAAGTATTCCATATCTTAGTCATATTTATTAAAAAAAGAAAATAAAAATTGGCAAAGAAAGAAAGTAGTTTCAATCATAATTCTATATATAATATTATTTAAACTATAGGTGCTTTTTAATGTTCTTCATGCCATAATTATGACAGAATACAGATTAAAAATAAAGTTAAAATTTATTTTTACAAATAGGATTAATATTCATAATTCAAACAACGACTAAACATTAAAAAAGACTGTTATTTCAGCTATACATTCAAGAAAGCGTTTTATACGCGCAAAAAATCGAAACATCAGTAGCAACAAAGCCGGTGCCATGGAAGCTTAAACAGTCGAGGCCTCTCATCACCGATGGCAGCACTGCTCTATCACCACCACTTGAAGACCCAAAGTCGCTAGCTGTGATAACTCTTCACGGAAACTCGGGGAAGACAGGTTAGTTGGAAACTGTTTTTAAATTTCGATATGGCACTAGAATTTAGCACTACGTTTTCAGCTTGTTTTAGGTATTTTGCACTCAAACAAAAAACAAAAAAATTAAGTTCCTCTTGCTCTATACTAAAAAGAAAAATGATGTAAAAAGTTATGTCAATCTTAACGAATCTTAAGGAGTTGTGGTTCGTAGGCACAGAATATATTTATACTCTCTTCCTCTTTCCGTCTTTCTGTCTCGTTTAATAACTAAATTGTCGTTCGGACACTGCCCTTTGCACCTTTCGTGTACCCATCCGTCAAATGCGCGATAAAAAACTTCATCCCAATAGTCGATTTTAGTTTCCAAACTGGCTGCCACGTAATATTAAAATTTTAGCATAATCTGTGGATATGAGAAAATGAGAAATATTGTAATCCTTACAGAAAACCATGGCTTCTTCCTCTACCTCCAAGACACATGTGATCAAGCTGTTCAAGTCACTGAAGATTCCATCGAGGGACCAGACATAGTTCTGCCCAACAATAGTGATGACCAGCCAAACCACCACCATGTCCACGTCCACGTCTATTCTCTATGGTTTTGGTGGAAAGAGGTCCTATTAATCGCGATAAGTTCCGCTCTACTCATGAATCTAATGATATGGCCGAGGTTTTTCGCGCCAAAGTTAAGACCTCCGACTCCATTACCAATGAATCAAGAATATATCGTCGTGGAACGTCATTACGAAAGACCACCATCGAATAATAATACAGAGTATTCGGGGAGATATGAGAATGATTTCACTCCCTTGCAGTGTCTGGGTAAAGGTGGCTTTGGTGTTGTCTTTGAAGCGAGGAATAATATAGATCATTGTTCGTACGCTGTGAAGAGGATCACGTTGCCGAAACGGTAAGTTATATTTAGAAGGTTCAAGTAATGTTACCGCATCTTTCTGAAATAATGTATATTTCGATAACGAATAATTCTATTTTCGTCTTGTTTGTTGCCCCAAAAACAATCTAACTGAAAAAATTTCTATCAATTACCACATCTAGACAGTATTACAAAGTACCATGTTTCGGTTTAAGACTATAAAGTGGTCTGAGGCATATTAATTGTCACATAAGGAGGAAATTACTTCGCTTATCCTAATGCGTCTTATATTTTTGTCCAGGGAATCGAAACGCGAGCGAGTATTGCGTGAAGTGCGAGCGTTGGCAAAGCTAGAACACGAGCACATCGTGCGCTACTTCAACGCCTGGCTGGAGGAGCCGCCGCCGCACTGGCAGGAGCAGCGCGACGCCTACTGGATGAGGTGATACTATGCTCTGCTATACTCCGCTATACCCTGCTATACACGCGTTCAGACAGCTAGAACTATACCATACTAATCTACCATAAATTAGTCCTCGGTATAAACTGAGTATACTTAAGAATTTATACGTTTAGTGTAAACTGACCCTATATTGTGTTCCACAATAACAATTCACTAAATCCTTATATATGAAGGTACCTATTTTCTCTTAATAGCAATTAAAAAATCTAGTTACCATAACGTTTATGTTTTCCTATAGGGAATTAGGAGGGATTTCGGTGGCAATGTCGGAGGATTACACGTCCCCCGCTCCCCTCACCCCCGTCGCCAAAAAAACTCCCTCCAAGGGGGACAGTGTCATGTTGAACTTGCATAAGTCCATCGACGACTGTATCGACGCACTCGACTACGAGAAAAAATTATCCGAGCCCAGGAGGCATAGGTAAGGAAAAATTAGGTATCAACTATTGTTATTTAGTATTAACTTCATGATTATTTTTGTCAATTAAATTGATCGATTTATTTTAGACGGATTCGATTTTCTTATTGAAAATTAGGAACTAAAATTTCACACTAAATTGGTAGTAGTAGCTTGAGGTAGATATTATTAAAATTAAAGAGAGACGCCATAAGACGAATTTTGTTAACTTATTTTTGAAAATATAACAATAATTTTAACTAAAAAAAATAATAATTTTTTTTTTATAATTGGATTATTTGCAATGATTTAGAACAGCAAAATTTGATATTAATAGAAAATTAAATAGGTAAATAGAAAAACTTATTTCACAGATCATTAAGTTGCAACGATTCGTTCAGCATTATCTTTGACGAAGATGCTTCCAAAGACCCCCATTTAACAACAGAAACCCCTAAACTCAGTGACGTCACTCCGAGCACCCTCTCCAAACACGGAAGTGGGGATAATGACGATTCCTTCATTATGTTCGCGAACACCGCCGAACTCTCTAGTGGACTATCGGAGGCAAGACGAGACGTGTCGAACAAGGCGCTAGAAAAAGTCAAGGAATGTGATACGTTTAAAGATAGCCAAAGTTATAATAAGAAGAAAAAGGTGAGTTTAGTAATCTATATCCTAGTTTAGTAATCTGTATATGCGCGGATACGGATCCGAATACGGATATTTGGTGTCAAGATTCGCGGATACGGATATGAAATTATTAAATTTGTAACTTGAAACGATTGTTACTGGTACGGATACGGATATCCGCCAGATTACTAATTCTTATGGACATGTGAGACATTCGCGTTTGCGTTTTTTAGTCCCCATTAGAAAAGTCTTGAAAAAAGCTCTAAGCAAAGTAAAGAAAATAAAATTAATCTCGTACTTTTCTTTACATTTAACAGATATTAATCGTGGTTAATATTTTTGAGTACACTTTAATTACCCGTAGAAAACTTTATACGTTATTTTGACAATGATTTTATTAATGTATCTCTTTCGTTAGCATCCACAAAAACTTACTAATTAGAAAGACAGAGGACAAACTCCTAAACTAATCATTTTCTCACATTTCAGAAAAGCCACACGAGGCATTGGTCGTTGGATATGTGTGTTCGTACACCAGAAGAAACTGGGGGACCTAAGATGTACCTCTACATACAGATGCAGTTATGTAGGAGGGATAGCTTACACGACTGGTTGAGGAATCACCGTACTTGGGAGTCCAGGAATAGGGAACAGGTATGAATATTTTATTATAATGCTATATCTTGACAGGTTGTCACTGTGGTCATTCCAACTGACTGAAGTGTTAACGGTCGCGGATTCGATCCCCGTTTATTACAAACGTCTGTATTGGCCATACTGACTTTTGTCATGGTCTGGGTGTATGTGTGTATTTCCGGATCTCTGATACAGCATCATGAGATCCTAATTTATGGAGGATTTACATTAAATTCATACTTGAAATGGTAGATAACAAATGAAAATTAAAATATATGTCATTCACATAAAATACTATAAGCTCATTTTAATCGTCAATTTACAAGTTTGTCATGTTAGTTTCATATAAAGTTACCACCAGCTATGGGTAATTGATGAGGATCACCTGGATACTTGTTTTACAACTATTATTTACTGTCAGTATAGGTTTGCTAATGTTAAAGATGGACGTAATTTATTTTGAAGACTGTTACAGCCTGCATTCCGATTGTCTGCAAATTTAACAGTCGGAACTAGTATCCATTAACGCGAATGAAACTGCGAGGGGCAGCTAGTATATAATAATTTGCAAACAGACAATAAACGACACCAGGCGGTTTCGTTTCTCCTCCAGGTGACGACACTCTTCAGTCAAATAGTATCCGCAGTGGAGTACGTCCACCTGGCTGGACTAATTCACCGTGACCTCAAGCCCAGTAACATTTTCTTCGCGCCTTCTGGAAAGGTGAAGGTCGGGGACTTTGGCCTCGTGACGGCCATGACGGAGAACTCCCAAGATGGTCCAGCTGAGGAGTTGGACGTGAATGCAAGACATACGCACAGAGTAGGTTAGTATCAAATAGTTTAAGATGGAAAATCATATATGATGTCTCATCTCAAATGGAGTTAGTTTTTTTGTAACAGGAATGCACTGACATTAAATCGTGAGGATAAGGTTAACTTAACTTATTATTATTAGTTTAACAGTCAAATTATCAAACACTACTAAATTATATGTAATATTTAATTTATATTTAAAGTAATTTATTACTTGAACATAAAAAATTTAAGTACTACCTTAAAATTGACTAGTGTGATTATTTTTTATATTATTGATAATAATATATTAATTTAATTTTTTTAAATATAAACCAAAACAATAAATACGTAGCAGGTTTCAATTATTTAAATATAAAAATAAACAAATAAAATTATTTATTTATACTTTTTTTTTTATTATAGTTTAGGACTTCATAAAATCCCAGACTAAATTGTATTATAAAGCCATTTAATAAGCTTCGTATAATGTTATTATTTGTAAACAATACCCATAATAACCAATAAAAATTGCTTTATAATAATTATATTTCTGACATATAAGATAAATTTTTTCTCCCATCAGGTACACATTTGTACATGTCTCCAGAGCAGTTACTCGGCCAACCTTACAGTTATAAAGTGGATATCTACTCGCTAGGACTGGTTTTATTTGAGCTGTTACATCCCTTTAACACGGAGTCAGAGAGGGTTGCTTGTCTCATGGGCGCTAGGAATGGAAACTACCCGAGTAACTTTGAACAGAATTATCCCAATGAGGTAATATATTTTTTTTATAATCTGCTGGATGGTTTAAAAAATATATCTTTGCGATTGCAAAATATATATATTTAGCTTTGTCAACTATCTGACATGAACACTTATTTAGAGTTGCACTTTCAAGAAATATTTAAAAGTTTTCCAACTTTTACTTAGCCAAGAATGGATTTTTTGGAAATCGTTTCGAATAGGTTCCAATAAATCGCAATGTAATTTATACAAATAGTTAAAAATACGCACTCTCACTCTCTCTGACACATCCGCTAACCCGCAGTGGAACAGCGTGGTTGATTAAGTTCTAAACCTTCTCCTTAATAGGAGCAGAGGCCTTTGCCCAGCAATGGAGCATTTACAGGCTGTTACTTTACTTTTACACACTCACAAAAAAATCCAATTTTGCAGACGGAGGTATTAAAGCTGATGCTATCAAAGGAGCCCAAGGAACGACCCACAGCCAGCGGAGTGAGAGCCCGAGCCCCTCTATACCAGAACACGGACCAGAAGTGGCACTTCACATTACCAACACTCATCTCCGGCTGACTTTGTCATAATGGTAAATAATATTATTTAGACGAGAAATACACTTTTAAGTTTTCTTTAACTCTCGCAATTGGGGTTGCCAGATACAAGTGCATCATTTTCGGGACAATTCTACTTCTTAATTAATATAAAATACAATTATTTAGTACTTACTTTTTTAAACATGTATTTCATTGAATAATAATGAAATAAGATTGAAAAAAAAATCCAGACAATTCCGGATTTCCCGGCCATTTGGCAACCCTATTCGTAATTGATATTAAATAATTCTGTAACCGTAACCGAAGTTAGCTTACAAAAGCTGTGTGTGTCAAAAATAAAGCAATGACAGTTAATTCTTTCAGGTATAAAGCAATGACAACTTTGTAAATCTTTATGAAACTGCGAGTTAAACTTATTAGTGTTTCTTGTACAGTTGATTTCTTTTAAATTTGTGAAAAATGGAACTTACCGTTCCATTTTGGAAAATTACCGCTTGATAGCGATAATGCATACATGCAGTCCTATAGATCAAACAAAAAAAAATAAAATTTGTCAAATACCTCGACTTTTTTTTCAATAAAAATATACTAATTGATTGTATTATACTTATTCATCTAAACATATCATGTCAATAAAATACTGAAGATCATCGATAAAATATTGCACACAAAACTAGGTGAAAGAATTTACCACATCGTCCTAAACAAAACGCTGTTTAAAATAATTTTATGGTATATGTTTCAAGGTATGGTAATAAGTTACTATTTTCATACTTTTCATATTATTCACTGGGTTGTACATTGAATTGTGAAAAAGACTAATATTATTGTCGGCTAAAATTCAGTTGTGCAAATAATTAATAAATATATTTTTTTATTCATTTTATAGTGTGAATTTATAATTATTCACTATATTACGGTTTCCAAATATAATTATTTTTTCCTGATTAAGGTTATTTTGACCTTAACTAATTTTTTTTTATTGTAAAAAATTAAAAGTATCAATATAATATTAACAGAAAAACATTTAAACATTACAACTATTGTAATGATATTGATAAATTTATAGACAAATACAAAACATTAAAATTATAATAGAAACTTGTTAACAGGTATACCTGAATTGAGATTCCTATAATTACCATCTTAATTTTCTATTATCCTAAACGGGACGACGTGTAAACGGACTCATTTTAACGTCGATTCATAATTTACTTCCCACTTTTATATACAGGCGTTCACTTTTTTTTGTGAAGATTCTTTAAATAGATTGTTCTATTATTCTCTAATTTGTTACCAGATAAGAGTAAATGAACTTGGCAATGAGGAGTGGGAGCAGTGGTGCTCAAACATTTAATTATTTTATTACTAATAAAATCTTACTTTTTTGATGCGTTAGACTTAACCTAGAACCTTCCATTTGAAGAAATTTAGTTAAAAATCGAACGTCGTATATAACAATAAAACTGCTTAAAAATTATTTTTAGGGATATGTTGACCTCTAATTACGAGACATTCTGACCAAAAAATAATAACTACATTCATCACAATAAGTTTAATCACTGAAAAAATTACTTTTTGTAAGTGAAATAGAAATCTTAACTATATTTACAATTCCATTGATGGCTAACAAATATCTGTAAAAGACAATCTGCGTTACTACAAAATATGAAATAAAATAAAATTTTGTTTAAATTGCTTTACTATGAGTAAAATCATGAAAAACTTAGGTTTTAGAAATAATCTTTAACGTATGTTTTACATATTTCAACTAAGCCTACAGCATGTTTAACTCAAAACAGTCCTTAGGCGCGTTTAACGTATGTATAAATTTTTTGTAGTAAAGCAGAATATGTTTATTAATTTTAAAATTATTTTAACTTTAATCGCTTTCATATATATTATATTAACTTTTTATCAGTTTTGATTAATCATTCCATATTTACAATAGTTTTTAATTTTTACATGCATTTAAAAATATTTATAGCTTATAAAGTATATATTATAAAGTTAAATCAACAAATACTGATATATATAAAGTTAAAACCAAAAACATGAACTAAAAATATTATATATAAATATTTCATGCATAATATAGAAAAGGAGTCGGCTAGATTTAAATAATTATTATATGTAATAAAAACTCGTAAACATAAGGTCCATTTAATTAGAAATTATAATCGTGTCATATCGATAAATGACTAAAGTCATATAAGAAAGATGCCTTTGAAATGTTTGAATTACTTTTTATAACGAGATGTAATAATCGAAGGAAATTATTTTATTAATAATTCTGTATGTTTCATTTTTTTTATCTCATCATTAGTTCGTGTATAAGACTAAAGAACTATAGAATACTTAAGATTTAAAGTATAGTATTGTTGGATTACAAAATTTGCAAGTCGATGATTTCCTTATTGATGACGACTTTCTTGAATGAACGAACTTGTAAATACTTTGGGATTCTTTTAGTTACATTTTACAAAATTACTAATGAAATGGACCATTTTTTGTGTTATGTAAATTTTACTTAATATAAGGAATTTTTGTGTATGTATGAGTTTACATATTGGAAGTTAACTCGTTGAAAGTCAAATAGTTTAAGTGATATTAAATAAAGTAATGATAAAGCCAGTGATATTTTTAAGATTTAATGTTGAGGCTTTTGCATTGCCTTATTTGATTTTTAAAGCAATAATATTAAGTATTAACTATGGAAAAGACTGGAATTGGTGTTGGAAGAGTTTTGTATTAAAAAAAAAATAATAAAAATTATTTATATGAAAATCATTAAAAATAATATTTTCATTGAGTGAACGTAAACCTAACATTTACATAATTTATTATCTTGAATGTATGATGAAGAAAAAATAAATGTTTTTTTTTTCTAAATAAATGTTATTATGTTTAATCAATTTCACACTAAATACTTAATTATCCAAATATATTTTCAATACAAAAAGACGCTCATAAAATGTATATAAACATTATTTTTTCATTCTACTTATAAGATACAAAATTAATTTCTACATTGTCCAGTAGATTTTTTTTTGTATTTGATCATTAATTAGGTTATGTGATTATTCATAATAAATAGTGTTAACAAAATGTTTTATCGTTTTTATTTTTGTCATCAATTTCATACAATGTCCCTTATTGTTGTTAAAACAACATTACAAAGTATTTTAAATTATTTTATAAAACCTTTATTTAAAATATAATTATAAAGTAATACTTGCATAAAGAATACTTTTGCAATATCATACAACTATCATTGTCATTAAAACATTAGTTATTGTGTATGTAATGATCTTATAATTACACAGAGAAGTTACTTATTTAGATGTAAAAACTGAAAACTTATAACAATGTAATTTACAGATCTACTATCTATTTCACGACAGTAATAATGTATACAGAATGAATGTTTCAAGTGGTTCTGGACGGACCAAATCTGAAGGTATGGACTAGTAAAAAATACTCAAGTCTCGAAGCCTATTTTGATAAAACCAAAACTGCAACATTATTTTTTTGAAAAATTAATTTCAATAATCAATCAAAGTCACGGATATTTAAAATACCATTTGTGTTTGCATTATCTAGGATCATTAATAAGGATCAAATTCTGAGTAATACTGATATACCGGAAATGAAAGGAGAAAAAGAAGTCTTTCTTTGAATATTTTTTGGTATTCCATAATGTTTCAGCTCTAGCCATGCAGGCTTGAAAAATACATACTGTATAAGCTCAAAATAAATTGTCTAAGGAGTTACATATTTTTAAAGCCCTTTACTAGGAAGGTCTATATAATTATAAAATCATTGTATGTATGTTTGTAACAAAACTGCACCATGTCATGATACTATTTACATAATGGGTGTCAATATAAATAACAAAATAAATACATAGTCGAAACGTTTAATAAAAATTTTAACAGAAATGTTAAATTCTTGAATAGTCACAAGTATATAATAAGTATCACATATAAAGCTTATTATTATCACATCGAAGGGTCAAAACGACATGTAAATCTAAAATACTAGCTAGTCAATAGTATAATACCACGACTAACGGAGCTACTTAAAGTAACGTGTGATTTAAGAAAACATTGCATGTATAGTTTCAATAATTCCTACATGAAAATATATTAATATTCATTTAAGCTAAACTATTTCACGTGAAAGTTTTAAACGGTAATGCTATGGTGTCCTAGGATTGCGGTCCGTCAAATTATGGGCTCAATATTATGGATTTCTAAAAACCTTCGATTTATATATACGCTTTCTAGGAAACCGCACTATTCTATTTCCATAGTGATATCATCTGAAGAGATAAAGGGATCGCTAAATAGTAGGTAGATGACGTTCATCGTAGGAAACCAAAACATTAGATTTGGGCTGTATCTTTAATACCTATGAACTTTTTTAAATGAAATTAAATATATTAATGACATTATGTTTTTTTTTACAAATTCAATGAAGTATCCATAATTCGAATAGTTTTCTTGGTCCTTGTCATTATATACAAAATAGGATCAATTGTTTTCCAACATGCAATATTTGACTGTCTTGGCAAATATATATTACCAAAACGAATATCTCTAACCATCTACCACCAAATTATCTTTACTTACCTAAACAACTTCACTGAGCACCCAGAATAATAAATATGGAATGTCCCGCATTGTTATATAAAATTATTTATCATCAATTACTAAAAACTATGTCACTATGTAACATAATGTTATATAATTTCATATATTTTTTAAACTTAGCAATTAATTTATTTAGTTAGCTAGCTGTCGTCAACTCCTATTAAAACTGTGACTCGTGTTATTATTTTGTAAGAAGCTCGGTGTCTTACCCTCTTTAACTATTCTTAAAGCCTGTAAAACCCTGGCTGTGTCGAGTTCTTTCTCTGAAGCTTTCTCATTATCCAAACAAATTTCCCCCATCCGAGCGTTAAATTGCTCTATGACTTTCACTCTATAGTCTATGGACGATGCTACGGGATTAGCCGTTAACCACAGATATTCTAAACACGGTAAGTTACATATATGTTGGACTTCTTCCACATCATTTATCAAATTACAACCAAGATCTAAACTTTCTAAGGAATAAAGTTTAGAAAAACCTTGAAGAGATTCAATTTTGTTCTGAGATAGGGCTATTTTAACAATGTTGCCAATTTTAGCATGCCAATTTAAACACATGGAGAAGCGATTCATTGACAAGTTGAGAACTTGCAAGTCGTGAAGGCATGATATATCACAGAGCTCAGTTAGTTTGTTTGAGGAGAGATTCAGATGCTGTAGTTTTGGAACTAATTTGATCGCCCAGTCGACATTATTTATGTTGTTACTTGAAAAGTTTATAATGGTCAACTTTTTCCATATCTGAAAGAGAAAGAAATATATTAAGTTGCAAATATAAAGTTTGTAAGCTAGATTTATTTTTTTACAATAAAATATTAATTTTATTAAAATAAAAAATAAGTTATTTTAAGTGATTGAGTGGAAAGTAAGTCCTTATCTTTTTTAAAATTTAATGAAATAAAAAAAAAGGAACTAACTTAAAAAAAAAATACATAATATTAGTTTACTTGAATGACAAAATTATTCCATTTATTTAGATTTTAAAACCAAACTACAGATTTTTAATGAAAATTCTGTAGCACCAATGCACTTTCAAACACAAAAAGAATTAGTAAAATTGGCCAAAATTTATATCTAGCACTTTTGCTCTAGCGGGCGCATAACACAAGTAAATTATTGCATATATTTCAGTTATGTATATAATTTTCATAAGCATTGAAATAAAGTTATTAGATAATATATGGTCATGTGTAACATATAAAATGGTGATATAACCTAATTCAAATGAAAACAAATGTTATCTGACTCACTGAAGTGACTAAGCAGATGTGATAACCCAGTCGTAAACTAGGATATTAATGTGTATTTTATTATTCATTTATTGAATTGAATATATTTATTATGAACTAATGCAGATTTTACTATGATTGTGTGAATGTTGGAGAACATAACATTTTGGTTGGTAATATTTTCAAGAGTAATTTGTTTTTTGTATTTACCTTTGGTTTTGCACATCAACCGAATATATTTTACACACATCATTACTTATCAATAGATCATGAATGTTTTTTTACAAATAAGGAAATAGAAAAAAAACCTAACCAAGGTCAATTTATTGTACTTATGTATAATAATATCTTTATTAGTAGGTATTAAAACAACATACCAGTAGAAGCAAATATTTACTTTAAAAATAAAATGAGATTATTCTTTTACCATTTTTAATCAAACATTGTAGATTAAACAAATGAAAAGGTTCATTCATATAAATAAAAACAATTTTCTTTTATGTGTCTAAAATAATTTTGTTTACTTACCACAGTGTCAGCGAGACTAGACTGATCCTTGTGTAGTACATCAACAAGCAGAAATTCATTCAAAGATACAACACTAGCTATGTGCACTGAAAGACAGACCAATGAGTCACGCAGGCTACCTGTAATAGAATGTTAAAATTTGACTTATATTAAATAAGTTTATTGAAAGTATTTATGCCGTTTTCAAAACTTTTTTTATGCACTAAATTAAATTAACTTATAACTAAAGCAATGTTATTTATATTTTTAATAATTATATAAATATTTCATGAATATATATATTTTTAATTATATTCTTTGTTTGGACAACAATATATTATTTAGTCTGCTTATAAAACTGTTATTTAGAAGCTTTCATATTATCATATGCATAAAGTTTAGATTGCATTAGTTTTTTTAAATGTTAGGATGTCAGATAATGACACTTAAAGGTAAGTAGCTCCATCCATAGAAATTTAAATTACAAAGGCTATTATTTCGTAATTTGCTAATGTTCATTTTTAATTTTGTCTAAATAAAAGACACTAAGAATGTAGAATAGATATAGTTATATAAACAACTACTTGGCATCTACAACTTAATTTGCAAAAAATTAATATTTTGAATAGTTTTTTAGAAGGTGTCCCAAATCAATGTTATTTCATCATCAAAGTTCACAACAAGACGTAAACTATATTCTTTTCCAATCCACAAAAATTGATACAGAAATGTCAACATAAAAATGTAACAAAGAGACAAAAGACAGAGTTACTTACACAGTTAATATATAATAATAATATTATTATATGTATGAATAGTAATAATGTTATGATCAAACTTACCAACACTCTGTATACATCCCATAGGCACACCGAGGACCTTCAAATCAACTAATGATTTAAATGGAATCAAATCAAAGTATAACTCGTTAGGAATAATGTTGCTTGTTCCCAATTTCTCGTAGCTTCCTTCGATGCTGAGAGATTTCACTTGAGAGCAAAAGTCGAGTATATGACTAAAGTCAAACATTTGATCTTGTTTCTCTGTCGGTGGACAAGCCATTTTGAATCTTTCACTTATAGCATGTAACTGAAATAAAGTTTACAAATATAATATCTATGAAGTGCTTTTCCTTGAGTATTGATGTTTAAAAGATTTGATGTTTTTAACTTTTTTATTATTTTAGTGCATTTCTTGTTTGAATTAAAAACTATTGTATATTTAATATTGTTTTATTAATTGTGTGTAGTAAAAATACAAACAAGCATAATAATAGTAATATAATAAAATTACCTCCAGTAAAGTAAATTTATGTGACCTCTCATTTTCTAACAACTTGTCACCTTCCAAAAAAAGTTTTTTAGCAAGATCTTGTAGTAAGAAAAATATATCATACAAATGGAATTCTAAGAAATGCGCGAACTCCGAAGGCATCGTTAGCAACAAGTATTTAAAAACGTTTTTTAAGTATTCGTTTAGTGCTTCACGTCTTTGTTCAACAAATTTTGGAGTCTTGTTGCGTATAACTTTTTTCGGTGGCAACAAATCTTTGGCCACGCCATGGTCGCTCACTAATTTCTCGTGGAGATCCACAAAATCACTGTACCGATGCAAGACATCCCACTGCACTGACCCCACTTTAACAACGATTTTGTAAAAGGTAACGTTATCCTTCGATGTAGCTTCTACGACATTCACTGTGCTCTCGTTTCGATAATTTATAAAAGACGACATTTTTACGTTTTGTAGAGAGTGATATAACTCGTATATTATTTTTAATTTCGCATTTCTAGTGATGCAAGAGCTAATCAACCGCGAAGTCTAATTTGATACGCTACTTCAGAAATAATACAGAACTCATCACTTCAGTCAGAAAATGACACCTGATGTAACTGATGTTAAACGTCATACATGACATTTAAGCATTAAGTTCAGAATCAACATGACAAAAATTTTAAAATAGGGTCTGTAATACCACGTTTTTATAAATAAAACGTATTTATATACTTATATTTAATTTATGTTAAGTAATATAATGAAAGATTGATTATTATTTATAGAAAATGACCTAAAGTTGATCCTTGTAGAACGCTCGTTGCGTTTTAAATGTATCTAGAAGACTTTCGAAGCTCAATTTTTAGTAAGGTACTAAATTATAAATTTTAATTAAATTGTTTAAAATTAAATATATAAGCATAAGTAATACATTAATATATTTTTATTTTCTGTAAATAATATGTATACATGCATGTATATTTGTATAATAAGATAGTAATAAATATGTTAAATAGCTCGGGTATATAAATAAAAGATCGAATATCTATTCACAACTTTTATTTAAGTATATTGAAGTTTTTTTTTTACAATTAAACTTGTGCAAATAAAGTGGACAAAAATCTCTATACAGCTGATAATTGATTTTTGATTTATATAAGACACATACTGTAGATTTAACGGCTTTCCCGATAATACATGTACGACGCGAGCTCACAAATGCCCTAAGTAACAATTTATTACAAAAATTAGTAAGTGATTCTGTCATCATGTTTGTTTTTTCGATTAAAAATGGCTGAACATTATTCCCTCTATCTACCATCAACGGCAAAAGACAGATATCAATAAAGTCATTTATGAAATAGAGTCAGGATCAATAACTATTTTTTACAAAAATATTACTTAAATTATCTGACTGATGATGAAAATAATTATCATTAATCAGTTCCATTTAAACATTCAAAGTGATCTTGTGGATATATCTTGTTATTTACGAATTTAAGTATAAAAAAATTGAAATAAATACATATATTACGACAAAAACCGTAAAAATCTACAATACGCACTGAAATATGGCAAGTTTAGTATATGGTACAATAATTTGTACATAATTTTGCAGTACTAGTTTTAATAACAAATACAAATAAAGTTTAGAAAATAAAACTGGCTCTTATTAAATTTAAATAAATTATAATAATTGTAATTTATTATATATTCATTTTTAGTAATTGAATGTTAATTTAAAAACAATTTAAATAGCTCCAGAGCCCTTACTATAAATCGCTGTTACTATTAAGGGGTTTTATTGTTATAAACAACTGGCAACAGTTTATTGCTTTTTAATAAAATTATTATTAAAGTAATATTCAAATGCAATCACTCATTTTCAATTTAGTCATTAAAATTAAAAATAATTTCGAGTATTTAAGTCTGAAGCAATTGAATTATGCGCCATTTTTTAAAAACATAATGTCCAAATTAAATACTTATTGATTGTGATTAACAATTGTTTTCTTTTTTACTTATTTTGGGGCTCCGGGTTCATTTAACAATTGTAGTGTTTATACTGTGGACCTTGCAACAAGTCGAACTTTTCTCGAATTTTCGAAATCAAGTATTTAAAGAAATTCTTAAGGTGATTAAAAATCTCTTTTTGATTAAAATATTGACAAACATTAGTACAATTATGTATTTGTGTTCTAATTGACCAAGGAATTGATTTATTTAAAGACACCATAATTGTGTAAAATTTATTAATATTAAAAATATGTCAATTAAAAAGCGTTGAGATTTAGATATTAGAATCTCGATATGTATAGCAAAATATAATATTAATATCGATTTTATACATCCCATGGACGGATAAGGACGTTTTCGCATAACGCTTTTTTTATATATTTGCGCATTAAATACTAATAATTACAAATATTTTATATATAGTTACTTAAAATTCAAATTAAAATGTATGAAACAAATGACCAAATTGTTACATAAAAAACTACGAATTTAAAACAAAATATTAAATAAAAATGAGACAAAACATAATAATCGTTGCACGAATATAACAAATGTTCAATTAAAAATAAAAATAATTACTAAATTAAGTCGAGAATTAAAAATTAAAAATCTTAATAAAATTAACACAGCGATATTATTGTTCTAAAATAAATGAATATTTAAAATTGTCCTACATTCAGAAATAAAATCTATGAAATGAAATATAACTAATATTAATGCGAGTTTTAGTGTAAAAAAAATTGTCCCTATAATAATTATTGCATTTCTGATAGTTAATAGAATAAAAATGATAAAAACCTTTTTTGAATTTCAAAGACAATATATCTCTATGCTCAGTTTTTTTTATTAAACGAGTATTGAGTTGTTGATGTGCTCTACACAGCCTTAAACATTTCCAACACTGCATCTTAGTTTAAATATTAATTTAAAAAATAGTTAAAATTTGTATAAAATAAATTATATTCCAATTATTTTTTTGAACATTATTAAATCACAGTTCAAAATTACGATCATGGCATTCGATGATTAAAATTACGATTGCAACTACATTTAAAACTTACATAAAGTTAGGTACTTAGAGTTAAGTATGTGATATTTAGGTACATCTAAGGCATCTAGACTAATATTTATTTTAAAAAGAAAAAGAAAGTACAGATGTTTATTTTGAAAGGCCAAGGCAGCAATTTTAATGATAACACTGAAAAAACTTATCATTAGTTTAACATCAAACCTAGCAAGAAAAAAGTAAGACTTACCAAAAAAAATCTATTACGGAAAAAACCTAGGCCTTAATACAAAAATACTGCAAAAAAACCAAAAATATTTACATTTAATGAAAAATAATTTTAATGCATTTAATACAAACGTGTCAGATATGGCTTTATTATTTTTAAATCTGGCCTCGGAGACAATGGCTAACGGTCATAAAGCCACAGTTTGTATATAAGTGTTGTTTTTGTAGCAATCGGCCGATAACCGTTATGCTTACTCCTCACATAGGTAAGATAATTCTTTAAGCCATTCGTCTAATATTTACATAAAAAAAGATTTTAAAGCATCTCACACGAACGTGTCAGATATGACTTTATTACTTTTAAATCTGGCCTCGGAGGCGTTGGCTAATAGTCATAATGCCACAGTTCGTATATAAGTGTCGTTTTCGTAGCAATCGGCGGACAATCGTAGGGCTTGCTCCTCACATAGCGCTGATAGTTCTTTAAGCCATTCGTCTAATATCACTGCGTTTAGGACGGAACGGAGTGTAATGGATTGGTTCCAATAGGCCTCTTGGGTGAAGATTGGGAGTCGTTGTGCGGGAGAATTGTGGATTGAGTTTTGTTGGCTATGCGAGTTGTGTTGTGTGGGTGATACTGAAATAAATTATTTGGTATTAAAATATTAATAATATTCGTCACTTCGCCGCGGAACGCCGAAGTAGATTAAGCTCTTCTCTGAGGAGATGAGATCTTTGCTTATTACTTTGATTACAGGATAATTCATAAAGACAGGTACTCGTGGTGAGTTTTTCTGCAAATCTTTGAACTTTTCTTAACTTTAAAATCGGTGACATGATTCCTTTCACCAAATTTTTCTCACTAACCTATTTTTATGAATAGTATGACTATTTATAATAATAACAGGTCTTTGAAACTTTTGTGGAAATTCAACTAGATGTTTAATGAAACATTATTACATTACACCTCTCTAATTAATCATTGATTTAATATTATAAAACTAATTAACCACCCCACTAGGTATTGGCCGATAAAAAGTTTGCTAAAGCTGTTAACACAACACGATCCTTGACTTCTTACAATCCATCTCAATACTTACATGAAGTTTTTCTATTAAACATGTTTGAAAGGCTAGATGAGAAGCTGCGTCGTTTTGCTTCCACTCGTCTGAAGGGAGATTCATCTCCTCTTTGCGCGGGAGAATTCGGCCGTGGCTGACCTAAGAATATATATTTTCTTATCTTTAACTATACTAATGTTATAAATGGTGTACATTTTGTTTTGATTGGATTAAAAAACATTTTTGCATTAGATAACCCATTATTGAGGAAGGTTATAGGATATATATAGGGACAGGCTTTATTATATCACGCTACAACTCCCAGGAGAGAAGCAGTAATCATAAACGCGAGTGAAACCGCAAGGGACAGCTAGTCTAGCAACATTATGATTGGATGTTTCATAACTGAACACCCCCTATTGCTAAAAAGTAGGGATGTGTTTGTCGATTTCGCTTAGTTTATACTAATGATATAACGAGTAAAGTTTCATAATTTGCGAGTTTAATTTATAAACTTAGGGTTATTTCTCAAACAACGGATACGATTTAAAAACTTTTTTTACTTTATGCATCCAGTTTATTGAGGATTGTTTTATTACATCACACGAAGGATCATAGGAGCGAAACAAAAATCATAGGCGTGGGTATAACTAGAATATTATTATAGTACTCACTATCGTCGTTTGTCTGCGCCCGCGACTTGACTAATGTCATCTCCCGCTGTATGAGAAAAACTCTCGCTTTATCGACTAACTCGCTCGTGTTGTCCAACCCGTTCGTCAACTCGTCGATTTCTTCCTTTAACCTGCTGAGGATCTAGACATTTGATGGAAAAATTGTAAGTAAATAAATATAACATGTTCAGAAAAAAGAAAAATACAAAACAAAAATTATATATTTTCGGCAAAAAACTTTAGTTTCGTGAGATTCGAAAATTCCAATTATAGCTTAAATTTATAAGAAGCTTTAAAGTACACACACATCGACTATACAACATAATCATAAAATATAATTCTTTTTTTAATTAAAAAGTTAAACGTGTTAAGCTAATGTTAGCTAAAGTTCAATTCTAAGTCCTTACCTGAAATAATGAAGGCACGTTCGGTTGTAAAACGAAACCGGGACATAACAATAGCGCTGTTAACAGCGGCGTCGGCAAAGAAGCTAATTTACTCAATACACTGGACACCCGACATGTAACTACCACATCCGATTCGAGGAAATTGGCTGCTTTCTTAAGAAGACGGTACAGCAATGGGCCTAAAAGAAATACAGATTAAATAACTAATATTCATGTAATTAAAAATGACTATTACAATGATCACAGATGAATGAGGACAGATATTTATATGATTGTTTCTAGGTCTAGGTGTTTGTCTTTGTGGGTCTTCCGACCGTGCCTCGGAGAGCGCGTAAAGCTTTCGATCCCGGTTGTTATTATAATTACCTGATAATGATAGTTACTTATAGTAGGGAAATTATTCTAGTCCAAATGGTTACTGGCTTGCCTTCAGGAGTTACGGAGGTGAGATAACAATCGCTCTGTGTAAAAATCGGTAACTTGTCAATATCTGGATTAGAATAGAAAGCAGACTCTGGTATAACTGGGAAAAATGCTAGGTGCATGATATTACAATGATAAATATAACAAAATTAAAGTTAAATAAAATAATTCCATTCTTACCGATAATTGATTCAGCACTGACACGCCAATTCCTCACAGAAGGTATTTCAGAAGAATCATATTCTGTTGTATCTCTACTTTTCCCAAAACTCTTTCTGAAAGAATCCTCTGCGAACCCTTCGTCTTCGTTTTCATCAACCCTGTACCTGAAGCTATCATACCCACTACTTTCACCAAAAGACGTCAAACTATCTGAATCTTTCGTTTCATTACATTGCTGTTCGATGACTTTACTACTTTCAGCAACTTCGTTCAAAGAATTCAAGCTATGTGGTTCCTTTTCTGACGTATCGCTCGTTTTGAGTGTGTCGTAACCACTTGTGCATACTGAGACGAGGCTATCCTGCTCTCTCATAGGCGTTTGAGCGTCTATCTCTTTCGTTTCCTTAGTTGAGTTGTTATTAGTTTCACGTTTCGGTGGGATCGAGTCATATTTGAAGCTCCAGTTTGCGCACGCGATCGAACGAGATACGATTTCGAAACGCGCGTCACAGAGATATGCATGATAATTGTTATAAAGCGTTTCGTTTGGGTTCTGGAATAAAGTTAAAATTGAATTAATTGTTTTTAACATTGTACTAAAAGACATCATAAATGGAATTAATTGTATGAATTTAAAATTAAAGAAAAAATAGTAAAACACAAATTTTATTGATAAAAAAGCCTTCTAAGATGGTTAAGGTACCCTGAATTAATAATTTATCACTTATTTTTAACTCTGTTGAATTTCTTTTCCTAGCTCAAGCAACTGATCTACATTTTCTAAACTTAAAAATTAAATAAAGAATTTTCAGATTTTATTAAGAAAAGATACTTGCCCCATAATCAAAGTTAACCTCATGGACTAGATTGTTCATGACAATATCACCGTGAACACCATTTACTCTCCTATTTTCATCGTCTCTCTTAAAATCCAACAACCTTCTCCCACTAAGGGCTAAATCATCGACCCATTCTCTGGTCTTTTCTACAGGTCTCATACAACACCTAGGACTAAGACCAAGGAATGCTACAGCCGCATCTCTATAGGGTTCCGGATCAGATAACTTGTGTCTGTACATTGCCATCAAATGATTGCCGTTTAGGAGGTACTTGTAGACTAGTTCTAACATAACGTCTTCGCAATTTAGATCGATTAGTGTCTCCATTAGAGATAAAGTTACTAAGGACAGCTAAAAAAAATATTTATCGTATATAAGTCAAATTTGAAAGATTTAATATACTTAGATTTACTTAGTATCTTTTTTAGGATCAGATTTCTTTACCCAAACGAGTTTGTGATAAAGTTATTATAAACAGTTGTTACAATTTATTATAACAAAAACCAAGATTTCACAAGTTCTTTCTCTTATACAAGATCTTAGTATATTAAAAAAAACTATACTATAGTTTTGCGGATCTAAAACTTAAAGATACTCACTTGATTATTCCCTTCCAACCTCCCGAGCAGGACATCGATAACCTTGATCCCATCGTACTCATACGTGAACAGGAAGTGTAAGATTACCCTCAATAATCCACCGGAAGTGACGCAACGCAGTAACAATTCGAGGTAAGCCATGGCCGTAGCTTGTTCCCCCGAACCACTCTGCAAAGAACCCGCTCTCTTCTATCGTGTTTCGTGTCACGACAAGATGGCGGTCGAGTGACAGTTATTGGGAGATGGATGAATACGTTAGGACGTTAGGGTTGTAAATAAAAAAAAAACGTTTTTAGTGGTGGGAAAAATTGTGCGGTCGAATTTAGATTTAGGTGAACGATCTGTATTTTTTTATTAAGTTAGTTACTTTTAGTGTTTTTATTGGTTATTTTAAAAGCGTGCTATTGTTAAGTTGCACATTCAACCAAGTGTTTGTTAAAATATGTTAGAATGCTTCAATTTTATTTTAAAGTCTATTAAACTCTATACTTTAAATCTATTCAAATAAAAACCTGGTTCGATACAATTAAGAATCAATTAAATTCATTTACTGGTATGATTTTTATATAAAAAAAAAACAGTTACGAAAATATATTTCTTATTATATAAACAAAAGCATCAAAACACAATCGTAATTGTTTAATGGCACCTTTAACCATACAAGCTATTTATTGGCGATTTGAATGGAAGCGAAAATGACAAACGAAATAGGACTTTAGGATGATTGGCAAAAGGTTCACAATACACTGTCACTGAACCGTGGAACAAGGCAATGTATGATGTATAACAATGAAAATTCTCTATAACCAATTAAAATGTGGTATCTTTTAGTATGTAAAATCCGTTATAGAGACTTCATTGCATGTCCATTACCACATGTCACGAAACCCATATGATTATTCTCACAAAAAAATATATTTTTTTTTATTATTGGCATTAATATAAAAAGGTATGAATATAAATTGCATATCACTTAAAAACTGTACTTATATTTTTGCATTTTGTTAGTAAATAATCTTAAATAGGGTAGATGATTTTTAATATTATATTAATAAATAAATAAATTTATATAACACTAGCTGACCCGGCAAACGTTGTTTTGCCATATAAATAATTTCCTAGTAAAAAATAAAAATAAAAATTTAGGGGTGGACTACCCCTAACATTTAGGGGGATGAAAAATAGATGTTGGCCGATTCTCATAGATACCGGATAAGCACAAAAAATTTCATCAAAATCGGTCAAGCCGTTTCGGAGGAGTATGGCAACGAAAACTGTGACACGAGAATTTTATATATTAGATTTTCATTTAATTAAAAAAATGTTTGTTAGTCAATATATAAAAGAGAACAAAATTTACAACATCTCCTAAAATCTAATAAATAGTAAGAAATAGTATCAAGTGAAATTAAGGGATGATCTATACCAGGTGTAACGTACAATACCAATGTATTAAGTAAAGGCATGAGAAAGAGATAGTGTCATATTACTATTATATTTCCATTTAGCCTTAATTCTTCAATTGAAATTGACTTTCTCATGTTGCCTGACTTTATTATAAATTTTGATGCAATTTTCATAAAGATTAACTGAATTTGCTGTTATATATATTATATATTTAAATTATAATTCATAAAATGATAGTAATACATCTACCCTATGGCATTCAAAAGTGACTATATGAAATTTTTCATGCAATTAACACACACATTTCCAATGAAACAACATATGCAATCAAACAAACCCTTGTCCATTAAATATCAAGCATTACCTGTAACAAGGCTGGACCCATTACTGGTACCAGAAAACCTTGGTAGAGAAGATCTAACAGATGCTTCTTGATGGATGGGTGAGCGACCTGTCGAAAATTATTGCGAATATTAACATTAAATTTAAATATTTCTTCGAATGTATTAGGATAAAGGATTAAATATAATTGACGATGTTCTGGTGTAATTTTAGTAAAAATTCGAAGCCTGATATTTTTCTGGATAGCACAATATCATTGCTAGACCTGGAAATTGTAAAGTATCATTTAGTAAAGCTTGATAACGCATTGTATGCTCTACTGCGCATTGTTGGACACGCGTCTCAAACTTTCTCCTAACACATGATTTCCTCGGGGTAACAAAATGTCCTTATTGTGGTACAGCCTAGCTGTACAACCTTTAGCAAGACCACACTCTCAATGGAAATCGATGTAAAGTACCCACTATGTCAGTGTGTGAATGAGAGAACTGGAAGCCTGATTATTTGTCGTGGTTTTACTGGGTAGTCTAGTCTGTCTGTTCGCTTCCCGAATCCTCAGGCTACGTGACGTAAAATAATTTTTAGTACTACACTTACTACATACAAATATAATAATTTTTACTTACTACATACAAACTTACAAACAAACAAACTTTACCTCCTTATAATATTAGTATAGATTATTGTTTATATACGATACCTGTGCGACGGCGTTGCAGAACTCGAGAGAGTCTATGAAGAGCGTGAGTTTGTGAACGCGGTTTACGTCATCCGGAGTTAGACGAGCCACGCCCAATGAACGCGGTAATAGCGAATATAGTCCACTAAGACCTGAAAAAAATGTCGATATTTTTATATAATCGATAAATAAATAAATTATTTACGGCCAGAACACATAATCAGGTTACGATATCCCGTCGTCGCACGATACGGCGTCATGACAAGACGCCAGATTATCGTACGATTGATACGACTTTTCATTAAAAACCGGTCAAGTGGTACTCGCACAGGATGGGTTATATAGTAACATGTGATTGTTAAAAAAGGACAATGGTATTTCTTGTATAATGGTACCTCTCACGAGTGAGTCTGACTCGCACTTGACTGATTTTATTTTTTCGAGGTATGTCGAAATTCTCACGGGCGATGCAGCATAGTGGTTATGTATTTTGGCCCTTACTTGAAAGTGAATTTAGATTTACTTTCGTGTACACATCAAAGTTATTTATAGTTATATATATAAATTTTTCTTTACTTGTCTTATTTGGTAACAATACCCGGCACGACAATCACGAATTATCGATTATTTTTTAACGATTTAGTTCAAACATTCGGTCGATAATTTCTCATCTCTAACTTTTTTGTGTAATTAGAACTACGCCATATTTATGTGCTAAATAAGAAAAGTTAAGAAAAATAGACTATATCTATTCTTTGGTATAGCCACTTTTTGGAATACCACTTGGAATATTATCGTGTGTGTTTTCCAAGACCATCCTCTTATAGTTTCACTAAAAGTCGGGGAATAATTCATGCTTAATTTATACGTGGACAGATAAAATTTTAATGATTAGAAAAATTTTAATTTACTATATTCTTTTATATTATAACCAACTAGCTGCCTCTAGCGCTTTCACCTGCGCTTTGGTTATTGCTTCGCTCCTGTAAGTCATAGCGTGATGTCATTTAACCAATAAACTTCCCAATAAGCAGACTATCCAACGCAAAAAGATTTATTTAGTCACATCATTAGTTTTAGAGATTACCCCTATTCCTAATCTCCTTATAATATTAGTAGATGTCACTGACTTTCAACATTTCTCAATTTTTTTTAATGTCAAATTTTCATTACCTGTAGCCAATATAGGACAGGCATTTCCTGTCAGCAGACAATGAGCTAATGGTGGACATTTTGCCGACATTTTTGCACAGAGTAGAAAAGCGTCCCGAGCGACTGAACCAGCAGAACCTTCTATATGTACTGATGATAGAAGAAGACGACCGATTATGAATCTGTGAAGTATAACATAATAATATATCTATGATTTGGCAAGAAATAAATAAGTATCAACATTTTGTGACATTAAAGTCAGAATAAACAGCGGATTCAAAAAAATTAATTTTTGAATTTGGTCATTTTAATACTAAGCATTCGATATGTTTTGTTTAGGATTTCTTGTAAAAGTTTTCTTGTAAGAGTTTAAAATAAGAGCAGCGTTGAACATATCAAATAACAAAATTAACGGATTGTATTCTTAATTAGGCAAATTGATTTTTCAATAAAAAGTCCCCGTTTTACCCGTGAGGGGACGGGTTTAGAATACAATTCCTCTCCGCCGCTGGGTTAGCGACTCGTAAGAGGCGAGTGTCCCAGCATGTTTGGTGGTAGGGGGTCCTCCCCCGCCTGGCTCGCGACCACTATCATGTCAAAGACGAACCGCAAAATATCCTCGGATGTGTTCCGGTTCGATGGCATGTAAGCCAGCTTCCCTCGTCCCACCCTATCCCTTCCTTTTTTGAGTGTGGTAGCTGCGGCAGCCTCTGGTCCTGCATTCGCGGCGCAGCATTTCGTGCGATGGAGCGTGTGGCGTTGTCATGGGGTCCAGGGAGACCCGATGAAACGGTTGTCCGCTGGCCGCCCGGTGGCACCAAAGGGACCCGAACCCAGGCTGTCCCGGTCTGGGAGGCTGTCCCTGCCACTGTATACAGCCCGTTGGCTGATCGCCGTGCCGGAGTGGGAGACCGGTGTGGAACCCGACGATTGGTCAACGGGTCGGATTGGGGGCCCTTCCGTCCCCCATGCCAGCGACACACTACTCTCCGTCGTCGAAATCGTCCTGTGCTCGGTGTACTAGTTGCCCACGGGACTGCTGAGGCTACCTTACTCATCCTATCTTTCCCAATCTATACACTCAACTCGCAATGGCTCGAAAAAGAAAAAGTAACGGTCTGACAGCGGCTCCCCCCCTTTCCACATTTAATGTGGACTTCTGTAACATAAGGGGTCTTCATAGCAATTTGAACGCCGTCCACCACCACCTTGAGACGGCTAAGCCGGCCTTACTTTTTCTTACTGAGACAAAGATATCTGCCCCTGACGATACATCGTACCTTCACTACCCTGGGTACCGCCTTGAACACGCCTTTATACCGCAGGCCGGCGTGTGTATGTATGTCAGGGGTGATATCTGTTGTCAACGGCTCGACAGCTTGTCAGTCGGAGTCAGAGACCTGTCTATTTTGTGGGCGCGCGTAGACTTTGGTGGCATCACGCGTATCTACGCGTGCCTATACAGGTCTCATAGCGGTAATACTGAAGTCGATCGTCTCCTCGGACACGTCGAGAAGACTTCAGAATACGTGTTTCAGCGGTATCCCTGTGCGGAGGTTGTGATCCTGGGTGACTTCAACGCCCATCATGTTGACTGGCTAGGATCGCGTTCCACAGACCACGCAGGGAGAGCCGTGTACAACCTTGCCCATGCATATGGTTTCTCTCAGTTAGTGTCGGGTTTTACCAGGATACCCGACATAGAGGACCATACTCCTTCTCTGCTGGATCTCCTGCTGACGACCCGCCCGGAGGGTTACCGGGTGACCGTCGATGCGCCGTTAGGCTCGTCGGACCATTGCCTGGTGCACTCTGAGGCACCTGTAGTGCGCACCGACCGCTCCCGACCACCTGGAAGTCGCCGTGTGTGGCACTACAAATCAGCGGATTGGGATGGATTGCGAGAATTTTACGCATCCTACCCATGGGGGCGGCTTTGCTTTTCTTCGGAAGAATCCTCAGTCTGCGCGGACGCAGTCACGGATACCATTCTGCAGGGAATGAAATGTTTCATTCCCAGTAGTGTTATCCGTGTCGGTGGAAGGTCGCAGCCCTGGTTCGATGTCTCCTGCAAAAGAGCCTCTAGCTCTAAGCAGGAGAGCTATCGTGCTTGGACTGTGGCTCTAGCCGCGAAGGATCCAGTGGCGTCTGAACTGAAGAAGAAATTCAATGCTGCCTCCAGGTCCTGCAAGAAGCAAACAGCTAAGGCAAGGTTTAAACACATTCGCAGGATTGGCGAGAGACTATTAGGGTTTCCTAATGGAAGCCGTGCCTTTTGGTCTCTCGCCAAAGCTGTCGAAGGTAATTTCTGCAAGTCTTCATTTCCATCTTTGCGCGAACCAGATGGGTCGCTGGCACATTCCGCAAGAGAGAAAGCCGATCTCCTGTGCACTCTCTTTGCGTCGAATTCAACTCTTGACGATGAGGGAAAAACACCGCCAACCATCCCCCGGTGTGAGCACACGATGCGTGAAATCCGCTTTACTCAAAGCGCTGTTCGTTGTGCTCTTCGTTCCCTCGACGTTAAGAAATCCAGTGGTCCTGATGGTATTCCTGCTATCGTGCTTAAGACGTGTGCTCCAGAATTGACTTCGGTTTTAACGCGCTTATTCTCACTCTCCTATACCACTGGTATAGTGCCGTCTTCGTGGAAAGTAGCAATTGTTCACCCTATTCCCAAGAAGGGTAACAGCACAGACCCATCCAACTACCGTCCTATTGCGATTACCTCCTTACTTTCTAAGGTGATGGAGCGCGTAATTAATACGCAACTCCATGGTTACCTAGAAGATAACCGGCTTATCAGCGACCGACAATACGGGTTTCGTCGTGGTCGCAGTGCTGGCGATCTTCTAGTGTACCTTACACACCGCTGGGCAGCCGCCATTGAAAGTAAGGGGGAAGCTATGGCAGTTAGCCTAGACATCGCAAAGGCCTTTGATCGGGTCTGGCATAAAGCTCTTTTAGCGAAGTTACCATCTTACGGCCTCCCCGAGGGATTATGCAATTGGGTAACCAGTTTCCTTGATGGGCGGAGCATAAAGGTCGCTGTCGACGGAGTATGCTCGGATGCAATGCCCATTAACTCTGGAGTGCCCCAAGGCTCAGTGCTATCACCTACACTGTTCATTCTGCATATTAACGACATGTTGCAAGCCAGCAATGTTCGTTGCTATGCGGATGACAGTACGGGTGATGCTTTTTATACTGGCCGGGCTAATATTTCTCGGGCGGAAGTGGAAGAGCGAAGAATACAACTTGTGTCTGAAATCGAGACTTCCCTGGAGCAGGTCTCCGTATGGGGAAGACGTAACCTTGTCCAATTTAACCCCTTGAAGACACAAGTCTGCGCGTTTACCGCTAAGAAAACCCCCTTTAACATAGCGCCGAGTTTTCAGAACACGACTCTAAACATCAGTAAGAGTATTGGGATCCTTGGGGTCGACATAACGAATGAGGTCCAATTCCGGGGTCACTTGGAGAGCAAAGCCAAACTGGCTGCCAAAAAACTTGGGGTTCTCAACAGGGCGAGGCGGTACTTCACATCAGGACATCGACTTCTGCTTTACAAAGCTCAGGTCCGTCCTCATGTGGAGTACTGTTCCCACCTTTGGGCAGGTGCCCCCCAATACCAGCTCCAACCACTTGACTCCATCCAACGCCGGGCAGTTCGCATTGTCGACGATCCCAATCTCACAGACGGTTTAGAACCTTTAAATGTACGGAGAGACGTTGGCTCTCTGAGTGTTTTCTACCGTCTGTACAACGGGGAGTGTTCTGACGAACTCTTTGACATGGTGCCACCGTCTCGCTTTTACCATCGCACCCTTCGCCTCAGGACTCGATATCATCCACACCACCTGGATGCATGGTCATCTTCCACAGTGCGGGCTTCACGGTCCTTTTTCCCGCGTACTTGCAAGCTGTGGAATGATCTTCCTCCTGAGGTTTTCCCTGAGCGCTATAATTTGGGGGTTTTCAAGCGTCGAGTGTATAGACATCTTTTTACTAAAGGCCGGCAACGCACCCGCAACATCCCTGGTGTTGCAGATGTCCATGGGCGATAGTGACCGCTTAACATCAGGTGGTACTATCTGCTCGTTTGCCCCCCTATTATATAAAAAAAAAAAAAAAAGTCCCTTAAAGGCCGTAACTCATTTATTCGACTCCGCATCCGCACGGCCAAAGGATGAACATTTAATAAAAAGCTGAAAGTCGTGCTATTTAGGTACATTTAACAATGACAGTATACTATAAACTTGCGCGCGACAAACAAGCGGTAAGGATGAGAATCATTGTAAAATGTACCCAAAATAATTCAACTTTAAGCTTGTTTTCGAATGTTTATTCTTATGTCCGAATGTTTATTCTGTTGTCTGTGTTTCTTTTGTATGTGGAGTGGTATAAATAAGCTACGATCTTAAATCATTTCTTATTTGGCAAATAGTAAGTACTCACTCAGCTTGAGAACCGTTTTGCGTGTGCGTCATGAGAAAGAAGAGATCGATGAATTTCATATTCTGCATTAGTACCACGCATAATTGATTCAGTACAGCTACTAACTGACCTAAAACAAAAAAGCAACATTAAAAAATGGCACAATTCTTTTCCCAATTCCAAAAATCATTCAAAATATCCAAAAATTAAACATTTTTTGTTTGTAGATTTAGTTTTAAAAATTACGAATTCTGCCAAACAGATTTTAAAAAAAGTAAAGTGAAAGCCTGTAAGTATCCTACTGCTGGGTGAAGGCCTCCTCTCCTATTAAGAAGGTTTAGGAGCTTAATCCACCACGCTGCTCAACTACGGATATACACGTGTCAGAATTTCTCCCGGCACATGCAGGTTTCCTCGCGATGTTTTCCTTCACCGCCGAGCTCGAGATGAATTTAAATACAAATTTTGCACTTGAAAACTCAGCGGGGTTTAACCCTTGATCATCGGATAAGATCGACGTGTTCTAATCACTACGCCATCGCGGCTCTTAATAACAGAATTTGTTTCATCTAAATTAACTTTGTGATAATTTAGTGTTGTGTTATTTTTATATCCTTCTCAAGTACATTGTTTAAATATAATTTTTTAAACATTCAATCTGACAAATTGCACTTACTTTCTAGATTAGGCGGTGGTAATTGGTTCCTAAATCCACTGAGTAGCTTTAGTAACGGTCGGAGAAAAGGTTCCGCTGCTATTACCTGTCAAAATAATTTGAAACGTGTATGTTTTTTTAATATTGAGCACATCTTGTAATGTATGAAGTTTTTTTAATATATTTACCTGAGAACCGTAATGACTAACAAGATGACCAAACAATTTAAGCTGTTCCAATCGCACTGCGTTTTCGTATCTAAAACAAATATGAGTGACAGTAATATTAATAATAATGCATTAAATATCGAGAAATAGTTTTTCATATCCGTGGACCAAAAACAATCGTAAAAAATTAGGAATTTTATTTTTCGTGATTTGTCTAAGGATTATATAAAAACAGCACAATGTATTTTCTTTTAACTAAAAGATCTGAAAATTAGAATCTTCAAGCTGTAAATTGAGTGTCTGAAATTAAAGCGTTTGCTAGTTTCTTTTTTTCCTTCATTTTTTATGAGTTGTCTCAAGAAAACAAATATAGACTATATAATTTTTCTATTAATCTCTTTCTCTATAACTATAATTAAGGTAATGAACTTAAACAGTAACAATGAACTAAAAGAGAATCATAAAAAACAAAAGTCTTGAATATTAATTCTTAGCCTAAGGTTAAACAGTCTGACCATCTTAGCCGCATTTTTGCATTAAATTGGTATGTCAGATTGATTAGGCATATTCAACCAAAATATTACTGACGTGCAATAAGAGTCGAAATCTAGATATCTCTATAGATGGTCATAAGTATAAGTTTAGAATGATTATGAATATTTATTTTTCATTTTCTTATAGAAAATTTATAAAAATATAACATCACGCTGAAACTTAATATATATAAATATGATTTCATATATCCTTATCTGCATTTATTTGATTTTCATTGTATTAAATATGGCTTAATTAAATACCGTCAAGTGATAACTTGATAAATATTACAAAGGATCAGAGATTATTGAATCTACTTATTAAATGGTTTATCTGAAAATAAATATTAATCAAATAATTAAGTGTCTAGAATGTTTGTCATTGATAATAAATTTTAATATCTAAATAAACAAAAAAAAAACACTGAAATCTTTAAGTAGAGGAAAACCCTTCATATATTATTTAATATTAAAAATAAGTATGATTGCAACAGCGAAAACTTGTGATTATAATCAACGGAATTAGCTTTACGTACGCTGAATCCAGTACGATTATTTTTCCGTGATATCTGTAACTTTGTATGAATTTATCCCGCAAAGCTCAACAGCAATTGGTCATTCAAAGAGACAATACTGCCAATGTTGTAGGCACTTTGACTGATTGCAATGACATCGCCAGATTTCTAAGTTTTATATATTTTTTAATGATATTTTTGTATATTTTGTAACTTAATTTTAAATACATACTTTATAATTCGGTTTTTTAATTTAAACAACAATTGATGTTGTGATTTTTTTGAATTTTTCAAAGGGGAAACAAATGATTACGTAATATATACATAATTGTTTAAGATTTTCTCTTTATATAACTATAGAAATTCGCAATACTAAATTTTCTTTACTATAGGATCTACATACAGATAGCCTACATTAACGTTGTTAGTATTCAATGTTTATATAAGTGTTTTCCTTATTGAGTCATGAGTACTATGCGTTGTTGTCTTAACCTGGCATTGCTCGGCGTGGAATACGATACGTGAATAAAATAACTCAATAATGAACGTCTTACATTACGATTTTCAATGTAAAATAATCAATTAGATTAATATACGTTAATGTATTTATTTGAATAATAAATCATTTTTATTATGTATTGTTTCTTTTTTTTAATTTTTTTGTTCTTATTTTAAGACCATTTTATTGAGAATGATATATTAGGAACGTGTTTTTGAAAGTAAAATGTAAATTTTAAAATTCAGTCGTTACTACAGAGTAATTAGTGTTACCAGTAATAAAGGCACCATTTATGATTACTGCCTATTTTAATTTTTTTCTCTGTAACATTAATCAAAAGTTAAATTTCGTTTTGTAAAGAGAACATTTTTAGCCATTGTTTACAATTTTTATATGTATATATGTATATTTTTTTAAACTTTGTAAACTTCAAAAAAATTTCAGCATTATTTTTAAAATTATTTCAAAGCGTGTAATACAGTATCGTCCCTTAACTACCTCAAGGGCATACCTAATCGATGCATATGATAATTGAAGCAACGATAGCCTGTTTATTTGTAGGACGCCTAACTAATTAATACGATACTAAGTCTGGTTCGTTTGATAACAGGTTTTCTTATCAGTCACGACGAACGTAATATATTTAATTCATTGTGCTGAATGATTCACGCAGGAAGCTAGTGATATTGCAAATTTTTTGTTTTAAATGAAATATTTTTTTACTAAAAGCATGTAAAAAATTTAATTTAAACTAAACCTAACTTGACCCGTAGGAAAAGACTAATTATAATTAGATACTTTAATGTAAATACATTTGTATGATTTCATAAGATATTAATAAAAAGGTGGCATGTGACATTTTTTTAGTTAACGATATAATTACGATATTGATTCAGTAGCGCCTCTAGCGTAATTGTCGTTAGAGGCGCGGTTCGTCAATTAATACACATTTAGTCAAAAAGTATCTATCGAAAATTATAACAACTCCCATTGAAGTAAAGTATTAAACACAAAGTATCAATACTATTCAGTTGTGATATTGTTACTCATAATAAAAAAATATTTAAATACACAAAAATAAAAAAATATATTTCTTTAACAATTTGTTTCTGTCAAGATCAGGATACTATGCCAAAATAACAAAACATAACTGTCTGTTAGTATATTTTGGCGTCTTTCCAGATAGAAGCACAAAAATCACATATTATACATTAAATAATATTTAAAAAAAACATTAATATGTTATAGGTAAATCTTCTATAAGTAGTATTTAGACAAAAATATTTAATTATCTTCTTAAACTATATAACAGGTAATTGTAATTTGACTTATACGAATTCAGAATACACTCTTAAAAAAGGTTTTCCAAGCACTCCTGAATTGTCACTGAACAAATCAATGTTAAATTTTATATAAATCTATCACTAGCAGTTTGATGAAAAGATTAAAATATATACAAAATACGTTTTATACTTACTTGCCAGTACATATTGCCCATTCGTACAATTTATCAAGTAAGTTCTCACTAAGCAAGTACTCCAGGCAAGACGCTGGACTTGCCATATGGTTGATCTCCCTAGCCCTTGCCTCCAAGACCAAGAGGGTGGTCAACTGTTCGAGATGGTTCACAACGCCAAGAACATCATCATGTAGATGTTGAGGCTGGAAGTAATGAAAACTCATTCAATTTGATTCCACTATTATTGACTTGTCATTCTTTGATTGGTAGACATTTATGGGTGGGCAGATGAGGAACAATTCTTAAGGTAGTAGAAAAAAATTGTAGAACGAACACGAAGGATTAGATGTACCACGTGCTAAACTTTCGAATATTGGTTTTATTTTGACGGTTTGGGGATTTAAGTCATTCACAGACAAACATGCTTAATCTCCACAGGTCATTATGGTTACGCCTTAATGCTAGTAGCATAATGTTTTAGCCTATAATCTCCCTTAATTAATAGGCTTCCTAAATCAAAAATATTAGTAAGTCAGATTTAGTATTGTCCAAGATTGGCATGTTTAAACAAACAAAAAAAAACTTTTATGTTAAGTATCTAAACTTAAAATGAAGATATAGACTAAATATAACCCGATCTTGTATCTACTTTAATTTTTTTATGTACATTGTAAGTGATTAAAAAAATGTTAAATTATAAGAGGCAGTACTTATTAAAAGAAAGCAGATTATGAATTCACATTTTAAGGTGAGAATTCACCAATTACTGCATATTTGGCCTACAATCTAGTAATGATATATATTTTTGCTATATTCATTATAATTTTTGATTCAGTATTTAATTAAAACTTTACTAGTTAGCTATTCAGTACTTTCAGTTTAATTTTATGTTTACAAATAATTATAGTTTAATAGCTGTCCCTTGCGGTTTCACTACCGTTTATAGTTACTGTTTCGCTCCTATGAGTCGTAGCGTGATGCAATATAGCCTATAGCCTTCCTCAATAAATAAACTATCTAACATAAAAATAATTTTTCAATTTGAATCAGTACTGCCTGAGATTAGCGCGTTCAAACAAATAAACAAATTTTTCAGCTTTATAATATTAGTATAGATTAATCCTTACTAATTGTATGCAGGTTTTGAAATGTAAGAAATCTGATTTTTACACATTAAACATTTTATATTCCATCATTTGAATACTCTAGAGTATACTTATCAGTACTAATTACTTTTGTTTTTTTATTGGCCTGATGGTAAGTACTGTAGCTAATTGATTGTATCATTACCATAAAAAAATCACATTCTCTGTATAATGAATTAGCACATAATTAAAAACTCATTACTACACTTGTAAACATGCTTACTAAAACTGTATTGACTAGACAATACACATCCACACTGCTTATTATCGTTAAATTGAATATTCTAACAATATAATAAACATGAAAATTTGTGAGCTTGTTGCACTTTCATGCAAAAAATGAAGAGAATTTGATGAAACTTTACATTAATATAGCATCAGAATTACACATAGGCTACAATTTATAAAGATATTCTATGATTTGACTAAATTATATTATATTAATTTAATAAGGCAGAAAAATGTCACACACAGACAAAATTGCTGGTTGTTGGCAGTTATAAATAGTTTAATTGCATATGAATTTCGATTTTTAAAACATTATGCCATTCTGATATTTTATGCCATCACACTGACTGATTAAAGCTTATATTAAAGCTTATAGCTATAAAGAGATATTATTTAATTTACCTGTGATTTAATTATAATATCATGAGCTTGTTGCCAGTGTTTGCAAAATGAATTGTAGCAGGCTTGGGGCTCATAGTCGTGACGAGGATCCAGAGTTCGTGACAGCTGTCTGGCCAGCGTCAGTGATGTGGTTCGAAGCCAACTCATCTTAGTGATTTATTTCATGGTACCCTGCAAATGTAATAAATATTTAATATCTGCTTATAATATTAAAAAAGGAATTATGTTTTATTCCTTATATATATATATTAATCCTTATTATATATATATGGTAGGAGTGGTAGTAAGGTATAAGGATTAGCCAAACATACTTTAGGGACTCTGAGGACTTACTTATTTAAAAAAAAAAACAAACATGTATTATTGCAACATCTGTTAATGTTACTTATAAGTATCATCTTTGGGGACGTAATAGTACAACACAAACTAAATACAGCAGCTCATTTTCTACAAAATGCTAATAATTTCGTACATTAATTAAACCTTAATAAACATTGCATTCCATCAACTTTTAGATTTCTGTTTATTTTATTCCTCATCACTTAACTGTTGTACTTCAAGAGGTGAATAGCAAATTTTATTTCAGAGACATAACTGGATGCTGATAAGCAATAATGTGTCAACCCACAAAAAGTCAAATTCAGGGATATTGATGTATTCTGATATTGCATCATCTATTTAACATTAAGAGTTTCTGGAAGAGATCTCTTATAAGAGATAAGTTATCCCATGTACACATTTGATTTCCAAAAAACATTGTTTTCTGTGAATTTTGATTGGTACAGACATTGATAAAAAATTCTAAAAAATTTTTAAGTCATATAAACTGTCCATATGAAGTTTGTGTGGCTTGACACAGTATTGCTTATCAGCGTCCAACTTACCTTGGTTATTATATCATTCATTTATCGCTGCTACATCACATTTTAATTTTATATTGGAAAACATAAAATTATTTAAATTGTTAAATTACTTTTTTAAAAAATACTAAAAGTTTATTAATATTTAGGCTACATTAAACAAAATTGCATATGTACATAAAGTAATATTAATACTAAATGTAACTGCTTTATTTTGTTGAATTTAGATTTTTGCCTTTTAATAAATCATTATAAATCTCAAATCAAAGTAAATTCAAAGAATCAACCATTCCTATTTTTATATACATTTAGCTAAGTACAGAAGTTATTTAACTTTTATTTTGTAATAATATTGTTATATATTTTTTTAATTTACAGTCTTGTATCTGCTTTTGAAACATAATTGCCTCATCAGTATTTTGTGTGTAATTATTCTAACCAATGATGAAACTCTGCAAGATGTATTCATAAATATTCTAAACTCAAGGTTCCAAGTAAAGAAGGATAAATAAATTAAGTTTTTTCAGTAAATTGTTAAATGTGTGGCGAACATTATTTCAATAAGTGAAGGCAACATTAAAAAAAAATAAGTAAAATATTCATTGAATTTATGACACATTTCCATTTAATTTATGAATATTTATGAATGTAATGTGTTAGAAACTATGTTTCTGAGCACATTTATATTTATTACAAGTGATTGGTTTGTCATACAATAGAACAGATAGGAACTTTCACTATCTGTCAAAACAAGAACTCTTCACAGTTGTGTGTACATGGTATTGTTGATACATCTGATAAAACCTGTGTGAAAATATGAACTATAATGAAACAGTGAGATCTCATTTGGTAGATCTTTATTTTAACGATAACGATATATTCTAGGTATTTTAAAAAGGCTGGTAAAATTGTTTTGTTTTCATATTTAATATAAAAATCGATAAAATTTAAAATAACTTTCATTTATATAAAATAAAATTTATGTATTTATTGCTATGAGTAACATGTCATCCATATCGTAAGGACATTCTTGGACCTTGACATTACAAAATTTCTTAATTTACAGACGTTCGTCAAGTCAAAGCTAATAAATATGTAATATATTTGTATTTAAAATGACATATTTAAATTAGGAGTTGAAACATAAGTGGACGTACGTTAAGGAAGAATGCTTGGTCGGAAATAGATGCAGCAGCCGCAAAATAAACCACAAGATCAAAGAGTTACATGATACGCAGTATTCATAAACAAGATTTACGTCGCTGCCACAGAATAATAGCACTTCACAAACACTTTTTCAGTCCTGAAACACTACCAGTTTCACTATTATTTATGTTTTGTATTGCTTTTAACTTAAAACTAGCAGATCCTCATAAAAAAACCATTACGACTGAGAAAAAAAGGCAAAACAACCGTACTTGAGCTTGAGCATGACAAATGACATCACTGACAAATGACATTCTCATATTTTAGTTGCCAGTACCGATATTACTCACTCAGTATTACCAATGTAATTTTTTAAAAATTCTGAACAGCAATGTATTTTATGAGGACGTTCATAGTCTTTAACGATAAAAATCAGCACTGATTCTCTACTTACTTATCATTTACTTTTTTGGATTCGAACTTGCTTTGAATTAGCCTTCCTTATTTTATATTTATAAAACACTAACTACTCGCCTCGGCTTTGCCGAGTGAACTCATTTAATCTTAACATAAAATGTCCACTTTTTCGAATTTTTCTAACATTTACTTATATATAAACCTTGTCCTGATAATTACAAATACAATAAAAAAGTATTAGCCAATTTGGCAAATGATTTTTTTTAATTTAATTCATTTTCTTGGTTAATATTTAAAAAATAATTTTTTGTAACACTTCTGACATGTAATGACAATTTAAAAGTCGATATAAAAAAAAATACAATAATCGTAGGTGATTATCCATTGTTTTAAAATTTATTCTAAAATATAATAAAGTTTTAATAGTATTGTAGACGCATACATAAAAAAAGTTTTAGCATATTTGAATTGTATCATTTATACTAAAGTATAGAATATCTTCGAAATGAAAGCTTTTCACCATAAATCACCATCTACTACAGAGAATAGGGGAAATTCGAGGATTTCACATATAAAACATCACTCAAGCGCAAAGTTGACTCCATTAGATTTTGATAATTTTGTCCCTTGGTTCTGCCTTCAATTTCAGGTTCCAAAAACCGTTGTTGTAAATAAATTGAAGCAAGGTAAATTAATAAAAGCAAAATATTCATAAATAATTATAAAACATTTAGTATGTAGGATTTATACGCATATTTATATTACAGAAAAATTAATGTCACATAATATGAAACGAACAAGTTCAGCAAAGTCAAAATCTAAAGAATCGAAAATTAAATTAGAACATTTTGATTTCACCGGAAGCACGAAGAGCAGCTTATCAAGTAACTTAGTTACTACAACACTAAAAAATGTAATACCCATAACAGCTTATTACAATTCTAAAGATCAGTTGGTTGAGATAGCTTTTATAAACGGTCCCGATGAAATAAACAGGAAAATTATTCATGCTATAAATATGTGTTTGCCATTTCATAAGTCATTGTATAGACTTAAAATAAAAGGAGGTCTAACTGAGATGGTGCTATATGAAATAAGTAAGCTTTTGCCACATTCCAATATCACAGATATTTGTCTAGATGATAATTACCTATCGGGAGGTAATTATTATTTACTATTAGATAAAGGAAATGGTATACAAAATCTTTCATTACGAAGATGCCATATAAACGACGAAGTATGTAAAAGACTAATTAGTAAGATGCAGTTTGGATTTCCAGCATTTAAAACTCTCCTTACATTAGATTTAGCTTCAAATTGTATTACTGATGTAGGAGCTGAATATATCGGATTGATGCTAAGACAGAACCGTACTTTGCTATATTTAAACATGTCAGATAATAATATCACTGATACTGGGGCAAATTACATGTTTAACCATTTACTTGTATTTCCTTTGACCCAAGATGAAAGAATTAAACGTAATCATAGGCTGCTAGAATATTTTACTAAGAGACTAGAAGTGTATAGAAAATGCGAAGACGAAATTATTGATAGATTAAAAGAAGATGAAGATAAGGAAAATCAAAGGGGTTTGAGAAGATTTACAGTTTTTAAACGTGAAAGAAGAATCGATAAAAGAAAAATGATTTGCCGTTTTGAAGATGCGTCAATAGCCGAACAAGCAGAGAAAATGACTTCGGAAATCGTAGGTGAATTCAAAGATATGTTTGATGATCATAATATTATACGTGAAAATGGGCAGATATACGGGATTGGTAATTTAAGACTTAGTTATTTAAATGTCGCGTATAATAATTTAGGTTATATTTCCGTTCGAAAAATATATGATGTATTGAAATATCAAAGTAAAATAAATAAACCAGAAAATTATAAGGGATTACTGAAAATTGTCTTGGATGGCAATAATATACCCAAATGTAAAGAACTGCAGGTTATCGAATCCTTCCTAGAAACAGCCATTGCTAAAAATATACCATTTGAAGCAGCAAAATGTAAATCTTCTGTAAAATCGGTTAAGAAATCTAATCATAAAAACTTGTAAGCCTCTTTAAAGATAAGTCACTTGGGTATTAACGTTATAAGATATAATTGTCAATTCTAGAAAATTTCTAGATATAGTCGATTTACTTATAGCGCATAATTTTAATGTAGCAGTTTATACGAAAATATCAATTTATTTTATTACTTTTACTAAAATGAAAACCATGTTATTTGTCTCCTAGAGCAGTGGTTCCTAAAGGTTGACTGGACCGCGAACCACCTCACAGAAACTTAAATACAAGGAGTGCTGGAGTATTTACCTGCAACTCATCGGCGCTTTGTGACAAACGGATCAACTGCGTCAGAAGCGCAATCCAAAGGCGCAGTCGGTGTGCAGAAGCTACATGCGATCGATTGAGTTGGCGCGGTCGATCCGTTTGTCGTCGATTGTAGATCGTAGACGATGCATCGTCCGGTGTGGACCAAAGTTTTTATGATAAATTAGATTTACCTAAATTTAAATTCAAATTGAAATATTTTATTTGCAATATGCATATAATAAAATGTATTGTGATGCAAATGTCAATTAATATTAGGCAAATATTTATGTTATTAAAAATTACCTCAAGAGTTACATAGTTAATTAACGACTATTAATTATTATTTGTTCTATATTAAATCGGGCAATCTGATTGGATCTATATCTAAATGACTTAGTTTAGCCACTATTACTATGGTGTGATATCATTGACATTAAAACAACATAGTTCTATTTACATAATATACTATATAGGTATATTATGTTTTTCTTAATATCACATAATGTGACTGCTGACATCAGAAAAATACTATAAATATATTTGTATTTATCAACATGAATTAAATGTACGTTGGACCCGTTGTCATTGCAGCTGACTGAAGCACTAACCGTCGTGATCTTCGCCCATGAAAAACATTTGTATACTTTGCCTTACAAATGTTTGTCGTGCTCTATGTGATTATGATTGTGTTCTGTGTAGTTTTGGACCCCCGACACAGAATCATAAGGGCCGTTGAGTGTGAAACTGTTATCTGTTGTCAGTAAATATTACCTGAATGCCTGTATTGGTACACCACGCATAATAAGACTTCTGAACTGTCTATACTAAAATATGTATCAAATTGTGCATCGATAGTGTATCTCAATTACTATAAATACGTTATTGATTTACTTATTAGGTATTACTAGTGGCAAAAGGTATAGGAACCAACTACAATGGTACAACTATTGTTCTTTATTATATTTTGTTTTATGGTAATTTTTAATCCCGTTTGATGCAGTTTTTTTAAATTAAAGCTAAGAGCTATCTGGATTACACTAATGTAATCGAGATAGCTCTTAGCTATAATTCAAGAAGATTTGGTTAGATGTTTGAAGGTTTTTTTTTAAATGTGTGCAACTTCTACGGGTGTAATCGTTCCGTAATTTACTATGGTGTGATTTCAATGACCTTAAAACAACATAGTTACGTTACCTTGACGTGATGCTGCAGGACTATCTGGGATCAGCTAGATACACAATTCCTCACCAACATACAGCAGAAGTACCGTGGTGGGGCTCGTTGAAATGGTCTTAGGAAATATATTGTCAGGGGTTTGTAAATTTTTAATTTTATCGGTTAATATTTAAAGAACGAAATAAGGAATAGTTTTAATTTAAATTTTCATAATTAAAGGTGTTTTAGTGTGTATTATAAGTTACGTGTTATATTAGGTATAAAAGTAGGTATTAAGTTTTCTAAATATATAGATTAACGAACATTTGTTTCCTTAGTAAAAAGTAGTTACTTATTACTAATTTCAATAAATTCGAAACATCATTTTATGTTTTAAACAAACCCTCTTTTTCTTGGAATTTCGATAAGGTATAATTTTTTTGCTTGTACAAGTACTTATATTTTTTTAAGATTTTTTAAAGTGGCCATAGCCACTTTTGACATTTGACTTTGTTGATTATTTTGATAGCGAAAAAGCTTTCTTTTATATTTATATTATCACGAGAATTTTTATATTATACTAACGTTTATTTAATATTTTTTTCTGATTATTTATTTTAATATTTGTATAAAACGATGAAATCTGTGAAATCAATGAAAAGTTTACGGTCAATCAGATCGGCTCGTTCGGGAAGATCTGGGAAAATATTTGATAACGATATGCAAAGTTTGGATAATTTGCTATTAATGGCGTGTGCAAAGTTTCATTGTCCATATACAGTTACTGTGAGAAGAGAAGTGAAACAGGGTGCGTTATTGTTTTTGCCCGATTTTATGTTTTATACATATAGCCTAACCTATAATAAGTTTATATTGAAATATTTGCCTACATATTAATGTTGAGTATTTAGATGATTTTTTTTGTGTAATCGATATTTACATCTCTATCAACGTTTTTTGTTACCAATAACTTTTTTGTATTTTTTTTCTTACTTTAGACGAATATTACAAGATATTGAAACAAACGGAAACTAAAAGTAGAACTAAGCGAATAAGTTTGATGACCCAAAACAGGATACAAGAATCAAACGGCGACGATCTCGCACATTCCGATCGAACTGCTTCCTTAACTGCTACATCTTGGTCTCATGTTAATAACATTATTATTACCTTCATATATGACAATTATAATACTTTAACTGAAATAAGAATAGCTAACGTTGCACAATTGCCACCAATTCTCTTGAGGATAATTGGGTTGTTAGTGCCGTACTACAGAAATGTTGTAAGAATAACTATTAACAGCTGCGGGATAAATATGTACATAATTTACGAATTGGGTAAGATGCTTCACGTGTCTACGATTACTGAAATATGTCTTGATGGATCACCATTAATGGGCGTCGATTACAGTATGCTATTGGATAGCAAGAATCTCAGAAATCTATCATTATGCAGATGTAAGCTGCACGACGACGCCTGCGAAATAATCGCATCAAAACTACACCACACGGCTACTGCTGACAATTTATTGCTTTTAAATCTATCCTCAAACCACATAACAGATGAGGGTGCGAAACATTTAGGTAATGCTTTAAGAAATAATAGACATTTGCGGTATTTAAATTTGGCTGACAACCACATCACTGACGAAGGTGCTGGTGAGTTATTAGACGTGTTAATTGAATTTCCTTTAACCTATGATGAAATATTAAATACGAGACGAAGGCGATTGGATTATTTCAAATGTAAACAAACTTTATATACGAAATACTTAGCCGAATATTGCAATAGATCATTAGACGAAATCAGTCAAATCAGTCGTAAGGCTACAGCGAAAAGAAGAAAAACTTCAACAACAACTTTGAAAAGTAAATCCAGTGCTAAAAAAGAAAAAGAAAGACCAAGCAGTGCAAGTACAAATGAAGACTTTATTAAAGCAAAGGCTGAAATGATGACAGCTGAAATTTTAGGCCCGTTTTTTGATCCATTTGATCGACTTTCTATTAAAATAATTAATGGTTACATTTACAGCATTGGCAATATGACGCTTGCTTCATTGAACTTAGCGTACAATAATTTATCTTATTTGACAATCAAAAAGCTAAACAAAGTAATACTTTATCAAAATGTGATGAGAAATCAAAATGAAAATGGCCTTATTAAAGTGGTACTTGATGGTAACAATATGCCTATCAATTGCACAGAATTGGCAGCTATTAACGATTTAATGGTCAGAAATACGTGGCAACTAAGTAGTAAAATTTCTGAGGTTAGTCGTAGGAAAAATCGCTCCTTAAAAGTTGACAATGAGTAAGTAAGCACTTTGAAATAAAACAGGTAAAATATATTGCTCGAAATATATTAATTTATTCAGCTTTTGTGTTTTATTTACAAAATAAAATGCTTTATTAATACTTTACACACTAAGTAGTAATTATTCTAAATGAAATAGTAATCAAATATTTTTTTGTACTTTAAAAACTTATTTTAGTAACTTTCGTTGTAACATCTTTCGTCATTTTTTTCGAAATACAATATACATATGTATATATATTAATGTAACTACTATCAATTTTTGTTAATGTACAATTATTTTTATATATATCAATATTATATTTATAGACTGAGGGTTACAAAATTGATACACCAACATTTACATTTGTCAACATTTAAAACATGCATTATTGTATAAGTCATTTCTGGCATTTTAGTAATTTATAACTAACTACCTTAGATTTCTAAGTCTTTCATTATTTAGATTCATGTCGCGTTTCAGTTTCTAGGTGGGAGGTATTCTCTGTTAGGTTGAGAACTTGGGTAGTTACCGTCACTTGGTCCTTGAGGTCCACCAGGACCAGATGGGAAACTTGGCCCGGAAGGTTTCCCTGATGGATATCCCTGATCTGATCCAGGATAGCTTGTTGTACCTTGTGACCCCGGATAGGTTGACGAGCTCGGTCCTTGGGGGCCCTGAGTCGGATAGCTTCCTGGGTATGAGCCAGAGGGACCTTGTTGTCCCGTTGGACCACTAGGGTATGATCCTGGCTGTTGTGAACCCGGTCGTTGCGATCCTGGGCCACCGGGATAATATCCTGGTTGTTGGGTTCCAGTTCCGCTAGGACGAGTGCCTGGTTGTTGTGCCGGGCCACTGGGATAAGATCCAGGTCGTTGTGTTACAGGACCACTGGGGTAGGAACCCGGTTGTTGTGCTCCAGGGTAAGAACCCGGTTGTTGCGCTCCAGGGTAAGAAGCCGGTTGTTGTGCACCAGGGTAAGAACCCGGTTGTTGTGCTCCAGGTCCGCCGGGATAGGAGCCCGGTTGTTGTGCTCCAGGACCGCTGGGATAAGATCCAGGCCGTTGGGTTCCAGGACCACTTGGATAGGAGCCTGGTTGTTGAGCTCCTGTTCCGCTGGGATATGATCCTGGCCGTTGGGTTCCAGGACCACTAGGGTAGGAGCCTGGTTGTTGAGCTCCAGGGCCGCCAGGGTATGATCCAGGTCGTTGCGCTCCAGGACCACTGGGGTAAGAACCCGGTTGTTGTCCTCCGGGGCCACTAGGATAATATCCTGATTGTTGTGCTCCAGGACCGCTTGGATATCCTGGCTGTTGAGATGTGGATCCTGGATAACCAGGACCAGTATTTCCAGGGTATCCTGTGGATGGGCCTTGAGGGCCTGTGCTTCCAGGATAAGACCCTTGTGATCCTTGAGGTATTCCACCATGATCAGGATATTGAGACCCAATTATTGAATAATCATAAAGATTGGCATTCAGTCCGTAAAAACTAGGAGCTGAGTTACAGTCAAATTGATTCCACCAAACACATACGAAATATTCTTGAGAGAAAATGGTTCCATTAGGACACAAAAAGTCGTAAGTTATGTTGTTCGCGCATACATGGAATACTTGGCATCGAGTTTCGACATCAGCGTAATAGCCTGGATAAGGTTGAGCGTCACATCTGAATGAAGTTTCTGGGACGTATGAGAGTATAGGATAATCTCTATCGGGTTCACCGGGTATGGCAGAATAATCACCACCTTCGTAAGCACCACTATCATCGGTACCAAAACCGGGTGTACTGGGTGCTCCAGGTCTAACGCCGGGCGCACCTGGTCCAAAGCCGGGACGGCCTGCAGTTTGTCCTTGTCCTGGATAGTTTTGTCCAGGGTAAGTTGTACCTTGTCCTGGAAAACCGGAAGGGCCTGTTGGTCCACCTGGGCGTTGCCCTGGATAAGATTGACCGGGGTAGGTAGTTGATGGCCGATCGTAACCTTGATCCGTTGAAGGGTAGCCTGATGGACCGGACGGATAACTTGGTGTAGAGCCCGGACCAATTCCCGGGTATTCACTTGGTTGTGGGTAGGTTTGAGAGGTAGGAGTGCCAGGATATCCACCTGTAGGACCTGGTTGGTAACCAGGTCCGCTCGACGGGGTTGACGGCCCGAAGGGTCTACCCGGTTTGTTATATTCATATCCACTTTGAGCAACTGCTATTGCCAGTAACACTGAAAAAGAAACAAATAAATTAAAATTAACTTACAATAAATAGTAAAAAAAAAATAAAATTAAAAAAATAATGAGAATTTTTGCATTTATAGTTATTTATTATTAGCTTTTGCTTGCGATTTCACTTACGTTAAGTAGATTTTGTTTGAAAATAATGCGTATATACAGTACATATAATTTACCCTACGAACATATTATACTGTACCTTTCAAATAGTACCATTATTTTCAAAATAGGTTCAGTGGTTTCGGAGTTTATTTCGCACAATACAAAATTCGCTTTCTCTTTTTTTTAATGCTCTTTATTGTACACGCAAAATACAATGAAAACAAAATAATATAAAAATAACAATATATAACATAGAATGCACAAAGGCGGACTTATTCCAAGTAGGAATCTCTTTCAGTCAACAATCTTTATTACCGACATAAGTATAGTTTTTGTATTACGAGTCTATTGTAGAAGCAAATATGGAATTTGTAGCTAAAATAAGTCAATTGCGTATTTAAAGGTCTTCTTAAGGTCAATTGCAAAGTTGTTTAAAAATGCTTAGGCCTATTTCGACACAAGCCAAATGGCCAAAGTATTTATTAACGTTTTTATCTAATTTCCTCCCCCTGGCACAATGGACCGCAGATGACATCGCGTGGGACCGGCTGGCTTCGGCGTTTGCGCAAGCTACGCATAATGGAGAAATTGTCGTAATCGTAATGGATGTCTTTCGGAACCTAGTACATAGTTATCATATCGCAGTAATGAAAAAAAAAATACGTTGTCTATGTCATGTTTAGTTGTTAAAGAACACAATCCTATGGGTGATTAGTTAGTTATGTTATCAATTAAAGCGATCGCTTTCACGCTAGATAGCGTAATTTGATTTGAGACAATTGAGATCGATAATTAATCTGTGAACAATTTTGACGTTGATAAAAAAAAATACTAATAATAAAAAAAACCTGGTTGAGTTTTTTTCAGCTTCTTATCAGGTCTCTGGCTTAAATTTTTCGAAACCGGGTTTATTATTTTTTTTAGTAAAAAATATGTAAAAATATGTATTTGCAAAGAGTTGAAATGTTGAAATTGATTTTTTACGTTTTTTTTTAAATTTACATGAACATTCATATTAATATAATACAATGGTATATTTTGCTGTATAGAATAGCTTGTAGGAGTACTTTAAATATCATTAAAATGAATGCAATTTGAGTGATGTTTATTTCATTCAAAATTATTATTTTACCGTATCTGTTAGAAATAATAATTAGGGATTGATTGTTGTATTCTCGTGTTCATCTTTGTTGTAAAGTCTGCAAAGTGCGAAGTAATTTGACAGTTAGTAAATGATCCATAGTGAGGCGAAGGCCTCTCTTAATAAGGATCTTATGTTAACCTGCGTCATTTCGAGTTGACAGGATACTTATGTGTGTCTTTTCTTTTATTACAATTCATTTTGATATTAATTTTTGAATTAAAACTAATTAAGTGCTAAATTTTCTTTCGATTGCATTTAAATAAAATGTAAGTGTTAAAAATAACAACATAATGTAAATTTTTACTAAACTAGTTTCAAACCAAATAACAACAATATTTTTAACGTAATATTATTTCATTTTAATTATAGAGTCACATTATGTTAGCACAAAGTCCTGGAGGACTAAATTTTAACGTTATACTCGTAATAGCTTTATTAAAATTTAGCTTACGCTAACAAACTAGTGCGTTCACAGGCAACTCTTTGGAAGGCATTGTAGTTATTAGAGTTGATTGATTAATGATAATCCAGTACATTTGTTAACGAGCAGCAATAGTATCAGAATAGGGAAGTCTTAATAGTTTCTCACGTAGAGGATTCTCGTGCTGCGAGCTCACGAAATGGAACAATGCATGAGGAAGCATAAGAATTGAATAAATCGCGTCCACAATTTATCTCGAGCTGGAAAATTATTTGACCGTATTCCAGAGAAATGGAGTTCTTACCATTACGAGATTTTTCACGTTTTTAAATTTTTCATTGTAATAAGTACACTTTTGAAAGGCATAATAAATGTATAACATATTATTTTATAGTAATAGGATTATGGATTTAAAGTAATATAGATACTAAGGTCCGTTTCCTAGATAGCCTTAGGAAAGCTTTGGATATCAAAAATAAAGGCACGGAGAGTAAATTCTTCCAAGTGTAACTTTTTTTGCTTTTCGAAATCATAAAGAATTGAATCGCATAAAGCGCAAGAAAAACTAAAATGACCATGCACAAAAAGTCTCCCAGAAGTGGTTATTTAGTGACGCTTCAGGGATATGAGTCCGCTTCGGACAAAAGGACTTATCTAAATTATCGTCAAATTGGCAAGCACGTAGGCAATTCATTTTGTTTACTTTCTGGACGCGCTGTAGACTACTCATACAAAAAAGGTTAAGCTAAATTTTAACTAAACTTTGGATCAAAATAATAATAATATAACGTAGGAAATGTAGTGATAATCATATTGTTGATAATTATCTTGGAAGATACGCTCAAAAGTGAATAGTGAAGTATGGCCAATTACCTGATGGCCATTATGCATATCTAGTAATTTTAACTACAATTCGTATTGCTTACAAACAGGTGAGTATGTAATACTAACGTCTAATAATAGTCTTATTACGTAGACTGGGATTGAATTTTGATGACTATACCTTAAATAACTTCTATAACTTCCAGTGACGTCTGTCCGTAAAACGATCAATAAAATTTACAGGTATAGTCGCTGAGAAATATTGAAAAATGCGGTCAAGATTTCCCGTCAATTCAAAATTATTTACTTTAAATAATTTTGGGTGTTAATTTAATGATATTAATTGATACTGGGAAATTGTGACTACGTAAATTGTTCCGAGTTAAAGAAATACCTAATTTTAACATTAATCTGGCAATATGATGTGTTCTTTAAAAAAAAGGTATACAAAAATTTCGAATCAAATCGATTAATATTTGTGTTCTGTACAACATACTCGTAAGTAGGATCATATGTGGACATCTGTTTAGGCGCTTCATTCATTTCTGTATGCGTATCTTGTTGTTCGTTCATTTTCAAAAAGCGTGAATGCCGATGTTACTTAAAGCGGCCACCGTTTGTTTAAAACAAAGAAGACATACTCGGAGCTAATGTTATACACATTCAGCGTATTGTTTACATTATGTGAGAGCAATAGTACTGGAATACGAGCACTAGTGCCTACTATGAAGTTGTTATTTACCTGACAGATTATATTGTTACTAGTTGACCCGACTTTGTTCAAATGGTATATCTGATGTATTTTTAAGATACAGATATTACGTATTGTTAATTAAATATTAACAAAATAAAACTTTCAGACGTGATACGTGAGTAAAATTGCAAGCAATGGCTAGCATTTAAAAAAAATTAGAAATGTATATTAAGGTTTTGTTAATTCTTGGGAGGAGTTCTTGTTGCCTATTAACGTAGCCAGGAATCTATTTATAGGGGAGTCCAGGAGAAGGCTGTTTAAGAAGCATTTGGATCGCGGTATCCGGTCTGGACTTCATATCGCTATGTAACTACGGCTGTCCTTTCCTTTCAGTAATTTTTATACAATATCTTAACTAAAGCGCAGTGGTTAAAGCAATGATATCATAGTTTATATTCATTAGTAATAAAGCATATGAAGTAGAGGAATCCTTAGAACCAATACCGAGCCTATAATTAAGTCGTCCAATTATTATGAATAGATCATTAATTGTGGTACATATGAGTTGCAGTATATCATTACTTTAATTATTGTGTGAATATGACTGGATATTGATGTGCTCATTGATTTTTATTAAATATGCTAAAGGTTTAGGATCTATGAGGTTGAAAGGGATATGTTATATGTGTATTATGTAGGTCTAGGTCTTAATCGTTTGGCTAACTTATATGAGATTTGTAAGAGCTTTGTGAAAAATAATTGTTTAAGGTGTTAATGTTATGCCGTTAATGCTTTGTACGTTTTATGTTTGTATAATGAACAACGAAGTAAATAACTTGTCGTGTTTTTATTTCATGATTGAATTACTAAAATGTTATCACTGTATAAATTAAAAGATTCTAAAATAAATACGACATCTATTTTAATATACGTATCATTAGCCCCAAAAAGTATCCTTTTTGGGTTAATTTTGCAAACATTGCAAATGTCGTTTACATGGCTCATTTATGTTTCCTGTTATATAGAGTTTTTTCCCTCATGCTGTTCTACTCTATGATGTTATTCTTTATCAAATTCAAAATATACTTCATTCGAGTATGTTTTTACAAAAATTTTGAATCGTCAATACAGACACAAAAAATTAATTTGATTAATCTGCTATCGACTAGTGTGAAATGAATTTTAAACACAAAAGTGCTTAAGAAAGTGGTCTTTGCCCGAATTTGAACTCACATCCTGCGATCAAGATTCACATGGCTCGATAGGTCATCTTAAATCATACTTTATGTAATGAAAAATAAAAATAAGATAAAAATTAAAATTTGTAACTAAATTACTTTAGATCGACAGATTACGAAAACAAACGAACTTCACTCAAGTAGGAACGAAAATTACTAAAAACAAATGTTCAATTTGCAAGCATTTTTGTCTAATAATGATAAAAATCTTAATAAATTAGTAAATACAGTTCAGGGTTACTCTGCTAAGTTAAGCAATTGTTAACAATGCGTAATTTCGTAGCTTAATCTCCAATTTAGTACCCGTCTTTAAGACGTTTAACAAAGGATGGTTTCTATTAAGGCGATAATAAAGTGTAAAATTAAGAAAAGATTAGGACGATACAATTATGTCCGCCATATAACTTTAATGGGAAGGTATATGTCGCATGTTTATAAGTGAAGTTGACCAAATTAAAAATCTGTGTGGAATAAGTTAGCTAAGTTATTAATAAAAACTCAGCCAAGTGCGTGTCGGGCCACGTACAATGTAGGGTTCCGTAGTTGTCAGAATTGTCAAGATCGGTCAAGCAATCTTCGAGTACCTATTTTCGTAAAAAAGTTTACGACGAACTGGGAATTTCCTTTTTTAAATCAGTTTATACAATATACGTACTTACAATTTTAAACCTTTTAGTATTATAAAATTATTTTTAATTTCTCTTTAAGAAGAGAATAAGAGATAGGTATGTACGTAATCCGTATCTTTTATGTTATACCATAAATGCAAAAGTGAATTCGTTTGTTTGATTGTTAACTCGCTCTCGTCGATTATTTATTATTCTAACACTTGTAAAATATACTTAGCGCCGATAATTTTCCTTCCTGATTAGCGCCTATGAAATCTATGGAGATTTGGTTGAAAACTTCATAAGCGCGATTCAGAATCATTCGCAACATGTTTTATTGAGACATTGTTTTATATCTTATTTTATATTTTATTTAAATTAAAACTTATTAAATATTTATTTATTCATTTAAATTCATATATTAATTTAAAATTATTAATATTCACATAGTGTGATGCTTTAAAAAGTGAAATATTTATTTTTACTTAGATCATCTATAACTCGATAACCATAAGAACCCACATAGCCGTGATAATTTTCCTTTTAAATTCATTATATGTACCACTATCGTGAATTTTTTCATATTTTTAGACGCAGCAGTTTAGTGGGTAGAGGGGGGGGACACTTGACTCTAAGAAAAATTGACACTTCAAAGCTTAATATTTCGGAAACAGTTCGTCGTTCGGAAAAATGGTTTTCCCACACCTATAACATTTTTAAAAGACCTATCTAACGATACCCCACAACATGGTATAAATGAGAAAAAAAATTTTTGGTCTCTCTTAACACATAGGGAAGACACCCTGAAAAAAAAATATTTTTAAGATTTTATTGTACGACTTTCTCGGCGTAATTCATATGTATACTCATACCGAATTACAGCTTTCTGGTATTAAGGGTTTCGGAGCAAAGCCGCGGACAGACAGACAGACAGACAGACGGACAGACAGACAGACAGACAGACAGACGGACATGGCGAAACTATAAGGGTTCCGTTTTTACTACGGAACCCTAAAAAGTAATATTCTGTGGTTCATAATCTAAAAAACATATAACAATTATATAAATATTTTGTAACATTAAAGTCTAAATAAATGGCTAAATTCCAAAGTGTAAAACGTTTTTAGCGTTTTGTAACTAGAAATTTGATTTTTGATTTCGGTCACTATAATAATTATGAGCCGATATAGCGCAGCTGACAGAATACGTCGATCCCGACCGATGATCACGGGTATTAATCTAGCATTTCTCAGTATTCAATTGCAATTTCTTTTTTTATGTTTTGGTCGGCGGTAAAAAACGACTTTGTCAAGAAACCTGCATGTGTCAAGAGGAATTCTGAGAAATGTCTATCTACTAATCTGCAGTGGAGTGAAATGGAGTGGCATTTATCCAACAGTGGTACATTTACAAGCTGTTACTAATACAGTAAATGTAAATAACTAATAACGTAAGTTACTATTGAATATATGTTAGTTGATGGTTAGTACAGTGGCTTATTATTTGTTGAAATGGAAGAGCCGAGATGGCCTAGTGGTTAGGACACGTGGATCTCAACCGATGATAGCGGGTACAAACCATTAATCCCCGTCCAAGTGCTACCCTTGTGTTTAAATTCATCTCGAGCTTGGCGGTGAAGGAAAACATCATGAGGAAACCAGCATGTGCTGGGAGAAATTTTGACACATGTATATCCGCCAACCCGCAGTGGAGCAGCGTGGTGAATTAAGCTCTAAACCGAGAAGGTTTATAGGAGAGGAGACCATTTCCTAGCAGTGGGACATTTACAGGCTGTTACTTTACTTTACTTTACTTTTATTTGGTTAAATGTTATATACTACTACAGTTAATTTATAAACGTTTAGTTGATATCCGCGTCTATGTCTGCGTAGAATGTTTCATCCTCTATTTTACCTCTTCACGATTTATTTTCTCGACAAAAGTAGCGAAGTTCTAACAGCGTGTAAGCCAAAATTAGATGTTTATAAAGAGAGCAAATGACCGCATCATTTTTCATAGAAACCATTTTGAATCAATTATAAATCAAATTAAGATATTGAGTGACCTACATAAACTAAGCAAACTTTTCGAAGCACATTTGGTTGCTGATAATACATAGCGTAACGCACACTATAGCACGAGACCTTATTAAATAGCTCAGTTTCATTCTTAATACATTTATGTGTTTAACAGATTTCCAAAAGCAGGAAGTTCATGAATTGTCGGGGAATTTTTATGTATGTTTACGGATTACTAGAAGACGGCTTGACTTAATTATTTATTTTTTTTGTTTAAAAGGATGTAATGTCTTTTATATACTATCTATCTAAGATGTATTATATTATACAATATAGGATATTCTCCCATTGCCCAATAGAATATTCTTCAAAATCGGTTTAGTAGTTTGATGTTATAATCAAAATAACTGGAAAAAGTATGCAATTCGAATTCAAAATAAATTTACGTTTTTGCTTTTGAAGTCGGTACCCTTGCTTAGAATTATTGTAGATATAAAACTTGATTAAACTTTCAATATAAAATAAAAATATAACTTACTGCAAAACGTTGACAAACGTAGCATAGTGTTGGTGTCACTCATAGACCTTAAGCTAAATCTGTAAAAAATACGCATTGTTTAACGTAAATTATAATTAACAAGTTATCTAACGCAAAAACAATTTTTTCAAATCGACTCAGACGTTTCAGAGATTACCCTGCATACAAACTTACAAACAAATTTCACCTCTTTATAAGCTTATATATAAATTTTAAAAAAGAAATGTCAAAAGAAGAAAATGTAAAAATTTATTTTAAAAAACAACAATTTAAGTTTAATCTATATTAAATAATCTCGTAATAAATATGTACTTTAAATAAAGTTAAAGTTAACATTTCATCTGAATTTAAAGTAATAATTGATATAATATTAAACTAGATATTTACTATACAATACATTCGTATTTTTAGCTACATTGGTTGCTGTTATTTTTCGAGAAAAAATAGATTAGGCTGCATAATTCAAAGAACTTGACATAAAGAGTGCTTTTTATTATCTAATTGGTTCTCAAGATAACAAGATAATATAAAGCTAGAGAAAAGTAATGAAAAACTCGCCAATTATGATTATTGGTTTAATTAAAGGTGTGTTTACAAAGACTTTGTATGGTAGGAAATTGTTTACGGAATTGTTAAATAAAAACCTTCCAATTAAATAATAGTGAGAGAAAAATTTTCACCTGAATTGTTAAACGTCAGATTAACTTAATAACGTTATAAAATAAAATATATTTTTTGTTAAAAATTGTCATTAATGTTTTTATTTGGTTTCTTATTTATGAAATAGGTTTATTATTTCAATACTTAAGTTAAACTGCAATCGGTTATAAGGGCGGGCGGCAAAATTTTCGCGACCTACTTATGAAATAACTTTTAGCTTTATGACGTTAAAGCATTCGTTAAAAGAACACAAGTAGATTAAAAAATTCAATCATTTAAGTTCTAAAAACAACCATGTTATAGTTTTGAATGCAAATTTAAATCTAAAAAAAAAACTCCAAAATAAATCACTCGAAAATTCACACAACACTTGACCTTATTTGTAATCCACACAAAAAAGAACAAAACTTTTTAAATATTAAGAACACATTTTAAACTCACCGAACGTACGGAGCGCGGGCGAGTCTGCGCAAACTGTAGCGTGGTACCTTTACGCGCGCTTATATGTCGTTGTCATAGTAACCACCACTTCGAAGGGATGGATGACACTTGAAATAAATGTAAGCGATTTTGCAAAATAACTAGGTCAGGTACCTTATGCTTTGTACGTGGCTTAAGCACATAATTATTAACAGATGAGCTAAGGAATCTGTGTGTAGGTACTGGTGGTATTATATGCGTTTGAGATGACAAATTGAGCTGAGATTTACTTTCAAGCTTTAATAGTAAAAAACGCTATGGTTCGCTTATAGTATGTTTAACAGATATGTTGAATATTGCGTGAGTGTTGTTGCTTATAGTGTTAATAATCTTAAAATATATTATAATTAAACGTTCTATACACTTAAATAAAAATAATCAAATTTTTATTTTGATTTTGATTTCTAGTAAATATTTTTTTATGAATTCTTATTCGAATTTTTATTATTGATAGTAAAAGTAAATTAATAGCCTGTAAATGTCCCACTGCTGAGCAAAGGCTCTCCTATTCAGAAGGTTTAGAGCTAAATCCACCACGCTACTCCTCTGCGGCATGTATGCATCATACGCATCATACCCGCCATATACGAGTGTCAGAATTTCTTCCGGCTCATGCAGGTTTTCACCCTATGCTTTCGTTCACCATCGAGCACGAGATAAATTTAATCACTTCAGCACTTGAAAACTTAACGGTGCTAGCTAGTTTGAACCTGAGATCATCGATTGGAATCGATTTGTTTTAACCACTAGGCTATCTCGGCTCAATGCTCGTAATCGTAAGTTTTGCTTTCATCCAGAAAAATATACAAACTAAACTCCCCTCTTTATAATATTAATACAAATATGATTAATTTAAAAATATAAAAAATCTAGTAACCGTTAATTACATAAGTACAATTTTGACACACAAATGACAATCACTTCCGATGCTGTAAGCTGCAGTCTAGATATGTCATATTTGGTTAATTCGAATCGAGCATACATTAGACATTTTATCTCTGGAAATAGATCCATCTATAAATCTACATATATCTGTGTTAGTAAACGGTAATGCTTGTACCAAATTAAACAAAAACTGTTACATCGATTGAAAATTTTTGAGATAAAATTCTTTAGGTTGGAAGAGTATTTAGCAGTCAACATCAAAAAGGAAGGATGGTTTTTTTTAATGAGAATTCGTAATGTATTTTTTTTGTGTTCACCTCAGAGCTTAATCTGCTTAGAACTCAGGTACTTGCTGCCTTTACCATTAACATTTAGTAAAAAAATAAGCATAAAATTATAGAGGTGATATTTTAGTTTACTTTTGACTGTTGAAAAAAATATAAAAGAGTTTCTCCGTCTCGATTCTCTTTATAGAGTATATTTATAATCTATATTATTTTTAACCATACAATAATATAAATGTAGTCTTTCCTAATTAACTTCTAAAATTTAAGTATAATATAAACAAATATAGAGTATATTGGTTTAAATATACATAATTAGTTCTTTTTCTAGCAGCAACAATGCTGGAAAACAAAATTCTTCAACGAGCGTCAGTATTTCGTATTTACTGGAACCGACTACTAAGACAGTCGGTTTGCTTTTCTTTTTTTAATGAAAAAATGTGGCGTGTAAAAAAGTCGAAAGCCTAAAGACCTAAAAGGGAGCCAATAATGTGTTATGCCTTTTCTGCCGCTGTAGGTGTTCATAAACAGCATTAGTCTTTGACTAAATTGCCATTTTCATTTCTGGAATCTTTCCATTGCCATTTCTGGAAATAAATAAGTTTACCTATGACTATTTTCAAAATAATTGGTTGATATTTAAAATAATTTGGAAATAAATTGAATTTGTTTTTCGTGCGACGAGTGATCGTTGAATCGAGACGATTTTGAAATACAAACAGTAATCAACGTAACAAAATCACGATACATTCGTTCTACATCCGATGATACATCCTTTATAATCGTTATATGAAAAACATGATTGTTTGTATGACTTTATAAACTAAAACATAGTTAATTAGATACTTTTCCTAAGGTAAAAATTACTCTAATTTCAAATACGTCAATTTAAATTCAAATATCTATAGATACTAATATTATTAAGAGGTAAAATTTCTCTATAAGTTTGTACATACTGGGTAATCTCTGAAACTACTGATCCTAATTTAACATCTTTTTTCGTTGGATCGTGATTTTATTAAGGTAGGTTATAAGACTATATTACATCATGTTACGATTCATAGGAGCAAAGCAGTAACCACAGTCACGGGCGTTCCTGCGAAAGCGGCTAGTAGGTACAAACATAAAAACCCTTATGACTTTGTACGTATCAAAATCACACAGACAAAAAGAAAACAAAAATAAGACAAGAAAACAAAAATAAGAAGATAACAAGAATAACAAAAATATTCAAAAAATTAGATTGTCACTATTAAGCAAAGTCTATGATTATTTTTTTAATAAAAATAGTTTGCAGGCAAGCAGGCGGGACAGATGTTAAGTGCTTACCGACGTTCTTGGACATTCACAGCTCCAGAGAGGTAACAAAACCGTTGCCAGCTCACAACGGAAATTAAAGATTAAAAGGAATAGGAAGTAAGGAAAGAAATGGGGGAGGGATTCAGGCTTCCGGCTCTCTTACTCACCGTACGAAACGAATAAATATTAGTTACTTCACGCGTTTCTTCTGTGAGAGTGAGGTTCTGCTCCTACCGAGTTAGCCTGTTTACGAGCTGCAATTAGTGGACTATAGCTGTGCTCTACCTAAATAATAATAGATAATAAATTATAAATACCATTAACTTTATTTTATTAGAAATACGAAAACATTTTTCAGGCACATATGTTTTATCGCAATTGAAATGTTCGTTAAAATCTGAACATCGAAAATTTTCAGTTTTAATACCTTATAACATTTTTTATTAAGTAGGTATTCATTAGAAAACATAGTTAAGATTTAATCAGCGACCTTAAATAATCCTTGTAACAGACACGTATAACAAAATGTCTCTATTGATTTATATCGATGAAGCTTATTATAAAATTTGCATAAGAAAATTAATCTATAACAAAAAAGTAATTTTTCAGTCAAAGTCAAAGACCACTATTAGTCGACAATTGATTAGGACGCAGGTCAAATTTATGAGCTCATCGTGAATCGAAATAGGAGTCACCTTAAAACTGTAACGTTTTATGAAAATGAACTCAATACCTATGAATTAAAGTGAGTTTTTGCGTATATTTTTGAGTTTTACATGTTTAATCGTGGTAACTAAATGGGGTAATCGTAAATCTTAGGTAAATGAGTGATGATTGAAGCTGTATGACAACGTGGAGTGTTGCACGACATCGTATAATGTATCGTGAACATTATTCTTGTTAACGCCTTGTTATATACAATTAAGAATATATACTTGACTTGATTCATTGTATGAAATAATGAATAGAATCTAGGTTACAAAATCAATAAAATATATTAACCGAATTTAGAAAGAAGGGGTTTTTAATTTGGCTAAATTATTTATTTTGGTGGATATATGTAGAATATTATATACTTATTTTAGGTTTTTTTTTTCTGAAACATGCAGGCATCTTTTTTTTAACTCCCGGCTACGAGATGATGTTAAAGAAAAATTTTTAACTATAAAGCTCTAAGGTGCTACCTTGATTTAAACCCGCGATTACCATTTCATCTTTTTAACGTCATAAAGTTTAACCTTTACTCAGGGAAGTGAAAATTTTTTTCTGAACAACTAGAGTTATCGATAACTAGAATGTTTAGCAAAACTTTGTCATTTTTGATTGATATGAGAAGGCGAAACCAGTGGAGCATAAGTGTACATATTTTCCATTGGCTAACATGAAATTCATAAAATGTAATAGGCGTAGAACTAATCCTATTTTAACATGTCTGGTATTGTCAATCTTCCGTCAGATCCTGTCTAATATTGATATAATTTTAAGAAATTATACTACGAATAGTTATGTTATTGACGGGAAAATCCAGTACCTAACTCCGTCGCTTTATCCCCTATTTAAAGGGCCTTACAGAATTAATTTTCTAAAATCCTCTTTAATTGGTCATTATAGTTACATTATAGGTTTGGCACTCCAGCGGAACATTACATACTTCCAAAACTCACTCGTTTTGTCCAAACTAAATACATAAGAGAAATCGTTAATCAAATATCCATATTCTTTTTAATTTTACACCTATTAATTTCATGTATAATTTCATTATTCTTTATGTAAACAGGCCCTAACACAATGTAAAGACTTGTAGTATGAGTAGCATATTCATCGTGAATTTCAATATTCCGTGTTTATTTATTATGTATAACATGATTCATGACGGATGTCTAATGATCGTTTACATGTATATTTCTTTGGTTTTGTTTTCAGCTATGGTAACCATGATTAAAGAAAAAAACTTGGTTTTGAGACTTTTACGAAAATTGCCGTAATTTTTATTTCTATATTTGTACCTACATATGTAAGCTAATTTTATTTACTCAGAACCATTACGTGGTGTTTATTTTTCTAGCCTTTAACTTTTTGAAATAAACGAATTATCTAACTCCAGAGGATTTTTCAAATCGGATTCTAACTCCTCTAAGTTAACATAATAATATTAGTAGCATTTTTTAAGGCAGATGCGAAACTGATTATGATCCTTTAACTACCATGTAGCCTGAGATCTAATTATATAAAAGTCAGTAAAACTGTATCTAAAAAAAAGCGGTACATTTCGACACTTAATGTAGACGTTTTAGTACAAAAATCAGCAAACAGCTGTCAGAACATTTATATACATTAAAAAAAAAAATCGGCATACATCCGCGTTAATCAATACGTTTGGCTATCCCACTACCAGAACATTTATAATGAACCTACAAATCTGTCTAGATTCGCGCATCACGTCGCGCTGAGGTAACGAGGTTCAAATAACTTATTTACTGCGAACGAACACTGAAATCGAGACTTTTACTTCGCAATACCATTTCAACTTTGACATTAGTTGTGCAAATGATATAGTTTCATTATTAAAATTAACAACTGGATTGTTTAAGAGTTTTGTAACAGTAAGTTCTTGCTTATGTCTCTATTTCTCTTATGATTTAAGATACCTATATAATACAAAGCTATTTACGTTGGAGCCGACGGGATTATTTTAGAAATAAAAGAGGGTGTATTTTTAAACTAGCCCGCCCCTAGTTTACCACCAAAATAATTTCTTGACTACACTACATTGACTTATATTACGACTTATTACAGGGAATTTTTGATATTATAACAATAATTTAAATGAATTAAAAAAATGTCAATTTATAATATACAAATACAAATACAAATACAAATATGCTTTATTGTACACCAATATACAGAGTTAATTATACTCAGTTCATATATGTAATATTATAATTTATATATCTTAAAGTAAAATAGAGAATTTTTTTATCGATACAGAACGCAAGAGCAGATTGTTTTGTAAATATTGCACGCAATCCATTGGGTCATCAATAATATCCGCCATGAAAATGGGGAAAGGGGTAATGCTTAGCGTGACAATATATGACAAATCGTTCAGTTTACATAATAGTTAATGTTATGTAACGTAGCGGATTTTATAAATGGTTCCATAGCAAAAATTACTTAAGGTATTTTAACAAAATCAATAACTAGAATAGTCAGGGCCCATTCGTAATTGAAGGCGTTACAGTACAGTCAGAACTGTATTATGTCGGTAAAAAAAAGTTCTAGCTTTAACAAATATCACGAAGATGCCATAAATTAGTATAGAAGTGGGTTAAAACAATGTTGAAGTTCAGTGACATTTTTTAATCGAGCAAATAAGGAATATTCGAAGTTTGTCCAAAAAAGGAGTATTCGTTGAAAGAAACAAAAACCCTTAGATAATTTACAAAGGTAACTTGTCTTTAAATAAGCCCTTAATTGAAATTGTAAATAATAAAACAATTCAATAATTTCATACTTAAATTATTCTTGACATTTGTAGATCGTGGCTGTGTACCTACTGGTGGAATGTACTGTAGGGTACTCGTATTGGCTTTGTGTGTCCCTTAGTTTGCCTCACGCCTATCGTTTTCAATTCTGACATTTAGTTTGGAGTCCATTTCATTTTATGACTTTTACATAGAATAGTTCTTTATAAATCACAAAAATTACACTTATAAGTGATAACTTAGTAGTGGTTAAGGAAAAGGCTAAATGACCTAATTAATTTTATGTACTAAAATACTATCTTTATTAATTTTACAAAGAGATAAAATTTATTTGAAAGTTTGTGTGTAGCGTTTGTAATGTTTAAAACTATAGTAGTTCCGGTTTGAAAAATTATTTTAGTAATGGTGATGGTGAATAAACAGGCTTTATTGAGGAAGGTTGTAGGGTATGTATATTAAATCACGCTACGACTTAGGAGCGAAGCAGTAACAGGGAGAGTTAGTTAGGGATGAAGAGAAGACTCTAATCTCCTTATATAATTAAATTAAGATTGGAGGAAAAAAATATACGTCCTAAGCTGCACAAGTAACATTCCTTCAAATTCTAATAATATTATTTGTATATAAATTAGTTTAGATTACATTTATTAAGCAGTCATTAAAGTTAGTTAACTTATTTCCTAATACCAATTCAAGTGCATCATAATATAAAACGTCTGCACGAAATCGACAGCGCAAAAATAAAATATTGATTAGGTACCTAAGAATAAATTGTCATGGGAATCGTAATAATCGTATTAACTTTAATTGAAAATTTTGTTTCTAAATCTAAAAGGTCAGATTACAGATCGCAAATATAATTGCAAAAGCAACAAAAATGTAAACTTAGCGTGTATGTTAGAAGCATTGCAATAATAATTTAAAATAGTATAATAGTTCGACATTTTATTTCGTATGAAACTTAATATGTAAGTATTTCTTTCACAAAACGTATGTAAATTCATCTGCCAGTAGATTAGTGTAACACCTGCGATACGATCTTCTGAGAAGTTCTAATTAAGCACACTCTCTTAGGTCTGCTACAGCCTATAGACTAAAACAATAAAAAAATTGCGGTAACATTTCTTTCATCAAGATTAACTAACAAGTTTTGATTGAGGAATCAATCAGTAAAAGGAAAGGCAAGAAAATTTGTACAATGTAAGTAAATAGATTAAAGTTTTCTCTAGACTTGAGAATGATAATTTTGGCTGAGGGGACAAATTACTTTTTAATACTAAAATTAAAATAATGAATTATGCGTTAAAGAAAATGCCAAGATAGTAAATCCGGGCAATAAGCAACATGGATTTTTAAATGCGAAGTTTGATATCATTTGAATTTATAAATGTCATAGATTTCAGAATAAAAATAAACACGTAAAAGTCTGAGAGTTAGCAACCTAATACAACAAGACCTAACATGTGTCGTGGCTGTTACGTCGAGGCGACTAGAGGTCACGAAGTCGTGTAAAGCTGTTGGAGGAATGTGGAGTAACCGAGTAACGAAGTCTTTAAAGATATTATGTGTGATTTTACTTGTGCTTTTAGAGGATATGTTATAAATTGTTGTTTTGCATGCATATTTTTTAAATTCCAATAATTGTTATAAAAATGATAAAATTATGTCGTAATTTTTTTGCATTTCATTTTTAAACTAAAATGTCAATCATCATCATAAGTTACTAAATGTTATCAAGCCGTATAGAAAACTATTTTCATACTTAATTCGGTTTAATATTTTTACAAACAAAATTTTGTTTGTATATATGTCTGTTTGTCTGTTATTTTTTTGATAGTATCGCATTTATAATACTATACAGATTAAGCGGTTGAGCCTTCAAAATAAATCAACTTATGCAAATATCCAAACTTGTATTGAAAAGGGCAATCATCGAACCTCAAATTAGTGTACTAGTTTCAAAGTGAATGATTTAATTCCGACATATGACTCACTCACTGACTCATTTAATAGTTCAATGAAAGTTATTATTAAACAACATCCTTATTTACAAATTACCTTTCCTAGTTAAAAAGAGAACAAAGCAAATCGAAATGTAAGCAGGTAGGCCATATGTAGGCATATGCCAGTAAGTGTTGAACTGCTAAAGCTAATTCTATTGAGGAGAAAAATAGGACCTTAATCTTAAATCTGGTCCAGCTCCAATGCGGATTTAAATATCACAGAATTTCTGTCGATACATATAGGTTCACTTACGATTTGAGATGAATCCAACAAAATAAAACTAGAAAACGCAGAGGAACTAGTCCCAATTTGAACCCACGGCCATCGATGACGTGTTCTATCCACTGGGATATCAGGTCTTGTGTGAGTATCATAGTAAAGTATAAAAATGTCTTAGATTTGGACAAAGGATTCATCTTCTCTTAATTAGGAGAAGATGGAATTACTGGTCTCAGATTCAGGATGTCTTCAGATTAATTCAGGTTTTATGATGACTTTCTGCGCTGGCGAGGACGGGATGAATTTTGAATACTAAAAACAACAGTACTTTGATTTTGTTTCAACATTTTTTGCATTAAATTGCATGTGACCTTAAATAACGTTTTTTTCTACATTACATGTAATTCTATCTCAATAAATCGTTTACACACACGTAATACAGTAGCAATATAATATTCCCACATACTATTATTTTTCCGTCTTCAATGTTATCTAATTACCTTAGTTAATAAGTGTCGAAGTATTTCAACACACTGGCATTCGGCCAAGATTAAGTACTCACATTACAAGACAATTGAACAATATCTGCCTCAGTATCGATTTTTTTCGTTCGATTTCCGCTCGCACGGTTACAATCGATTGAAACGCCGCAATGTTGCTTGCACCTAACGCTCATAATGTTAAATAATACGTTAACGTTCATGGGAAAATCGACATTGTTGTTGTATAATGTTCGATTGTTGTCCAATCCGTGCAAAGGTTAAACTTTGTGTCACAGTGTACCATTTTTAAGTTATAAAAATATAGGTATCACAAAAAATATCAAAAAGGTTGTAAATAACAACAATTAAAGTCATATTCTATCATCTATTTATATATTATTGTACAGATTTTTTTACGAATCTTTAAAGTTTTATAATTCAGCACATTATCATCATCATTGTGGCCCTGTCAGATGACCTAAACGTTGGTCCTTCTAGCCAGATATAATGGTGTATCTAAACGCTTCTTCAAGTGATTAATTAGAAAAAAGTAATATAATTAATAAACATTAATACACTGTGATTTGACCTGTATTCATATTATACATCATTTGAGTAAGAGTGAGTGAGTCTAATGATCACTCCAAAAATTCACGCAACGATAAGTAATAAGATAGTCAACTAAGGATGTAACAATTGCCCCAAAGACCTCTTTTGTAACCGAGTGACCGCTGATAACGAATCCATGCAACCAAAATTATGCGATTCATATCTATAAGGTTATGAACGAGACTGGAATACCTAAATTAAAATAAATCAGCGCCCGTAGAGTAAGCTTTACATAAACTTGGTGACTCTTAAAGGACAGTTTATGAAATAAGTTTTTCCATGAGAATCTCCCAAATGAAAATGTAAAAATTGAGTTTGAAAATTGTATTATGAATCAATGTAAAATTAAGTTTATATTGTTAAGTTATCTCTGGGGTTCTAGTTACTAGTTTATTCATAATTATTAATATATTTCTAAGAGTAAAGACGAGCAATCTATCCTAGAGAGAGGGAGGGTGCGTACTGCCGATATATAATAATAATAACTAACTGATCAACGAGCTACCATAGACAAAATACAGTATTATTTACTTTATGATATATTCCTAACAATATATTCCTTGGTATTCTCGCTTTAAAAAATCAAATTTTACAAATTAACTTCGCGTATTTAACTTTAAAGTTATTTCCTTTGTTTCGCCTATAAATAAATAAATAAATAATTTTCTATAGGGGTTGCATAAGTGTGATAGAATTTGAGATATATTTAATTCCTCGTTACCGCGATATCTATAGTATAAGTTAAATATGTGACAAGCATTTTGATGCGAAATATAGTAAAATTGCTCCCTGATCACTGGACATTCAAAAATTTGCCAATAGCCGGTTAGACAGTTTCAAAATTACAGTCACGTCAACGCACGGAGCGAAGTTCACCTATGACATGCGGAGATAGGTAGGAAACATGGTATTAAAGTATCATTCGAGTGTACAGGCACACTTATATAATAACTAAATAATTTGTTTTATTGCGAAGTGGCGCTGAGTAATGAACGCGTTGAATCTGTTTTTGTTCGTTTTTAACGAAAATACGAAATAAATGATGTGCGTGCGTATGATGAAAGATCGCACATTTATCTAAATAATTCTCTTTAATATGTTTTTTTTTTGTGAAAAAATAAGCTAGATTTGTCTAATGATAATGAAAAATGTAATGATTGTAGGTTTAATTATATAGACAAAAGAAGTGCTGGAAATAGCTATTAACAAAAACATTTTTTTAAGTTAAAATATTAGTAATTATAGGTTGAGTTAATTTTGCGATCGGATATAGATGTTATTTAGGTATTATATAATTATAAATAACAATGTACCGATAAGTAGACAAGCGAATGGTTTATAAGAAAGTCCAATGGATCATGTCAGATGGACGAACTAAAAGAGATTTCTTATAAAAAGCCTTATACGGCCCATGCGCTAACAACCGTGGGATCTAATTCATTTTCACGTGCAATGATGTTATTTTATACCATAAATAATTAAAATTTTGCAAAATTATCTTTAATAATTAAAAAAATATATATTTTGTTAAGTAAATTGTAACAATAATAATTTAAAATATCCAATCGTAATGATTTTTCGTAAACAATAATTCGGTTGTTACAGGGTTGTAGTCATTTTTAACCCCCTGCTTAATGAGAAGGGAATAATATTATACGTTTGACGTGTGTATTTATGTGCCTATCTGTGGTACCGTAGTTCACTAACGAATGAACAAACAAAATTTTGATGCGGTTTTTTTTGTTTGGAATCTGATGTAATTGAGGTGGTTTTTAACCATGACTTATGAAACTTAATTGAAAATGTTTGAAAGTTATTAGCTCTTTTCTAGTGGTTGAAATGACCCGCGTAGCTCCTACTGATCTAATTGTCTCGAAATTTACAATAATGTAAATAGTATTAAATTAACATAGATGAGTAACCTTGATCTGACGCTGCAGCATCATCTGTAATTAGCAGGATATAGAATTCCTCACCAATTTTGGGTTGGGGATTCGTTGAAATAGTTTTAATGAATATATTGTGGTTTTTTTAATTACCAATTTAATATTATTAGGGAAATAGTTAAGTTTTTATTGATGTGAGAAAAGAACATTCTTCCTAATAATTCACTGGAAATGTGTTTGAGTTAGTATCAATTGTGCATTGTGAGGACACGTAGCTATAATATTGATTTTTTTTTTACCAATAAGTTCTATAATTTTTTAAAGAAATAATATCGTAGTGGTATTATTAAGTGCATGCGATTGCCTACCAATTTCGTGTAGGAAAAGAGGAAATACAATCCCTGCTAATATGATAAATACGAAAAAACTCTGTCTGTTACGCTTTCCCGCTTAAACCTCTCAACCGATTTTGATAAAATTTGGCACAGACAATTTTTATACCATGAGGAAGGAAATTACGGCTACCTCTTATTGCGAAAAGCGAAAAAAGCGTATGGCCACTCACTCACTCATAGCTAAATATCAAAAACTACAAGTGCTAGGAGTTTCAAATTTAAAACAATAAAAATGGAGGTTAGAAGTTTGTATGAAAGCCCTATGTATAGCGGGAGTGAAGCCGCGCGGGGCCGCTAGTAATATAAAAATAACTATTCATTTTTTACCACCAAAATTTCCAATTCCACTTACCAAATATGTAATAATCTTCAAAGAATTCTTCGTGATATAAGTGAGTCAGTAACTTAGACACAAAGGACACAACTGATAAGGTTTCACGGTTGTTAACACACTGTGAATATAATATAACTATAGATGTGGTCTCATATCTGTTACAATATCCTTGGACAATGTTACCACCGCTTAACAAAGGGCTGATTAACTTATGAAAAAATATAATTATAAAATTGAAAATTAAAAAAAATATCGACTATCTATTAATTGGGACCATTTTAACGAGCTTGGGGCTTATGTAACTTCTGTTATAAATTGGAAAGGAGTTGTTTTTCTTGCTGATTCCTGATGATGTTGTACTGTTACGTCAAGGCTATGTTATTTTAATTTAAATCATAGCATAGTAAATTTTATATCCTTTAGACTGGTATAAGTAGCTCATGAAAAATTACCTACATATCTACCTACCAATCGAGTTTTAACTCGACAGCGCGACGCAAAGAAGGGAATTTGTTAATTACCCTATGTATATATGTGAGTTTGTACCTTTGTGGCACTATAAACGAAAAAAATTATACCAAACCCAATGGCCGCCTTTGAAACCACACGTCGCTTGATTCGTTATAACGGCGCAAATGTTATAGAAAGAATAAAATAAGATGAAAAAATTAAAATTGACGAACTATGTCCGGTAGTCATTTTTAGGCTTTTAGACAGTACTGATAATTACACGGTACTGCTGACTGCAGATGATCTTGTTACGCTATCGGGTTTTTGATTTTCTTGATCTACTTTTTGTTAATGTCTTTAATGAGTTAAGTTATGTTTAAATAAAATCTGTGCCAATTTTGCGATAGAATCGCACAATGAGGTAAGAAAAGGTTCGATCGTTTACAGGTTTACACTGTTTACAGCATCAAACCACCTAGGGCTAAAGTTACTTTCCTGAGTAATCAACACAGTGTCACTCGCACACTCCGTCAGAAATAATGATTGCCCGCTATCTCACGATGATCGTGATTACTAAATCGCGGTTTGTAATCGTAAATGCGTTAATGTTAGACTCATCCAGTACGTTTCTTATATGTTATTAAAATGTGTATGAATAGAATCGAATCATGATTACTACTTTAAATTATATGAAGGAGCTATTTTTATTGGATTCAGTAAATCGTTGGGTGGTATAAATAAAAATTTGTATTGTTAATTATAAATAGTCAATAATATCATCTAATTATAACTATTAAAATGCTTCGAAGCGTTAAATCGGGGTATAATTCGCGGTATAAGAGTCAGATGAACGTATCTACGTTTTAAAAATTTTACTTTTTCTAATTTAGCAGTACTCATAATATAGTTTTTTTTTGGTTCTATAGAAAAGTGGTTCTAATAATAAATATAAATGTTTTTTGGAATTAGTGAAAAATTAAATTACGTTGTTTCGCTATTTCATAGAAAACATTTTCAACGGTTTTAGTTAAAAAAAAGATTTTCGATATTTTGTAGATACGTTCATCTGGTTGTTATACCGCGAATTATTCTCCAAAAATAGGTGTGTAACCCCCATTTTTGAGTTTTAAAACTTAATTATATTACATTTTTAATTACTATTTGGAAGTGACAATTGGAAACAATTATACACGGTAGGTCTTTGTTTTGTCACTTAGACAATCGAGATTCAATATCGATAATAACACATAAGGACATAAAACTCAACTATTGTTTTGCAATAGCAAACTATTGAGCTTATTTTATTTATGCACACCGATCTTACTGATTTGGCTTCAAACAAAACATTTACTTTGTTTCAGCGACATAAATATTAGAGCGCCCGCACACTATACAGTATCCAAGTCAAGGGCGGCTTCGCCGCCAGGGGGGGGGGGGGGGTCACCTAGTTTTGGTCAAGTCACAAGAAGTAATAATTTAAGTTTAATAATAATCGATACAGGTAAAAGTTATCACTTCTTGTTCTTCGATGAGTACATTTTTATGGACGTGGAGAAGTGCTAGTCCGGTTAAACGTTCTTCAATCATACAAATAATATTAAATTAATAAAATATTAAAGGTACTTACATAAAATTTATATTGTGACAAAAGTGTTCTATCTAGGTCTTGGATCCGCCCTTGATCCAAGTGCCGTAATTTAGTCACCAGCAATAGAGGACCCACAAACTGGCTTAAAGAGGCATAACGGCAGAAAAAGAATAGTATGCATGGGAAGGTACGGATAATGTCTTATTAAATAAGCTTTGTTTGTTTGTTTCTACGTTTGTATATAGGTGGTAACAATCCCTGAAACTACTGGTTCGATTAAAAAAAAATATTTTTGTGTCGGATAACCCATTTATTGTGAAAGGGATATTATCATATAGGCTGTATTACATCACGCTAAGACTTCATGGGCAGCTAGTTATTAATAAGACTGCCCATCGTACTACACCATTTGCGTCATAGTTATAAGTACTTTTCTAGTGTACAACAAAGTTTAATAAAACTAAATCAAAATAAATAAAATAATAATATGCGTAAAGTATACTGCTACAATAAATAAAATATATAGCGACGTAAGTCTTTGTAGTCTACGGAGGCTGTTATGGTGCGATGACGGTTTCTACATGACTAGTAGAATTATTTCAAACACATTTCAGACAATATAACTTATGTTGCAACAAGTATTGCCTTGTACATTGAGATCTTGTGATTGATAGAAGATTGTTGCTGAGCGATCAGATGCAATTGTACCTCTATAACATACGTGTTAATGTTCACTTTATCGTAATGGCTGTATTTGCTAACTCTGAGCGTGAATTTTATGATATTGTTTTGTACTTCCTCTAATATATCAATCTATATCTAAAGTTTAGATCACATGCGGCTAAAGAATTTATTTGTTTATTTGAATAAGCTATTAAGGGGAAGACCGAGATTGCGGTGGTTGAGCGTTGTCACGAACGACATGAATAGCTGCGATCTGAATGAGGAAGATGTCCATGATAGAGCGAAGTGGAAGAAGAATAGCAGGAAAGCGGACCCCGTCACAAGACGGGATAAACGCTAAGAAGAAGAAGAAGAAGAAGAAGAAGAAGAATTTGAATAAGCTATTAAAAAAAATTATCAGTTAAGAGCTGTATTTTGGGTAAAATAGTCCGTTTATTAAAGGCGGTTGGGTATACAATACTAAACAAAACCAAACTTCGACAAACATACAAACATTGATTTTTATTTATAATGATTGATTCATTTAATATTTATTCAAAATAGTTCTCGTCTAGGTTATTTTTCAATAAAAGACAAAATATTTTTATTAGATATAAATTTAATAACCGAGTCAAGGTAAATCAGCGAATTACTAGTAACAATAAAATATACATACAGTCGTTCGCTTACGCACTCTTAATATCTACGCATACATAACATAGGTATATGACTATGCCGCGAAGGCCAAAGTTACAAAATTAAAAGTAACATTACACATTATTCATTTTTTTAAATATCAAAAACAATAATGTAACTAGTTTCATTTTATCTGTGGAAGCCAATTGCATATACGAATTATAGTCTGTGCATGACATTTCGTTAAAAATCGTTTAATGACGTTTAAATTTAATTCTAATTTTAAACATAACAATATGAACATAATAAACCTTAAATTAATCATATCCTAAACTACGTAAGGCATTTTAGTTAAATATTTTTCGAATAATCAATACATTTTTAATTAATTAGTAATTTATTGTTACAAATCCATTATGGAGATTCATATCGATATGCATATTCTTAGATATTTTTTTTTAAATTGTCACTGTCTAGCACCACTTACTTACATTATCGTAATGAAAAATATTTAAGCTTATCAAATTAGGTGGGTGTATAATTCCAAAGGAGAAAATAACTTGACACTATTTTGGCTTTTATAAGACTTACATATTAATCTTGGTAGCAAAATGGAACGTATGTTTTAATTTCATGAAATAATCGTATAAATAACAAAAAATATTCTGAATTAACCAGAATTAAAACAACTCATTCGTATGCAACCTTATATCACCTAAAATACAATCAAGATTTTTTTATTGCAACACAGTCATTAAAGGCGGCAACACCGAGTAATCATTTGGCATACAATTCATAGATTTTTATCGGCCCCTCGTTGTAAACGTTCAAATCATTTAACAATTTAACTTGAGTAAAAATCTCTTTTATCCCTCGCTACGCCGTAATTTGTTGACAGTATCTCAAATACAGCTGTAAACAATAACATTATACCTTATAATTGCATAAACTTGGTACATGTGCTAGAAAATGCATTAATACAACAAAGTATTTTCACACGCCATCAACTGGGAACAAAAATTGTCAAAATATTTGAACATTTAAGCGCTGAGCAGATGACGAACAGTCTTGAACATACTTTTTTGTGTCTTAAAATAGACTTAAAATGGCACACGAGGAACTAAGGCACTACACCTCGTGTGTAATAAATATATTTTGAAGAACAAAGAAATATATATTCGACGAATCTTCCCGTATCTGCGCAGGCTCTAAACAATAACGTCGAAGACGATTCCTTGTTTCCGTATAAGCTTAGGGCTTAACCACTTTCATATATAGCTTAAATGAGAATTTATGCGTACGTATCTTCCTACAAATAAGCTGATAAATAAACTCTGATAAGCAATACTATGTCAAGCCACACGAATTTCCTTTTGAGAAAATGGCATCTAAAATTTTTCTTTTCTATATAGATAAATGATATAATGAATTAATAGCAGATCGTTGTAGTAAAATATTTAACCCAATAAAGTTTTTTAAACAAGAGATTATTGCATATCGCAAAATAAGGAACAAACCTAAATATTCGAAACGTTAAATAAAGAATTTTTTTTCCGTACTTATTTCGTTAAGATGACTTGAAAATGTTTTTTTAATTAATTAAATACATGACACATTATCAAAATACTTCAATATCTTCAAATTTAACTTTTTGTTGATTGATACATTATTGTTTATCAGCATTCAAATGTGGTTAAGCCCTCACAGGCCGTTTAAAAGTGGTCAACTTTGACCGCGACCGTGTTGAGCGTGGTGGTCGCGGGCAGGTGGATCTGATCCCAGTCCGTGCTGAGGTGCGCCTCCGTGTCCGTCGCTTTGATGGTCAACCCTAGTGATGGCACCGCGTTCGCGCAATGCGGCAGCCGCAGCGTCACCGGCTTCAAGAACACCAAACCCTGCGGCCCGCACATCACTAGTGGGGACAGCATTGCTTCACCTGCCGTACGAAGTTGCGTTAGAACTATATATGGGATTCATCGATTTGTGCGATTGAAGAACAGAGTGTGCTATAATGTTGAAGTTAATAACTATCTACGTGTAATTGAAAGATTTTTTAAAGAAATATATTTGTGGATATCGATAAGGAAACGTGCATTTTAATTATTCTTTGTATGTAGTAAAAATTAAGTAATGTGCTTTTTAAACAAAAATTATTCTAAAAAGTATAAAATAAAATTGCGTTATAATATTTTTAACGACATGAAGTATAACTGAACGTTGGGATGAAATAAATTACGATATTATAGAAAAAGGGGATGACAAAAACGGAACACACAAACACAAATCGCAACACATTAGTGCATAGTGTTAAGCAAGCAAAGCGAGAAAACATAATGATAGTCAATTCATGATCACACCAAGCACCAAACAAAGAACACCAAATACCTCTTAAATGAAATGAATTCAGCAAAACTCGGGACTGACAGAGAAACAAGAAATTGACCACTTGACACAAACCAATGCAAAAACGGTTTAAAACGTGTATTTCCAAATATACAGTGCACAAATATTTGCTAATATTTGTTCAAACATACGATCACATTGTCGGTTGGACGTAGCATTGTCTTCGCCTCCTCTCGTCAATCGTTATGTACGAGTGTATTGAGTGGTAGTAACTGCGCAAAAATAACCACATGTTTTACCCAATGTTAGTTGATTCAAATGATTGTGAACATATAAAAATGATAAGAATGAATGAATTTTTATGTTTTGTAATGGTATTTATTGTATATGATAGCAATTATTGTTCTAATTTAGAAGAAATGATTTTTGAGTTGTGCTTGTGCTGTAAAAATAGTTTTGATTATCTTATATTTTAGGAAAAGGGTAAGGCGATAAACTTTGCTACTACTATTCTAATACTAATAGATATCCTCATGCCATATACATGCAATAATAGATATTTTAATAAAAATATCATATCAAATACAGAAATAAAAGGTATTTTGGTTCAAAAAACATTCTAACACATTTCCAATAACACCCACTGTTGCCCCCATTTTTTTTTTTCATTTCATTCGCAAACGTTAATTGCCAATTAGTAAGTGCTGTCTACGATACTACATTCATCGCGTGCTTCGTTACAAAAGCATTACCGTTATCCATATCGATGGGAGGTCCCCCTACGCGTTGGCTCAGTCGCGGATCAGACACGGTAAAATAGATTTTTTGCTTAATTCCAGGAGCTATAGCTTTGGGCGGAATAATCAATGACACGCCCCAATGTCTATCCTCTAGTACGCCCCCTTCACTGTCAAATACACCCCAGGTCGTATGGGGTCCATCCGGTTCCACTTCATCAGTTTTATTTCCGGATTCATTAACCTCTGAGACATCGGCTTTAACAACTGTGCTGTCATTATTAATTACTGTTGTTTCATTTCTACTTGTAGATGCATATTCTGAATTATCTTGACTGTTTTCTGCACTTTTCTCGATTATTTGTTCACAGAATGTGACCGTTCGATTGGATTTTAACGAACGTTCGTGTAAATCTTGTGATGTATATGGAGTACTTTGAGGTTTGTTCTCAAAATTCATACTACATTCTGAAGCATAATGTGTTTCCATGGAAGTTGACGATTCGTATGGCACTGGTGATGATGTCACTTTTAGTGCATTAGATATATGATCGGCCTTACCATGCAACCTAGGAGCATATAAAGGTTCACCTTTTAATATTTTGCTGTCTAAACTCTTTGATTTTTCTTTTTCTGCGTCAGTTTTAGATTCCGTTAGCCTTAATTTGGAAAAATCAATTTCCTGGAATGTTTCTGTTTCACCGTTTAAAGCCTCTGCTGGCGTTTGGTATAGAGGTTCGCGACGTGATAAGTGATTAGCGTCACTGAGTTCATAAGGACTACTTCTAGCGCTACTTTCTGGGTTTAATGGCACCAGAACCTCTTTAGCTTCTTGATGTGATTCGTATATAACACTGTCTTTAAGTTCTCTTTTTGATACATACAATGGCTCTCTACTTTTCATAGAATCACACTCATTTGCTTCAAGCCTTGTTTGATAAATCTTTTCTTTCTTGGCTTGATTTCTTTGTTTTATAATTTCTAACTTTTCCTCTAATTTATTTCCGTAAGTGGAATCTTTATTAGCCAATAAAGCTGCTTTTTGTGATAATATTTCCTGCCTAGATACATAAGTACATTCCGCTGACGCTGGTCTTATATGTTGCGGATAATCTAAACTTTCATTTCTACTATTATAATTATTATCTGAACAACTAGATTTAACTTCTGAACGAGTAGCGTATGGAGATTCTGTTTGATTAATTCTTGACATCATTTCTGTTCTACTGGCATAAGGAGGTTCACTCATACATTTACTCATAGGCGATATTCTTCCAGGAAGATTAACTGGCGTCTGAAGCCTTCTATCTGGTCGAATAGCATAAGAACTTTCAGACCAACTTGTACTTGGTGGCGGTTCATACGTTCTTTTACCATAAACGGGTTCTTTCGAAGTAAATGAACCTTCCATTCTTTGTTTAAGCATCTCCTCTTTCGTATTATATGGAGATTCTGAGAATCTCTGACGAAGCATGTCTTCCTTCGTCACATATGGGCTTTCAGATGTCATTCTATTTCTTAGCATCTGTTCTTTGCTAGTGTATGGTGACTCAGCGTACAAAGGTTCGGATTTTCTAGGAATATCTTGTTTCATCATATAAGAGCTTTCTGCTATTTCGCTTTTATTAGCATACGGATCTTCCCTGACGCATTCTGCTCTTGTCGCATACGGTGAATCTAATAGAGGCATCGCTAATGTTTCACGATTTCCATATGGACTTTCAAAGCTTTGATTTGAGATCTCTGATCTGCTAGCATAAGGATTTTCGCTAGACGTATCGTATAGAGAAGCGTATGTCCTTCTCGGTTTAGGTATCGGATCATATACAATATGTTCTTTGCTTTGGTAAATTGGTTCTGGAGGTAGAGGTTGAGTAGGATAAAAGGGTTCATGTTTTATTTGCTGCTGTCTTTGGTAAATAGGATCTATTTTGGTAATCATATTAAAGCTGGAGGACTGCCCGTAGACCCCTCTTCTATTGTATTCTATAAGAGAATTCTGTCTACGTAGCAAAGGGGTAACTTTAGGTTCGGTTTCAATTTCGCACATGGAATTCTGTCTTCTTAAGTTTTTAACGATAGGCTTGGTATCGTAATCTCTTACTGTACATATTGAACCATTTCTATCGTCACAAAATGAGCTTTGTCTTTTTAATATCGGTTTTAAGACAGGCTTTTCGCAGGATGACGAATTGCTACGTTGTAACATTTGATTTCTGATCTGAGTGTTCCTCATATGGATATCACCGAGATCAGACTTCTCTCGTCTCAACATCGGCATTTGCTGCTGTGCGTATCTCTGTTGCAAGTCATTTTCACACAATGACTTCTGTCGAGACACTTTCTGCGAGCTTTTCGTTTTCGAACGGAATAAATCGAGTACTGCGTTTTTAATGAACGATGGTTTTTTAGATAATTTCTTTTTAGTTTTTGGCGAGAACGTTTCGTCTGGCTCCACACTGGAGTTCATGGCATCGGATGAGCTGCGGAAACCCACAACCAAAAACACCGTCTTAGTTACTCAATGATATTGATATATGGACACCTCAGATAATTCAATACCAAAATATATATAAAAATATATACATAATGATATCATTATTTGTATTATTAACGGATACTATTGAAATGTCTGAAATGTCCTGACTGACAATGATAATTTGTAAATGATGAATTTCGTGTTTCTGCTAAAAGCATATTGAAATAAATGTCTAAAAAGAAAAATGTTAGACACAAATGAATACAAATTATATCACAAAGTTTTACATACATTGTATCTATAATATATTATATAACTAAAGCTACATAGAAAAAAATATAAGAGGATTGAGGAGATACAATGGACAGATTTTTATATAAGAGTTCTACAATATAGAAGATGAAGAATTTCGACAAATTAGTTCAATATGCTTTGAAGAAATCAACAAATTGCACTAAAATGCAGACACGCACTGCCAATAATTTTTCGTACGTACTACTCGAATTATATACGTTAAATATTAAAATCGAATACGCCCCGATATAGGATATAATATGTTACAAATACATAATATTTATAATTTTATAACCACATACGATACCATAACTAATACTGTGGCCCGACAAGACATTGTTAGTCGTTGTGAAGCGATTGGTGTTTGCATGTTAGAGCAAATTGTACAGGGGCTTGGATAAGAAAATATAAGACTTCCTTAACTATGATTCAGGAACATGCAGGTTTATATCAACGATATAATGATTTTAAAAATGTTTTACATTTAACATTTTCGAGATTTAATTATGATTTTTAATGTGTAATTTGAAATAATAAATTAATTTAAAAGTGCAACGATAAATGCGATATGTAGAAAGGTATATGTTACCTCAAATTGTGCATATGCTGAGGTTTTCTATACAATTCGAAAGCTGATCCTCGCTGTTCTCTACTTCCTGCTAAATCTGAAAGTATTTTTTATTAACAAAAAGATTAATTGGCTGTATCTATTTAATGGACACAAATTAACATATAAATACTGTAATGTATCAGTGGATGTATATTTTATATAGGTATTATTGATAATTTAGGTCAAAAGTGGTGTGCATTATTGCGTGGGGGTCAGTGGGGGAAAATCTATTGAAAGTTAAGAAAAACCCTTGAATCTTTGTAAAAGTTAATGTGTGCGTTTCAAATATGATACTAACGAGTTTTCGGGAGTGTAAATATATAAATTGTAACTGTGACTTAAACGTGGTGAACTTTGTGATGTGTAGTGTATGCGTTCGTTACCTATGAGGTGCGGGTTGTGCGGCAGGTTGATGGCGCGGTGCGGCGGCGGCCCGGCGTACGGCGGGGACTGCGCGCCCAGACCAGACCCGTACATGTTTTGCTACAAAGTGTCAATGATTTTACTATATATGAATATTTGTTATTATTTATATATGCTTCAGTTATCGAAATTTAATTAAATTACGGATATTTACTGGAATATGAATGAATCTTTTGTTTATTTTAATTCAATAATACACACACTTAATAATTACAAAATACAATTACTTAAAAACACTTTCCCGTCAATACTAAAGTTTCAATGGTTTTTTTATAGATTAATTATAATTATTTATTTATGGACCTTTTATCACAACTAAATAAACATTACGGATGTTTACTGTAATATTAATGTACATTTTTATCGTTTATTTTAATTTGGTAAACTTGGTAGTTGTTTTATTTCACACCTTCCCGTTAATACTAAAGTCTTCAAGACTTGGTTGTAAGTATGTGTAATTAAGCTCTGCCTTAAGAAAATATACAGGGGTTTTTTCCTACCTAACCTAACTACATGTAGCAGTGACTATTTAGTAATAATAATATCCGCAGACTCACCTGGTGGTAGACGTGCGCGTGCGGCGGGCGGTGCGGCTGCGAGTGCGAGTGCGAGTGCGCGTGCGAGTAGTGCTGTGCTCCCGGCGTCGCCTCCATGCTCTGCAAGATAGCCAGTAATTAACATTTTTAATTCATCGTTTCGAATAATTTGGTAACATATATTATTTGTGTTTATAGAACTGTTCGTCAATACCTATTTATGGAAATGTGTATGGGTGTGTATCTTTGTGTTTGCTATCATAAATTCATTAACTTCTTTCCTAGTATTCAAAATTCTATTCACTACGAATTTTTACATATTTCAAATAATTAAAATAGCCTTAATCTCCATTGATGAACAACTTGCTTTATATTCGGTTCTATAATAAAAAAAAATCTTATTTACTAATTGTAAAACAAAAACTGCATGTAAGAAACGTCGCCATCGTTTACAGTTCTAGCTTTCAAAACGCAGCCATATTTATTAGGCAATTGACAAAAGTCACTTTTACACTCTATTCTAATATATTTATTCATTTTCTGTACTATATATTTTTTTCGTATGTGTATGCAAGAAAGTTATGATTAATAAAGGTTATGGGACAAAGATTAGTAAAAATATTACAAAATGTACGTCTGTCTGAAATCTGAAAATTAATGACAATTCAAATCGTTTAACTCAACTCCAAACCTCAATTGAAAAATTGACTCACCCCATTCCGCGGGTGCGGCTGATGGGTTTGGTGTGGTATCTGGTGCGGCTGGTCGGGCGGCCGGTAGTGCTTGGGCTTGGGCGGGGGGACGGGCTTGTATGGCGGAGCTCGACCGCTGTAGTCCGCTTGGGAGGCTGAGTTGGTACGCGCACTGGTATATCAAAAAACATTTACATCTATATTTAAGTTTTTTTAATCTTCTTTTTGGGTTTTTAATGTTTTAGAAATTTTGTTGGTAAAACATTATTATTATTTGGTTTTAAGAGTATCTGAAAAAAATTAATTTTAATTATTATAGGGCCCGTTATTATTATTTATAGTGATAAATAAAAAAAGAAGTAAAAATATCAGGTGTTAATAATTGAAATGATGAATGTATGTATGTATTTCCAACACGTATAAATTGTATTAAATATGGATATATAAAAAAAGCTTACCTATATTTGGCATGATCATTAGTCGGAACATTTGGTAGCGACGGTCCTCTGGCGTGCATCGGTGTGGTCGGCACGTTAGGGGCGTTAAGAGAATTCTGAGCGATGTGAGAATTCTGAGCAATGTGAGAATTCTGAGCAATGTGAGAATTCTGAGCGATATGAGAATTCTGAGCGATGTGAGAATTCTGCGCGATATGAGAATTCTGAGTATTGTGAGAATTTTGAGTGATGTGAGAATTTTGCGCACTATGTGCGTTTTGCGCGTGCGGACTGTTGCCGTTCATCGGCGGTGGTCGAGTCTGTGGGCTGCGGTAGTTATCTTGAGGTCTGTGAATAGTTTTTTTGTGATAAAATAATATTATGTATGTACATCTGTATGTAATATATATGTGTATAATGTAAGACGTAGTTTGTATATACAATTAACTCGATATAATTATTGTAAGATAATATTGAATACTATCTATTAATATCTTAATTAAGATGTTTTTTATGCACACAAAAATAGTGGCTACGTTTAAAATATGTATTTTTATAATACCTATAGGTTCGGAAAATATCTTATGTTTATTCAATTTTTGTCACTTTATTTAAATTATTACTTTCAGTTGTTTGAATAGATTATAAAGATATAACTGGCAATAAACTAATCCTCCGAAGGCATTAAAAGTGATGTTATCTGATTCTTTGATAAATCTAACAATGGGTTAGCGAGAAGAGGATTAAGAGTCAGTCCGGGCTGTTAAATTCCAAATTTTATTGTTTTAGACGTTTTGAAGAAAAATAATAATAATTTACACAATGCCAGGTAATTGATGTAATTGTTTAAAAAAGTAAAAATATATTGTTATTTTAAGTCTATATTTTACGATTTGGTATCTGAGATTCATTTTCCAATCATAACCATGTATAAAGTTAAGTAAGTAAGAAATGGTTTACTTGATTTAACCCGAATTTAAGATAGATAGGCTGCTAATAATTATAAAAAAAATATTTTTGTGAATTACATTTGTAAGTTTTACATCTCATACTCGTAATTGATATAAAACAACTCTGTATCTTGGTAACAGTTATCTTAGCAACCATACGAAAGCTGTGAGTTTGTTAAAAATAAAGCACTGACGGTAAAATAACAATTACTTAAGTAAATCTTTATGAAAGTCCGAGAATAAAACTTATAAGTGTAATTCTCGTCTTACCCGTATTAAAAAAATTTACACTCGTACAAACATAAACACAAACTTACAACTAAAATAAACGTCAACACTTAAAATAAGATTAATATTGATACATAAAGGCACACTAAAAATCGGTCTAGAGAAAAAAAAAACTAGGGCACTTTTCAGAATAAAACCTACACTAATTACACATATATACACATTCACCAATAACAATTTATGTACCAAACTTAGAATTATCACAAACACTGACACATTCATAATATCATGTTAACTAAAGACTAAAACCCCAGCGATAACATAACATAATGTTGGGCTGGAGGTGTTCTATATTTGGCGATCGACTCTTAATTAAGGTCCTTGAAATTAGAGGTTCTGTAAGTCTAACACATTACATTCCACATAAAGATCAGGTTTCTTAAACTTATAAAATAAATATTTGAGCGCCACTGATCTCACGCCTCGTACTTTTCACGGGACGCATAAGTTTAGTTTACTCTTACCTCGTAATAAATTATATACAGCCATAGATAAAGATAATCAAATAAAAAAAAAAGTTGTATGCGGAATGTAGTGTTATAGAACCTCCCATTTGAAGGAACTTAATTAAAAGTCGAACACCCTGTATAGGTAGTCACTAACCTGTAGGCGGCATCGGGCGGGCGCGTGTAGTCTAGCGAGTTGTGCTCGTGGGTTCTCTGCGGGCTGTGCGCGGGGTTGGGGGGCGCGTCCAGCTTACTGGAGGGGGGGACGTATTGTGTATTGGTTCGTGGTGATAGTTATTGGGTATTATAATATTTGAGCTTAAGTTAAATGTGTTGGGTGACAATGTTGAAGTTTTTGGGTACAGCTTGGGTGTCATTGATGTTATTATTTTTCTACGCTGTATACAATATTGCACAGGATAATAATTAATTAAATTCAAGTTAATACTTTATTTTTTATTGGAATATTAATTTGAAAATAGCTTGACTGTTCAATTAATTATAATAACATAATTTTTATTTACCAGAAAAATTATAAACTATTTATTATTTTTAGTAAAATATTTTATTTCATAATAAAAATAAATCACAGGTTAAGTCACACTTACGTAGTAGGAGGTGCGACTTTGAGGTCATCTGGTGCATTCGGCGGTAAACGACATGAGCCCATGGAGTTGTTGTTGGAAGTGTTACCACTGTAGTCGTAGGGCGGAGTACCATCGTATGAGTTTTGCTGTTGACATAAAATAATTATGTAAAATCTCTTAAATGATACTTTTTAATTAAAATTAGGAACCAGCTTGCCACGGATAAAAAAATTGCCGAAAAAAGTCATTTCATAGGCAAAAATAGTCAACATTTCTCATTAAATGGTGAGCAAAGTACATATAATTGGTTGCTGATAAGTAATAATGTGTCAACCCAGTCAAATTCGGAGATATTGATGTATTTTTACTGCATCGCCTATTTAACATTATTAAAAAAATGAAGTCATATAAAATAAATAAGTACGGAAAAAAGTTTCTTAATTAGTTCGAATTTCAAGTGAGTTATATATTTTGCAATTTATACAATAACCTCAAATATATGAAAAACTTTTTATTAGATAATATATTCAATATATTAGTCTGAATTTAATTCATTATCAAAAAAATAAAAGAAAAGATGGATATACACTTCTTCAAACAAATTTGTTAAAAATGAGTTTGACATCTTTAGACGCCATTTTCTCAAAACACAGTATTGCTTATCGTCCAATTATGATAAAAAATTTATCATTTTGATCAAAACCATACTAAATCAATTTAGTTACAGCTACTAAATTAGTTTCAAAAATTAAATTTCAAACTGATAATGACTGATAAAGACCTTAAAGTGATTGGTGAACGAATGTATGTAAGCGTATAATTACCGGGTTGTTGGGATGCCTGTGCCTGTCCAAGGAGCCCTGCCCGTGAGCCGGTCTCGCGCTGTACGTAGCTGTATCTTCGCTATTCTCTTTCGGTGGACCGAACAATCGTTCTTGGGCACTCGGACGACCCTGAATGATGAATAGAATGAATGAAAAGGATCGAATGGAATTGAAAAGGAAAACAACGCACATTTATTAGACGCAGTTCTTAAGAACGTCGTCAAAAGTGGTCGGAATTCTGGGTGGTAATATCCAAGGTAATAACATATCTATGGTTATAGCTTATATTTGTGAAAAGGTAACTAATCAACTAATTGAAAGTTCTGAATTCGTAGCGTACTCATATTTTTTAAAAGGTTTTTTAAATAATTTCTTAAACGATTTTGAAAATTCACCTTTTATTCGAAAGGGTACTTTATTGGACCCAACCATTTTTTTCAAAACTGAAAAATAACTGGAATTAAAGTATTTTGCTTTTAAAGTCGGTTTAGTTTTTGCAAGTCTTAATTAGTATTATGGTAATTAAAAGCGTTATTACCGTGGGGTTGTGTCGGAGGCCGTGCGGCCGGCTGGGCGGCGGCGCCGGCAGCAGCACGCCGCCCGCCGGCCGCGACACCGGCGCCGTGCGCGGCGGCAGCTCCGGCACTGCGGGAGGGGGAACACTTTTGTTTCAAGTATTTAGCTTTTTCTATAATTACACTATTTATAAAAATATGGTAATTTTCCTAATTTTTTTTTTCTTATAGTATGGCGTGCATCCGCGCTACTCATGCGCAAAATATTCTGCCAATGTCACATATGTTGAAGAAGACACGAAGGAGTCCAAACAGTTATAAAAAAATTTGAAAATAAATAATTCATTGAATTATGTTAAGCATTAACTTTTTAAATGTTAATTAAATATAAAATAATTTTGACCTAGCTTGTTTCTTATCACAAATAAAATTTAAATAAAAAATTAGATTAAATAATGGACCTTATTATAAAACTAGTTACGTTATTTTGCGTTACCCCGGTGACATAATTAAAGTATTAGTACCGAATTCAAATATTGAATGTTGTGACAAATGTTTATTATTTGTACATATAAAAGTCGAACGCCCATATATCTTTAAGTCGATACTCTCTTAGCATGTAACATTTATGTTAGTCGATATCATACATTCTTAACACATTAACATCCGTCCAGCAAATTTAAAATGCTTACCAGTTCCATACAAAGGCGAGTGTGGTGGTGAGTGAGTCATCGGAGTGCACTGGTAGGGAGGTGCTTCACTCGTCGGAGGCATATTCTGGTTGTGATTGCCGTTGCTTTGCGGGCCGTTACCATTCGCAAACCCGTATTTGCTATCGTAGCCACCTTGCTGTTTTAGCAAAATGTTCTTTAATATGATAGTCTAGGTTACAATATTTAAAAACACAAACGAAGCTCTAAATAACATTAAAAACCCATTGGCTTTTTAGTAGTCTTACATTTTTTCTTTATATATCGATTAAGCTCTTAGGATGTATCGATGATATTTTAAGTACAATTAGCTATACTTTTACAACAATAATAATAATTGTAAAAGAAACCATACTAAATAAAATAATAAACTTTATAGTGTAGTATTTACGGCGAAAATTATATTTAAAAATCGTCACTGTTCTATTTTATTTATAAGACGTTTTGATAATATAATTTATCAAACATTGGTAATACCTATTTTATTTGAAGATTATAAATTGCATATATAGCTTATTGTACCAAATGATTTGTATGTAATGAGTTAATTACCGAATATGGAGGGGGCACCGCGTCGGCCATTTGGTTGATATCATCGTCACGGTCCATGTTATCTTGAGTGGTCGCTATGGACGGGTCAGAAGAGGATTTCACCAGTCTCGGTGCTGGCGGACTCACTTCCAAGTCACTCTCAGGACTAGAGGCGTACGATAATCTGTTCTCCGAACTCGAGGACATCGAGAATAAAAAGTCGTCGGACAGCGGTTCTGGCCTCTGTGTCCGCCATTTTGTTTAGCGTCCATTTTGTTTCCATTTTTGAGCAGCGGCGTCGAGGGTGGGTATGGAATGGGGTGATAAGACAAGACAAATGAATGATTGCTCAAAAAATTTTACAGAAACTAAAATCACGTTTAGCGTCTGTGAATGATTAATGCAAGGTTCACTCAGAAATCGACATTCAAATAACATTGTTTTTATTACATAATATATTATCTTTCTGAATATAAATAAAAGGCTTTATTTGAATGTTTATTTATAATTATTGTCAAACGTGGTATTTTACACTGAAAACTGTTGGTATTTACAAAAATATTCACACAAATATAATAATTTAAATCAATTATTGTATTTTTAAGGCGATAAAATTAGAAAACACAACATAAAATTTTATTAGTTTTACTATGAAGCGAAAAACAAGCACACAATACATTTCATAACGTCAATGTTAAATGCTTCTTGAATTACCAATAAATAAATATGAAAGCAACAAAAATATACATACATGCAAATAATAATGATAAAATCTAGTTAGTCTAATGGTAACTTTCTATGTTAGAGATAATTTAAGTGCTCATGTGAGTAACATTGAATCTAAACATAACCTAAATGTTGTTCAGACACAGGCTTATCTAACAAAATAGAATCCCTCTCGACTTCAATCTCTTCTTCCTTTCCAAATTTATCCAATTCATCTAACTTCAGAGTTGGCAGGGAGAGATTTTTAACTTTATTGAGAGATCTTTCAGATACTGTGGGAAGAGTTCGAGATTCACTGTATCTAACGAGATTATTAACAGGTTTCTCATTGCATTTACAATTTGGGATAAGACATATTTTTTTCAAAGATTTATCTAATATAGGTTTAGGCATCTCCTTTTGGAGACGTGCCTTCCATTCTGGTACATCAGTAGACTTTCTAGAATCGTCTTGGAAAAACATGGACGCTGGTCTAAATTGTTCCGTGACGGGAACAACTGAAGTCGGTCGTTGTATATTTGGTAACGGGGATTTTGTTGACGTTTCTAGAACACTATATGGTCTAAAAGATTGGGGACCATTGCTCTTGTTGAAAATTTGAGACAATTCAGGACTTATCCTAGAGGTCTGCAATCTAGGATTAAGTTTTGATCTCTGGTAGAATTGCTGTCTTTCATCATACTGGTTACTCATAGGTCTATTTCTGTTAGGGTACTGTTTAGGCATACTATGTATGTTATTCGGCATGCAAGGAATTGTTTCTGAGTAGTAGTAAGGTACAACACGATTTCTGTTAGCATCGTAAACGTCATGGCGATTTATGATTTTAGTGTTAGAGTTTGATGGAGACATGTTCATGCGGGCGGGTTTTTGAGGTGAAGGTGGATAGTAGTTGATGGGATAAGATATAGGATAGAAGGCTGGGTAGGGGGATGGAGGCTGAGGAAAGTATATATCCGACACCATTTCAACGTGCTACACCGCCGCAAGACAGAACAGAAAGAAATTGGTTAATATGCCTTGTACATAAATATATGTAACTAGAAATATGGGTGCGACATAATATTATAAAATAAACAGTTTTATTAAAAAATATAATTTATATTGATATTTTAGGTTTAGTTAGTATATTTATTGTCGTTTCCATATTTCTGTATAGGGTTACATAGAGAGCATATAAAGTATACCAAATGCACCCAATACCTTCACCAAGCTAATACCTCGAGCATGATTCATTGAAGGATCGAAATTCTACTATGTTCTTTAAAAGTATTTAAATAAGTACATCCCTTTCTCAGGACACAATTACAATTGGACATATTGGCTATACATGACATCAATCACCAAGCATTACCGCGACACGTAATATTATTATCAGTTAAATATGATTTTTTGTGTCATTTTATATGGCCTAATAAAAGTGGGCGTTAGACCCACGATTTGACCATCCCCATCACCTATTTCGCACATAACCAATAACAAAAAGAACGATTAGAACTGATAACAGCTTCCTATTTATAACTTCCAACACCATGAAACTCACCTTGGTCTCAGAAACCCATAGCTGTTGCTGCTGGGTCCTCTGTATGAGGTCACAGAGCTTGCTGAACCATGTGTTTTGGTTGGCTTCACTGAGGGTGATGGTGTGAGTGAACACGTGACCCCATACTCGCTCCATGTGTTGACATTGTTCTAAGAGCTTCTTGGACGACTTGTGAGCTGATCTTGAAAGTTATAATTAATATATTTTTTACATCTGATGTGAAACAATTTGTTACGTCTTTTATTATTTACTATCCCTATTCCCTATATACTTCCGTATAAGTACGCCTATTAAAAAGTGCCCTCCTAATGTTAACAGTTCAAAATACAAGGAATTATACATTTTATTGGCAATTACATTTGAGTTATTTGAAACATTTAAGTACAGACATGTCGAAATTAGTCAAACTAAATTAATGTTTTAGTTGAAATCTAGGTATCAAATCTTTTCCAGCTTGTAAAACTCCAATTCGATATTGTAACTCTATAAAGTTTTTAGACAATAGAAAAGTATTCGTTTCTGTAAATGAAAAATAAAAAATACTTGAAAACTTATTACTTACTTGGGCAAGCCACTTCTAAGCTGCTTGATGATGTGCTTGCTATCTGCCTTCATGAAAATGACGATGGGGTAAAACTGGGCATAGTTAAGCCTGTCCACGGCATTAGGTGTGATATCCAGTAAGGCGTGTTTCCCTCTCTCCATAATGCTTCTGATGCTGGATAAGCGGATGATACCTGTTGATTTGGTTTTACTATCTTCAAGTGTGCTGTCCATCTCTGGAACAAAGATTGTTTAATATATTATTTGTGACCTGTACCAAAAATCGAACACTTTCCATACAAACTCTTGAAAACAAAACGTAGGAGATATAAACTAAAGCGATTACCACCAAAAAAGGAGAACAATAACGTTTTCAAATAACCTTAAAGCTGAAAGCACTTATCATCATTATGATCACTGATAAACTAACTGCGAAGTTGCGACTTCCCCTCCCCAGAACATACAATTGATTCACGTTTTATGAAATATACTTACTGGGCGAAGCGAACTTGTCAGGGCTTTCGGACAGGAGTCGCTCCCTGGCGATGTCCGCCACCGCGCCCAGGACGATCACTGGCCGGACGAACCCTGGCTGCTTTAGTACCACACGTTCGTATGCTGGGAACTTGCTTATGCTGTCTGATAGTACCACTTCGTCCCAATGTTCCTGGAAATTAGGTTTAATCGTGAAGCAATATTTGTATAGCATATTCTCCTTCCAGAACAGCACTTTGCTATTATTTGACTAATTTATTTAAAAAAATATTAGATCTTATTTAGAGATTGTTAAAAAAAGATATCTTGTTCTTAATATCGATATTACGAATCCAATGGCAACTATATAAAGGTAAAAAAAATAACATGTCACTATATTTAATGCAGATGATTAAAACAGTTTAAATTTAGGGATTTTTTTTTATACATAACTTGTTTTTGTTTTAAATGCATAACTTTTAGGTAAGCCATAAATACGCAAATTAATAATCAATGTTATATAAGTGAGTAAAATACCTTTCCTAAGCTCTTGCTGCGTCTATGCGTTGAACGTCTTCGTCTGAAGAAATTGTGTTTCACGTCATTCCCAGACATTTCCTTCTTAGTAGCATTGAACTGAGCAGTCGCTAGTTCTTCCGCGCGAGCTTTGTTTGGTATTGTGCCTTTTTGGACCTCTTGGTTATTACGACCTAAAGAAAAAAAATATTAGATTTGTTACATTAGATTCAATCTGATGTATGTAAATGGATTTAATGATATTTTTTTTTTTATTTCCACGATTAGAATCGATTTTAGATAAGAAAAATCGGTCTCTTAGTTGTGGTTAAATTAAGAGTGATAACTTTTTTATTTATATATTTTATATTCTCACCTATCCGGTACACATGCCAAGCGCCAACAGTTCCATTATGGAGAGTATCAAGCACGTGGAAGACATCTCCACAGCGGAAAGACATCTCGCCTTCAGTTGGCTCCGTGTAGTGGAAATGTGTCTTGATGTGGAATGAGTCACCAGCTAAAAATTAGTATTATAACTAGTTTATCAACCGACTTCAGAAAAGAAAAAGGTTCTCGATTTGAAGCCTATTTTTTGGTGTTTGTTACCTCATAGCTCTGTTGCTTATTAACTAATTTTATACATTCTTCTTTGTTTGAAAGAATATGCCAAAGAAATTTCATCGAAATCAGAATGTAATTTGATTTTTAAATTAACTGGTATAAGTGTGATAAGTAAACGAAATTGCTTATTTTGCTTTGGAAGTTGGTCTCTTTTTTATAAAATTCTTAGTTACTTATATTTAACAGTCGAAATAGAAGCGTAAACGTAAATATCAATACTTAAACTTTCTTGCTGGTTCTTAAGTACCAGTACCTATTTACTAATTAAAAGAGGATATGCAAAATGATAAAAAAATGAAATATTTTGGGCTGAAATTTCTTGAGTTTAAAATGCAAATTTACTCACGCATTTGCCCACTAGCCACTGCATTGTATTCGTCTGGTGAATGCTGTACTATAAGATCTATCCTTTCTTGTAAGCTCAGCAGAAATAGAACTGCTTCTTCTCGAGTCACACCTTTCATCTCCATATCATTCACCTAAAAGGATAAATTATTAGTGGCAAGAAATATAATGTTATATAATTTTTTAGTTCTTCTCTTTACATTGCTCTAATTTGTGTCTATTTTTAAACGACTTCCAAAATGGATTTTTAATAATAGTACCTTAATCATTTTTGTCAATTAAGGATTGAATGAAAACTTCCATGCGACATCGCATCGTGGCGTTTTCACGTCGCTTCGTAATTTTCTACGATAATAACCCATAACACTCAACGGCCCCCATTAAGATCTCATGACCTTGTGTCGGGTATCCGGAAACATTCACAACACTAACACAATCACCCAGACCACGACAAACATCTGTATGGCCAATACACACGTTTGCAGTGAGCGGGGATCGAACCCGCGACCGTTAACGCTTTAGTCAGTTGCAGTTACCATTGCGCCAACGCGTCTGTCATTAATTGTTAACTCAATGTAAATTATACTGTTTATTTCCAAAATATAAATTACAAGCAATTCCGTATATAAAAGATTCGGTGAAAAGTATTTATTTGAAAATGCAGTCCATTAACAATCCACTGAATACACGTACATATGTAATTATGCACCTAAAATTGTACCTTGAGAATTTTATCAGCTGGCTGGAGCCCCTGTAGCGCAGCGGGGCTGGTCGGCTGAACTCCAGATACAAAGACACCAGATCGATTCCCACCACACAACCGAAGTCCCACTGAACCTTCTTTTTGGAAACTTATTAATCTCGGTTCACTCCTGTCAAAAAGTAAGCGATTTTAAATAACATAGTGAAATTTCGTTTCCAACAAACTTAAGAGAGGTTATACTTACGGTGGTTTATTTCTTTGATTGGTCATTCCATCTTCTTCGTAAAGTTGTCTTCGACTGCTATAATAATCTGAAAATCAAAATCATATAAATACAAATGTATATATTTCAAAACCAAAAGATTTCTACTATTTTTTCCGTCGTTAAGTCGGATGACACCTAAAAAGTCATCTGCAGTGATTTCAGGTGCTTTCCGTTAAACTGTTATATATGTTTAACAAATAACAACCAACTCAATGGACAAAACTAAGTATTATTGAAAAAACTTAATGGATGCAACATTACGTTTAATTCTCAAAAAACATAAACAATACTGACTTTTTTAGATCTTACCATCATTCCTAGGTGGTGGTGGTCTTGGTGGCTGTTCGTCGTGTACTCCTCGCCTATTGTCGGCTCCTCGCACTGGTGCGGCTACATATAAGTTTTGCCCACTGCTAGAGTATGGGGAGGACATTGTATCCCCACTGTTTGGGTAAGTTGTATGGGGTGTCGCTTCTGAAGGTACAAAAAAAAAGCTTTCGTTATGGTCGAAATTATATATATGCATATGTTCCTTAATAAAATTTACTTCTAAGGATCCTGATTTTATTTATTCCAAGAGAAGAAAATATAAAATTCACCTTTTCGTTTTTTATAGCAGTATATATGAGTAGTATTTATTTACAAACACACAAATATGTATCTGGCATACATTACATACATATAAAACATTAAATTAGTATAATTAAGTATGAAGTAATTTTGAAATACCTTAGCAGCAAACTTAGGATTACTCAACATACCTAAACTACTATAATTATTCTGGTAATTGCCATTCGTGACTGTCTCCTCCCTGATGAGTTCTCTAGTTATGACCAGGCTCAGACGATCTTTACAAGACTCCACAAGTTTCTTGGCTTCCTTTAAGGTCATGGCATCTGTCACTGCGGTGTTATTGATTCGAGTTATGACGTCTCCTTCGCAAAGACCTTGTCCAGCTTGGTTTAACTGTTCCCTTGCCCTCATCGTCAACTCTTTCACATAGATTTTACATCCTAGGACTATACCAAAATCTGAAACAAAACATATTAATTAATTATATTTTGAGGTTAATGATAAAAGCTAAGACGAGATGGTCTATTGGATAGAACGCGTGGATCGCCATTAAAATTCGGGTTAGCAGCTCTTAGTTGCAGCATTTACCTGTCAGTCAAAATAAAATAAATTCAACCTGTCAGAAACTTATAAAAATTTTGTCGTTTTAAAGAGGAAGATCGGTAACATTAAAAAAAATAATAACAACATTGGATAGGAAATGGTTTGGTTTTTGATTTAATAATTTCCAATTTATATATGTAAGTATTCGCCAGTCCCGTATAAACCTTCAAAAAATAGATGAGAAGCGGGGTATATGTGTGTTAAGTACTAACCTTCCTTCTTCCCATTCCTCGTGAGCGCGAGTTTAATTGTGGTTGGTGCTGTGGGCGGTGGTGCTGGCGCTCGCCTTCTCACCACCAGAGATACCGTCGCGCCTGACTCTCGTAATACTTGAACTGCTCGTGCGTACTCCACGTTCTCTAATGGTACTCCGTTCACTGACACTATTCTGTCGTTTACTCTGAAATTTTAATTGTCAAATGCTAGATAATGTATGTAATAGAGGAGTAATTTGATAGAAACAATTAAATCGAGCATCAAAAAGGTAAGAGCATTATTTTATCACCTTTCGAGATAACACTTTCTTCTTATAACACTTTAAAAATGTATAAAATTTTACTTACTGTAATTTATCTTCCGCTGGCCCTCCTCTCAAGACATCAGAGACAGCGATGGAAGGGTCGCCGCTGGCGAAGTGTGGGTTGTCCCTGCCGCCAGACACGGCGATACCGAAACCGTATCCAGGGACTCTGTTTAGTCGAACTCTGTGTGTTTCCCACCCAGAGTTACGTTCCGCCGTCTGGAAAGAAAAAAAAACTTAATATTTAAGGAAAAAAAATTATAAATGAAATAATATTTCTATTCATAAGTATCAAGTTTGTATTGACATCTCTTTCAACTTCGTTGACATGCTTTTAATGTAAGTTTTTTTAGTAATCAAATAAACCCTATATTCTGATTTAAAGTAAAAAAAAAACATAAGAGATCCCATACAAATTACAAAGCCATCCACTAATTTTTCATTACGAATAAACTCTCTTTTGTTTTTCCAACCTGGGAATCTCTAGAAAAATGGTGGCAACGTTATGAAAAGTCGTTCAACATACGTGTCAAAGGTTTTCTAGGACATAACAGTGTAATTAGAACTAGATGAGGATGATTTTCACAATGTTTCATGGTGAACTGCAGAAACAAAGGAACGGGTTATCGCTACAAAGGATACTCGACGTATGCATTTTTATATTCCAACTTCTCACTTTACAGTGGAACGAAGAACAGCTATTTAGTAATTAATTCAAGTGTACCTGTGAAACGTAAAACCTATTTTCTAATTTTTTTTTATTTGCTAACATAAGCTGTTACCTTGCAATTACATACCACTTAGTTCCCGCGACTCTTTATATACTCTTCATATCCCATTTGACCCCCTTTAAATTTTATTATCGTCATAAAAAGTAGCTTATGTCTTTCTCCAAGGTCTATACTATCTCTATTAATTCATTAAAATACAATCAAAATACATCAAGCATGAAAACGTAATAATCAAACAGACCGACAGACAGAGATACTTTTGCAATTATAATATTAATATGGATCATCTCCCTCAATAAAGGCTATCTAAAGCAAACAGTTTTAATAATTTCAAATAGGTCTAATAGATAGAAATTTAAGATTTCAAACTTTTGAGCTGCATTTATATCACGAAGAATAGATATAGGTAGAAAGCGTTTTATCTGACAATAGTAACTAATAGCAAAATAACTTAGTACCAGATCTTTTGGACATTAGCGTTCAATAGCCGACCTCGATACATTCGCAAAAGATAAAGCGGAGTATTGCATAAAAAACCCTTTGTTAATATCTCAGCCGGACGGCCATATCATCGATTGCGTAACCTCGTAATCTGGTTAGCAATCCTATTACATTCCAGCTATGCAATAAATATAGTTACTACAACAATGCCTACGACAAATTTTAGATATGGTGTTTTGAATTTGTCTTTTATACCTTATAATTGTTAAAATCGTCAGTCAAGTTTCTTTGTCTGAGCAAACTAAGCTCAAAATCATATTACGAATACAAATCCATTACTTGTAGGTCATTCACAAGCTGACCTAGCTAAGAATACTGGCAATATTATTTCGCTCTAGGAAACAATGTTATACTGTGTAATTGTTTAATCATAATTCCAGGACAAAGAGATGTCTTAAATCCCACGGTTAGTATAGCCATTGGTATTACTTATTGCCAAAGATGACCTTTGACTATCGTATTAACCGTAGTATTAGTTCGTTTCAAATTTTTGTGCTTTTTTAAGGACTCTTATCTACTTCAAGGTCTGTTGTAAACACGGATATTATCTTTATTTTTACACGTTTAATTAGATTTAGTTACATTAATGTAATCCTTAGAAAAAACTGTGTGTAATGAATTTTTGAACGGGTTCCTTGTTTAGAAAAATTTCTATAGAAATGGGATACACCTAAGATAAGTTACTTTGCCCATATAATTTACTTATAGTGTTGTAAGAGATCAAATCAAATCAAAGAAATGCCAGCGAATACCATAGGGACAATAGCCATAGTTCCAGTAACTCCGATAAGAAATCCATCAAAATTCTTAACATCAGCAGTCCATTGTTATGCATTTGAATGTATTACATGACTAATACTATGAGACTTCAATCAAGATTTACTATGAATAGATACTAAAAGCTTGAGTGAACTAGCGAAGACGTATCTACAGGAACAATGTATCTTTCAATAAATTGATTTGTAACTAAAATTATGATTATCAGCATTTTAGAGATTGCTTTTCATAACTATCCGCTTCAGTTTTTTATTGTCTTAGACTTTTACATCCCAGTTTCATTCAATTAATCGTAACGAACAGAGACATAATTATTAATCTTAAGATTTTAAAATTAAAATAAATGACGTGGAATTATTTTTCTCGATTCTAATCTATTTTCCAGTGATACATTTTAATATTGTAATAACGTCGATTTTATTCAATATTTCTTAGATTTCCGGTCATTGAATATTAAAACCACAATGTGTATTGAATGATAACACAATAGTACTTCCGCCTATAAGGTTTTAAAATCGTAAACATGAAAAAATGGTTTAATACAGAAGACTATAAAAGGACATTTTCTCCTCCAAAAAGAAAACTTGAAATCTTTTGACACGATTGATGTAACTCATCTTAGAATTTCTTTTGAGATATGCAGATGTTTAAGAGTTGGCCCGCAGCGTAGCTTGCTGTTGAAGATATATTAAAAAAATGTACGAATTGGATAGCATGAGCTTAAGTATCCACATATTAAATGCACTGTGGCATTTCAGTTCATTCATTTACATTATGTTAATCGACGAATTATACACAGTGAGAAACTTATTTTTTTAGATAACAGGAAGGAAATTGAGAAATTGAACTATGCCCAAGAACATTCTATTTCACCCTGGCTCAATCGCGCTTTATATCGAAATTTATTTATAAGACCGTTGATGCTATGAATTTAGAACATTTTTTGGGCGACTTTAGCAAGTAAAACCCAAAAGTAATAGCTCAGTACGGCCAATATTGATATATATCGAGATATTAAAACAATAAAGTATTTATGTCAATTGAACAAAATTTACTGTATTATATTGTACATATGATAATGAGTTATTTTACGATTTCCTTTTGTTAAGTATCTTATAATTATTGCCTAAGATTTTACATCCTTTTGCGAGGCGTTCTAAAACCAGTCACTCAGCAGAATTGATGACCTAAACTTATTCTCATGGTCAGGTTGTAATGGGTGTAATCATAAATGATTATACGAATAATTTGCTATGTATAAACTTTAAGAACGAAATTTTTATTCCGGATAATTTACAAATGGGAATAAAAAAGAGATTTTGGCATAAATAAAATAGTCTGTATTCAAGGTTGCTCAGAGAGAACCTATGCGAACTAAAAGCCATAAACCATAGAATTGAATTGAATTGAGAACCTATGCGTATGCTTAATCATTTGATCTTTGAGAAGACGATTTGTATAGCGGTAAAACCCTGAGAAATAATATCAGAGAGGCTAACCCGAAGAGGGCGCGGGCATGATGCATGAAAGGCGGCATTTATAGGAGATGGTAAACCCACATATATACATTTGGTGAATAGAAACTTTATATAATCTTACATCTACCGAGGTCAAATATTTCTCCTCCAGTTTTCTACTACTGTAATACAAAATTTCGTACTATATTCCGATATGAGTCAGTAAGATTATAGGAATAATAGATCCTTTATAAGTATCCGTAGGCAGCGTGAGTATATTTCCGTAGATTATGTTGTATCAATGTCCTTATCAAGTTCACATGAACTTTAGCTTCAGTATTCGTGAGCTCACGAGTGCTAGTTTAACATTATGTATAGTAAAATCTTAATGCCGTTTTGTTCATAATGATACTATTACCTACTTTTGCACTTGAAAGCCACAGTGACGCAATTTTTTGCACAGACATGCTTCTCACGTAAGAAGAGAAACATGAATGATATTTGGATGCTGATAAGCAATAATGTCACAACTAACAAAAAGTCGAATTAGGAGATATTGATATTTTCTGATAATACGTCATGCAAGTATTTAACATAGTTCAATCATTTTTAAATAATTTAAACGAAATTAGTACAGAAAAAAGGTACTTAATTGTTTCGCTGAATGAGCACACTTAAATATTTTGTAATATGCTATAATCCAATATATTTGAAAAACTTATCATTAGATAAAACTTCTTATTTTACCAAATGAATTTTTTATTCATTATACCTTTTATCAAAATAGAAAAGAGAAGAGTTTTCAAACTAATTCGTTAAGAATATGTTTGACATCGAAATAAAACTATTTTAAACAGCCATTTTCTCAAAATGATATGGCTTGACATAGTATTGCTTACAGCGTCCATTTAGACATGCGTGCATGCGTGTGTATGTGCGACCATATATGCGTGCGTGCTTGCATTCACACTTATATGCGTGTCCACTATTTTGCACAAACAGTTTTTACACGCAAGATGCTGTGTACATATGTATGCATGTATGCGTACACGTATGCATGCGTTCATCCATTTGCGGTACCTATGCTACTATGTCGGCGCCATTTCATTATTAAATATTTTACGTGTGAATATCTACTGTTACATAATTTTATTGGTTGTTTTTATGACGTTTATTATTATAAGACTAATTGCATTTCTAGGCGTTTCTGTATAGTAATACGTCTACTGAGATTACCAACAAAGTATTATAAGTATGAAAATATTCATATTTAAATCTACAAAACAATTTATGAAACATAATATTTTTATTGAGCGTTACTATACACATCATATATTTACTTGAATATTCGATTAATCATAACTTGTACATAACTGTATTGCTCTATTATATGCTACACTACCAAAAACTAATCGTATTACAACGCAAACGCCACTAATGGGGTCACGAAAGGGATTTTTCAAGTTGTCATAGATTCCAGTATTTTTGCCAACATGGGAAAGAAAATAATTGTAATTTGTATATTTTCACAATGTATTTGGATAATATTGTTTTTTAGACAGTTCATACTTTAAAGTGGATATCTTTAAGTAGTTTTCAATTTTTTTTAAGTTTTTTTTACTTTTAGTTAAGTTAACTAAAAGTAAAAAAAAATCGTTTTAAAGTGACCGTGAAAAATCGATTTTTAACAGCATAATAAATGCAGAAGCCATAGCAGCATGAATAGATTAAATTAGTGTGAGAAAGGACAAGGAATCGATTGTTACATCAGAAAACTCGATTAGTGTCCTACTAGGTACTAATGTATCGATGTCCATATTTTGTTTCTGATGTTTAAAGTATTTTTCGAATCACTACACCAGCCTTAAACTAATCAGCCTTTTTATAAAATGAAAACACTTACACTGCAACGTACGAGTAGATATCATGAAGAACTTTCGACAAGCTGCTTAAAAAATGTAAAAAAAACACACACACACACACATATATATATATATATATATATATATATATATATATATATATATATATATATATATATATATATATATTTTAAATAAGAAGTAGGACGGAAACAACATGTTTCAACAAAGCTAATAAACGCTCCTATGCACATATAAAAAAACATCTTCACTTATGCAACCAGAAAATCTTGATTGGAAACTATTTTAAATATTTAAGAAAATATAAAATACCAATACGTTAAATGAATGCACTTAAACGTTTTATAATATAATGTCTTAAAATTTAGCGGTGTCTTACTTCTGCTATAAATACGAAAGTTTGATAATGGATGGACGTGCATATGTTACTCTTTAACATAAAATTACTGAATATATTAAGGCATAAGTAAGTTTTTATCATCATACTACGCGGGCGAAACCGCTGAATTTGCGAACATCTTTAAACACTTATTACGTTACATGCTACAATGCTTAAACACGAATTTGCCGGTGTCTGTTAGAGATTGGCTGGTTTTAATCGTTTTTCATTAAATTAATATGAGACATTCCTCGTTCAATGACAACGGAGATATCGCGTAACGTACGCACAAAAATCCACCAAATCGAGTTCCTTCTTTGGAAGTAGGTCAAAAAGCGTATGTATACCTACATGAAAAAACAAATTTTGTAAAGAATGTTGTTGTCAAAACTACCGAGTATGTAATCCTGACTTAATTACGCCTAAATTTCTAAATAGATTTTGACAAAACTTATCATAGCGATAGCTAATACCAGTGTTAAACTATAGGAGAAATTAATAAAGGAAAAATAGAAATAAAATTCCAATTTTTTTTTTATAATTCAATAAAAAATAAAAAAATACAAGTTTAAATAAGACATTATTAGCTATGTTATTACTGAGGTAAGTATAAAACTGATCTAATTAGACGGAAGCTTAAGATTTACTGTAGTAGTTTACCTTTTCACTAGTAAACAACTAATAGTATTAGATTATAATCCTCGTTCCTAGTAAAATACTACTATTTTAAAAGTATAATTCTAATAAGATCCTTGTCTGCGTACAGCTAATTAAATGAATACATACATGGTTACAAGTTGTACAAATGAAGTTTTTGTTTTTATTATATAAAACACACCACGTTTAATTTAAAAAAAAAAAATATTGACTAAGACTTATATGTCGGGCAAAAATTTTTTTTAATTGAAAAAAATTTACATTTAATCTTAGAAAAGTTTAGTTTTGCCACTTACAATAATACATGATAAAAAATAAATATTTTTTAAAGGTAAGAGTAAAAACAATTCGAACCTGTAATTTTTCCAATCCAGGATTATCCAACTTCATTTTAAAATAAAGTTTATTCATCGATATACTGGCCGTTGCACGATTCACATCACAAACTTTTGATATACTTCTATTTTTTAATAACATGCGCAAAATAATATTAAATAAAACAAATAACACGATTCCCGTAATTTAAATCTTTAAATTTTCACACAGTCTTCGTAAGAGAAGGTTTTATATTTAATAGCAACGATTTTTTTAAATATTCTAATCATATTCCGAAGGTTCTATCGTAGGCGTCCAGCGATGACGCTGCGTCGCGCCATATGAGATTACACTACCTTGTGCTTGTTTAAAGTTCGAAGGCAGTAACATTATATTACTATGTTCAAACTGCCATGGATCGTGTTAATTTACCCAACTGAAACACGTTTATTTAACTCGGTCGGTTAAAACATGTGCTACTCTGCCAAGTGCCTACCACTGATGTTAAACACCGTTTTATTTGTCTCCAAATTAGCAGACATTTAAGTCTGTAGTGTGTAATGAGAGCGTTGCATTCTCTTTTTATGTAAATTATACATAAGCTTCTTCAATGGTAGAGGTACTTTGTCAACAAAGTACCAGATTGCTAATGAAATTTGCGTATATATATACCGTTATTTACTAAAATCGCCACCTGTCGCCGAATACCTAGAAAACCTCAAACCGAATTCCAACTATTTCACAAAGCTGTCGCGTACGCAGTAAACATTGTACGGCATCATTATTCAACCTGCAATCCTATATGCTACGGGACACTTTGCATATATAACTAATGTAATAGCTCCTATTCCAAGCAAATAAGGTGTTAATTACTGTGTAAATACATTCCACGCCCGCAAAAGGCTTCGGTGGGTTACTTTACAGACAATGGACATTCTATGCCTCGCGATATTTGTGAACCGACTAAACACGGCTTTTTAGCCTTAACACCTTATGGAATAAGGGAATTATTTCCTTGCTACCAACTGCCGATAGTCAAAATTATGATGCGACACGGCATGTCGCCAAGTCGAATATTGAATAAATAGGTTTTTGCTTCAAAACATCGCTACAATGATATTCACGATACTTATGTATATCTTAAAACATTATCGTTGGAAAACACGTAACAAGATGTATTTTTCTGTCGTGTTTTCGATATTTTGTTTATGTTTTTGAACAAGAAACATTTTTTAATCATTAAAAAAATCATACAAAGTTGCCCCTACCCCTTGTCACTTAGCAACATAACACGAAACTTGCCAAAATAATGCTTTCGTTCGTTCGTTCGTTTCGTTTTTCGTTAGTAAAATTACATGAAAATTGCCGTACGTTTTAACCAAATTATGCAAAAATTTCCTTGCTATGGCAAAATACAATCATAAAATTTGTTTATAAGATTTTAGTGGGGGGTAATTTCTGACACAACTGATCCAATTCAAAAATTATTTTTTTGCATTAGATAGCCTATTTGTTGAGGAAGATTATAGGCTATATTACATCACGCTACGACACCCAGGATCAAAACTGTAACTATAGTCGCATGTGACACTGCAAGGGGCTGCTAGTAATATATAAAGTAATTGGCTCAAAAATGTTCTCCTTCATTAATCATTTAAATTTAACAAGCCTATTGTTATACCATCTTTTTTGTTTCTTTTACATTTGTATGTATTTAAAAGTATAAAATCTTGTATGGTGGTACGGAAACTGTCATGTGAGGATCCATCTCGCATTTGACCAGTTTTATTTTGTTTTTTATTAAAATATCGTAATATTTTCACAAGCACTCATAATTGTAAAACAAGAAAATATTATCTTTAGGGCGAAAATAATAATTACATAAAATATTTATAATTTCTTTATTTCTTATTAAAACATGCTTTTAGAGTGTATTTTTTTATTATGAAATATTTCATTCTACTATTTCAGAAAAAATGAACTATTGATACAGAATATGCAATCTCCTATTGCAAAATTTGGAATTATTAAATTAATACTTCTATTTCTTAAAAAAATACACAATTAAACACTTGTAAGTTTTACTTACGCAATAGCCTTATTTTGCATTAATATATTGTTAACATTACAAATTATTCAAAAACATTTTGTAGAAACTAAATATATAGTTAAAAATTGTTTTCTTTTTATTACGTTGAAGATAACCTGAACAAACATTTTATATAGTACATACTTTTTTGTGTAAAATCTACCGAAATGAGGCAAATGAAATAATTCCTATCTAATTTTATTTTTATATATTTATTTTGTAGGATAACCCACTATAGATGAAATATTTGTGCCGCTAAAGCCTATAATTTCATTGGGATCTGATTTCAATTTCTGTATTATCGAGGCTTTATCAAATCTAATCATATTTAAGTACTCCTGTCTTATATTTTTAATTTTCTCTATTATATTTCTTCGTAGATTATTTTTAATTGAAGGATCCTTCAACAGTTCATTTAGCTCTTGTAAAGAATCTGGTAGATTATTGTGTAAGCTCTCATGTTCTATTTGCATACTTTGATATTTTTCATCATGTCTATTGTGAAATTTTAATTTCTTTGAACATATGTGATTTTGTAGATTATAACCTTCTTCGAGTACTTGCTGACCATCATCATTGAATAGAATCTTCCTGTTTAAAGTACAACTACATTCATCTTGATTGTCAGAATTTGTATCATGTTTTCTTTTGTTTCTATTTTCATTCTCACTGTCTAAATTTAATAAGTGTCCATATTTAGATTCAATATTTACTAACACAGCTTTACACTTTTTGTAAACGCTTTTTAATTCTTGTAAGTCACTTTTAGATATTTCAGTTACGTTGACATTGTCCTCCTCAGAAGACGAAGGCTGTTGTTTTTTGATCTTATTATTTTTTGACGGTTTTTCTGAATTTGCAACGTGTTTATAACTTCCATCACTTGTACTGCTTCCACTGTCTTTATCTGTGATTTCTCTTACATGGTTCTTAACTACTATGTACTTTTTTGATTCCATCTTCTGTTTTTGCACAACTGACTCTAATGGCACTTCTCTTTGTGCTTGCACCATTTCGAATCTTGATGCAATTTAATATTTATTTCAATTTTCTCTTCTATTGCATTCTTGTGAGAAGTTATAGTTTAAATTCTATAATCTGTTTTCTTAAGATGAGACGACATTTGTTCTATTTAAACGATAAAAACACGTGTTGTTATTTGTTTCAAAGAATGACAGTGACAATCGCAATTATTCAAAACAAGTCTAAATAGTGTTGTTGTGCATTCCAATGACGATTATCGATTCCTTAAGACCTTAGTCGTTTAATTTTCTTTTAAAAAATATCATCACTCATCTAATTTTTAGGTTATATAAACATTTGGTCACATTTGTAAAACGTCATAGCTCTTTTTCATTAGTATACATTAAAACACAACATGTGACTTAATATTATGTAATTTAGTAGTAAATTACGTCCTATTTTTTTCAAAGACTTATTCCAATCGTGAACTTTTATCACATCACTGTCTAGATATGTATTACCAACTGCGTAATACTAATTCAACATGGCTGACGCTGCCAACTACGAAACGTTCGGATACTCGCTTACAATTTAAGCAACTTCTAAAAATATATAATCTTTTTTTTTTTTCACTTTTTGTATGACAAAATGTTTTTACGTAAATAAATTGTACGTACATATAATAGTAATATATACCATTTATAAATAATAATAGGTAAATAAGATTATAAAAAAAAAATCATATAAAGGTAACTTTTTTTAATTAAAGTTTTTAATCACTTTCTTGATTTTTTCTTTTCTTTTTCTTTTTGGGTAATTTATCTATATCACATATTGTATTTTGTTCCTGTTCATTTTCATAATCCTGTTTTTTATTTTTCTTTTTTTTTTTTGTTGGTTCACATTGACTAGTTTCCTGAGAAATTTCTTCATATTTCTTTTTCTTTGACTTTTTAACTTTGATCTCAAACTGATCAACATTATCAGGTTCATTGTTTGTTTCTGGTATTAAGGTTTCTAAGTTATCACAGTTTTCTTCTGTTTTTTCACTTTGATCCTTTTTAGACTTTTTCTTTTTCTTAGTTTTTATGATTTCTTCATTATCTATGTTACTATTAGGCATTTCGGTTTTGCTGTCTTTCTTCATATTATTATAAAATGAAAAAGGTTGATATTCAAAACTATTATTAGCATTTTCATTTAGGGAATCAGTTCCGTTTGAAAATCCTTTAAAACCATAATCTGATACATCCTCTTCTTTACTTAAATAGTTGTTCGAATTTAGCAATTTGCTCTTCGACTTTAAACTGGCTAATTTATTTTTAAAGTAGTCTTCCATACTACCTTTTTCAGTAAATACTTGTTCAGTGTTTTTTACATCACCCTGAACAATATCTTTGTCTTCCTTTGCCTCAGTCTCTTTAAAACTTTTTTTACCAAATATGTTTGCTAAATCCTTTTCACTATACCGTGACAGATCCTTACCCCTTGTAAACTTGTGATAATGTATACGAGCTTTACTCTTCTTTGACTTATCTTCTAAGGAAACACCGCTGTGCAAGCTCTCGGCATTACTCTCAGCTGAAATAGAAAGATATATAAATTATCTAATTAACATGCGAGTTAATTGTAGTTTATCTTGTTACTATTACTACTACAAATTATGATGTCTTTTATTAAATAAACATAATGTATTTTATGCGAATAATAAAAATAATATAAAATGTTTAGGTATAATATTTTATTAACTAAAGGAGATTACAGCAATAAAATGAAAGTGTACTTACTATTTGATAAATTTGCAAGTAACGCATTAAAATCATCCTCATGTTTTGTCCACTGATCATTTTTGTCTTCAAAACCTAGACCTTTTTCATCATTTTTATATTTAGCCACAACATGCTCCACAATTCCGTTTTCGTTCGCACCTAACCCCTTGCCCGCACTCCAACCCATTTTCTCTAACATTTTCTGTCCGAACTTATTTGCGTCATTACTCCAAGCATTGTTTTTGGCACGAAGATTTATCACTTTTTGTTTACGGCGAGGTCCCGCCAACATCGACATGATTATTTAATAAATAAGTACTAGTTTGTTGTACTCATATTCACGTGTTAAACTTGTCAAAATGGACGAAGCTTGAACAATACGACACAGATAAAAATAAAACGTCAAGTAGTTACGTATCGCTCGGCCAACCGAGTCGAATCTGAAGTTCGTGCGAGTGAAGGGCAATCGTTGCACGGTTAGTTTATGTAGCTCTTCACGTTCCGTTTCACTTTAAATAATTATGTTATCTTAAAATTGAAAAAAAAATATATATTTACTACCTGGTTTTTCTTTAGTTTTATTATAATTTTTTTACATGTATTATTGATATTATAATTAATGTCATGGTTAATAAATGGTATTTTATTTATTTCCATAACGAACTCATTTTCTATATTTTTGAAGTCATTTATTATGTGTTTTATTATGTATTATCTTACTACATAAATTTTGCAATTAAGTTTACTCTTAGAGTTTAGTACAATAAAATATTTCTATACTTAGGTAATTAGCAAGAATTTTCATTGAGATCTTTCAGACTACTTATCTTATACTCTCAAACGATTTAACAAAGGTGAATTATTTTTATTCAATAACAAAACTTAAATTGTATTCCATTGTTAAAGGATTTTTTAATTTAAATTTAATAGTTTTTTGTATGTATTTTATTGCGATATGTTATATTCACTAATTGTGATCTGATATCTTTTTATTTGATAGGCCTTCAGAATAGTCCCATATAAAGTTCGCGTGAAGTGAACTACTTCCAATGGTAACCATAGAACCATGAGATTGATAACATAATTCCACAACGGACAGTAAATGTAAGAAAAATGTTTAAACTAGGATTGACAATTAGTCTGTGTGATTAGAGACAGCCAGCATAATAAAGATTGTCCCATAAGTAGGGTGATGTATGTATATCTATTTGTTTAGCAAACTCTGTAGCCTAAGATGCTTAATAAATTTTATTTTAATATGTGAAGTGTCGTTATTTTAATATATGAAGATTAGATATGTATAAATAAATAATACTTTATGTATAATTACTTTTTTTCTTATAAAAACATAATTATGGTAAAATCATTTATAGAAGTGCATTACAAAACCGCGATTTCGTTTAGGATCCACGTGTTCTAGTCATTATGCTATTGTGGTTAATTGTTACACGATACCGTAGTATCTGGTCGATGAGAAATGTCAAACGACCGCGACTGGTTACGCCCACCTAAAGTATTTAATAACAATGACAATCTCATGAATAAATTTAGTACCTATTTTTTATTGAAATAGATTATTTTATTATCACAAACGAAATCAATCAATGTTTGTATGTTTTTCCTCTATTAGTTCCGAAACCATTGATTGGATTGTGATGAAACTTTGGTAGGGTATTAAGGGGAGTTTTTAGCCAAAAACGCCTCCTGAGTTTCTGGCCCAAAAAAATCTGTACACTTTATGTTACATTGCAAAACATGTCGGGTCCAGCTAGTTATTCAAATAAATTGAATTTCGGACTCTGACTATAACTCTGGCCACTGACAGACATTTTCTACAAAAAAATAAAAAAAATCGATTTCATTTTGTATCATTCAATTAGATAAAAAAAAATTAAATTCTTTGGCTTATAGCTTTTTGTGAGAAAAGAATTTGATTTTTCTAATTTCATTTGCGCTCTTCTGCGAGGCAATAAATAGTACCCGTACATGCTTAATGAAAGAAAAAAGTAATATAGAAACATCAGTTTCAGATTTTTTTTTAAATTATTTAAGTACCTAATTCAAAACCACCCAAAATTTTTCAACATGATTATGTGCCATTATGACTAAAATCAAATACCTAGTCTACATTTTAGTTGGCAACAAAACTGTTTTATCGTTAACTTCCAAGAAACATAGCGAGTTAGTTCCTCTTGAATTATGGTATTCGTATTCGCGTAAATAAACGTCACTTAGTAATGATTTCGCGGTACTTTGTAATTATTCTTGTTTGATCCGGCGACCGGTTTGCGGAAAGTAAAAGTTGGATTTAATTTTTCGGTGCAATAATATTACGCTAAGATCAATAATATGCATAGCTTTCCAGTTTCCATTTGTTACACGTTATGCTAAGCAAATTTATCGGAGAAGGGCTTATTAAAAATCGTAGTAAATATTGCGATTTCTATGATTTGTGTAATTAAACATAATTTGTGGCACAAAAAAAATGGTTTCGTAAACAACTTAGTTACAAAAAATGCATGTGAAAGTTTTTTATGGACTTAATTACCTACTTACTTAAATGAATTATCTCGTTTACTGTATTGATAATAATATTTCATTTATCATTTTATTCGAATAAGGCTTTAAAATAAAATTATAAAACCTAATTATTTTGATTTCATTCTTATTAACATTATGTTCAAGTTTTGATGAATCTAGAAGCTAAGCTTAAATGCCAAAAATGATTAAAAAAAACTCTTTACTAGATTCGTCATATGATACTACAAAATATGATAAATGGCCAACTTTTGTGATCATATGCAAGTTTTTATGAATAGGTTTGTGCATTTCTCATTGGTAATTTAGCACCCGCTAATGAATAAGACTTCGTTAAATATGTGTTGCGTTAGTTTTCCATTGACAGTTACCACCAGGACCGGTCGTTAAGAAAGCTTGCCTTTCCGAGAAAACCACTACGTCTGCTTGGTAAAATAACTCCTATATGGCTAGACTACTGAATTTAAATTAGTTTTTCTTGATTTTATTTTTTTTATATAGTAAAGGTATACTAAGGTACTTTAAACTTTTTAAAGCATAACATATAAATGGTTGAAATTGTGCAATTGTTTGGTATTTTAAACATATACCAAGAAATATTTTTTTAAATACATATACTTGTTTTAAAACATTTTTATGTTTCTAATACATAGTTTGAGTTATTGAAACGGTCCGCTTGGCAACAATTATCTACTTGCTATAGCTCATTTTAATCTGAATATTATGGTTAAAGAAGTTTATTCTCATATGAATTTTACAATTCACTTAAAATGAGATTACAAAATATGCGAGTATACAATAATAACAATTTATAGTTCTCGTATCTCTGAAACATGCACTACTAGGTATAACTAAAACAAGAAACAAATGATAAGGTATTACACAATCATTAAATTAAGTAAAATAAGTATATATATTACGTTAAGTAAAACATATATACGTTTCTAATTCAAACATTAATTGTTTTATTATATTTATACGTATTTGACATTTTAACTTAAAAGTATTTTTTTTATAGAAAATCGTAACAAAAAGTCAGATCTACAAAGAAGTAGTCCACGTGGTATATGCCAGCAACCTGTCAATCTTGTAAACTTTCCACTAATGAAAGTTGAAACTCGTTTATAATTATCAGAATCTCGCTTTTTTACTCCACACTTATTATGCAATGCAGATTTTTGTATTTGTAAATATTAGTTTCGTAACTAATATTTACAACAGTGTCACCGACTTTAAACGCGATGCATTTAAATGAGCCGTTAGATTATTTCCTGAACGTTTTGTTTTCTGAGATAAAAAGTGTAAGTTATAAGGATATATGGTCATAGGAGCAAACAATAATTTGATATAATCTACACAGTGTATACTACAGTTATTTTTTTAATAATAGCCTGGAAATATGCCAGTAAGCAAAGACCTCTTCTCTTACTGAGAAATAGTACACTTTAAACTGGCACCAGAACTTATGAAAGCTGTCGCTATCACATATTTTCAGCAATGAAAAACAACATTTGTAAATCTTTTGAGAGTCTGAGAGTAAAATTTATAAATGCAATTCTTGTCTTAGGTATACAATCAGATAGTTGTCTGTTCATAATAAAGTCATCTTAAATAGCATTGAGTGAAGTGGCAAGTGTGCAACGTAGTTATTTTTGCCATTTGCAACCGCAGGAAGCCTAGGTAACCGAAGTGACCTATATTAGCAATTTATAGAGAATTCTATTTTAAACATGTCTCTACGCCCTACCGGCTACCACTCGGACAAGATTGCCATGATAAAGATTTTATGGCGAACTAACAACCCGCCCAGACTTTAGACGTCATTTATTGTTTATTTTTATACCATCTAAAATCTCTTTTTGTCTACAATTATTACGTTTTCATTTTATTCATTATGATTTTGCCTTTCCGGTGAATCGTTATTTAGATACACTGAAATATAAAAAATATAAATTATTTGCAAAGTACATCGCCATCTAACTTTTTTTAAATATAAATTCAATTCAATGAAAAAATAATTAATTTAATTTATTAATCTTTTTTTTAAATAAGTTAACCTTTATTATTAAAAAGGTAAAAAAGGCAAAGTGATAAGTATAAATAATAATATTTTACGTAAAGGATTATTGCAATACAATGGTAAAAATTACTCATTCCGGTCAATATTTTACATAGATATAATTTTTGTACAGTATTAATAAATTATCATTAATACATTTGATTTTAAATAATATTCGCAATATTTAATTTCACAGGGTTTTCTAAGGTAATTAAAAAAAACAGCCAATTTTTGCCGGATATCGCGAAATACTAACTATTAATTGGTCCGATATGTAATAGTTACAGCAAAAATTGAAAGAAAACGAACAAAACTATTGACCTTTATTGAATGACTTTCCGGATCAAATTTATTTAAACTAATGAATCGGAAACTTTGATACGTGGGAACAAGAATGACTCAGTCAGACCCGCGGTATTGCCAATATGACGTGAACCTGGAGACCATAGACTAAACAATAAAAATTTTTGGACCTCATAAATGGAATTATAAAAAACACACACGCCATAATTAGAGAAGTTAACGGTGTATCTCGGAGGCTGAAGCCCGAGGCCGGAGCAAAGAAAAATAAAGAAAAAAGGGTAAATTATTGGCGGCCCAACCGCTTTGCCGTCGACAGCTGCGAATTGGCGCGAAACTGGTTATGGCGGCAGCGGTGACGTCATCTGACATGTGCCTTCTCCGATTTTGAACATTCTGCGTGCAAAAAATGCTACCTTTTTCAACTCGACCATCCATTTGATTTTACGGCTCTTTATTGTGTTACATCTCTGTATTATCATTACGGACAGGTGACTCGGTACTTAGTAGTTAGGAAAGCAAGGAGCAGGTACAGATTGATTAATGGTAAAATAGTAGGTTTAAATAATGCTAATATTGTTTATTAAAATCATTTTATCTAATGAATATAAGTTTTCTTAAGTTTACTATTACAATATGTTTAACCAGGCTTTATAATTTGACGAAAGTAAACTTACTTTTGATACATCCTTTCTACCTGATATCTGTCAAAGTTACCTAGATCCAAAGTTCATACTTGGCTATCGTCCCTACCAATGTTGGGAGTGAACTTTGAGAAACTTTTAGCTTGTATAAAATAAGGAAGACCTGGCATTCATGGTTTCTGAATCAATAATTAAGAATCTATGGATCGATTAAATAGGTATTGACAATGTTTTTGACTTGGTTTTACTCCGGGCAGTGTTTTTAAAATGAGCTTTTTATATTACAAAATATTATTATTATAATTAGCCATAATAATTTGTATTAAGTAATATATTATTTTAAATCAACATTATAGAAAAAAAAGACTGTACAGGTAAAATAAAGTAGATAATATATAATACTGTATTTATTTAATGTACAAAAATAATGTGCAAATTTTCGGATGATGAGTAGAAAGGTAAAGTAACTAAGGCATTAACGGCAAATCCTAGGTTTAATTTAGTATATTTCAAATAATAGGTTAGGTTATGTGACAATTTATTGTTCATGATCTTATGTAATGTAACTGCATTTAAATGTCCCACAGTTGTTCAAAGGACTCCTCTCTTAATAAGGAGACGGTAAGAGCTTAATCCACCACACTGCTCCACTGCCCTTTGACAAATACGCATATATCAAAATTTCTTCGGCACATGAAGGTTTCTTCATTTTTCCTTCATCGTCATGTTTCAGGTTATTTGAATAAAATTTTGTAAATAATTTTAAAAGTACATATTAATTAATTATTCGTACGTGTTTGTATGTAGTACGTTATATCTAAATACGAACCTAAGTGTGTACGAAAAGAAGTACATAAACACGAGTACTCATACGAATTGGTGTAAATTTTATCAGTATGACCGATAATATTTAGTTATTTATATATATATATATATATATATATATATATATATATATATATATATATATATATATATATATAGCAAAGACATTTGTCGACTGCAAAAAACTTCGTAGCGTTTTTTTAATGTTTGTTACCTCGTAACTCCAAGATTTATTAACCAGATTTGAAAATTATTTTTTAGTTTGAATGGAAATATATGATTTATATAGTAATTTTTACGATTTGTAAATAGGATATAAATTCAAATTGGTCCCACAGAAATTCCACCCAAATCGGTCCAGTATTATGGTTTTATATAGAAATAAATGGTAAGTGTTTCGACCAAGTAAACGAAATTGCATATATTTTTCTTTTTAAGTTATTAGTAATATATAAAATACTAATACTGTATAATAATATATAAAATACTGTAATGCAAAAAGTATACATTAACTGGCGTGACTGGAAACACATAAAGTAGTCTTTATATCTTGACTAATATCTATGTACAAAGAAAAGTTTATTTGTTCGAATAGGTATCAAGGTATACCAGTAGGAATTCTAAAATTATTCTTGCGTAACACTTTTTTGAGGATGATTTTGTGCACCGAAAGCAACACTAAAATTTCGTAATAGGCTATTTACGAGAAAGCCTATAAAATTTCGTCTTTAATTTCATTTTTAACTATTTAGTACTTGGAATTACTTTTATTAAATGCGTCCAAAATTCAAAGTAAAGGTTTTGTATGAGTAATAAAATCATCTGTCTCTTTCTTTCAAATTAAATCTTTCTTTGGGATAAAAAAGACGGAATGTTTTCGGTTTAGGACCTTTGTGCTTTCATATTATGATTTTCTTTGGTATATAATAAATAAAATAAATATATAACCAAAGACTACCCATGTCCATAATAGTTTGTCTACTACGTTATTTAGAATAAATGTTTCTGTTAAACAAATTTCAATAACAATTTAGTTAGAAGATAGTTAAGTTTTGATCATAGATTACTTTATAGGAAAATAAACTTTAAACAATAATAAATAGGGCATCAATTGTGGAACTTCACATTGTTTAGAAGTTTATAAATAAAACATTTGGTATAATTGCATTATTTTGTGGACAAAACAGTACCCTTACGAGCATATAACATTGTAGCGATATATAGACATATATTTTGTTATATAGGCTGGAAATTCAAGTAAAAACGCGAGAAAATTTTCTTTACACCTTGTTTCAGATCGCGTGTCTTATCGTAGCAATTTAAAATGGTGTTATTATTGCGCTTCTGTTGTTATACACTTTATAATTACACTAATAGTATGTAATGTGAGAACTATTCTTAAAGACAAAAATCTTCACGTTAAGTACATGTTTAACTTTACTACAAGTTGTTGATAAAAAATTGGAAAATCCGTAATAACCAATTGATACTTGACTTGACTGAATTGATATTGAAATTGACTTGAAATATAAAAAAAAAAAACTTTAGGTACAACACATCTTTGGAATGGGTCTGCTATGACTATTGATTAAATTTAAATATTTCTTAAACATCACAAGGTTTACATATATCAATACAGTTTTTTGTATAAAAGTTTGATTTTGTAACTTTGCAAAAATCTTATGTAGTTTTTGAGTTTTGAGCGAAAATTTCGCTTTGTAACTCCATGGTACAAACAAATCTTTTCAAAGATAACGTTTAACATGTGATACTGTAAAAGCCAATGTAAAAATGTCAATAGCAGAAACGAAATCAAAAGGAACAGAGTTTATTCAACCTGAAAACTGCTACCAGTCATCAAAACATTCCATCAACCTATTTCGAATACATGGACGAGATTCACAGCAAATGCACCCTCACAAATTAGTTATCATATATTTGTTTAACCGTGAAAACCAACAAATAATTGGGGAGTCATTGCACTTATTCATAGGCAGGTATGCAACGGCAAACGTGTTTTGCCTCATCGATACCTACAACTTACCTGAGACTCACTCCGGACATGGTTCAAATTGTTCACTACTAATCCGTTGTCTGCCATTGGATCCATCGCTGTATTATCATTATTCACTCGCTGGCCAATCTGTATCACCGCACATCTCAGTCTTACACCGAAATCCTAATCACCGATACGACTTTACAAGAAAAACAAAACTTAACACAAAATAACGAAATCGCACAACACAGCCGCTCCGCACAAAGAAAACCTTCTCTGAATCACGAACATACAGTTCCCCGTATCAGTTCTGTATTCGTTACTTGTCTCATTGTTATTTATTAAATAAAAGTTTTAAAGCCTGCGTTCTACAGCAGCACGTCCGTCCGATCCTAACTAAGGACGCCAGGCGGCGAAAAGTTAACCGTGCGTGATTTCTCGGGACTTTCAAAACCAAATGGTCATATACGCTATCAATCTTTGCATACCAGAGTTGTGCGATGAGATGGTAGTTCTCGAGGGAGCTGCGTCCGCGACGAGAGTGAAAGGGACGGCGTACAAGCAGGTACTCCGCCCCGAAGTAGGCGAACAGTATCTACAGGTTTTGCTCCCACTACGAGGCACGGACTCGGAGAGGCTCGAAGCTTGAAAGTTAAGTTGTAGTTGAAAAACATAATAGCTCCGCGCACTCGTCACTAGACAAGCCACTTTTTACAACCGAGCGTCTCTAAAGCTGACTCGCTTTCCTTCCAATCTTTTAAAAATATCCTTCTGTTTCAAAGCGACTGTTAACATTATTTTTTATGATTTATAAATTGAAATCTCGTTACTTAATTAAATTATTTGATGATAGTATTGTAGATGGTAGTTTATCCTCACATTTGATCAAAGAGAAACGATTGACCCAATCGATAAATCGAACCGGTCCAATGCATCTCTGGTGAAGGCCGAACGGCGGTCCCTCGCGGAGACTAATGTCTCATCATAAAAGAAAAAATGTTACCTTAATTTCCGACTTTAAATCATTATAATAAGGTCTGAAATAAATTTGCCCGTGGATATATTTCAAGGGACTATTCTATCCAATTTTAAAAGCTGTTCTACTAGTGAAACGCACACAACTTCACTGCCAAGGTCTAAATAAGCTATGGATTCTTACCTGAGATCTATTTTTTAATACTATACAATATAACATCAGTATACATGTACTTTGTAAACATAACTACGATTCTAGATCTTAAGAGTTGTGATTGAATTAAATGAATGAATTGGTTACACTGCGGAAAAGGCAATAAAATTGAGATGTTGAGAGAGTACTTTAGATGTTATAGGTTATTTGATGTTACTAGAAATCGGTTCAATCATATTCTTAGATGATCGATTAAATATGATTTCCGTTGCACATTTATCCTTAATTTTTCAGAAAATTTAATTTTAATTTTTGTAAAAAATTTCTTCGAAATCCATCTGATCAATTTTGCTTTAACCCTTAATAGCCTAGAGTATCAATTTTGATACCGATCTTTTAAACCAAATGTTTACATTACTATTAGTTTTAGCCTAGCTATATCTGATTTCTGTATGGCCTTATGCTTGAAGTATCAAAATTGATACCTGTTTTATTTTCTAAGTAAATATGTAAAATTAATATTGTGATTTTTTAATTATTTCCTTCATCTAGACCTTCCAGCAAACACTAACAGCTAATATTTAAAAATAAAACACTTTCGTAAATCAGGCTATAAAGGGTTAATTATTAAGACTATAGTTTACATTTTCCTTTATAGGTAATTTGTACTTAATGTATAAAGTTTAAACCCGTACGTTAGTTGAAAATGCAAGTGAAAGTTCTTACACAATCCTGTCTCGCTCTCGGCGGTAAGTCAATGCTACGATGAGGTTAATTTTCCAGTTGCTGTTTTTTTTTTAATTCGTTTAAGTGTATGTATGTGTTTCGTTGCAAGATGTCCTAAGTCCTACTACCAATATAATAACGAAAGTTTGTGATGGTTGGATGTTTGGATGGATGGTTTTTGCTTTTTCATGCAGAAAGTGTTGAACAGATTTTAAATAAACTTTACAATAATGTAGCTACTACATTGGAATAACATAAAGGCTATTATTTATTATATATACTACGAATGCCGCGAATAGAACATTCTACCTTTTTCAGATATAAATAATCTCTATATATAAGTATCTAATATTATAGATGCGAATATTCATGAGCGTTTAAAAAAACGCATGTAAGTTACGTATGTTCACGCAATAACCAAACGAATTTAAATAGAATTTAGAATAGAATTGACAAATCTTAGACACGTACCAAGGTTTTCGTTTATTCCGCAGGGAGGGCTCCAATTTTATAAAAAAAGTTGTTAATATTGTTGTAAACGTTGATTACGCACGTTGACATCATTAATGTTTCCACATTAAAAAAAAGTTTTCGATATTTTATGCACTTTTAATATCATAAGTATCTGATCCATTTTTATAGGATTTATACGTTTAGGATTACATCTTCATGCAATAATTACAACTGTCAAATTATTAAAAAAAAAACGTTTGACATCTGATAGTAAATAAATAATATGACATGAACCGGCAAGAATTGATAATGTTAGTCACCGCATCCGCGGTTTTCTCTTGTATTGCTACAGTTTTTGAAAAAAATCGTGGAGGTCGGAGGCCGTAACGGTGTGTTGGTTTTCATTATTTACTGTTTTGTTACATGGATTTTGATAGGTGACATTAAAAATCATTAAGTTTCCTACTAGATCTGGAATATAAATTATTAGACCTTATATTAATTATTATAATTATTTAGACCTTATTATGAGTTTTTTACAGGGTACTAAGCGTTTAAATTGATTTTAATTCTGCAGATTTTTGTTGGCTCTTAAGATTATAAAACCCAAATCAAAATAATATTTGAGATGCAAATGTTTGTGTTTGAATGTATGTCTCTTTTAGTTACTTTACAGATATAAGTAAATTTCATGATGTAGAATAGGCTAATATGCCTTATATTCTGAATTAAAACAAGAGCCATTTTTATTCCGCGTATTAAGACCACGAAGCGAAACTGATAATACATTTTTACTTATTTTCAGATACAATCATCCAAAAATGACGAATATCTTTAAATTAGTCGTGAATGAAAAAACTTTTTAATTAACGATATGCTAAAAAGATTGAACGGAATCAAGCCATCTCATTTGTGGCGTTGGACACCTCAAAAAGATTTCCTTGCTGTGATAAAAGATCGCTTGGAAGCAAGAAAGATTTCGGATCAAAGGGAAAAGAAATATATGTTGCAAATTACAGCTATAGTGTTCGGGTCCGTTTTAGCCGTTTTATATTCTTTCGGTTATTTTAGCCCTGAGAAGGCTTTGACGACGATTATAAGAGAACCGTGTGAAGATGGTTCTAAAACTGCGAAGAATGGTCTACCTCCTTGTCCAAAAGACTGCGTCAAGCCTTGTACGAAATCTTAATCATTTGTAGTATATAAAACCTTTGTATAGTTGTGACTTAATAGATGATTAATAATGTTGTCATGTCATATTATGCTATGTATCTTTTTATAGTCGAATAAAGCCTATGATTTCGGGCTCTCGTTTCCTTTCCCTACAATTTATTCGACTATAAAACTCAAATGCAAGATTCTTGTTAAAAATATGTATCGATATCTCAAGCCAGATAAATTTGAAGCGGATCCATCTTCGGGACCGAGTGTTGCTTCGCAATGGTTGCATTGGAAAAAAACTTTTGATAATTTTCTCGAAGAATCAAAAATATCTGCTGACGAAATACTTTCGGATGAAGTTAAGTTAAAGTTGTTGATTAATCACATATCACCAAATATATTTAACCATATTTCTTCTTGTACCACATACGAATCAGCGATTGCAACTTTACGAGATATATACGTTAAACCTAAAAATGAGATATTTGCAAGACACAAACTCAATACTCGGTTGCAACAATCCGGAGAGTCAATAGATCAGTATCTTCAATCTCTTTATTTATTAGCTAAGGATTGTGAATTCAAAGCTGTAACAGCCGATCAAAATGAAAAGGATTCGATACGAGATGCGTTTATTACAGGCTTGAGCTCATCTGTTATACGTCAAAGATTGCTAGAAAATATAACTCTTAGTTTAGATGAAGCCATTAGTAAAGCTCGTGCACTTGAGTCTGCTCAGGTTCAAGCAGAAAATTATTCATCACCTCAATTTGCAGCTGTAACGCGAAATCGAACTGCTAATAAATTTGATTCGAAACAAAGTCAGCAAAACGACTGCTATTATTGTGGAAACGCCAGACATCCACGTAGATTATGTCCAGCATCTAATGCTACCTGTCTCAAATGCGGCAAGCGTGGACATTTCGGTAAGGTTTGTAAAAGTTTGAATACAACCGCGGCTGTCGAAGAAATGTCTTCTAGTGTTTTACTAGCCTCTACCAATATACCAAAATGTTGTATACACATTCGTGTTGATGGTTTGTCCCTTATGGGTCTTGTTGATACTGGAAGTACTGCCAGCTTTATAGATGAAAAAGTAATCCAACAGAATAGTATTCCCGTTCAACCATGGCATCAAAATGTAGCAATGGCGACTACCTCATTTAAATCGGAAATAAGCTCAATTTGTTTTCCAACTATCGAAATATGTAATCAAACATTTCCAAAAGTACCTCTACGTGTTATGAAAAATTTATGTACTGATGTTATTTTAGGTCATGACGTATTAAAAAAATTCAACTCTCTAGAAATTAAATTTGATGGACCTAAACCTCCTCTAAGGTTATGTGTTTTAAATGAAGTACTTATTGAACCGGTTGATTTATTTCCTCATCTTTCTCCTAAATGCAGACCTATAGCTATTAAATCACGAAAATATGCACCAGATGATCTAGTCTTTATAAAATCAGAAATAAAGAAACTTTTAAATGATGGAATCATTGAAGAAAGTACCTCTCCATGGAGGGCTCAAGTACTCGTTACTTCAGGAACACATCATAAAAAACGACTATGCATAGACTACTCTCAAACAATTAATAAATTTACTCTATTAGATGCATATCCTTTGCCTAATATAGAAGTAATTGTAGCAAATGTGTCACGCTATAAAGTATTTTCTAAGATAGACCTTAAATCTGCGTACCATCAGATACCTATAAAAGAAAAAAACAAACCATTAACAGCCTTTGAGGCATGTGGTAATTTATACCAATTTCGTCGGATACCATTTGGCGTTACAAATGGCGTTGCTTGTTTTCAAAGAACAATTGACTCTATCATTCGAAAATCAAATCTAGAAGGTGTATATACTTATTTAGACGACATTACTATATGCGGATCAGATCAAAATGATCATGACTATAAGTTAAATAAATTTATGAAAATTACAGAAAATTATAATTTAACTATTAATAAAGATAAAAGCGAGTTTTCTCTTAAAGAAATTAATATACTAGGTTATAATATTTTTAATGGAACAGTTAAACCAGATCCAGACCGTTTACGAGCACTCCTTGATATGCCGATTCCTGTAAATTCTGCTTCACTTCGAAGAGCTATTGGTTTATTTTCCCATTACGCAAAATGGATACCAAATTTTTCTGATAAATTACATCCGCTAGTGACAATTGAACATTTCCCCATGAATGCAAATCAGATTGCTGCTTTTGAAAATCTGAAATCTCTAATATCAAAATCATCACTATTTTCGATTGACCCGAAGGAACCATTTACGGTAGAGACCGATGCTTCAGAGTTTTCTATTGCAGCTTCACTAACTCAAAACGGACGACCTATTGCATTTTTTTCGCGAACTTTAAATGATAATGAGAAAAAGTACCCGGTTATTGAAAAAGAAGCCTGTGCTGTGATTGAAAGTATTAAGAAATGGAGACACTATCTCCTTGGTCGCCATTTTTATCTTATTGTAGATCAAAAATCTGTAGCGTTTATGCTAAAAAATCACGCCAGTAAAATAAAAAACGAGAAAATTCAGAGATGGAAATTAGAACTGTCGAATTACAGTTTTGACATCAAATATCGACCAGGCAAAGATAATGTAGTGGCAGACGCTCTTTCACGCCAAACTTGCGCCATTGCATCTATCAATAATTTAGCTACTCTTCACCAATCTCTCTGCCATCCGGGTATTACCCGTCTTACTCATTGGGTTAGAAGTAAAAATCTACCATACTCCATAGAGGAGATTAAGAAGATGACCATGTCATGTCCAATTTGTGCAGAAATAAAACCAAGATTTCCGAGATACACTGGTACTGTTATCAAAGCAACGAGTTCGTTCGAAAGATTAGCTTTAGATTTTAAAGGCCCACTACCTTCATCAACTAATAATAAATATATACTTTCGATTATAGATGAATACTCAAGATTCCCGTTTGCTTATGCCTGTCCAGATATGACCTCTCAAACTATTATTCGGTGCCTAACGGATTTATTTTCAATCTTTGGCATGCCTTCTTATATACATACAGATCAGGGTACATCATTTATGTCTACAGAGTTAAAAGAATTTCTGAATAATAAAGGCATCGCTACTAGCCGTTCAGCGTCTTATAATCCGAGAGGAAACGGTCAGGTTGAACGCCTGAATGGTACTTTATGGCAGACAGTTCGTCTTGCATTGAAGTCAAAAAATCTACCTATTACAATGTGGGAATCAGTTTTAACGCAAGCGCTACACAGCATTAGGTCATTGCTCTGTACAGCGACTAATGAAACACCACATGAACGCATGTTCAATCATCAAAGACGATCGTCTTTTGGACAGTCTTTGCCAACATGGCTTCAAGCAGGAAGCAGAGCATTTTATAGAAAGCCCTCAAAATATAATTCTCAAATATTGGAAGAAGTTGAGATTCTTGAACCGAATCAACAATATAGTCATATACGATTGCCGAGTGGACGAGATCAAGTAGTCTCCAATCGACACTTAGCTCCTCGTGGATATCTCAGCACTGATGATACAGAATTGTCTCCTCATAGAATAGACAATCATACTGAGGAATCCGAGATCTGGATGGATGCAGAATCGTCTCCTCCTCTTAGAGATGGAAATACCGAAGAGACAGAAAGTCCTTCTATTCAAGATCGAAATTCTGATTGTGGTGGTAGGGGGTCATCCGAGAATAATGAATCTTTGAGATTTGAAAATAATCAGAATCAATCACATGAACTTCGCCGATCCACACGTTCGCGACGTTCTCCGCCTTATTTAAAGGATTATATCTACTAAGAGGGGAAGAATGTAGTATATAAAACCTTTGTATAGTTGTGACTTAATAGATGATTAATAATGTTGTCATGTCATATTATGCTATGTATCTTTTTATAGTCGAATAAAGCCTATGATTTCGGGCTCTCGTTTCCTTTCCCTACAATCATTAAAATGCTTTGTATGGTTTCCTTTTTGAAAATAATGTTTGGTGTATACTTTTGACAATTTATTTTTGTTACTGTACTTATTAAATTCTTTAAATTATTAAACATTTTAAGCAACAGTTTTATTAATATATTATTTATACTTTTTTCATCAACAGTGAAAATTACACCCATCATTACCTTGTTATAAAAGTTTATAGACAATTATTTACTTTCATGCACTACAAAAAAAGTTAACGCATATTTAATAAAAATAAAAACATTACTATTAATATATTTTAATATGAAGCATTGATATACCTATTAGTAATAGGTGTGAAAAATGACTTGTCAGTGAGAATTATCTTTACTCTTGTAAATTGTAACTGATATAAAATAACTCGGTAATATAGTAACATATACGTGGTAAGTAGTTACGAAAGCTATATATGTCAAAAATAAGGCACTGTCAATAATTTTTTTCAGGTGTAATGCAATGACAAATAACTTATGTAAAACTTTATGAAAATTTGAGAGTATTTAGAAATAAAAAAAAGAATAAATTTAAATTATGTTGTGTTGTAAGTACTCTACAAAATTTGTTTTAATTTTTTTAATTCATCCCTAATCGGGATAAGCAAGGGCTTTAAACCATACAGCCTAGTCATTGATTAATCTATTAAAGGTTATTCGTCTGTTAAATCATTGACAAATAAGGACACTGACAGATTTGACTTGTATCTCAATGGTATATCAAAACAAAACTTAAACCCATAAATCCATAGAAAATTAATAGGACTCTCATATTATAAGCATCATAATTAATTTATTGTAATTTATTATTATCTTGGCGCTGATATATAAAGATAATCATTTTAAAATCCTAAGTTCAGGCAAAGGATGGATAAGAAGGAACAACTAAAGTTTTTCTTATTGGTGTTGTCGATGGCTTCGCTCGTGCAATATTCTTTCGGATTAATATCAATACCTAACTTCACTTCACAAGAAAATCGTACAAACATCTTGTATAAAAGTGAAACAAATAAGTCAGAGGAATCAGATGAAAAGTATTGGAAAATTAGAAAAGTATAAAGTAGTGCTTTAACTTTATTGTTTTCAGGATTCCAGGGTTTACGGTAGTTATTTAATTTTTAGCATATTTTTTTTAGACTAAAAATGCAAAATAAATAGCGAGAAATAATCTTTAATAAATGTTTCATGTTACTATAGGATTGTATTTTAATATCATAATTTTTATATAACACAAAATTATTTTTTTTTAAATCTTCGACAATCTACTCACTGAGAACATTTCAACAAGTCACAACAAGAGTTTTCTGCTGTAAGTTGTTGAGGAGTTGGGTATCCTACTGATTCCAGATGCTGCTGATGCGTCTGGTCAAAGTTACGCTATGTTATTCTGATATAATTCACGGTATAGTAAATTTCAAGTCGATTAGACTCGTGAAGTGGGTCAGATTCTTTCAACAAATAAAAGAGCTCATAACCTTAAAACGTCCAAACAGATCTTAATACATTTTAGCTATAATCCATCTCGATTACATCAGCTTCCAAGCAAATAAGAACGCATCAAAATTGGTCCTTTCGTTAGGGAGCTACGATGCCACAGAAGGAACCACACGTCAAACTTAAAGTAACTTTTTTGTTAAGGATTAAAAATTACACACAACACTAAACGCGTTACTTATTAAGTAATAAGGAATGTACTAAAAGTACTAAAACTATACGAGAAAATGCGAAATTCAAGGTCACATACCTAATTTAAAGACAGGTATACTAACTGACTATATGAGTCAGTCCTTATTGAGGTGTGAAAACTATATTTACCTAAATAAGGTTAGTTATGTTTTCTACGTTTCATTTTTAATATTCTCCTACACATTTTTCAAAACGATACTTATTTTAAAATTGCAAATTGTGGTATTATTTAGCTAATCATTTTATGTTCCTTAATTTTAACTTTTTAAATATCTTTTTTATTCATGCCAATTACTATAAAAATTATATTCTAAAAAGCATTTAAAAATATAAAATCTACGAACATGCATTTTTCGTATTTGTCCACACTGAATCTCCTAATTAGCTAGAGAATATAAAAACATTAAGGTAGATAATAGCACGCTATAAGTAGATACGTATTAATTGTAAAAAACCAATTTACATGCTTTTTTCAAAAAAGGCGGATGCTCTTAATTCGTAGTGTATTTTTTTATATTTGTGACCTTATAACTCCGTTAATTATTAACCTATTTTGTAAAAGTATTGTTTTGTTTGAAAAGCTTTCGGGTTGATATCATAGCTATTTCATGGGTTCAGTAATTTGGTTTTAAAATCGAAATAGGTGTTAAAAGTGTATTGATCAAATTAAACAAAATCGTCTGTTTTTCTTTTGAAGTCGGACTTTTTTGAATAGTCTTAAACCAAACACAACCAAACAAAAACAAAACCAAAAGGCTGCGCGAGCGCAACATTTTTGAACTTCGAGCAGCGAAAATTGTAAATACCATAAGTAACTAAATAATTATATAATGTACTTATGTAAAAATGCACCTATTTTTTTTTAATATTTACTGATCGTGCTCTTTTATTTTTGTTTTCATAAGAGCTGATACTTTAAGTATTAATAAATTTCATCTTAGAAACTACTTTTAATATAAGTATAAAATATTGATGCAGTTTCAATCATGTTTCATGCAGAAAGCAGTGAATAAGAACGGGATGTCTAATGACAGCCATACACGCAACGACATACTTGACACGTTTACTCGGACATCACCTGCACTGGAAAATAGGGGCGTGTATGTGATTCAAATACTAAAATATTTCATCTTTATTTACTGCCACTACACACATATATTTTATTATTATTCACATATTTATTGAATACTTACGGTAAATAAAACTACTACATTTTTACAACAAACATAATTGATATTCAGAATGAATTTTTCACTATTCATTTATTATTCACTAGTGAAAAATATTTAAAAGAGTATCAAAATTAACCGTATGATTTTAGAAAAAAACTCATCCTATGGTAATATCGCTTATAAAGATTAACTAATGCACATCATTTTTATACAAAACTGGATTCGAATATTATACCCACCCGAACTTCATATTCTAATTTCAAATTTTCACTTTTGAGTTTTGATCATTTCTTTGAAGATTTGACACCTTAATGTATATATTAAATAGCATTTTGTAAAATGTAAGCCTTTTTCTGCTGCATGCTTCAGTATTTCTCTGAACATATGCAGGTTTCCTCGCGATGTTGTATGTTACCGACTAGTGTTGCCCAAATTCAGTCTTGGTCTTGCAGTCTTGGTCTTGTTCTTGCGTTTTTGCAAGACCAAGACCAAGAACAAGACCGCGTATTTTTAGCAAGACCAAGACCAAGACTGACCGTGCAAGACTTGAGCGAGAACAAGACATAGCCTGCAAGACTCTTGCGTCTTGCAGCTAGGACTTAGCGCTATTTCACTGAGTAGTTAGGTGTAACAGTTCGGTGTATAGGTAGGTACGCTTAGGAATTCTATGAGACGCAAAAAACTGTATCAAAAAATATGAAAAACTGGACCTATGCGCATTACGACTAATACCATAAACATATCTATTAAAATATCTATTAAAATCAAACTGAGTGCATGCATAGTTATGTTTTAACCATCGGCACTTTGATAATGCGGCATCAAAGGTTTTGTACTTACTTCTCAAAGAAATTTGCCGCTTTTCGGAAGTACATGGTTATGATACACGCGCCGGCGGCTTCTTTTGAAATCTAAAACAATCGTTGCCGCCACGCCGAAATCATAACATTTGACACTATTTGATTGCCGCCATAGGGCGTAGGTATACTCATGCAAAATAATTTCGAATTTTAAGAGTACCTACAGGTGTTCCAAAGAATAAATAAGTTTCAGAGTGCTTAGAATGAAAATGAATACATTATACTGATCACGCAAGTAGTATTATGATTAGGATAAAATGGTAAGGATAGGTAGTAGATGTCATATTAATTCATTCTAGTAAGTATATATTATAATATTGATTACTTATATGGTTTTAAACTAATTACTTAGGTACTATTATTGTACATTTAGTCATTATATTTCTTAAGTTTTTAAAAGAAAAAATAGCAAAAAAGTGTTCAAATATCACCCGTTTAATAAATATTGTAGCCGCTTTTAAATATACTTGAAACGTGTAAAAAAATTCTACAAAACTAATAAAATAATATAAAAAGCGTAGGTACTTATCTACTAATAAAATAAAAAGCCTGCGATAAGAGTTTTGTATTACTTATCAGCCCGAATATCTCTGAGAGAGATGATGAGAGTAAGTATTTACTAGCTGTGCCCGCGACTTCGTCCACGAGGAATAGTAACTTTGGAGGTATAGTGACGTTCAGAACTTATTTATTTATTTTAAAACTTCTGTCATCAAACATACAAACGAACTCTTTAGCTTTATAATATTAGTATAGATGTACGCCAAAACATTCACTTATATGTAAAGAATAGTGATTGGCACTAATTCTTTACATATATTTTATTCACGCGTCGCGTCTGTACAAGTAGGTAATATTTAGTGTGTGTTTGTACGCCGCACGCGGCATTGTTTCATTTGCGGCGGCATCCTTTTCATAGAGCCGGCACGTGGCGAGGCGGCGCGGTAGAAAGCAAGGAAACGTACTATAAATAAAGGAATTATTTTAATTCCAGTCATTTCCAATTGAGCTGTGCTTCGAGTCTAACTTAATAATTGTTTTTACTAATTCTCGTTGTTTTCTAAAAACGTATCACGTGTACAATTTAATATGAGTGACGAAGATTCAAATTATTCTAGTCCGAGTAACGAGAGTTTGAGTCACAGATCTAAAAGACCCAAAAGCAAATTTGAAGAGTTTTTCGAAATAATTCATGCATCCCAAACTGCCTTCTGTAAATTGTGCCAACATAAAAAGATTGAAATAAAAATGAAAAACAGAAACACTTCAGGCTTAAGGAAACATCTAATATCTTTCCACAAAAAGGAATCAGAAATATTTCTTCCTGTTAAACCAAAATTAAGTGGAGATATCACAAGCTTTTTAGTAACCGCTGGAAGAAGTGGACAGGTAAGAATATTTTTTTAACAGTTAAAAGAATTTTAACTCCGCGTAGCTATTCATGCGATACTTTCAAAAACGCCATTAACTTACGTAAGTATTTTTGAGTTAGTGGTGTTTTCATCTAGGGGGCGACATATTAAGTATGTAATTATCGTCTAAAATATTTTTTAGACGATAATTACATACTTAATATGTCGCAACGATGAAAGATGAAGTTTCTAGATGAAAACACCACTAACACCCATATTTTCATTGAATCGGCCAGTAACAACTAAGTACTTTATTTTGGTAAATTACAGTACAGTGCAACCTTAATATAACAAATATCAATTTAACGATTTTCTCGATTTAACAACAACAAACCTCCTCCTCTTATACGCTCAAACCTAGTATGTTTTAAATAATAACACAAGATTTCTTGTTTTGTTTCAGTCGGAAAACAGCAGTGACAACATCACGACAGCTACAGTTGATTGGGTGGTGAAAAAATATCTTCCCTTCTCATTTTTCGATGACGAAGCTACACAAGTATATTTTCGACGTATTTGCCCTAATATGGTGTTTCCTAAAAGGTCTACACTTAGAAGGAAAGTCAAAGAGCGATTTGAAGAGCTCCAATTGAATCTCAAGGAACGACTTCAACAATTATCATCTAAAATGTCTTTTACCATTGATGGGTGGACGTCAATTGCTGGTAGGAGTTACTACGGGGTTACTATTCATTATATAGACAACGAATGGAAGTATCAATCTGTAGTTCTTGATTTTATACCATCACGCGGTCGACATACTGGGGAAGATATTGCAACGATTTTCCATGAATGTTTATTGGAATATGGCATAATTGATAAAATACAAGGTATCACGGTCGACAACGCAACTGCAAATACCAAATTTATGTATGAACTGAGCAAACTGCTGCCGCAACACTTTGATTCAGACAATCAACATTTCCGGTGCTTTGCTCACATTTTAAACCTTGGTGTACAAGATTTATTAAAGACCTTAGCATTATACTGTGAGTCTGACACTAACGCGCAAGATCAGCAGTACGAAGACTATGCAGACGAAACTGAGGATGAGGAAGATGAAGAATCTGCACCAAATATTGCTGACTCGCGTACATCTGTAACAAAGTTACGCAGCATTTCCAGTAAAATAAAAAGAAGTGAGATAGTGAAGAAGAAGTTTCAGTCTGCTTGTGAAGCAGCTGGCGTGCCATCAAATCTAAATGCCATTCTTGACTGTCCAACGAGATGGAATTCCACACATGATATGATTGGATTTGGTTTAAAAGTGAGAGCGGGCATTGACATATTGTGCAGTTCTGTCACCGAATTAAATGATTTTCAAATCACAGCTAATGAATGGCAGGTACTCGAAAAATTACATAAATTTCTAATAAATTTTAAACTTTTAAGTACAAAACTTGGTGGAGACAAATATGTTACATTACCGCTAGTCATTGTATCATTCAATCTCTTGCTAGATAAAATTGAATCCATGGTAAAACAGTTAGATGAGAAACCTAATCGATCTGAAGTGGATGAAAGGCTCATTCTAGCTTTCCAAGCAGCTCGAGACAAAATGCTTAAACATTACAAGAAGAGCAACTGGATTTATTGTACTTCTTTAATTTTAGACCCAAGGCATAAGGCTCAGACTTTTGACCTGACAATGTGGGGGAAGCAACTTAAAACAGAAAGTCTGCGCAAGTTCAATGAACTTTATGAAGAATATAAAAGTCTACACTCACTGAACAAATCTCTGGAATTACCAGAAAAAGAAAATAAAGTATGTGATGAAGATGAAGACGTAATAGACTTTGATAAACTCTATGAATGTCCCTCGACGTCATCTGGATCTTGTCTTCAAGGCTTAGTGATAGACGAGTTGGAGGAGTACCTGAGAAAACCAAGAACTGCCAGCTCGGAAGACATTTTAGATTGGTGGAGGACGCATGAGACAGAGTATCCGATTTTATCGAAAATGGCTCGTGATTTTCTCTCAATACCGGCAACTTCAGTACCTGCTGAGAGATTATTTTCTAACGCATCATTAGTAATTAGAAAACATAGAAATAGGTTAAGTGATGAGTCAGCCAGATGGTTACTTTGTATTAATTCTTGGTCAAAAAAATTGATATAAAGTATCATAACCTAATGATAAAGCTGTTGATTTGTGTTGTATTTTATTTTTTATTCAAATAAATGATAAATCGTAAAACTCTTTTATTAAATTTCTTATAAGTTGAGGGTTCAATCTCTTTCTAGACAGATAAGTATTGTTCTTTAAAATACAGTCAAGTTATTGTAATTAATTTTTTTTTTTACATGTTGTAGCAAATGTAAGCTTATAAATCATAAATGTTTATTAAGAAACAGTTACTTCCATGAAAACGACATATAGGTCAGTTGATTTTTCGAATTTCTTATCAAATCTTCAGTTATTTATTAATCTGCTTGATCTTTACTATGGCTATGTTAATTCAAGCTCACAATGTTCCAAGTTCCAATTCTAATACGTTTTTCTAACATTTAAAGTAAACTTTAATAAATAGTAATAGACTAATAGGTAATTGCAAGACTTGCAAGACTCTTGCTGCAAGACCAAGACCAAGACCAAGACCGGGAGCGCAAGACCAAGACCAAGACCAAGACCAGGTGTATGGGCGCAAGACCAAGACCAAGACTGGCTAAGTCTCGTCTTGTTCTTGCATTTGGGCAACACTATTACCGACAAGCACGACATAAGAATACTAACACTTGAAAAATGAATGATGCTAGCCGGGATTTTAACCAGCGGTCATCAGTTGAGATAAATAAATAATAAATAAATAACGCATCACACTCAACGGCCCCCATTAATATCTCATGACCTTGTGTCGGGGGTCCGGAAACACTCACAACACTAACACAAACACCCAGACCACGACAAACATCCGTATGTCCAATACAGACGTTTGCCGTGAGCGGTGATCGAACCCGCGACCGTTAGCTTAGATCGATGTTTTCTTAACACTAGGCCATCTTTTATTTTGAAAACTTCTTTGAAAAGATTTTATACCTACCAATCATAAAGACTTACTTACTTAAAACATAAAGCTGAAGAGTATGTTTGTTTACTTGTTTGTCTGTTTAAAAGTGCTAAGTTAGCGTTGTAATGGTTCTTAGCTATAAATTTTGAAAATCCATTCAGGCGTTCGAATATTATCAGCTCTTTTCTAGTTATTGAAACTCCTTAACGAATGGAGCGATTTTGATCTTTTTAAAAGCTGATGAAATCGAGATGATTCTTAACTATAGTTTATAAAGATATGTTTATAGGTTTTAAGGTTATCAGCTGTTTTCTAATTATAAAAGGAATCTAAATAAATTCTACTGGTTTAATCGGCCCATTATTTACTATACTATGAATGATATTAATATATCATAGATATGTAATGTGACCTGAAGCTGCATCATCTGGTATCAGTAGGATACTCAAGTCTTCACAAACTTAGAGCAAAATCGTGTTGCGGCTCGTTGAAATGTAAGACCGTAGATTGTCAGTTTTTTTTTTAATTTAAAATTTATAGTATGTGCTATAAAATGGCACGTAATGGCTTCTTTAAAGTTTTTAATTTAAAAGGCGCTAAATTATGAGTCACGATAAAAACGTTGGTAATATTTTTACACAAATGGTAATTCTTGTCATGTCCAAACATGTGTAGCATATCAATTTTATGATATAACTAAAATAAAAAAAAAATTAAACCAGCTTCAAAAGCAAAATAAGCAATTTCATTTTTTTAATTAACTTCAATTTTCAAAAGATTTAGATGATATACTTATTCCAGTTATTTTGATTATAAATACAAACTCATGAATGGATTTTGATGAAAATTCTATAGGGCTATGTTTAATTTTGAGGAAATGGCGTCTAAACATGTCAAACCTATTCTCCTTACAAATTGGTATGAAGACGTAGATTGAAGAGTCAGTTTAAAAAAGTTATCATCTACGTTAATATGTTGTCATTTTTTTCTTTTTACATAAAGTCGTTCAAAATCGGTTACTTTAATTTTTCCAAATTTTAATGCTTTTGTATGATATTGGCGCCGTCATGATGAAACAAACGACGGATCACTTAAAGGAACATTTCAACCTACATACATACATAGGCTTATAAACACATTACCCCATCCTTTACGTCGCGTAGTGGTAAAAAGAGGTTTCAGTGTAGCTTCTTTTTAGGAAACGATAAAAACTCTTTTCTTATTTTATTGTCCATGTTTCATGTATTTGACATTTGATAGCACTGCAATTCACGGAGAGAAACAGAAAAAAATTGAAGAAGGATTATTTTAAATGATTGCGTTTCCAAACTAATTAAAGGAATTAAACATAAATCGCAATGAACGGAAGGAAATTATTATTCGACTTGATCGTGTTTTCTACTTCGTTCTACGTGTCTTACAGCCTGATGTCGTTATTCATTGAGAGATATCGAGTGAAACGCATAGAATCCAGCTCCACTAAATAGCATGTCCGCTGAATATGCAATGAGTATGTGGTAAAAAAAAAAAACAAATTTTCTTTTTTTTGTAACAAGCTACGGTATCACAATATAATGCCTTAAATTTGAGTAAAAAGTTAATACTTTTCATTTGCATTTGAGTTATGTTGTGATGCTTACCCGTTTACGTCTCTTTCTTCCAGGAAAAGTGTTCAACTGTTGCGGCGGGGGTGGTACGTGATAAAAATAAGGCTGCGTGTACATTATGTCCTCAATACCCGTTATGGGCGTTGTCCTAGGTACAAGGGATCGCACGGTACCATACAAACTCCTGTTATGACGGCTACTTCCATATAAATTTATCATTGCACTCAATAAATAGTCAAGGGCACATTCACAACTTAAAAAGTTTCACTTGAAATACGCGCGAAATATATTTGCACAGATTATACGCTGTCACACGCGAAGCTAATTAAGTAGAACTTATTTTTAAAATAAAAAAAAATAAGCCACTGGAAAGTGTGTTTTGAATTTAGAATAAATCGAGGTTCCTAAACGATAAATATTTTATAAATATTTTAATCTTTAGCACCCCGTTGTTGTCAAAAATGTAGGCGTGCGAGCGTTAAGTGTTCACCGTTTGAAATGCGCTAGCGTGGATGCAGATGGTCCTGTACACATTACATGTAATTATCATAGTTTATCTGCTTTTTCCAATAAAGCACGTCAAGCGCGACGCATCGACACGGATAAATTTATTCACACTGTCCGTCTATCAGTATTTGCTAACGGGTTCAACAAAAACAATACAAAGTTGGAAACACAACAATTTTGTAAATCGATATATTTAGATTATAGTATATCGAGATATTAGAACCAAAAGATATTCATCTTAATGTTTTGTTAAGTAAATAACTGCAATTACCTACATACATATGTATGTGTTAAACTCGAGTCTAGTTAATGCAAAAATCCTACACTATTTTGTGATTGCTAAAATGAAATAGCTTGAAGTCGTAATGCTTATAGTATTCCTATTATCATCCCGAAGAGCCGAGATGGCTTAGTTGTTAGAACACATGGATCTCGACCGACGATCGCGGTTTCAAACCCCGTCTATCACCGGTTTGATTTAAAGTGCTAAATTTGTGTTAAAATTCAACTTGAGCTCGGCGAAGGAGACGTCGAAGCCTGCATGTGCCGGGAGAAATTCTGACACATGTATATCCGCCGATTAAGCTCTAATCCTTCTTCTTAATAGGAGAGGCGGTTGTTCCTTTACATACTTTTTATCATCCCGTCTTTTCATACAAAGTAGGGAGCTCAAATGATGTCACATAAGTGAAAAATATATACACGCATTGGCACGCGCCGATTCACATGAATAAGTTTGAAAAGTTTGTCATCATTGCATTAAACATTTTGTTGTATGCATCCAGTAGCCATTGTCAACATCCTATGAATATAATAATACAAAATACAAAGCAGTCAACAACAAAAATTAAAACATTACTATCATAAAAGTGTCTGTAACGCAAGCTCGCCTTTTTCCAACTATAGTATTTATTAGAATTTTTTATGACATAGGTAACTAGTAAAACTAAAATTATTTTTTGTCCAAATTTAAGTGTACACATATATCGGGTTTATATAATCTCCCCGATCTTCAAAATATTGATTTACTTATTAAAAACTTGGTGGAACTTCTCATTTCACTAGATTTATTTATTGGAATTGTTTTTTATAAGATTTTGATTGCGTACTGGAATTAAATACCTATGTTGTCTTATATAAATATATAGTAACTATAAGTTACCTTTAAAAATCATATGCATGCAATTAATGTCTGATTTTAGAGGTAGGTAATCAAAATAATAAAATTAAAAGATGATTTTTATAGATATTAGAACAATAAAATAAAAAAGAGTTACATTTTTTTTAATAAAAATAAATTAAACAAAGGCATGCAATTTTATCAAATTTTAAATAAACATAATTACATCAAATTGCACTATTTGTTAGGGAGCTACGATGCCACACACAGATCCACAAATACAGACGTCAAACTTATAACTCCTCTTTTTGGGTCGGGTGTTAAAATTGTTTAAAATAACGACAAACACAATAAAATATAAATATATTATTACAGCGCCATCTATGAATTAACGCTTAAACTACATCTTAAAGTATCCTGAGCCGAGCGTAACCAATTACGTCGTGCGCGACCAATTGCCAGAATTTGTTCATAGATGTCGCTATAGAAAAACGATTCAGTTTTAATTTACATGAAAACTTCATTTTATGTCACAAATGTGATTTCATTTGAAATTTTTTGATTGTTTGTATTTTTGTCAAAATGGCTGATTAATAAATATAATTAAATAAACATTTACCATGTTTACAAAACAACAAATCTGGCGTAACACCTAAATTTTAGCGCTTCCACTTAATCAAATTTTAAAAATATGGTAGCCGGTACGTTTACAAAGGCTTTCTTTTCTTTGATTTTCAATAAGGTTCACTGTTCTGCTCAGGATGGAAGAGACAATGGTTTTGGAAATGGTTACGTGTGGGCGGGGTCTTTGGAGTCCGGTATACAAATAGCAACACATCATAAGAAACCAGTAATGGTGATAATACATAAATCATGGTGTTCTGCTTGCAAGAACTTGAAACCAAAGTTCGCGAACTCGGCTGAGATCCAGTCATTGAGCAAACATTTCGTGATGGTGAACCTTGTGGATGAAGAGGAACCAAAAAACAATAAATTTTCACCTGATGGCACTTATATACCCCGGTAAGTGTAAACCAATTTTAATTAAAGACGTAGATTATGGTAAATGTTCCGATAAAGAAGATTAAAAAAAATCTGCTCCAAAAAAATAATTAATCATCTTAGAAACTTAAAATTTCGTAGTATTTGAACATTAAGTTGACTATTTCTTTAGTCTCCTTAAAAACACAACAAAAGCCACACATGTTAAGTCGCGAGCAGAAAGTATCTTGAGTTTCATATAAAATGGTTAGGGCATCTACTGAAAGTGCTATAAGTGTACACGTTAATCAGTCATTGACCTTCACAAGTGTATGTACGGAAGTCACCTTATATATTATTTTGTTCGCGGTTTCGCTCGCGTTAATGTAGACTTTATTTTAAAACTAGCTATCCCTTGCGGTTCCACGTCGCTCCCATGAGTCGTGCCGTGATGTAATATAGCCTATAGCCTTCCTTAATAAATAAACTATCTAACACTAAAATATTTTTATAATTCGAACTAGTAGTTCCTGAGATTAGCGCGTTCAAACAAACAAACTCTTGAGCTTTACAATATTAGTACAGATTAGTAATGATTTTCGTATTTTCAGAAATAATAAGTAAATATGTTTTCTAAATTTCTGTTAGTGTTAGTTCACAATGGTATTCATGTATCGATCGTAATAGTAAATATATACACTCCATTAATTCTCAATGATCAATTGCTTAAATTAAACGGTTGACCGAATAATCAAATCAATCACCAACGGTTTTAGAATACTCTTCATTTCGCCGAAGGGTTCGGTCGACCATGACATATACAATGTGGAGGGGAGCAGCCAGCACAAATATTTTTACAGCCGACCGGAACAGATCGCCAAGTCCATGAGACGAGTCCTCGAGAAATATAAATATGAACAATTCGATGTATGATATTACTCCTCTCACAAATAATTAGTAAGTCTTTATTGTGGTAAAAAAATCTTTAAAAAAATAATAATTTTATTTTTCTTTTTGTTTAAAATGTTTTTTTTTTCTAATTCATATTATATCTTGATTTCGTTAATAATAAATTGCATTAATGAGGTTTTTTTTGCAGGAATAAAAAATGTTGGCACTGCAATTTTAACTAAAGCTGACTAAATTCTTATTAAAGTTTTTATCCAAAATAAAATTTAAGTTTTAATGATGTTTTATTTTAAAAACATTTTTGTATTGAAAATTTTAAAGAAACGCGCGTAAGTAAAAATTTTGTTTATAATTAATCACGTTATGAACGTTGAGTTTATTTTTATAGATGCGCTATCGATGTTGAATTTGTGAGCAATCGCTTTTCTATGGTAAAATATTGATCAGTTTGTCTAAAGAATATTTATATGTATATTTGAATTGAAATGCTTAATTTATTTGAATACTTAAGCTATATTCCAATATGAAATACCGAATCTATTTTGTTTGCTTAAGCTAAAATCAATAACTTTTTATATCGTCAAGCCGTTAAGGATCGAACTAAATCGAAAAAAAATAATAACGGTATAAAAAATAAAGCCGTCGTTAATTGCCTCTCGATGTAAAACATTTTTTATATTGTAATATTTTTCAATAAAAAAAATAATAAATAAATAAATTAAGAAGATCGCTATTAACGCGCTACACCTAGGATATCGATACACCAACACACTCGTAAAGTAAACAGGTAAATGCTAAGTACTCTCGAAAAGTCCAAATTTCAATCGTATGACTTGCGTGCATCTTATACCCCATCTACACGTGGGTCATCAATGTGGCCATACTAATGCTGTAGGAACGGCTATCGCTGTGTCCACTTTATACAAAACTATCCTTTGACACATGCTCGAACTCTCGACAAGGCAATCGCGAGAGGCATATGTGAGAACATTCATCGTGCCCGCCACTACGACTCTGTGTCCTCTACAAAATGTGCCATCCTGACGGTCCATAATTTAGGGGAGGCATTAGATACGTAATATGAACACGTTGGGACATGTACGTAATCGGTACGTATTTCGCGTGTCAGTTAAATTCCTAATAGTATGGACATTTTTAAAAATCTGAATCGGTTCACCTATCGTAAAATTACAAACGAAGAAAATTTTCATTTGTAGGTGACAATTACATTTGTAAGTTTTACTCTTGTGAGCTATATAACAACTCTGTACCAGAGCAACCACAAGATTATAAGTAGTTCCAACAGCTGTGACTGTCTGAAATAATACACCGACGGTTCTTTCAGGTGCGAAACAATAAGAAATAACTAATAAATCTTTATGAAAGTTTGAGAGCGAAATTTATAAGTATAATTCTCGCTGTATACAAGATAATACTCACGTCTTCGACGACGGGTTCCACGTACATCTCCATGGTGTTGTTGAGGGGGGGCAGCGGCATCGGGGACGCGGCGGCGGACGAGCGCCGCGACATACTGTTGCAGGAGCATTGCGATACAGATCGACGCGAGCGGGGAGATTCTCTGGAAAAGAAATAGAAATATGCTTAAAACTTTTTAATCAATAAATAATTTAGGGCTTACGCATACTTGGATTCATTTTTTGTCACTCAAAATCGTGTCACGATTTTTTTAGTTTACGCCGGCATTTATTATTTTTGTTTTAATTCTAACATGGTTTAGCGTACTGAATACTTATTTAAGTACAACTAATAGTGAGGCCATTCAAATTATATTTAATTACCAGCCAGGTTATAACTTAACTCTTTAATGTTATGAAGCCTTAAGGTCTTGTGCTTTCTGGCACTCTTAAATAAAAGATCATAAACAGTGAAAGAGATATATTTTAATGATTAAGTAGTTAGTAGCTAAATAGTGTGAAAATTTCGTCTCTATATAATTAATTTGGTTAAACTTATATTAAAATACATAATATAAGTAATCATCTAATATATAAACATAACAAACATGGTAATTATGGTACTTTAAACTAAATTCAATCACCAATAAAAATTACCTTTTGCTTCTCCTACACACATGGCGCGTCGTTCTGTCGCACCTACACCTAGATCGCACAGGTACAAAGTATCCCAATTGCGGTAAAGGCGCGGGATCCGAGGAATCGCTGGAGTCGCTCCACTCCGGCTGGCTGAATGGATCGATGTCTAGTGCTGACGGCATCGCGGATTAAAAAATATTTTTAACTTTTTAATTTTCCGGTGAATTTGATTTGATACCGGCTGTCTGTACACTTTTGTTTTTTTTTTTCTTTTTAATGTTGTGTAAGCGTAGTATTACTTTTTTATTTTATAATATTACACGAGCGTATTATGTTATTATTTTATGTGAACGTCTAAAACCGAGCTTGATATAATCGTTTGTGTAAAAGTATTAACCTATTTGAAATTTTGATAGTGTAAATAAAGCGTTGATATATTTAAGATAGTAATAGGTTTCGGGTGCGTACACCAGCAATTAGACACACGATATGTCCATATAGATAAGATAGATAATTTTTTGTTGACACAAAAAGTTATCAATAAAATTCCACATTAAACGACAAAATTAAATATATGATTTTATTAGGTACCAACCAAAGACAGAGTTACACCTTTATTTTACCGATTCATAGTTATTTCGACTTGGCTTAATTATAATCTACTTTAGAAGAAACAAGTTCTGTACAAATGTACTTTAATTTTCTTTACAAATGTGAAAAAAATAATATGTTCTAGGAAAAAGTAATTTTTTGACATGATTTGTTCGAGTATTAATATATTTGTAAGTTTTTTTTTTTTGTGAAATACATAATTACTGTACTAATTAACTGAAGGTCTAAAAATCATGCCTTTTGTCATTATACATGGGTAGTAGGTGTTACCTGAATATTTAATTTAAAAATAAATAAGACGCTGTACTTTCTATTACAGAGGATTTTTAATATCATAAAGGCTAAATCGTCAAAGCCATCGAGTCCCAGGGACGTGAGGGAACGCACATTCCTTCGTGTTGGAAACGATTTTATCCGCTCCGTGACTCACAAAGACGCCGTAATGTGATTAGGGGTGTGATTTTTTTATTGAAAACTAAACGCCAGCCAGCTTTTTTATTACATTACTAGCTACTCCAATTTTGTACGGGTTGAATTGAGTTTATATTTGAAATATTTTTATTTAAACATACTTATTAAATATTTGCGTAAAATTATAAAGAAACTTATTAATAAAATGCCACACGTTATATTTGACAGCTAAAATAGGTTTTAAGTATATATTATAAATAAAAGCGTATGTTTATACATAATTAAATTATGTTTAAACCATGTTTAACTCAAAACTATCGTTAGATGTGGATTTGTAGTACAGAATTTTATAGACACGCGTTTAACGTATGTTTAAATTTTTGTAGTAAAACAGCTACTGTCATACTACAAAAGACGCATTAAAACCATGTTCAACACGTGTCTAGGTAAACAGTGTTTAATAATTAAACATTGCTTAAAATATTATCTAAATTGCTTAACAGCGAATAAACTCATAAAAAAACTTATTGATAAAATGTTATACGTTACATTTGACAGCTGAAATAGGTTTTAGACATCTATTGAACTCACTTAAACGTATGTTAAACTATATCTAAAGCATGTTTAACTCAAAACTGTGCTAAGAGGCGGATTTTTAGTACGGATTTTTTTAAACACGCGTTTAACGTCTGTTTAAATCTTTTGTAGTAAGGCAGTAGATGTTTAGAGAAGAATGTCGAATGCTTCTGAGTAAAATACTTCTTGATGTTGTCGAATGTATTTATTAAAAATGTGCGAGTGTATATACAAAAAACAGATGTATTATATGGTTATTATTTAATAACGTTTCTAAATAATCGGGCCAATTCATAAAGAATATTATCATAATTCATATTTAATATAACGGGTCTTATCGCGATAACTAATAGTAGTAATACTTTTTTATTACCCGACGTTTCGACGAAGTTACATTCGCCGTGGTCACGAGCTGACTCTTAGTTAGCTAACTGAAGTTTAAAATATATGAATATTATCATAAGAATAGTTAATTCGGAAATATAAATTCCCTAGTTTTATATTATAATATTAAAAGAAATAACTGAATTATTATTTTATATTTTATTCATTATTTCGTGGAGGATTTATTTCGCACAGATTACCTAAACTAGTATTTTAAAATAGGACATGCAAAAAAGTCATCAATTGTTTACCAGTAACACATACCATATACACACACAGCCTCGCAATGAGTAAAACCTTTTAACATCAAGAGTAAATATTTTAAAATACGCAAGAATTTGTAAAACATTATGCAAACAAGGATCTTATGTTGAATAAATAATTTAAAGAGGCCTATTTTAAAATGGACGTTCAAAACGAAGTACGCTATTTAAACCAAATAAGATGAGGCCGTCTTTACACGACTGGTCAAAAAAGGAATATTATACATATATTAGGATTCATGTACATTTGTAACATTTAGGTATATTTATCCTACAGTAAAACTTTTAATGTGAAGTTTTATTAACGTATTTGCCTGTAGTTTTAATACTTAGCGATAGATTTTTGAAACAGCTTATATGGAGAGGATATCACAATTTTACCGCTAGCAAACTAAGTCACAGACGGTTTATTGAAAACGGCTGATAATTGATTTAGATTTGTATTTGGTATCGAAACTACAAAACAAACTAAAAAATAGTTATTTAGAGCAACTCCGATAATTATATCGTAAGTATCGTAATTATCTCCAATGCTTTTCAATTTTGAAATAGTATTTATATTAGTATTTTGTTCGCTCAAAGATACTTTTGCTTGTCATACTAAGTCGCTAGCTGGTTACTAGGCAACATTGTCCAAAGTGGTCGGTATTCTAGGTGCCAAATTTTATGAGCTTATTAAATATTAATAAGTAAACTAACAGCCTATAAATATCCGACTGCTAGATAAAGGTCTGCTCTCCCATTAAGGAGAAGGCAATACGCTGCTCCGCAATGGAGCAGCGTAGTGCCTTTTCCTTAATTCTTGATTTCTGGATTGGCGAATCTAGATGTGTCAGAATTATTGTAAATAAATAAATAAACGCGTCACGCTCAACGGCCCCCATTAAAACCTGGTCTTGTGTCGGGGGTCCGGCAACACACACAACACTAACACAATCACCCCGACCGCGACAAACATCCGTATGGCCAATACAGACGTTTGCCGTGAGCGGGGATCAAACCCGCGACCGTTATTAACCACATATCGACAATATCGACTCTCAGGCCATCAGGAGAGCTTATAACAAATCTAGTGATATAATATCATTGTTTAGCAGTCTTGTGTTTTATCTGTTCTTTATTACAGAATTTGTATTCAAAACGCACAGTTCCGTTGCTTCGGGCCTATTTTGAATAGCAGACACATTAAGCATCTAAATGAGTAATATTAATAATGTTCTATTACTAAATGCTCTTATTAGTTTATTTGCAGTATCGTACCGTGTTCGCTCATACTGTAATTTATGTATTAAATTTAGTTTTTACTTAATTTTTTGCTGTTTCATCTAAATTTTAGTTGAATGGTCTGTTTATAGGAGGAATTTATTTAAAATAGAGAAAAACTTAAACATTTTTAGACTCAAAAGATAATATATTACTCATATTATTAGTAAACTTCTTAAGTTACAATATGTTATTAAAAGACACATATCAGATATGTCTTTTATACTTATTAAAGTTAACCTTAAAGAAGTTAAGCTCAAAAGTAATAATAAAATTTACCACAAAAAAAAAAACAACAATACACTAAACATTAATATGCTGATCTTATTTTACATTTGTCGTTTAATCTACAACAATGTGTATATAAAACGAATTTTATCATGATGTAAAATTATTTAAAAACCAACATGTAGTTTCTTACAAATTTAACTAACTGTTTTATCACGTGTGGTCAAAAGAACAATCCTATACAAACATTTCTGAATGCAACAACGACTCAACGGACAACCTTTGTCTATGCTTGAAGGTAAAATAAAAAAAAAAAACAGAGACGAAACGACAAGAATACTCGAAATATCTGTACAATTATGTATCTATGTGTATTCTGAATATTTCTACTAGTAAAAGACATAATTGACGTTTCATAGAATCTCGTATGTATAATGTGATTTCGATAAAAATTACTATCTTGAATCAAGAAAAGTTATATATTGCACATATTAGGAATGTCATGCCACCATTTCGAAGTGAATGCGTGGCAAATTATTCTTTGTTATAGATTTTAGCTTAAAAAAGAAAAAAAACTTTACTAAACACTGTGGGGTTAACAGCTGTTATTTTATACATTTCATATATTGTTTACTTTTTACAAGGCCAGGAAAAATACATTATCGTGAAAAGAATTTATCTTAAAATTAAAAAATTCCATATTCATTCATACAGTCATACTTGATTGGCGTTCTCAATTCTTTCCATTTTTAACGTTGTCAATTAGCTTTCTTTTTCATTTTCGCCTTTTATACATAAAAGATTTTTTACACAGTTTTGCCGAGAGGTGTGAAAGTTAATAGCAGTAACATACATACATGGACTTTTATTGGCTGTCGAATTAAAAATGAAACTCTTCGAGGCTTTAAAATTTTTTGGCAGTATTAGTAAAGAACGTAAAAACACAACCTGTGTCCAGTTTGCAATAAAAAAAAAATTATGATCAACGATTATTATAAATACAGAGAATTACTAGTGATCGTGATCAGATTATAATCTCAATGTTTATTTTAAGTACAAATATGAAATTAGGTAATTAAATAATAATATCTTTTACTACTTTAATAGCGATGTAGCAACAATAGAGTATCGATTAGGAAATAAAGATTCTTAACTTTCGTAACATAAATGTTTTGATAATAAGTATTAGCGTGGACCACACAAGTTTTGACAAATAACTTTAATGCGAGAATTAATTATTCTCAGACTTTCATAAAGATTTATAAGTTGTTTATCTTTGCTCTATAACTTGAAGAATTTTATATTTAATATTAATTTTATATTATGTATCTATTACAGGGTTACAAACAGGGTTGTCTTATATCAGTTACGAGAGGAAAACTTACAAATTAACTTATGTCCTATGACTTTCATAAAGATTTACATAATCTTTATTTGATGAAATATTTATAATTATTGTATAATTTTATGTTATATTAATTGCATGTAACAAAAAGCTGTTATTTGGACATTACAAAAAGACACTTTTATGTTATTTATTTAAACAGATTTTTAGAATGGCTTCGCGGACATCAAGTGCTTCGATGGACAACCTATGGTCCAGACAACCACTGAGAAGAAACCACTGTTCTAGGCGATCATAGGCTATATTTTAGGAATGTTACATACAATAATTAAGACTTAAAACACGCAACTGACTTCAAAATTTCATTACACTTACCTATACTAGTTATTTAGTTTTTAAACCCAAATTACAGAACTGATAAAATTCCTGTGGGACCTTGTTAATAAAAAATAATATTTTCTAAATATTTAAAAAAATGACTAAGTTATGATGTACCAAAAATTAAAAAGTACGCCAAATTGAAATCCTCCTTTTTGAAGTTATTTGAAAAATTACATTAACTCGAGCAAACCCGCGAGCTAAGCTAGTAAGAAAATAAAACCTTACATTTTATGCCAGTTTAGCCTCACAATTGTGAAGCAGACTATGTAATACCAGTAACCCATTAAATATGGATTAGACTAGCAGACTCTGGTCAAATACCGGATGAGGCTTTGAAAAAGGGGATGAAACGTAGACAGACTATTAAAATACCCGAGCTCTTCAATCTTACTGTCGAGCAGAGAACAGACAGATTTAAAGACCTATATATTTTCTAGTTTATTTCTTTTATATATTATCCGGGACTTAATCCAAGCGGGTTTTTTATATAAGAACTATGATAAATAACATACCTACTTCTTATTTATCATCATGTATCAATGATATTTAAGTAATTCGTCTTTGTTTATAGGACTCTAGTTTATCACGTTACAATGAAATCAGTTCAGTCAAACGTAAAAATAAACAAGAAGATGGAGCCACTTTCGTATGTATATTATTAGAAAAGACAAGTTTAAGTATTGGTAAATTTAAAATACGTAATAAAATTTAGTAGTGAAATAAACATCATCATGAATTCTCGAGCCAAAAATAACTTACAACAAAATAAGGATCGTGAGATTAATAAAGCTTTTAACATAATTACGTGTTGTGTAAAACTGCAGAAAACAGCTGCTTGTTGAGTCATTAATGTTTTTTTTTAATTAAATTTTTAATAAAAAAAAACTACATAAAAATGGACGCTTTACATTCGCTAATTACAAATGCAGTTCGCTGGTAAATATGACTTTCTATTGTTTAATAAGTTATATATTTTTTATTAAATATGAATAATACAAACTATTCATTGCAAATATAATTAATTAAAAAAACGCTTAAATAATAAACTATTTGCCTCTCGCGGTTTTACTCGCGTTTATGGTTTCAGATTCGCATCTATGAGGACCGTCTCATGGGTTACCGAACTGACCTCAATAAACGGGATATATAAAAAGATTTTTTCGGATCAGTACTTTCTAACTATCCTTTATTTACAAACTCACAGACAAATTTTACCGGTATATTGTATTCGTATAGATTATAGATCGAATTAAAAATAATTGTTTCGCTGTTTGATCGTTTTTAAGATATAACCATAGCAAAACATGGAAATTTTATTTTATTTAGAAATACATCTAATATATAAAATTCTCGTGTCACAGTTTTCGTTGCCATACTCCTCCGAAACGGCTTGACCGATTTTGATGAAATTTTTTGTGCTTATCCGGTATCTATGAGAATCGGCCAACATCTATTTTTCATCCCCCTAAATGTTAGGGGTAGTCCACCCCTAAATTTTTATTTTTATTTTTTAGACAAAATTTTTAATTTCTCTTTTTTTATGATACAACATACAAAAATACATACAATCCTCAATTTTCACCCTTCTACGATCAACCCTTATTTTTTAATAGCCATTTTAGTAATTTAATCATTTTTCCTCTCCGGTCGAAAACTGATCAATCGTGGCAAAACAACGTTTGCCGGGTCAGCTAGTATTCATATAAAAACTGAGACATAGTTTGCAAACTGAACAATAATTATTTCTTTTTAAATTCTATTTTCGCAACCGGTCTCCTTGTCACCTTTTAGGTGTTCCCCGTATTTGCTGTCCCTTTGACCTTATTACATATGCAATAGCGTTCAAATTAGATTGCTCTTACTATAATTACACAGCTTGTCAGGTGTAAATCAAAGTGTAGAAGGTGAATCATCGACCATTGACTCGGCAAGCGCAGACGACTTGGCAATTGATACATAAATCTATTCAAATGTCTCGGCCAAACAGTTTGTTATATTTTAATAACGTATTCATATTAGATATTAAATTTATTAATATTAATAATAGAATATTCATTCTTTATTATTAATGAAATCAATTTATTTCTTTTTATTATACCTTGTGCATTCATCGTTTTTATGGAGTCAAAATATGACAGCGCAGTGTTAGATTTCTAGTGACGTTATATAGTCCCAAGAGCATTTTAAAACTACGCTGCGGATTGACAAATATAATAAGAGTACCTACATAGTTTAGATTTTTTCCAAATATCTCGAGTTATTTACGATGATCAAGGATCAGAATTATAAGCACAAATGAAACACACTAAATCCATACAGATTATCTAAATTTAAACCCGCATTTTTTTAAGTCATAAGTTCTTTCTTTTGAGGTATCTCGATTTACACTCGTAAATTAAATTGGGACATTGTGTTAACCGTGAGAACTCGATTCAAGACATAAATAGAATAGCTCAAAAACAAAGAATTTTTATTCTGCTATATTTCTGAAAAAAAAAGTCGTAAAACAACAAGAAAAGCCCCTCATTCACATTAACAGCCGCGTCCCTGTCACCGAAAAATATAATGACATCAACATTGTATTATATTTTTAGACAATCACGAGTCATTTCTAAAAACAGTCCTTTCACGAAATTTCTTTACAAACGGCCAAATATTCTTGTTAGTATTTTTCAAAGTTTAACACGATTCTGCTAATTACTCTAAATATTAACAGCTTCGGTTCACTGCATGTTTGCGACTGTCGTCTCGTACGTTTTCGTTTTTAACCGGCCTCTAATAAAGAGGTTCTCAATTTTACAGGAACTTTTTCGTATACTTAGATTTAAATAAGTAAAAAATGGATGAATCCATTCATTCGTTCATTATTAGTAGGTAATTTTTAATTATAAAATTAATGTAAATAAATAATAAAATACCTGCATAAAAATATAATATGAAATTAATATATTTATATAAAAATGTAATATTTTTGATTATACGTTTCATTTGTTTAAATTCACTGCAATTTTTGTGATAAAAATGACTTTCACATAATTTTTGAATTTAAAAAACGAGAATAATAAACACCACTGAACTAAAACTATTAACATTTCATAAATATAGTTCGTTTATCTTCACTCACAGTTGTTAGTAATTTCTCTGCCCGCATGCAGTTATAAATCGATAAATTCCAATTTTTTCGACAATTGATGCCAATTGTCAATAAATACAGTGTGTATTTATTGTACTTTCAAATTATACAAGTTGTGCTCGCAGTTCACAATATGTAATATCCATTTTCAACCTACTCCAATTTTTCACACATACACATGGTACGACATTGCGTTGTGGCACGACGTCGTGAAATGTCATCGCGTTGTGGAAATCTATCGTGATTTTTTGTTTAAAATTAAATCATAGTATCGTGCCATGATGCGACAGCGACGTCGTGTCGTGATTTTTACACACCATCATGTACTTCGGTGTCGTAACGTGTGTAAGTGTTTTGCTGTATCACACAAACTTTAACAATTATATAATTAGTTTGGAGGGCTTCCGAAAATATGCACTTAAAATAATTTGATTTATTACCAGAAAATCTCAGTCTACTCAAAACCCTTATTTTCTAAGAAATGTCAAATAACTGGAACTGTTTATAAATGAAGTCGCAGACACAACTAGTAACAGATTCAATAACAAAATATTATGACAAGCTAAAATTGGTTCCGTAGAGTAAAAACCTTCAGACGGGACGACAGTTTGTAATAAGCGAAAGCCGAAAATAGGTCACACGATGGCTCAATCATATATCATAAATTCTATTAAGATAGAATCTGTTGGGACATTTATTATGGAATCATTGGTGTTGATAGTGTTTTTAAGATAGAAGTTTAATAGGAATTATTTATATCAATTTTCTAAATTTACAATAAATCTATACTAATATTCAAAGCTGAAGAGTTTGTTTGTTTGAACGCGCTAATTTCAGGAACTTCTTGTTCGAATTGAACAATTCTTTTTGTGTCAGATAGTTTATTTATTTAGGAAGGCTATAGGCGATATTACATCACAATACGACTAATGGAAGCGAAGCAGTAACCATAACCACAAGGGACAGCTAGTATTTAATGAGTTGGTAGTTCTTTCTTCTTTTTAGGGTTCCGTACCTTAAAAGGAAAAACGGAACCCTTATAGGATCACTTTGTTGTCCGTCTGTCTGTCTGTCTGTCTGTCTGTCTGTCTGTCTGTCTGTCTGTCTGTCTGTCTGTCTGTCTGTCTGTCTGTCGGGATGTCAACCCTTTTTTCTCAGAAATGCATGGACGTATCATGTTGAAATTAATATCATATACTCAAGTCTACGATGACATGCGGCCGTGAAAATATTAAAGTTCTAAGTCAACGCAATCAAAAGATAATGGAAAATATGTCGTATATTTTCACCATTTTAGCGTTTTCGCAAGGGAATCAAAACCTATAGGGTACTTCCCATTGACCTAGCACGATGAAATTTGGCAAGAAGTAAGATCTTATAGTACAAATAAAGGAAAAAATCTGAAAACTGTAAATTTCTGTATGTATGTGTGTCTGTTTGTAAGTTTGTCTTTCAACTTTTTTCTCAGGAACGCGTGAAGGTAACAATTTTTTATCAATGTCAAGTATTCAGAGCTATAATTACTAAGAGCTGTGAAAAAATCAGACTTCTAAGTTAACACAGTCAAAAGATACGGTCATTTATGTCGCATATTTTAAGTATTTTAGCGTTTTTAACGTTTTCACAAGGGAATCAAAACCTACAGGGTACTTCCCATTAACCTAGCATCATGAAATTTGGCCAGGAGCATGGTCTTACAGTATAAATAATGGAAAAAATCCGAAAACTGTAAATTTCTGTTCGTGTGTCGGTCAGTCTGTACATCTGTCTTTCAACCTTTTTCTCAGGAACGCGTAAATGTATCAAGTTGTAAATTATATCAAATATTCAGAGCTGCATTCACTTGAAGCTGTTAACAAAACCTAAATTATAAATCAATACGTATCCAATTAATTAAAAACGCATTATTTTTGGAAAATAAACTAAGTTTGTGTGTGAGATAATAGAGCGTATCAAGCGGAAAATAATATAATCTTAGAATTAAAATTTTATGTACTTAAAACAAATTAACATAGAAGTTGATCACGGTCAAAAAACAATTTTACAATCAATGAGGAGAAATTTGTATCAAAACGAAAACATAGGGGCAGCAAACCTTTATAAACAACGCAATGCAATCTATATGCCGCAGCTAACAAAATGATAGCGCGATTCAGCGTACAGTCAGCGCCATCTCTGAACAATATTATGACATTACGTAGATAAAATTCTCGATAAATGTTACTAGAGGTAACATCATTTTAAAATTTAAAATTTTAGTTAAAACTGTCCAAATATTTTAAGTACAAATAACAATTAATTTCGCAATAAGCAAACAGCCTATTGACAAATAAATATTTAATCTTATTGTTTTCATGAAAAAGTTAGTTAAAATTATTCTAAATATGAAAATAAAGAAATAATAAATAAAAAATATTATTTAAACGCGCTAAAAATAATAAAATAAACTATTCCTTTAAAAGTTTCATCATCAATTATCGTTAATTTTATCGTCATTACATAATTTACATTAAATATAAAAGCTTCACACGATTTGATTTAAGTACTCGTATTAACTTAGTTCGAAAATTTAAAAATTAAATTCAATCAAATCGAGTAAATTAATTTACTGCTTACTACTGTGTAGATAATACATGTAAGTCTTCTGGTTATTAGTAATATAAGTTTTTTTTTATAAAAAAAAAACAATTAGTTTTATTCGAATTAGGGACTACTTATTTTCGTCTTGGCAACACTAATATATACTTTGATTGATAATGTAAATCTAAATATTTTACGAACGTAGTGTAGTGGAAGTGGAGTGTAGTAGAATATAAATAAAAATAAAACAAGAATAAAATAAAATGTAATTATGTATATAATAATTGATTATTTTTAACCGACTTCGAAAAAGGAGAAGGTTTTATGTTCGGCTGTATATTTTTTTATATTTTTACACCGATTTTTCCGTCATTTGTGAACCGATTTTCAATTTTTTTTTGTTTTAAAGGGTATACTTCCAATTTGGTCCCATTGTCATGAAATCAGGATCTGATGATGGAATCCTGGAGAAATCGAGGGTAATCTTCAAATATTATAGGCACACCTTTACCGATTTAGGTATTTTTGAGAGTAACTCATGCATTTGCTCACGAAAAGCTACATTTGATGAGGTGGAGCTGATGATGAAGATTACAAATGGGTACCGGAACAACTTAATAACGAGTATTTTACGTGTTGCGATTCGATTGCTTCAATATGATTGCTAAGCAATTTATTCTCGGCACAATGTATACGGTGAAGTGGAGCTGATGATGCGATACCAGGAGAACTGCCATTGAAAAACATGATATTAGTCTACACGTGACCACGAACGCTGCAAAGTGCTCGAAATGCCGGGATGATAAAAATAAATAATATACGCGATTTAAATCCGTTTAAAACAGTTTTATTTCAATGAATAATAATCGCGGAAATCTAAGACAACGATAAGGTACACAAGGTAATTAAAAAGCGGAAAAATCTTCAAGACTTAATTTTCGTAATTGACCAACTATTTTTATTTATATACCTATTATTGCTAGCCAATATGGCTAAAGCGGCTACAAATGGTCTGAGTTTATGTAGGGCTGAGACGTCGCGTCCGTTGGTGGACCCTTTGATGACTAATTTTTATCGCAATTGTGCACTTTAGGTCTAAGTAAGAACCCTCTGTACGGAACCCTCGGTGCGCGAGTCCTACTCGCACTTGACCAGTTATTTTATAAGATTATAAATTCAGGTTTTCATATCTATCACAATTTTTTAAATGTCAGGAACTGTTTTATATGTTTAGGTATTAAAATTAAGCATGCTTGTATTATGTACATTGAACAATTGAAACTATCCAAATAAATAGAAGATTTTTTTATTGATATTATCGATTAAATGATTTAGTTTTAGAGATTTAAAAGGAGCCTTTAAAAAACTATATTTTGAGAATATCAGAGATCATTTAAAAAGTGTTTTTAATAGGAATCAAGTATAAAGAATCTAAACTTTTCATTTTGTCTGGATGGCAATGAAATAAAACGAGTTCGTGAGCTAAAGTACCCTTCAATAAACACGATCAATACAATCTAATGTCTAAGACACTACTAGTATGGCCTTTGTACTGTTGAGCTGCTTTGACTCGCCCTCATTTGGAAGTTTTCTTTACAAATAAGTACCTAATACTAATCGTCGGATAGGGAACTTCGTAGTTAAAGTACGGTCCCTTTATCTGGGTATTCCATAAGTATATTCGATAGACAAGTTGGCGCAATGGTCACTGCAACTGACTAAAGCGCGGTCGCGGGTTCGATCCCCGCTCACGGCAAACGTCTGTATTGGCAATACGGATGATTGTCGTGGTCTGGGTGTTTGTGTTATTGTTGTGATTGTTTCCGGATTTCCTAGGTCATGAGATCTTATTGGGGCCGTTGAGTGTGATGCGTTTTATTTATTTATTTATTTATATATAAAACAAGACTTATACAACAATTTAGCAAGATGAAATTGAAAATTAAAAAAAAAAACCTCTTGGAGACCGTTTTAATAAACACCAACACGATGTTTTTGCTGTAAATTAGTGTGGTACTTGTGTATGGAGCTGATTCCAGAAGATACTGCAGTATCAGGTCAAGGTTACGTAATGATGTTATTTTGATATCATTCACAATATTGTAAATAAGTCGATTAGACTAGTAGACGTTGCTCAGATCCTTTTAATGATTAGAAAACAGCTGATAACCTTTAAACCTATAAACAGATCTTTATAAACTATAGCTAAGAACCATACTGAGTTAAAGAAAATTTAACCCACCTGTTAAAAACAACAACTCGCATTTCAAAATCGATCGGTTATTAAACGAGGCTACACTGATTGGCTGAAGGCTGATTTGTCTTTGGTGTCAAAATAGGCCGAAATTGCGGACTTCACTTTTTCATCGTCGTCAATTTTTTTTTCCACGCAACTCTTTCTTCATTTTTGGAAATAAATAATAGTCACTGGGTGCCAAGTTTGGACTTTAGGGTGGGTAGTTCAATTGTTCGAAGCCGCATCGGTGAATGACAGCCGTCGCAACATGGCACGTGTGAACAGGTGCATTGTCATGCAAAAGAAGCTTTCGACAACTTTCCTCTTCTTTTTTCCTTGATGACTTCTTTTAATCTTTCAAGTAAAGAAGCGTAATACTGTCCTGTTATAGTTACACAACGTTCTTTATAATCTATTAGTAAAATACCTTCTGTATCCCAAAAAACAGTCGCCATGCTCTTACCAGCAGATTGTGTCACTTTGAACTTCTTTGGAGGAGGTGTGCCTTTTTTATGCCACTGTATCGACTCTTGCTTCGACTCAGGTTCATAGTAGTGAACCCAGGTTTCATCACCAGTAACGATTCGGACCATAACTTCTTCCTTGCTCTCTCTACAGAGCTCCGAAAACTGGCGAGAACACTCGACACGCTCGCGTTTTTGAAGTGGCGTGAGCATTCTCGGAACCCATCTTAGTCATCCCAAGACGATGATGTAGAATATTCAAAATAGTTATTTCGTATACTCCAATCATTGCAAGCTGCTTCTTTTTCAACCGGGCATCTTCCAATATAAGATTTTCTACTTTTTCGACGATTTCCGGTGTGGTGGCCGCAATTGGCCGTCCAGAGCGAGGGTCATCTTCAATGGACTCTCTTCCTTGTTTAAAAAGACCATGCCACTTGTAAACCATGGTTTTACCAGGGGAGGAGTCCGCATAAACCGCCAACAGCTCTTGAAAAATAATCTGAGCCGATTTTCCTTGCTTGGTAAGAAACTTAATAACGGAGCGGTGTTCAATTTTCTCTATACTGGCTGACTTCTTCCCGATTCAGTTGTTTACAGGCCGATAACTCAAAAGTTAATGACCCAATTAGGTTCAAACTTGGTATATATACTCTTAATGAGGTGCTAACCTAGTGCCTACCTGGACAAGTGAACCTACCCCCACTAACCCCTGTATTCCGCAAACTTTTTGACCTCCCCTCGTAGATATGTACATGCGCCCGTAAAACATTACCCTCTTTTTTGGTACGTCGGGTAAGTAAAGGTCTTTTTATTTTCTTTTAATCTAGCTGTTTACTGGATGGGATTTTCGGACTGCGATATTTAATAAGCATCGACGTTAGCTTGTATGGTTTTATCGCCATTTTTTACACACTTTGTTTCGAAAAATCGTTGCAAAAAAAAAATCTCATGAAAAATGGTCACATATTTTTATCACTATTACAACATAGTACACTAAGAAATTTTACTATGTATTAAATACTAAGATTTCTTAGAAAAGTTACCGCATGTCTATACTAATATTATAAAACTGAAGCGTTTGTTTGTTGTTTGTTTGATGGCCCTAATCTCAGGAACTACTGGTTCAAATTAAAAAAGTATTTTTTGTTGGATAGTTCAGTGATCGAATAAGGCTATAAGCTAAATAACGTCACGCTATGACCAATAGGAGCGGAGCATCAAGCTAGTGTTTAATTAATATGACATCATTATAGTAACCCTGCGAAGTCAGGGCTGGTCGCTAAGTTATGAATAACCAAGTGAATATCTCCCCGGTATATTTGTACTCACTTAGCACATACCCGTGTTTGCCCTAGGGAACATCGGTTGCGTTCTCACGATTACTAGGCACACAGTCACAAACTCGGATTACTTTGTATATTAACGGACAGTAATCTACGTAATGTACTCTTTAATTTATCCGATTATGTGACTGAGTGTGTGTTTTGGTTTTTAACCGACTTCCAGAAAAAAGGACGTATGCATACCGAATACTCGAAAACAGTGGCAACGATTTTGAAAAACAGTTTTCTTGGAAAGGGTAGTGCTCCCATAAATTTTTTATCAAAATACCTAACCTAAATAAACAATAGTAGTTCGGTTTTAAGATTAAAATAAATGGAAAAAGTTTATCATTCAAGTAAAGGAAATTACGTTTTAAAAATCGATTATATCTCAATCAAACAAAAAAAACGTATCAAAATGTATCCATTCTAGCGAACTACGATGCCACAGACAGATACACACGTCAAGCTTATAACACCCCTTTTTTAGGTCGGGATTTAAAAAAATTGGCCCTTGAATAGCTACAAAAAATGTTTACAAGATTAATTGTTTTTTTTTTTTATTGTATGTATTTTCATTTTAAAACGTTACTGTGACTACGTTGTCTACCGAGGGTCTAGGGATGAAATGTTGATATTATTTATCCCAGCATAAACTGTAACGTCAAGATGAGAGACAAGTGCATTAATCGCCTGCAGACAGACACTAATGGCCGTAGATTCTGTAATCTTTGTATATAGAGGGTTTTGTGTGACAGGATTATGTATGCGTTAGTAGTATAAACTGTTGTAAATTTCTAAAAGGGTTTTGTTTGTATTCGTTTAACTATGTTTTTGTTTACAGCTAACGCTTAATTTATAAACGATATTAACTGCCTTTTTGAATTGTGTTAGGAAGAACACTATTTACAAATTTCGTTTGGTTAGTCACTGATGGTAAATATATAAGAATTATATATTATTACTGTTGGTACATGCTAAGATGCTGTTTGTTTGTAAAAGTGAAACAAAATCATTACTTATTGCACAACTAAAATGCGCTGAGTGTAATAAATTGTGGTCAATCATCGCGTAATCGAAATTATGGTTTTGAACATTATTATATTATCGAAATTAATTGCATATAATTAAATAAAAATTTAAATAAAGCTTGTATAAAACGCCCTTAAAAGAAGTAAATAAATTTAAAATTAACAAATCAAACACATCGATACCTCCCACGTAAGTTGTTGTAACTCCACTACTACAGTAGAGCACTTTTAATCCGTTTTAGTTTGAAGGTTACAACAAAATACGCCTTTTTTCAGGCGTATTTTGTTGTAACTTTCCTTGAAAAAAAAAAGATTTTTGGTATTTTTTCACTTTGAATGCATTAAGCAATGCAAATTCGTGTAGTATTCAGTAAAAACGCTAACGGCAATTTTGTGGCTAACAATAACTTACGTGGGAGGTATCGACATAATTTTGTTACATCATACAATTTTATATAACGCAAAAGCTTGTCAGAAGCTGCTTAAAAATATTCATCCCTAAACAGCGGATTCATGGTCTTAAAAACTAAATTTTTCGTAAGGTTTGAACACTTCATATTTAGAGAACTTTGTAATTTCTTCTCTGATGAACCAACACCCATAAACTGCCGATTTAAGCTAAAAACATTTTAACGTAAGTATTATTTGTAAGTATGAGACATGATAAATTCGTTGTAGTGCTTTTCTTTCTAGCATGAGCTTACCCATAAATATATTTTACCTAAAAATATTTTAACACAATTTTGCTTTTTAATGGCCTGCGCAGACTTTGTTCGCGAGATTTTTGTCACAAAATAAGACCGTTTTGTTTGGGAGACTTTTTAGGAGGTACTTTGCGTCAAATAAGGAGAAGGTTCTTAATTTTTAGTGTGATTTTTATTTTTTGTCACCCAAGAATTCCATCATGTCTTAATCGATTTTGAAAATTCTGATTTTTTAAATCAAAACAGCATAGCTACTTTCAGATTGATCCCATTGATTCTTTATCGAAATCGGTTCACTAGTCTGGTTTTTATATAAAAATAACGGAAATAAATATGTCATATTAGTAAACGAAATTGCGTATTTTTCTTTTGAAGTCGGTTTGTTGAAAGCGTTCTATAACGACGTACAAAAAAGTATCCGGAAGATTTCCGTGTCTGTGTAGGCCTTAAAAGTGAACCACGCAATATCAAAACAAATCTATTAGTAAAGCAGACACAGTCTGATCTACGCGTGTTGACATGCTACATATGTGCGCCGGATATAGCGCGTAGCGTATTTCAGTCTTTTGATGGATATGAGATCTCTTAAGTGACCTTTGTGTCTCGAAAAACAAGAAAAAAGTTATTTGTTTTTTTTTTTTTTGTATTTGTGGAATTCAATCAATAGTGATGTTGCTTTATGTTATTATTTTTATATAATCATATCGATAGACAAACGACGAAGCTCATATGGGTCAGGCGATATATGGATTTTGTTGAAGTTGATAATTCAAATTTTGGTAAAGCAAGTAAGTTTACTTATTGAGTGAGATTAGATTCCTTGAGTGAACGAAATGTTATTGAATAAACTTTCTTGCTGAAATTTGCAATGCAAAAATCATTTAGTAAACCTTTTTGGATCGAATCACATTTCGATAAGCCATCCCTCAGACAAATAGCGGGGCGGAATTGGATTCAACCTTTGCCTAGTAATAAGACATTTACGAACGGTCTCTCAATCACACGATGGAATCCCAAATACAATGCTTTTGAATTGAAGTGCAAAACACTAAGTTACACAAGTGTAGCCACAATTATAATAATTATTACTTGCTCTGTGACCATGTAATATTCATATATTACAATGTAATGTTACAATCTAAGGTTCGAATTTAAGCATTTCGTTACAATACTACCTCATCCACTAACGAGCATTCGCCTCTAATGTAATAAAGCTTATTAGATTTTGAACATTCGAATCCGTTGTTTTTTTAAAGTTGGACGAAGCTTATACTGTTTGGTGCGCATTGATGTTACACAATGTAATGCTCATTTTTCCTCACACACTGATGTAATGCTCGAATCTTAATTGTTATATTACAGGCGAATGCTCTGGTGGCATTAGGTAACTGGTTAACTAGTGTATTTGCTGTTTATTTACATTAAAAACGTTTATTAATAATGTTATCCATGAAATAGTGATATCACATTATTTGCAGTATCGATATCGATAAAACAGAATCAACATAACAAAATAAATCGATGCTCCATTATGAACTTAAGAACAAAGTACAGAAAGCGTCTCATTTTCGATTCGCAGACCGAGTAGTTTAGTTTCATTGACAGATTTACTGTTATTGTTCTGCTAGACGCTACAACTTTAACAAATTAATAACTCTGTTTTGAGACGCGAAGGGAAAGGCGCAATAAAGTAGCGCCTCTTGACAGTTTACTCTGATTAATTTATTTTGTACAGCACTTCAATGTAAAGGAATATATATTTTAGTGAAAATAAATCTTAGTTTCTTTGAAATAAATGATGATAAAAAATAAATTTGATAAAAATGAAAATAGTGTCGTTGAATATTGACGCATTTACCTTCTTTTAATTATTTTGAAAAATCGTGACCGTTAATTTCTACAGTTACAAAAAATAGGTGGACACTAATGAGTTCCTATTTACAATTGACAGTTTAATGAGTAATGCTCAAAGAACTTGCATCCATGAAATATGACTCGTAAGTGACACTAGCAGGTCTTTTAGTAAAATGTTAGAGGATTTTAATAATTATCCGGTGTATTTAAATTATTTATAATTTATAAGATTTCTGATAGATTGCTTTATGAAAAAAAGAAAGGTCTGTATAATGATATTAAAAAACTGTATTTCATTTGATGTCATAAAGTACCTATCTAGTGTCTTAATCGCAATCATAAGTGCCGTGTTCTCATAAGAACTTATGAACAAAAAGTACTTTCTTTAAAGTTGGTTACAACTGAGAGAGCCAAGTTTGTGAGTAAGTTTACAATAGAACGATTAAATCTATTTTAATTACTATTATGGTAACATTTGTTAGGTAATTTTTTTAGATGGTCATAGACATTTTATGTATATATGTTCAATAATGTATGGAACTAAAAATGTCGGAAATAATATACCAAAATATTTTTTGTCTATGTAGTCATTTTCTTTGTCCTAAATAGCATCTACGCAAACAATATATTTTTCTTAACTTAGTATTCAAGAATTTAGTTCAATATTGTCTATGAGTTGATTGGCAGACCGCCAAAAAGTGAATGACATACGCGACATGTTCCATTCGTTCAGTGACATTCATTCAGTAAATTAGGTTTTGAGCAACATCAGTAATGAGATTGCTAAATGGATAATGTCTGGATAAAAAAATGTAGTTTTTTTTTTCTTTTATTGCAAACGGATATTCGAGGCAAATTGCAATGTTTATTATTTATTTTATGGCTTCCGGTGTTCCAAATTTAAAAAGATTATTTCGTTTTAATTTTTTTTAACGAATCTCGTTCTGTAATTACAGGTTTTAGTGTTGCGTCAGTTATGGTAATACTGTTTAAAAATTTAGCATACAATAGAATTTATGGATGAAAGTGTATGACTCTTCACAGTTTCTGACCTTTAAAAAGCCTAATTAATTTAACAGTCAACACTGAATCGCAACAAAAAGGAAAATAAGTTGTGTTAATAAAAGCCTCAGCAATTATATTATATAATTATAGATATATTATATGCTCATAAGATTTTGGCACAGTGATGTCCACTTTGGACGACGTTGCCTAGCAGCCAGCTAGCAATTAAGTATGCTTGAGCCGACAAAACAATGGGACAGCTATTTTTTCCTTTAGCAACTTTATATGTAGAATGACTAATTGTTTAGTGCGAGTTATTCAGAGCTATTCCTAATTCCTGTAATAAAACCGTAGGTGAATGAGCAGCGACATAATTTAGTTTCAGGAGTTGGATTTGACTCAAAAAATGAGATCATTCAGTATGTTCTATTAGAAAGATATGATGGAGATATGTAATTAAAACGAGATCGAAACATGAAATGTATATGTGTATTTTTACCAACTGCTTCAGTACACGCAGGTTTTAACTTTTATATAACGTATTTAATATGATTTTACCGTTTATTGAACAATATTATTTTCATTATTTCCGTTATTTTTAACGGTCAAAAGCAGTTATGTGCAAAAGCTTTTATCGGATTTGAGTATGATTTCCAATGCAAAACTTAATTTAAAATCACTTCAACCTACTATTATTATAATTGTGAACTTTTAAAGATTGTATGGACGTTTGTTATTATTTCACGTAAAAACTCCAGATCGGTTTTCGATTAAATTTCACACTATTAGGTATAGCGTATAGATCAGCGGCTGTAAATTATAAATATTATATTAAGTAAATTAGCTTATACATAACATATCTAGTTGAAGTCATATCATGTCATGAAGGGTGGTCGCTAGTGTAAAATATTTGATAATTATTATATGTATTCTGCTTTCTTTTAGTAAGTATATAGAATATTTTGAAATGTGGCAGTTTCTTTTTGAGATATACGCGGTTGAACATAAACACTGTGTGTGTTACCATAAAGTTACAGATATTTATTCAATTTTCATATATTTACACGATTACACTGATTAATAATCATAAATATGTTCATAATTATAACAAATTTTTAGAATATATTTTTTAAGTCTAGCACATAATTTATAATTGTTTAAAATGAAGAAAAAAACTAAAACTTTTTATTATCCAACGATAAAATGTTTTAAATGATTTAAGAAGATTAAACAAACATTATTAAATTGAGGTAAGTAGATATTCTCAGATAAGAGTTTTTTCACTTTATATTCTATCCTCTTAAAACAACTAAAGAGAAGAAGGTAAAAAAATATTAACAAAACAGAACATTGTTAGTTTTCGATACAACTCTATTTGCAGGAACAAGCAATTAAACGGTGTGCATTTCTCATTAGACCCGTCTGCGAATTTAATATTTTGCATCCTTCACTGAGTTCAATGGAATTTATCTAAATATAGCCGGTAATATTTCCATTTCGGGGATTACTTTAAAATCCATAATAATTTTGACACGTATATTTTAAGATTTAATTTAACATATTTGATTTATTATTCGTGAATTATTTATTTGGACTTTTATTATTATTAATTATAAAAAAATGACACGACATTACACACCGCAATAAACACTGTTTACTTTCGCAATTTCACTATAACACCGGACATATTATTAGTCGATACATAACAATTATTAAGACACATCACTATTATTTTTTTATAATTGAAATTTAATTGGAAATTCGAATTTGAATTACGAATGTTATTAATTTCGAATGCGTCAGTCAACGCGGACCGACGCGTCGCGACGCTCGCGTCGACTGGGCGCCATTTCGGACGACTGCCAAAGAATCCATGACTGAAAAGTTATATTTATATAGTTATGAGTGTACTCCATATTTCAGAAGGTTAACTTTGTAAATTTATTTACACGGGTAGTTTGAACTGTTAACCTGATTTTGTAATGCGATTGAAATTGACCTGTTACTACTTTCGTAATATCAATTAAGATGAACGTTTTAATTGAAGCAATAAATTATATCCCACTATAGGATGAAATTTTAGTTTGTAATAATGAAATAACAAAATGTATTCGAGATATACAAATTCAACCATTAGATACTAACACGTTTTGATTTTATCACACACAAATTGTACTTGTATTATAGTTATGGACAGTCAAAAGCTATTCGACGAGAAAATTAAACGATTCGATGTGTTCTGAACATGGTAATTCACATGCCTATAATGCCTTATTAAGTAGTTATCAATTTCATAAACTTTTTTATATAACTAACTGTAAAAAATGCAACTAAGACGTCATAGTTGTAGTTGCCACAATTTCACCTAGTCCATATTGTATAGGATATAAAAAATATAACAAATACAGACATCAAAATACCGTCTACATAAAAAACCTTAAAACATAACTCTTCTTTTGGGAAATTGCGTACTAGTTATTAATCGTATTGTTAATTTAATTGTTATAACTAGCGATGATATCGTTAAATTTAAAAGATATAAAAAGAATAATTTGTAAATTTATAAATGCTTTAAAAGCGTATTTTTAAGTGTATTTTGAATTTTAATATTTTATAAATAAAATATGCCTAATTATACAAAACATAAACCAACAAAGTAAGGTAAAAAATAATAGAAATTAAAAAAAAATTCAAGCCTTATTTTCTTCCTGTATCTCTCTTGAAGATAAACCGATATCTAAAGAAGGATGTTCTATATCTGCATACGTCGCATGTATAAGTCGCATTGCGATACTGACACCGCATCACAGAGCTTGTTATATAAAACAATATTAAATCTTACAGCATACTGCAGCTCAATATAAATTGAGAAGCAGAATATAAAAGTATAAAACCTCTTTTCAAAGCTTACTGCAGATCTCCAATAAAAACATAGCATTCAATTTAAACTCTTATGCCTTTGGTTATATGAGTCAAATAAGTTGATATGACAATTCTGTGGTTTCCAGACTTCAATCTTGTTCGGCTGTCGCTCAGGTGACATTCACGAATTTAGGACGTCTGTTTGACCTAGTTTCACCCTAGGTTACCTATTTAGGTCTAAGTATAGAATTATGTAATCATGCAGCGTTTGACCTTTAGGGTTTAAAGCTTCATTTTAAAATGTAGTCTGAAAAAATATCTTAAATAAGGCTATTAATTTAGTCTGAATAGAAAAATGTCTAATTTATATATGTATTATAACTTATGTTTATTTAAAATGAATTCATAAATAGAGGGTTCTAACTTAAACTGCGTTTATGGCTATTACGAGATATTTTCACCTGTTGTAAATTCTTACACTGAATTTATATTTTTCAATGGACTATTTAAATTGGAACAGCATCTTGTAAAAATCGGAACTGGAGAACGGAATTTCTGTACGGAAACAGCAAATTGCTTGCAATTACCGATAAAAAGAGTGCACATATTAACACGGAGACTAGCAATTTGAAGACTGAAGAGCCTAGCTCTAGCCCACTGACTGCAGCACGTATATGAACTGGCTAGACAAAGGCAGTACCACACCCTCACAGAAAATGTAACGAAAAATATGAAATTACTTTATTAAGGGTAACTGAATTGGAATATTAATTACGTGCTCATCATTTACTCAGCTCGAAGGGCTCGAGGGCTCGTCCTTCCGGGTTCAAAGGAAGTGTCACTTCACCTAATATCCTGCTTTAGCGTATTTTATAAAAGATGTTTTTTTCCTAATAACATTCTATACGTTTCGAGTTTCTATGAAAAATAATTGAATATTAAAAATATTTATAAACATAATCTTGTCGTTGTTGAAAAAAAAATCAACAAAAAAAGTCAAGCTGACTTTCTATTGCAGTTTCTTCTCAAGTCTGAGGTTTAACTTTATAAAATGCCTAATGTAAATTTCTAATTTGAACGAAATAGAAATATTTTTATTTTATTTTTAAAAATCTGATCGTTTGATTGCTTTGGGTTCATCTAAGAAACTATAGAAATTCTCCAAAAATGTTAAACATATCGAATTTTAAAGTTTTAAGTTGACTTCTACCTAATGAACCCCTGTGCTTATATGGTACATTGTGGGATGCTATATTAAACCATATATTTATCTATAAAAACAGCTAAGCTAACTATTTACTGTTTATTTTTTCATCGTTGCTTTTTTAGTTTGTTTATGATTTCTTTAACATAAACTATATTAGTTACTTATGCACATTTTATTATAGAAAAGTTAAGGAAAATTACCTCATAACATAACAGTAAAAATAATTATGACTTAAGCTTCATACACTCACACAGTGAACTTTAATAACGTAAATTATAACATTGGAATATAATCTTTATTTCAATTGAATAAGAGCTAATTTTGATTCAAAGTTAGAGTCTTTGCAATATCTGATTGCATTTGTTTTATCAACATCAGCGCACGTGCGACTGCAGTGAGATCAGATAGTGATCCCCTCAAGCGCTTTTAAGGCGCTGCTTATTTATTAATAGCGAGATGAAACAAAGCGTACTTCTTACACAATAGTCTTTAACATTACTTGGTTGCACATTGCAAGAGAGATTTCTGTTATTTAAAAAATATTGACCGTAATAAGATGAAGGTAGGGTGTTAGAATAATCTATAATTTATGAAAATAAATATGGAATGAAGTAATTTAAATGTATGCGCAGTACACATCAGACACAAATAAAACGCGCTTATCTGAGCCAAAATGGTGGAATACAGCCGTGACGGCATCAGAACGTCATGCCGTTTGTCGTCACGACATCGAGTCGGTTTTATGGGCACTCAATGACTTTCACATCAAAATTCTTATGCAAACAAAGCGTCCGACCATACGAGGGCGAACATTACGAAAAAGTACCAAGAGTGATCAGAGCTAGTACAAAATGTATAGGCAAATTGGCTTTTTTATGAGAAGAGAAGAGAGAGCTTTAGAATTTCTTACAATGTGCGGCTGGGGCAAAGATCTCATTCCTCTTCCCCTACAGCTCCGTTTTTAACCAAGGTCGCTTTTAACTCATGACCGAAAACGTTAGTGTTGAAAATGAAGTCATTAGCGTCTCCAAAAAGTCACTTTCAACACCGTTCTGTGAGTTAATGTCGAGACTAAATTGGTTGTATAAGCTTTTCTAACTTACTTGCAAGAAGTAAAGAATGCATAGTAAACATAAAAATCCCGGTTTTTTAAATTTAACACAAATAACTACCTAGTTTGACTGACTTTATCACAGAATTCGTATGTCTAGTGGCAGAAATTTTTATTTCGCAAATAAACAAATTTATGATTTTTTGAATAGTTTCGACGTGATGTCTCCAAGTACAATGGAAACTTTGTATGTACATATATAACGTAGGTATATGTGTATATAGCAGCATTATCAAGAACGCAATAGACCATTGAAATTCCATATTCAGAACTGATTTAATATCTATTTGTACACATACTTTTGTGGTAAACAGACGAGAGTCATATATTGTACATGCAAAGAAAATGTTCAAACAATCATCACAAAGATACCAAGCATAGCTTTGTAACAGTAGTAAGCAATGTGTAAATTATTTTTACATGTAAAAAATATATGTATCACACTTTAAAAAATTGATTATTTTTTAATATATAATTTTTTATGAATCGTCTAATGTACAATATTATAACAAGCGGTCCTAGAGCGCTGTATTTGTTTGTAAAACAGCTGCTCCGCAGTGCAGGGTCAATTTCATACCGTTCAGTGCAATAGTTAGGTAATTTAATACCATTAAGTGCAGCTTTTACGGGTTTATTCGGCTATTACAATGATTGGTAAATGTCATGGGCGTATCCGTTATGATGGAGGGGACTATTCTGTACGTGATACTTTCGTTCTACTATGTTTGTGGATATTTTATTACAGTTAAACAAACAGAGAATGGAATTAATTCTACTAATATTTTTGTTTCTTTATTAACCAAATTGCAGAATTAGTAGGCCCTCAATTTAATGTATGTTCACGGATTATTCGAAAACGGCTGGACCTATTTTGTTAATTCTTGTTTTTCTTTGTAGTATTCGATTGACCCCACAGAATTTTCATCAAAATCAGTTCAGAAATTTTTTCATTTAAAATCGAAATTAAAAGTAAGTTTCTCATTCAAGTAAACAAAATTACGTTAATTTTACTCATGATGTTCACTTTTTTTAAGTCTTGTACAAAACAGGGATCGTTTTATTACTTATTAGAACTAGTGATATTACAAAAATAATTATCTACTAAATTATCTACTGGTAATGGGACTAATATACACGCGATTTGGAGTTGCCTAGCAACGCGCTGTTGATGTTAAGAGGGAGAGCTTGTACGTGGACATTGACAATGAATCTTATTATTCACTTCTTTAAAAGTATATTATAAAGCTTTTGCTAATAATACAGACTTTTGCCTTTGTGTAAAATCTTGGGTAGCGAGGGTCAGATGGCAAACGTTCTTTGTATAAGCCAATAACCTGTCACATCCAGACTAGAATAATAAGCAGGCCCTGAAAATAGGCTGGGAGAATACTGAGAGAGAAAATCGTTGGGTAAAGATTGGACAAGCTTGTTTTGCCTAGACGTCAGAAAAAAAATCTTTTTTTGTTATTAAATGGAAACATTGTCTTCGAAATGTAAATTATAAACAAATTGTTGTAGTATTCATTGAAATAAAACTATATTAAACGGATTTAAATCGCGTATATTAATTAGACTGACTGACGGGTCTACCCGTGACCACGAACGCTGCAAAGTGCTCGAAACGTCGGGATGATAAAAATAATTAATAAATGCGATTTAAATCCGTTTAATGTAGTTTTATTTCAATGAATAATAATCGCGAAAATCTAAGACAACGATATGTTGTAGTATTGTCTATTTTTTTAAATTCATTTTAGTAACAATACCTCAACGAAAATCACGAAGTTCCAAACATTTTTTTTTTCATTATAAAAAATTGTTCAGTTCAATCATACAGTCGATAATTTCTTATCCAACTCTTGATTGTGGCTTAAAATACGCCATATTTCTGCTAAATAAGACAAGAAAAGAAAAATAGACGCTGTAAGTTCATACTATGTGAAAGATGAAACTGTCACAAATTATGATTGCCATAAGGCGTGAATAACACTTGTACCTAAGTTTTATTAACGGATGTACATAAGATTTACATAAATTGATTATCTTGCTTTTACACCTGAAACTTACTGTCACTGAGTTATTTATTGAAACGAACAGCCTACTTAAGGCTATCTTGGTAACTGTTGCTTGGTTACAGAGTTGTTTTTTATTAATTACAAGAGTAAAACTTGTATAAGTCTGGTCTAAGAATATTTCAGACAAAGAGATAAAACCATTTTTTTAATATCGACGTCTATTAATAACTGGATTCTCCACTCGGTTTCCCTCGCGATTATGGTTACTGCTGCGTGATATAATATAGCCTATAATCTTCCTCAATAAACGGATTATCTAGTGCAAAAATTATATTTCAAATCGGATCAATACTATCACATTTACTTCTCAGTTTACTATTCAGCGAGTCCGTCATTGGAACGAGAAGCGGACGCTTTCGCTGACTGTATCCGTAGACGAGGACCGGAAAGAAGACGAAGGCGTTATGCGCACCTTCTACCTCCTCCAAAGGGAGATACTAAGTCTTTCATACACTACCACCAGGACGGGAGAGTGCTCTCGGTACCCGGAAGCTCTCTTTAGGCGATGGCGACTTGTCTAGACGGGTCAACTGTCGGGGCGTCACGGTAGCAAGCGCAAACGATCCCATGACGTCCAACTAAGACGATGAGGGCACTGCTGGAGTTTAGTGGTTAGTCGGGTGCACCTGGTTTCAGGATTACCACATACCCGCCTGATCTCCTCCAAGCGGGATGCATAAACGCATTTCCCAGCGACAAAAAAAAAAATCACAGATTCACTTACATACATACAAACTTACAAAACATTTTACGTCTTAATATTATTAGTAAGATGAACAAATTCAAAAAATATTAACGAACGACGTCATTTATGTCTTCTATTTCATTATAACAATATGTATACTGAGACTCATGTCTCTATAGAGAATTGCGGTAAAGTCTCCAGAGTTATACGTAACAAGGAACTAAAACGGTTAAAACTTTTAATTAGGTTTTAAATTGAGCTCACGGCGTGTCTTATTTATCTTTAGTTTTCATATACGTGTATATTATATACTATTCTAGTCGTATACACATTATGTACTTCTTTGTTAACAGATTAAAAGTTTTGGGACTTTTTGGCGGGAATTATACTTATAGTTTTGCTCAAAAAAACTTATGCAAATTATTGTTTTTGTTTACACAAAACAGTTAGCATTCGTCACATTGATTTAGCACGACTAATCCATTATCCAGCCTCCTACTTCTGACTCAACGAGGTTTTGTTTTGTTTTCTTTAACTCAGACGAGTTTATTGTTTTTTGGCGCTAACTTTAGACAAGTGGCGCTTTTCTTTGAAGTGAAAAGGAAATAAAATAACTGGAAAATGATCGCGACAGAGTCGTTTGGGATAAAAATAGCCTTAATTGTTGCGCGACTACATCCTGTTATTGTAAGTATATAAATAGGCATTTGTATATACCAAAATACGTTTTCTAATTTTATTTCCTCGCTAATTGTAAAAGACAAATGAGAAAATAATCCTATAAAGCTTATATTTAAACATGCAGGTATTTGAATTTGAATTTCTTTAAATTAAAACATTCGAATTTTTTTGTTTTAATTTTATACGTCAAAAAAAGAACTATTACAGTTTAAAACATAATAAACTTAATTTTTATGAGATAGATATCAATATATCCTGTTTGAAACAGATCAAAACAATACGTTCAGAAATTACAATGGATCGCCTATGACATAATTTCGTTCTATAATAGAGTGACCTTAATCCACATATCAGCATAATGTAATTATATTTCTACTTAACATAGTTTTAAAATATGCATAATTATATTCTAGTAATAAAATTTTTCCGCGAAATAATTAAGATTGTAAAACAGTTTTTATTTTAATTTATTTATCAGAATTTTATAACAGATTTTCTTGCTACAGGTAAGGCGTGGACGGTTAGGGGTGTGAGGTAAGAAAAAAGTATGAATGAATACTGAATTACCAATATTTTTAATACCCGTGAAGAAACCCTAATTTTTATGAATACTTTTATCATCAGATGAGGAATAAGTTAATCAACTTCAAAAGTTTGGTTCAATCTATTACATTTTTATTATTATATTTTTTGGTTTTTTCTTTGTTATTGTTCTTTCATTGTTTAAGATTGATAAAAAAAAAATTACAAAACAGACAAACCCCATGGGTGTAGTCTCTAGAAAAAATACTTTATTAATTAATATATTAAAGTAATAAAAAAAATACAAACCTATTTAAATTAAGGTTCATCACCATGTTGTCTTTGGTATTGCCGTTATATCCTGGAAACAAAAAAAAAACAAATTTAAAATGCCGGTCTATGAATAAAGCGGGAGGTATATTATTACATTTACACTTTACATTCATTTAACAACAGTATCTTTGTATTAACGTAATATGTTTAAGCGAACATTACACGTCTATTTTACCTTCGTATCTAACTGGTATAAAACAACCTACGAAAATTAGCTGTGAGTATAAAAAAACACTGACATAAAATTCTTTTGAGTGTGAATGCAATGATAAGCAATTTATAATAAATAAACATGACAATTTATAATAAAGAAAATATGACAGCAAAGTATGATTCTCGCCCAAATAATTTATGAAAAAAAAATGTAGTTTTATTAATCATCGAGCATCGAACAGTTTATTGTACCTACCTACTATAGTCATTAAATTAAAAAAATATATTAATAACAATTACATTTCACATCCCTTCGTGATCTGTATAGATAAATCAAAATCAATATTTGTATATTTGTCTTCTATAGGTTCCGAAGTGATGAAACTAGTAGGGTATTCTGTAGACGCCCACTAGCCAAAAAATACTTTATATTTCAATAAACCAACCAATCTATGTTCCTATAAAAGACACAATATCTATAGTAATTGGACTTTCGTTAAACCTAAGAAGGAAGGTCTGGACAATGAAATTAAACTGTTTATTATTCTATACCAGTTATAACTGGTGTATATAAATAACAATAACGACGCTATAAATTAGATAAGTACTAGGCAATCATAATTAAAAAAGAGTTATGTATAAATTCAGTTACGTTACGGCTGGTTGGATTAAAACGTTTTAATATAATTCCGTTTGTTGCTATTTAGAATTTTATAATAAAAGTTAAGTAAATGTGCATTTACGTTGATCTTAATTACTATAACAATGCTCTTATAGTTTTCAGTTACCATTTTACTCTTAATATTTCCGCTATTATTATATTTAAAGTACAAAAAAATTACTTAAAAATACATAGTTCTTAACTAAGTCATTTAAATTCAATGTTATAATTTCTTAAGTTCTTTTTCCGTATAAGAAATTTAAAATAACTTATGGAAACTTAAAGGCACAATCAGTTATTGTTGCAAACAAAGCCACTACGAACCGCTAGTCCAATATAAAGAAAAGTCCTTTTACTCTATACAATAGATTTCCTAGTACGGCAAATCGTAACTAATCGGCCGTAACATTATTGGCAGTTACGTGAGTCGCGTATGAATTCCGTCGTGCATAGACACGGAAATATTGTCTGTGACCAATTTTATTATTATCTGTATTTTCTTTATGTTATATAACAAATAAACCGCTTCGTATATATGGATGATAAGCAATAATGTGTCAACCCACAAAAAGTCAAATTTAGAGATATTGATGTATTCTGATAATGCATTACGTATTTAACATTATTCAAACATTTTTCAAGTCATCTGAATCTAATGCTTACAATATTGAAGTATGTTCCATATTTTGGATTATGCAATAATCGCATATATTTTAAAAACTTATTATTAGATAAAACTAATTACTAACCTAACCCATCTGCTTATTCATTAAACATTTTATAAAAATAGAAAATGAGATAATGTACTTCTTCAAACAGATTTATTAAAATACCTTTGATATCTTTAGACGCCATTTTCTCAGAATGAAGTCCGTATGGGTTGACACAGTATTGCTTATCAGCGTCCATATATAATAGCTATGTAACATAGAAGCCTTTAGGTAGCCTGCCAGATTTGATGATTACGCCTACCAGCAACACATTTTTTTCCTAACCACACTAGTGAACTAAAATCAGTCAATAATCAATTTCCTAAATTATACTTACTAGGCGGGGATTACACGTGTAAGTTTTACAATCGCAACTGAGATTAAACACCTCTGTAACCTAGTAACAGTTTCTTACGTAAGTTTCATATTAAGCTGTGATTTTCAATAAATATGTATGTAATTGACGGTAAATTCCTTTAAGTGTAAAATGATAAATAATTTATTTAAATCCTATGAAAGTCTGAAAACTTACTACTGTTATTCTCGCCTTAATCGTCATCAGAGTAAAAATAAGTTTAGTGACTTGAACACTAAATAAATTAATGTATTTCGTTATTATACCACACGCATATTACATACATGCTGTTAAATTAAAGACAAGGCCTTATAACATATAAAAATTTATTAAATTTAAGTAAAAGTGATTACATGATAGCTACCGAGATATAAGTCTACTGATAAGTGGAGGAAGGACAATGAACCTGTTTTCGTCAGATTTAAACGGAAACTTGAAGTATTACAAGGCTTTTTAATCTGTAACTTTAAAATATAAGTCATTGTGAATGAATCAGCATGTTTTTTGTTTTGATAATAAAATTGCTTTTGCCTCTGATTTTATTGTCTATGATCTGTGAATAACATATTGTTCCAATACTATGTAAATATACTAAACTAAACTTATAAGCTAAAGTTTTGTTACCTCAGAACTTTGCCATTTCTAAACCGATTTTAAACTTTTTTGATTTTTTTTTTGAAAATCACTTTAGTAGTTTAATCTTTAAATTAAAAGAACAGGAATTAGTATGTCATGTGTTCAAGTGCGAAATTGTGTTTTTGATGTCGGTTTATTTTTTTTTATCATATTAGGCCAACAATACAATTGAAAAGCTTGACAAAGTTGGAATACCCATATTCCCATTATATGTACTTGACAGACTCGTTGGCGCAATGGTCACTGCAACTGACTAAAGCGCTAACAACGGTCGCGGGTTCGATCCCCGCTCACGGCAAACGTGTGTATTGGCCATACAGATGTTTGTCGTGGTCTGGGTGCTTGTATTAGTGTTGTGAGTGTTTCCGGACCCCCGACACAAGGTCATGAGATCTTAATGGGGGCCGTTGAGTGTGATGCGTTTTTTTCTCTACTTTTAATAATTAGTAAATAATTAATATAGACTTACTTGTTAAATGGAACATTAAAAAGCAAATAAAAAGTTTATATACGGTCATAAGAACAATTCACAATAAATTAATATTAATTTATATCGATATCCGTTTGGAATGACACAAGTTAGGTTCGTACACAATGCGTCGTAAATTTCGTAGGAAATGAACAAAAGTCAAGTATTCATTAATGTCCATATTACTATATTGCACGACCAAAATATGTTTGTGTACACTTTTATACGACTGCTCAAAACGAGTGTAGAGCCTAGCTCTACTCTCTTCTCTCTTACAGAAGAAAGGCGTGGGTAGATGAAGAAGCATTTCTAACGCTGAGTGAGAGAAAGAAAGAGTTTCCTTACTTCTTATTCCTTTTCATCCATTCTTCTTTTTAAGCTGGCAGCGCATTTGTGGCTACTCTGGTGTTGCAATTGTCCAAGGGCGGCGGTGATCATTTAACATCAGTGTCCCGCTAGCTCGTTTGCCTGCTATTTTTATATAAGAAATCTTATGTAAGTGAGAGATTTTCTTTATAATCATATACTAGACGCTTCAATCGCTTTAACCGTTATGCTTATAAGCATATTATATACTAGCTGTCCCCGCGACTTCGTTCGCGTGGATTACAGATGGCTTGGCATGTCTCCTGCAAAGCAAGTTTATAGAGGTCTGCGGTGCTGCTCAAGAAAGGAGCTTTTTACATTGGATTTGGCAACTTTCTGGTTGAATTTATAAGCAGACACTAACTCAGATACGGTATTCCTCTCCGGTTTTCACAATAAATGTTGAAGAAAAGTGTTTTGTGCTAGTCTTTAAAAATTCGACTGTAAAACAGTATGTTCCCGCCGAGGTTCTCCTTGTATTATATATCGGGTGACTTTTTTAACTGGGCTTGATAGGCCAAATCCGGAACTATAAGGAATCGCGAAAAATACTTAAAAGAGTCTTATGTCCCATTTTGAGAAATCTAAACCTGCATCATAAGTTTTTTTGATTTTATGATTCTCCTGGCCAGGAATAGAACCCACTAATTTTGAAAAATTAATACATTCGGTATTATTGCACCACCTAATAGTGTCACTTGTAAGGATCAGCTTTTGGAAATTAATAGTAAGCGACAAATTAAAGGAAAAGATTTATTTTTTTACAAAATAACATTAAATCTATACATTAATTTGAAGTTAAGTAATTGATTCTAGACAGACATAATCAAATATGAGGGTTAAGTCATGGGTCCCGGTAAGTTTAGGAAAATAGTCTGCATTACGGTTTGTTTATAGGTTGCATCGAAATGCTAATCACCTACTAAAGTAAGGAAGAGTGTGAAAAATACAATCGAAAATATACAAAATGAATAACTCAGAGTAACTTATTTTATATTTGTCTCTTTGTTCTATGTGAGCTATACAACGTTGATAGAATGTGACGTTTGTTTTGGTCCCCTTCACCTACTCCGTTACCTAGGTAGGTTTAGATAATTCTAAAAAGATGGATCAATTTATTAAAAAATTTACATTTCACTGGACTTGGCTATTGTACTCACCCGCTATTAGCGTTTAACCATCTAAACTAAATCATCCCGTTATTTTTATCCCAAAATTTCACTTTTAGGTATGATCATTTTCTTATGAAGAATTACTAAAGATTTAATTAATGTATGAACTTGATAGAATTTTGAAAAATAAGCCTTTTCTTTTTGTTGGATTTAACTGTATACTCCTGAAGTTGATGATCCTTATAACATGTGACAGTATCAGATGGTGCAATAATACAGGATGTTAATTTTCTGCAAAATCAACGTGTTCGTTTCTGGCTAGGAAAACCGTTTTTTTTTTTTCAAAAAACTAATGATACAGTTTTAGTTTTTATCCAAATCAGCTCCGTGACTCCTTTAATTATTTTTCGCTTATAGTTTCGGTTTTGGTCTATCATATCCAGCAAAAAAATTACCCAGTAAATATATTATTATTTAAAATTATTATATTTATATAATATATATCTTCCCTATTTCAATCAAATATTGTTCACTATTTCATTGGTTTCAATTTTGCTCCTTATTACATTAGCTTTCTGCCAGTGAAAGTTTCGTCAAAATCGGTCCAGCTGTTTCGATATTAGTCGAAAAAAATTGAGTGACAGAAAGACAGACAAAATTTTTAAAGATTGGTAATTTTGTTGTAAGTACCGTATATACTTTAATATGCATTTATTTAAAATTACAAACAGACACATCAATTGTATTTATTTTTATACCTTCCCTTCTTAAATCGGAAATTGTTCAACATTTTATTGGTTTCTACAATATTTTGTTATCGCGTAGTTCTCTTTTTTACTTATTCATTAAAATAAATATATTAAAAAAAGTAGCTAAGGTTAATCCTTATAATATTAGCTATAGGGGCTGTCCATTAATTTCGTGAATTTCTTCTTCCATCTCTTCTCCCTTCCCGTAAGAAACAGACTGACAGACAAAAAATTAAAAAATTGATTTTTTGATGTATGTAAATACTGTATACTTTCATGCATTTAGTGAAAAGCATAAAATACTGTTCGACGTGAACCCTTAAATTGACATAACTTTTTTTTATGAATCGATTGAAATGAAATAAACACCAAATGTTAAGTGAACCTTACTGCAATATAATCATGAAAACCACATCTAAATCGGATAAGCCGTTTCTGAGATTAGCGTGCACAAACGCACAGATAAACAGACAAACAGACAAACAGATAAGAATTCTAAAAATCATTGTTTTGGGTTCTATTGCGTTAGTAAAGGCCCCCAAGAAGATTTTTTTTCATATATCTTCCATGTACAGACAGCGACCCGTTAGAATTTTATTATTAGTATAGATTATATTAAGAAACCTGCATAACCTACATGAGAAAGCAAATCTTTAACATAGATTTATGCAATTACAACCCTCATTAAGGTAGTATTTTATAAGATTAAAGAAATTCTGTTAATAAATATAGTTGTATATTTATATTTCGCAATCTTAACTAAAAGTCGAAAGTGTACCCGATTGCAAGCGAAACCCAAGGTTAGCCCACAAAAACTGCACCGTTTTGCATAAAATATTACTAATCGATTTTAGTTGTGTCAAACTTCTCGTTCGTTTTTATATTAAACTAAGTTGCAAGTTTAAAATATCACGTTCGGTTTTTTCGAACTTAAAAGATTAGTTCAGTGTGGTCTTCAGACATTTTTTGCCTTACACCACACTTAACTTTTTAATTTGACCGAATCACACAATATCTAATATAAATTGTAGCTTTTGTGTTTTCTGGTGTTTGAGCTATATTACTGTAAAGTTTTATCAAAAGTGGATTTGAAAGTTTTTAACGTGAAAGATCAATAAGTATCCACCCTTTAGTAGTAAGATAAACATAATTAATTATTTACAATATTTCTAAGTTTTCTTAAGTATAATATTTCATGCTTCTTAGTGTGTTGATAAAAATTAAGTTTTGTATCGGCAGGTAAACATTTCTTTCCGCAGTAATCAGATCCCTCTTTTCCTCTGGGCACTCTGGGAACTTGCCCAAGGCCTCGCGATCGATGGGGACCCCATAGTTCCTATCAGATTATGGACAAGTGATCGATGATTTTACTGCTCTAAAAATTTTAAGGATACCTTTTCTATCAAAATAGATTTTTTGCGAATATTATACGTCTTTTCATTGATTGTGACAATAAAGAAATAAAAATATCAGTTAAATAAATCAAAATTTTCGCCTATTTACTCTTTATACTTATTTTAATAAAACAGTCCTCTACCAATGTCATAAGGGCAGAACTTTCCTAATAGGTTTAAGAAGCTCCTAACAGTCATAAGTTATTCTATCGCACGTAATATCTACCTCATGTCCAAGTCATGAACGAGTTAACGGAAATACATGCATAAAGGATAACATTTTGAGGTTTGGCGAAGCATTCTCAATTTGAAATAGTCCAATAATTTTTACAATGGCACTGTCTATGGACGTCATCATTTATAGGTTTATATATATATATATGTTCTAATAGCGGTAAAAGAAATAATTATTTTGTGGAAATTTCGATTTTCTATGTATTTCGTACGAGGAGGGATGAGAGAACAGAAGACATGAACATACATACGTATATGTTACACAAATTTTCATTGTAATACATTAAAACGAGAAATTCTTGTATACACATATATAATCTAAATCTGGGCAACGGTTCTAACGAATTTCATGAAATTTAGTATGCAGGATTTCGGGAACGATAAATCGATCTAGCTAGTTTTCTTAAAAAAAATTCGTTTTATCCCTGTTTGTGTCAAAGCTCAGTCATCCAGGTACGGTTATTTGTAACAATATTCTTGGACGTTAATCTATTTCGAAAATAACTTCAGGACCGAATGCCTCTCACAATACGATACCGAATGTTACTAAACTAAGATCGTGACTATCGGTGAACGCTATTTAAAAAGCTACAGTTAGTTGAACGTCGAAACACTCACGTTGTAAGTGATCGAACAACCCACCGTCGTAATTACTACTTGCCCAATCAAAGATCTAAGATAGAAGGAAAAGAAGTATCTATTTATACTAGACTAAGTAGGTAATATAAAAAAAATAAAAATCCGATTGTCTCAATAATAATTTGTCAAATTTAAAAACTTCTTTCAACAGTGGATAGTTTTTATTGTTGAAAGCAATTTTAAAATCGACTAAATGTATTGGAGTTCAATGTTTCCAGCGTAATTTCCGTTACCGTGGAAATTTCGGGAAATAATATACTCTATGTTATAAATGAGAAGAAAATTAATAAGATGACTTAGCGATGATATTTTATAACCATTTATAATTAAATCCCTTTCATACTATTTGACGTTAAAATTCTGTACCCATTTCCGACTTTTACCAGCATCTCAATTGTATGATTGGTCCAAAGATATTCGCCAGTCAGCCGCTAACTCCAAAGGGATCGACATACTGAATGCCAATAAGCATGAACTTATAACATGTCTGTAGTTATAGAATAACATTTTATCATGTATTGAAACCCATCAAATAGTTTAGGCGGTAGGACGTGTATGAGAATTAGAAACGTTACATACTTTCAAAGATACACATATGCTCGAAAAATAAAATCCTCCTTAATTAAGCTCGAATTTTGGCTTTATTTTTTTTTTCTGTTGCAACCTTTTTTGTCTTAAGTACAGATTTTACATCCACACACTTTAAAAAAATCAGAACTTAAAAAATCATAGTCTTGAATATTTCTTTTTATTTTCCCTTTTTGATTAACAATCGTAATTAAGCGATTGAGCCACTTCATAAAGATATTCTGCCTGATTCAACATTACTTACTAATCCTTGAATCCGACTTCGAATCCATCTTAATTACATTTATAAATAGAAGTCTCTTAATTAAAAAAAACACAAATCCCTTTACTTAACAGTCTTCTACTGAAGCCTGCAAAATATTGGTACAGAAACTTAAGTTAGGCACAGTCGCAGAATTCAAAGTATAACATTCAGACTTGCGTATTTACATGAAATAGGTCTCTAACGCGACCAAGGGTAACGAAAGCAACTGTGACTCAGAAATGTTATGTTTAAAGCTGCGGCTAGACCCGTGCTATTTCGCGAACATGGAAGTTCATTTGAAATACATTCAACATTTTCATTAGCGTTTTGACTTTGTTGTAGACTGTTACACAGGCGTTGCTATAGCTTTCACATGGGACGGCTCTGTCCAAGGGAAGAGTCGGGAGCGGGGTGGGTAAGGAAAGTCCATAATGTACGAAGAAAAGATAAACGCAGTAAGATGGTATGATTCTAAATGCATATCTCAGTTATTTAGAAATTTTAAAAACCATTGCTATTCGTCCAATGTACTAAGTATAAGTAAGTCGAATATTAAAGTAGCAGGAGAAGATCGTGGACCCTCTAAATCCATGGCGTATTACATTGCCATTATGTATTGATAGATTTTTAAATATCTTTCAATCAATTGTTCTGGCTTAGATAATTATCTTTTTTCTATTTCCTTGTACGAAGTAAAATTGCAAAATTAATTTTGATTATCCATGAATCCATTTTGGTTAATTTGAGTTTCTGCGTGACGTTAGAACGTTTATAACGTGTACCAAATAAAAATGATAAGCGTCAAGTTCTAAGCACTATAAAAAATTCCAGTACCTACTTGTACGAAATCCTCAAAGATACTTGTAAGAAATCCTCATTATGTTTACATAAATTTTATATGATAATCACAGAAAAAAGTTTTACAAAAGTAGAAGTTATATGACCTATATTGCTAGTATCGAGTAGCGTATATTGAGAATACTTAGCAAGTTGGTAACTTTAACTTAAATAAAGCAGTGTGTACATAGCTTTAATGAACGAACATGAAGTAAGCATGCACTTAGCATAACTTACAAGTTTTACGATTACACAGAATGTTGCTAGAAAACTAATGAAGCGTGCTCTCAGTGAAGAGAATGCCAAATTAGGCGTATAATAATGCGTGCGTGAAGGTGTAGAGTCACTAGGCAACCATTTTGATAGTAAAGTAACAGCCTGTGTATGTCCCTCTTAAGGAGAACGTTTAGAGCTTAATCCACCACGCTGCTCCGCTGTGGGTTGGCAGATGTACATGTGTCAGAATTTCTCCCGACACATGCAGGTTTCCTCACAATTTTTTCCTTCACCGCCGAGCTCGAGATGAATTTAAACACAAATTTAGCACTTGAAAAATCAGCGGTGCTAGCCAGGGTTTAAGCCCGCGATCACCGATAAAGATCGACGTGTTCTAACCACTAGGCTATCTCGGCTCATCCATTTTGATATGTTTTGTGTAATTAATTAGTTACACATGATAATTTTTTTGGTATCTAATAATTAGTTAATAAATCTTTTACATTTTTTTTTACTTAAAACCCAATTTTAATTTTATTAATATACTTTTAAAAATGTAGGAGATCCTCAATTCGTTAGGGACTGTTTTACGTGCGGCTAGACCGAAAGCGTATAAAGTATAAAGGGAATTAAGAAATCGTAACAAAAAAAGAGTCAAATATTTAAAAATTACAATTAAAATTGTGCACATAAATACTTATATATAGGTGCACATTACATGTTTTTAATGTAAAATTTTGTAATTTTTCGAACGATGAATTCTAGAGTCGAAAATACAAATATTTAGTCGGTCGTGTAAATGTGTTACAGTTTAGGAAGCACGTAAAACACATGTTTAAATGCAGTTTGTTTTACTGTTTGTTTACTAATCGCGGTTTGTTAACGCGAGACCAAAGTTTGATGACCTTCGTTTTGTATATGAATGCATTAAAACGTTAACCATTTTTAGTTACATTTACAATTTTATATCTTTCTTTGAACATTTATTTGATACTCACCACACCTGTGATTGTGGTTGGAGGAGGATGAAAATGAGTTTGTATCCAGGATTATAATTATTTCATTGGAAGTAAAATAACAAATATATATACGTACAAACTTTCGCATAACTTCATTGATATAATTGTTATTTTTAGACGTATGATTTATATTATTACTGAGCTTTATAATGTTAAAAGTAGACTGGGGTTATAAAAACAACTTTAATTTTTTTAATAAATAAAAAAAATGTTATAATGTTTTCGCCCCATTGGTGAATCGTAATAAAAAGAAACGTTAAAAAATTGTTATGAATTTCACTGTTAATAAGACTAAAATGAAAGTGATAATGGTCAAAAATACGACAAACAAACGATTTAAAGAAATTTAGAGAAATGAAATAAGCGTTTTTACATTGCAATGTATTAAAAAAAAGGTGATATATTGAACTTTATTTAGAAAAGAGTTATTAAAACATTTTTATGGGACGAGAATACAAATAATCATGAAAATCCGTTCACAATAAAAAAATCTGTCCTCCGCTTTGAAAGTCGGTCAGATATAAAAATAATATACCTACAAGCAATATCTGCGCTCCCCTGTTACGCCCGATATCCTGTGTCCGTTGATAATGATAATTTTGCATTTCCTCCAGTTGTACACAAACTTAGGAGCGAAACGTACGTATTGATCGATTGGTCATTAACTTCAAAATGAAATGTATATTTATCTTTTGTTTTACAAGTCTCTTTTTGTGTGTCCAATGTGGCTTCATAAAAAATATATTTGGTGTTGTTTCCGATGAAATACATAAAGTAACCGATGGAAATATTATTAATAATGTGGTACATTTAGTGCATAACGAAACCAAAGAAATCGTTCACGACATTGGTGATTTATTACATTTAAGGAAAAATAAAAATAATGAAAACAATAAAGCTACTGAAGGTAACATACAAGAAGATGTTTCAAACTCTGTAACGAAACCAGTAACAATACAAGTTTCAACAATAAAAATAAACAATATACATAATGAAATACCAAACGATTCCAACAACAAAGACATGTATCCAGCAACAGAGTCAACTGCGGGAACAGTTCCTGAAATCGGCGATAACAAAAATCAAGCTGTCGAACCATCAAAAATTTCAACAGAATCAAGCGATTCCAGCAAACCGATATTTTTAGAGGAAGATTACCATTACGGTGAAGGAACAATATCACCGAGATTCGGTCGACATATTAAAATGGACACTATGATTGAAAACGCAGAAATCGAACCAGAGGCACAAAAAATTAATTTAGATGAAGCAAATATTCCTAACAATAACGAAAATGTTTTTGTGGACGAGAATTCAAACCTAATATTCAACTTCACTAACGTAAATGACATGATAAATATAAATATACCTTTTGACAATACAAACGTTGAAATTGCAGTGGTAAGCGATTGTCCTGTAGGACAAGAGATGTCGCTCGATGGTACATGCATTGAAACAAATACCGAAAAGCGTGAAAGGGGTAAAAACCGGGCTAATTTTGAAGTCGGCTGCTTATATGGGTTTGCAAAAGCAGACGATGGATCATGCCAAGAAGTTATTTATGATTAAAATTTTAAATCTACCTTTAAACATGTGACCATCTGGTGTACAGTTTCTCTTATTTGTCAGTTTTTTTTTTACTTTCGTTTAAATATGTGTAGTTAAAATTAAATTATTTACTCATTTTGCTTATTTATATAAAAGTTTCATTTCAATAGTTTTTAATTCAATTAATTTTCAATACTCTATTTTGTATGTGTAAGTTAATTTCTTCAAATTAAATAAAAAACACGAAAAAATCTGTTTTTTTATTTTGTTAGTCTTAAATATGTTATGATATATTAAACATAATAATATTTTTAAAGAAAGATAGTTTGAAACTTGTTAAAACAGGGAAAAGGTTATCAAATAACAAAACTTTAACAAGATAAGAAGAGTCTTTAATATTTGTTAAAGTTTTAAAATATGCTATGATATCATTATATTGTTGTTTTATAAGTTATCTATTATGATTATTCGTAACCTATTTCATTTTTAACACTTGATACATGCGTCTGAGTGTTCTGTCTGTGGCATCACTGCTCCCTAACTAATGTTCTGAAATCAGCAGATTATACAATTCCTCATCAACTTACAGTAAAAGTGTCATGTTGGGGTTCCCTGAAATGGTCTCAATTTTCAATTTGTATTAATAATGTTTAATGAAATATTTTTGGATTGGAAGTAGGCTATAAAACATCACAATACGACTTATTTGAGCGGAGTAGTAACCATAAACATCAACTAATTTGGTAAGTACAGAAATATGCAGACGAAGCAGCGGGACATACTATGTCAATTTAGACCTAAAATATTTAATTTAAAAATGTAATTCAAATATTTTACTTTTTAAAATAAAACCGTATTACCGTACGCTCCAAATAACTCGGCCATTCTGAAGTTAGTACAAGTGGCGTTACATCCAATCGCGTTCCGTGCTACTTTATTTGTACAGACTTTAAAGAGTTCGACTCATTTAAAATGTATTCTAAAGTCCTCATTAAAATTTACTTACACTGAATGTAAAAGTAAATAAATAAATATATGTTATGTGGTAGCCACATAACTTATACAGTGATCGTTCACATCGAAAGGAAGTTGTGGCAAACGCTCTAACGATCTTTAGTTACCAACGGAAATAAGATACAGCTTAGACATAAAGTTAGATCTATTCTATGTATGTTTTATTAGCTATTTATTAATGCTAGATTTTGATTTGTGCTTTCTAATAATTTCTATAACATGAGATATTTTTCTAGTTACTTTAATTGCTAAATGTGTGTGTTACGTAGATGTACGAAAGCAATTCTGTCTATTAGTAACGTTTTCACAGAACCACTGAATCGGAATCTGAATCGAATATGAATAAAATTAATTCATATCTATAGACAATTCAGAATCCCTAATAAGGTAGACTAGAAGTTTAAAACTGAGAACTTGTTTTGATTTAATGTACGTATTTGGATAACTTTTTCCTTTTCTTTAACAGACTATGTACTTAACGTCGAACGATCGAAGTCACGGGCACTCATCATCAATGTAGGCGTATGTTTAGTAATCTTTGACAATAATACAATGGTAGTATGATTTGATGAAGGATGAATAATGACATTAACTACTTTAATGTCTCGAATGAACGAAATGATGTCATTCATATACGTTCAAATATTTATTAGACTTAATGGAACCCGTTTATGGATGTCATATTTTTGTTGCTTTACTTAAAACATAAACAGATTATTGACATTATATGAAATGAACGAAAGAGAATTAATATTTTACTATTGGTTTAAAACAGTCTTTAATAACAGTATTTTTTGAGTAAAAAATAACGATCGATATGCGCATTGGCAACGAATATATAGACTATTTTTTTTTACTTGTCCTATTTATCAGACAAATGGACGCTGATAAGCAATACTGTGTTAAGCCACACGAACTTCGTTTTGAGAAAATGGCGTCTAAAGATGTCTAACCTATTCTTAAAAAGTTTGTTCGAATAAGTTTTTATCCATATTTTCTTTTCTTTTTTGATAAAAGGTATAATGAATTAAAATCAGGCTGGTATGTTTAATATATTATCTAATAAAAAGTTTTTTAAATATATGAGATTATTGTAATAAGCACAAAATATGGAACGACCTTGAAATTCGAAACAATTAAGAAACTTTTTTCCGGGATAGATTAATTTATTTAATAAGTACTAAACCATCTTATACTTTTACAAAAGCACAGTTATAGCGCGATTCAGGATACACCTAGCGCCATCTCTTGACAGTTTCAAACTAACTTGTTGACTTTGACATTAACACATAGTATAATATCTTTATCTTTTGATTCGTTCAGACGTATACAAATAAAATAATTATTAATACTGATTATAAAAATATATGTTTAATTCAGTGTTAGTTTTCTCCTCGTTTATCTCGTGAACTTCTAAGACATCAGTTCCGGTTAATGTCAATCAATCATTGGACAGGAAATATATCCAATAAGTCACTTCCATAAGGGTCTGCGGAGGCCGAAATGTAAATTTACAATGGATATAGGACATTTTAAACACTATCTATATACTTAAGCACCTAATAACTAACTGAGCAAATTAGATTTACAATTTAAAGAAAGTGGGTTCTATGAACTCAGCAGAAATTCTCAAACCATAATTACTTTTTCAAAACACTTCACTTATTATAGCTTAATCGATAATCCGACAGCGATCGTTCCAGTCTATAAAACAATGCCTATTTACAAAGAAATATTCTCGAATCAGGATTATATTTTTCTCACAAAGTTTACAAGCGTGGGACTCTTTCTATGAGAATATAAACCATCTAATAGAACAGAAGCATTTTTACTTTTTACCATGGTATGAATACTTTAACTGAAAATACGTTCATAGTAGGTACGCCTTTATGTAAGTCATATTTATAATAGTTTAGAAATTCTATCGTTTAAGGGTAAGAGAAAAACTGCAGAAGGATGCTATGTTGCAAATTTTTTTGTCAGTTTATTTAATTTTAATGTTATTTCGCAAAATTTTGAAAATCGCAGTAGTGGTCAGAAATCTCACAAAAACGTTTGGTCCAGCAGTGGGCAACCATCGTCTTAAACGAGTATAAATTAGTTTTTTTTCTCGCCACGAGCAAAGAGCATCTATTATAAAGAATGCAGTTGGTCTGGCGATTCGCTAATTCGATTAGACCAATCTTGTGGCCTAATTACGACGAATTGTGTTCCATTGAACTGCTCCAATGAATGAAATGACTTCGCTATTGTGTTAACTATCGTATATATATATACAAATATTGTTAATCTTTGTTGCAAAATAGACTATTACAATGGAAAGGAGATTGGCGAGTTTCCATTTTGTGTTTAGTCTTTTAAGGACCACGTACAAGTGAGAAATTACTTACTTGTTACTAGCATTTGCTCGCTGCTTCGCCTATTAGTATGTAAGTGAAGAGTAGCCTATGTGAAGTGTAGAGTAAACGAATTAAAATTCATTAAAATTTGTTAAGTAGTTTTTGAGTGAAAGAGCAGTAAACACACATCCACAAACTTTCGTATTTACGATAGTATAGTAGGAAGTAAGATACCTCAATCTGTTAATGTCATAATGTAATGTGACATGCATTGAATAAAATACTTCATCATTATCTTATTGTTATAAATTCTATTTATAAAATCATTGCAAACAAAGAAATGTATTATTACGTTGTTATTTCAAAATGTATCATAAACAACAACAACAAACAACTAGATATTATATTTGTACCTAATGTTGTATAAGAACGGATGGGAATGCTTTGCAAACTTCTAGACGTCAAACATAAAGCTGATAAAAATCAGCAACTTATTATCTTCTGGTCATTTTCGATTTTAAATACAATAACACATTTAAGTAAGTAAATAAAAGTAAGTAAGTAAGGGTAATTAATCCCTAAAATAGATACTGTGGTAACAACAGTTACATATGGATTTTGATACTGCATCACCTATTTAACATTATTAAAAAAATTGAAGTCATATAAACTAAATAAGTACGAAAAAAGTTTCTTAATTAATTGGTTCGAATTTCAAGTGCGTTCCATATTTTGCAATTTATACAATAACCTCAAATATTTGAAAAAGTTTTTATTTGATAATATAATAAATATATTAGTCTGAATTAAATTCATTATACCTTTTATCAAAAAAGAAAAGATGGATATATAATTCTTCAAACAAATTTGTTAAAAATGGGTTTGACATCTTTAGACGCCATTTTCTCAAAATGAAGTCCGTGTGGCTTGACACAGTATTGCTTATCAGCGTCCATATATCTTCCTGTAGACCACGTATTACACATATTTCTTTGTAGTTTTATCACGTCTGTGTCTAGTCGAATTGCTATCAAGTTATCACGTTGCTAATGTTTGTGGGAACCGAACTATCTGCTCTAGTTCGGCGATAACTTTGGTGATTTATAATTTGTTTTGTTTCAACTGATTGAGTTGAACGAATGTTTGCTTTGTTTAATTAGTTTTGATTAATCTAATAAATAACTATTTATTAATAGACACATAAAATGAAGTACTTGATTTTTAATAAAATTGAATAGTTGTCTTTGATTTAAAACAAGGTAACCGATACCGAAAGCAATGAAAGTGTCATATGTAAGGGACTGTTCTGAAAGAATTGATCAATCGATTCGATCGATCGATCGATCGAATCATTCGATTTTGGGATTACATACATATATACATATAAACTTACTCATCATTAAATATCTTTATTGTATTATTACTATTAATAATGAGTTAAATTGTATTCAGTTAAAACTTGTAAAGTTATTATTTAGTAACCAATACTAACAAAGAAATATTTATTTTATAAACCATCTTGGTGATTCATCCTGACCTTATGATTTTTCATTTGCGTTGTGTATGAAAACTAAAGTTTTTGTTTGAATATTAATTATAAATATAATATTTATCTCACGTCCATCTTTTGTTCGTCATGCGAAAATAATGTAGCCAAGATAAGATGTGCACGTGCCTCAAATTTAGGATATTTGTGGTCTCGTCTTTAATGGCTATTGGGTAAACAAGGAGACGTTATAAATTAAAAAAAAAAATTTGAGTTGATATTACATTTATCTGAGATATTATATTTTATCGGTTGTATCTTCATTCTAAAACGGTTCTAGCTTTATTAATTAACATCTGATTCAGAAAGAGTGGTGTTATCAGTTTGAGGTGTGTATCTGTGTGTCTGTAGCAGTACTTTCTAACGATCAATTCGTTTATCCGTCCAATTTTGATGTGATTTTCATCAAGTCACACCAGAAATATCGTGTTGACGCTCGTTGAAATGGTCGCAATGAATTATTGGGGGTATTTAAAATATTCTTTGTTTGTTGTGAAAATTCAAAAGTTCTTTTAATACACAATTTAAATATAATACGTACTAGAATAAAGTGTACGTATACAACATTGTTATTAATCGATATTTTTTACGTCTTTGTTCTATTAAATAAATTCAGAGTTAATTTATTTTGACATATTTAAACTTTGAGACTCAATCAATTTGATGACTACTTTGGTTTTTTTTAGTTGAGCAAGTTCTAATTCGACACAACATTGCCTAACTAACAAGAGTAAACATTACACATGTAACGTGTTATTAAAAATTCTTCGTATATAAATAATTTATAGCTTTTATATAGGTATCTCAATTGTAAGATTGCGCAGTTACGATTACGTGCTCAATAAATTGCCTTAATTAAATGACGCCCTTGATTGATATCATTTTATTTAATATATAAAACTAGTTTTAATCGAATGTATGTTACCAGACAAGAAATGAGTACTTAATTATTCAGCCACCTTTTTTATGAAAATTGAATATAAAGAAGATCTATTTTGAGTATTTAAAAAATGAAAAAGCGCTAACTTACCGGATTTTCTGCGAATGTTATATTATTTAGCAGGTCATTTTAATCCTATTTTAGCAAACTATTTATATTAATTTACGTTAGTTAATAAAAATACAAGTAGTACCTTATATTCGGGGCATTATGTACGAGTCCTTATATCGACTCTACTAATAACAAAAATAAATTTTAAAAATAATAATTTACTGAATACGAAAATATATATACATGAAAGTTTTTATTATAAAAAATACTTATCAAATAATTAACATTAAAATTTATAAATCAATAATAAAAAAATGAAAAGCCATGAAAGATACATCCGAATCCCCGGTGATAATCACAAGTCACATAATTACATACAAGACATTCCATTCATTCATTCTCAATATCCTTCATTCCACGTAGATACAAAAAGGCCTTATAAATAAAACTGGTAAAGATTCCCATGGTAGATTCACACGGACGGTCACAGTCCGTGAGCAATGGCGTGATAATAGTTTCTTAAATGTACCGGGTCCTTTGACCCCGGTAGCTGATCTATTAAACCTCGGAAGACCATAATTTTACGTAATAGACTATTCATCATTTATGATATAACTTTCGAGACAAAGACCGTATTGTATAATGCCAGGTTAAAACAAAAAAAAAAAAGTTCATAATTTTTTGTCGATACTTTGCATTTTATTTGTGTTTAAACTTTAAACAAAAACGTTTTAAGTGAAAATTGTAAATTTAATATTGTCATCAATTCTTAAATCGTATCAAAAATGATTCGTGAAAATCTAATTGCAAGATTTAATTACATTCATACATTTACATATAGGTCGAATAATAAAAAATAAATAAAGATGACCTTAAACTTAAATTCTTAAATAAAATAACGAATTATATTGTTGAGCTAAAAATAGAGAAAAAATATAACGCCAATTATTTCAAATTAGCTTTTGATAGTAACAATTCATTGTATATTCTTTATTGCCAGCAATAAAATGACTATTGATGTAATATGTTATCTGAAATTTCCACTGTTGTTTTTTTTTTCAAAGATATAAAGGTCTCGAAGGCAGCTGCGCAAGGTAGCATCTTTCAAGTAGCGGCAGATGTTTTTAAGCATATGCTTTCGCCTCAAAAATGTTCTCAACACAAAAATAATCATCAAAATTCTAAAAATAACTGCCACGCTACTTTAATTGGAAAAGAAACTACTCCATTATTGAATTTATAACTTGAAATGATGATAGTTAAATAACAAGATCTGTAGATGTTAATGTCAACTCTATTTTTATCACACAAATGTGTTTTAATTTCGGTACAAGCGATAGTTATTGTTATTAATACAAATATGCAGGTACAGTTAGAATTTCAGGTATTTTTAACAAAAAAAAAATGCCCATTAACTACAAAGTAATGTAAGTTAAACTACGTGAACAGTTGCTTTATTTAAAAAAAATAATGACAGTAAAATAGGTATGTGATAACTGTGAAACTACTTGCAGGTTTTATTCGACACTTTGTTCAGTGTATATATTTTTTCATGTGTTCATATTCAGTAAAATTCAACTATATTAGACAGATATATATGCAACTAGCTTCCGCCCGCGACTTCGTCCGCGTGGAATAGTTACTTTGGGCTTATAATGCATTATTTTAGAACAAATTTGGTTAGCATAAAAGAGATTATGGTGAGCTAACCTTAAAAGATATGCTGCCGCGGACTTACAATTGTTCCCCTTTAAAAGTTATAAAAAAGACATACATGATAAAAAAAGTCATTCATGATTTTTTGCGAAATTTTAACCATTTACGCAGCGCACGCAGCGTAAGCTCTCTCAATAGGAAAATATCCCCCGATTTTGAAACATTCGTCATTGGTGCTTCGCTCCTTTCGGTCTAAGCGTGATAATATATAGCCTATAGCCTTCCTCAATAAATGGGCTATCTAACACTGAAAGAATTTTTCAAATCGGATCAGTAGTTCCTGAAATTAGCGCGTTCAAGCAAACAATCAAACAAACAAACAAACAAACTCTTCACCTTTATAATATTAGTAGAGATATTGTGAATTGCTCAGGAGCAGGATGTATAGTGTGGAGATAAAATTGAACCCTGATGCATTTAGATATATTTTAAAATTTTCGATAATGTTTAAACTCAATACTTCGTAATATTTAAATATTTTATTTTAAGAGTATCTATAAAATAAGCAGTTTTATTTTTTAATATCCTTTTTGACTTTAGTTTGAGCTAGGGAAACAACTCGTTTTATTAAAAAATAAACAATTGATTGAAAGAATGTGATTTCCTTAATGGTTAAGGTATATATATTATCATCCGACCATCCATGATTAAAGGCTTATCTGTAACTAAAATCTTAACCGTGAAATTGTAATATCCCTGTGTTACGCAGGCATAATGTGCGAAAACTTGTCACGTGTCTATAACGAATGGACAGACACGACTGCAATCATAATCTCCTGGTAATCCTACATAAAATATAATATGCAGTTGTGACCAAAACGAATGGGTTGTGTGTATATTCTGAGAAATGGATTTATAATACGGTAAAATCGATATTCCTGTATTTCGCTAAGAAAAAAGTAAATTACGACAGTTTTAGTTTAGACGAAGGCACTCCCGACTCGTAAAAACCTTCGTCATAAAAGTTAGTTACATTTCAAGAATAATCTTAAGCTGCATATAAAAATGAAAAGTATAAAATAAAAAGTAAAAAAACTGAAGGGCGTTTTTTAGTTAGCAGATATGAAATCTTTTTAATATACTCACATACTAAAAGAATATAAGGATTCACGCCGTCATGATTTTTAACTATATCATTTAATTTATCAGTATAATAACTACAAACAGTTCGTTATTCGTAACTTATAATTTACTAGCTGCTTCTCGCCGTTTCACTTAAGTTTATGATTACCGCTTACTGCTTGTAAGTTGTAGCGTGATATAATATGGCCTATAACCATTCTCAGTAGGTACACGAGCTATGCATCGCTAAAACATTTTTCAAATCGAATTCATAGTTTCAGAGATTATACGCAACAAACAAAGCTTTCAAAGTTACAAACAAATTAACTCTTTATAATATTAGTATAGGCTCGTACAGATTACTTAGATTGGGTATTTTAAAATTATAGTCAGCAACGTTAACGGTAATCACTATTTTCCATTTGGTCACAGCGTAATGTTTTACAGCCTAACAGTTTTTGTTCGCGTTAATGTAGATTTTGTTTCAAAATCAAACGCAAATAGTACCATAATTTTTAAAATAGTTTAATTTGACAACTCTTGCCTGTCATATGCAATCGCTAGCTGGTTGCTAGACAACGACGTCCAAAGTAGTCGGCATAATGGGTATCAAAATCTATGCACTTATAATATATCTATAACTACATAAACCGGAGTGGCAGCGGATGCGCATACGCAAGTAATCCCAGTGTATTAACCACTCTCGTGCCGAGGACTGCCATCGCCAGTGGGTATAAATCTCCTCATAACCCGATTTCTCCAGGAATCGGTTATCTTTTTGAATTTTTTCCCCTGCTTAAAAAATAACTATATAATATCATTGTTCTTTATTTTCACTCGTGTAAAACTATAATAAATCAGACGAGTTACTCGATCACTCGATCTGGTCGAGTTCAACACTATTATATGATGAGATCACGCGATATTTCATTTGCTTATTATGTTTTAGCTTATTACGTGCGTAATGTTGGTATGTCATATATTTGAAAATTATATTATGATTATTACTTAAGTAGATGGCGCTTGTGATGTTGCTTGCACGCAAGGTATAATAACAGCCTACATGAAAATAAGTTATGGGTACTTAGGTGTTTTAATGAATTGAACTTACTGATATTAGTGAAAAAACGATTACATAGACAAAACTTAAAAAAAGCACCCGACTTCAAAAGCAAAATATGTTCTTTTATTTCCCTGGATGACATACTTATACCAGTTATTTTGATTTTAAAATCAAACTACTGAACCGATTTTGATGAGAATTCTATGGAGCCAATGGGAAATTAACCAACTCGGTCAACCCAAACCCAATCGTTTTCGAATAATCGGAGAATATACAAAAAAAATTCTCGACGAAATGATAACCTTCTTTTTTGGAAGTTGGTTAAAATAAATATAAAAATAGACCTTCTAAGACAGTGAGTCTGCACTTCACTCTTATAAATAGTCTGGGTGAAGTAGTTATAGCTGCGTTTGTGGGTGAAGTAGTTATAGTTTCATATGGTAAGAAAGAGAACTGGAAGTCTAAGCTCCGGCCATTTCTTCCCTTACTTCATTTTCTCTTTCAACCCTTTTTTTTACCTGGCAATGAATTAGCTTCTTTTCCGCAAATGCCCATGGGCGGTAATGTATTATCAAGTGTACCGCCTGCTAATTTGACAGTTATTTCTAAAAAAAAAAATATCGCGTATTGCCTCCGGCGAGCAAATTCTAGAGCGCCTTGGATTTGTTAATTCCGGAAGTGTGACTTCGAATGTAAAACATTATTAGATATCCTCTTAATTAGAACATAGGTGTAATTCGCACAATTTCGTATAATTATACGATAAAATATTAACAATCTTACAGAAATCCATACGCGACGTACAGGTGAGTCATGTTCATAGCTTCTGATTACGGATTTGCCCACGTAGGTATTCGTTTCATTCAAGAATAATGTATTGTTTTAATAATATAAAATTTAAAAAAAATCCTACAATCTATTTATTAAGACCATTTCAAGAAACCCCAACAATTCTCCTGAAAGGTGGAAGGTTATGTACACTTGATTGGTTCCAGGTGATGCTTTATCAGGTTAAGGTAACGCAACTATGTTATTTTAATATAATTAAAGTCACCGTATAGTAAATTGGATAAAAAAAAAACAAATATTTAAACATTACGAACTTTTTGAGTTTTCAAAAAATTTAAATTTAATTTTATGACTAATACACACAACATTTTTAAAATCAGTTCGAATTTACGAACATTCATAATTAAAAACTTCGTATTAAAGATAAAATCGTATCGTGGTGTGTCCATATGTAAATAATACGACTATGTTAATTACACCTCTAACGAAGTGTACACACATTGCACGCTAAGTGACATATTGCATTCCTATTACGTAACATCTATGAATAAAAGACTAAATTTGTTTATTCGTCCACGTCCAAACGTGATAACGTGTAACAGGAGACTTAAGACTACTGAGCTATTGAATTTCCAACTGCAATTCTGTGCAATCTATGTTTAAGGAAGGTCATTCACGACGAGTTTTTGCGATTCAGTATTGCTGCAAAATTCAATATTAAAGCAGCGATTTTTCAAATATAAAACTGAAAGGTTTGTTGCATGCCTTATTTGTTCGAATGATTTTTACTTTATTTATAATAACTGCAATAATACATTTGCATAAAGAAATACTTCGACTATAATTTTTATTCACCATACTTTGCATATATATTTAAGTCATTTACCTGAAACACCCTAGAAAAGTCGTCGGTGATAATAAACATGGTGAAATGATTTCATAATTGTTCCGTTTACTAACAAAACAGTTTATTTCGTTGCCTTTAAATGGACAGGAAAAGCCTCAACCACACATAATTCTATAGACCACTGACCACATCCTCAGCGTACCAAGAGAAGACTAAAGAATGTTCATGACGTTATTTTGTTTTGTTTTCGGATTAAAACAAAAATACAAAATAAATATTTTTTTTTCTTAAACTAACTACTTACTAAATAATGTAATGATAAACAAGGCTAATTTCAAACTATAGATATGTTACATCTATACTATTTGACATTAAAAATCTGTACCAATTTCAAATTTTGACAAGGCCGTTAGCTGGTTGCTCGGCAACGTCGTCCAAAGTGGTTGGCAAACTGAGCGTCAAAATCTATAAGTTTATAACATATTTAAAGTTATAAGTGTTACAGTTTACAAAAAATAAATTTAAAGTACATATTAAAAAATCCTTAGTAGCTAAAGCATATTATTCTGTTCAAGATTATATAGATGATGAAATAAGACAAAACCTCTAATATACGGTTTTATTCTACAGAATGACATTAATAATAAAACATTTTAAAATAGGATATAAAACACAAAGAGTTTCTATATCACTACATTCACCCACACATTAATTTAAAACATAATCTCCAAAACGTTTTGGAAGTCTTCGTTCTCTACTTGATCTGCGCAGCGTTGATTCTTCATCTGTAGATTGCGAGGTAGATGGTAAAGGCTCTGAACGCTCTTGTTCAGACGGTTGTTCTTCAGTAGATTCATAAGCTTCACTGTCCAATGAAGAATAATCATTAGAATCGTATATACCTTCCCTAACAGAATCTCCACGTTCAATGTCACCCAGGATTTCATCGGACGATGGACTATTCTGAGGCAAACTTTCGATTCTCTCTCCATTCTGACCTAATGGTGCCAAGTTGTGATTTGAAACAGTTGTTTCTCTACCATCAGGTAATCGAACGTAAGAATAATCTGGATTAGCATGAATTAGTTCCACCTCTTCGACAAGCGGTTGATATTTATTGGCTCGATTGAATCTTCTCATTAATACATGATCAGAATTAATTAACCAGCTTGGTATAGATTCGCCATTTGTAGATTTCCTAGGATGTATAAACATTCTCTCGTGTGGCGTAGAGTTCGTAGCGGTGCAAAGAAGAGAGCGGATTGAATGTAAGGCTTGAGGTAGGACTACTTCCCAATTTTCAATAGGCAACTTCTTAGAACGTAATGCTAATTGTACAGCTTTCCAAATAGTAGCATTAAGACGCTCTACTTGACCGTTTCCTTGAGGATTGTATGGGGTAGTCCTACTAGTAGCAATACCACGGGAGTAAAGAAATTCTTTTAATTCTGACGACATAAATGCTGTTCCTCGATCAGAATGTATAAAAGCTGGCAAACCAAACATAACAAATATTTCATTAAGATGTCTAATGACAGTCTTTGAAGACAAGTCGGCACACGCAAAAGCAAATGGGAAACGTGAATATTCATCAATTATAGTCAGAATATATTTATTTTTCGTATTGCTTGGAATCGGTCCCTTGAAGTCTAAGCTTAATCTTTCAAATGGGGCCGTTGCTTTTATTAAATGCGAACTGGGATTGGGACTTCTCATGTATCTAGGCTTTATTTCTGAGCAAATTTGACAAGATTTCGTTATATTTCTAATGTCATCAATAGAGTATGGTAATTTCTTTGTTTTAATCCAATGCGCCATTCTCGTGATGCCAGGATGACACAAAACCTCGTGTAATGTTACTAGTTTTGCTGATGGTATCGGAGAAGAGGCACATATACGAGATAAAGCATCTGCAACATCGTTTTGTTTGCCTGGTCTGTAAACTATGTCATATTTAAATGATGCTAATTCTAAACGCCATCTCTGTATTTTATCATTTTTAATTTTAGTTGTTAATTTATTATCGAACATGAAAGAAACAGATCTTTGATCTGTGATTAAGCGAAAAGGTTTTCCAATAAGATAATGTCTCCATTTTTTGAGAGATTCTACTATTGCATATGCTTCTTTTTCGATAGCGGAATGGTTTTGTTCTGTTGGATTTAGTGTTTTTGAAAAGAATGCAACTGGTCGACCTCCTTGTGATAGGACAGCAGCAATTGAATGATCAGAGGCGTCTGTTTCGACAGTAAACGGAAGATTATAATCAATAGCGTGGATAGCTGACTTTGCAATATCAGCTTTTAATGATTCAAAACTTCTTATTAATTCTTCAGTAAGTGGAAATATTTTAGTGTGAGATATAGCATGAATTCTCTCAGAAAAATTAGGTATCCATCGACTGTAATGAGCAAACATACCAACTATTCTACGTAAAGATGGTACATCTTTTGGTGGTGGCAAGGAAGTAAGAGGTCGTAGTCGATCGGCATCAGGTCTTATAACTTGGTCTTTAATATTATAACCTAAAATATTAATCATTGTTTGAGAGAATTTGCTTTTATCCTTATTAATAGTAAGCCCGTACTTTTGGGTTGCAGTTAAAAAATTTTTGAGATTTTCATCATGGGCAGTTTGAGTTTTGCCACAAATAGTTATATCATCTAAATATGCGAATGTGTCTTTAAGATTTTCTGTTTTTATTACCCAATCAATTGTTTTTTGAAAACTGGAGACACCATTAGTGACCCCGAAAGGAATTCGTCGGAATTGATACAGGTTTCCATTAGCTTCGAATGCTGTATAATGTTTTTCTTCGGCAAGGATAGGAACTTGATGATAGGCGCTCTGCAAATCTATTGTGCTAAAAAAAGTATATTTAGATATTTGAGAAATCATATCTTCTATGTTAGGAAGTGGATACGCATCTAACTGTGTATATTTATTGATCGTTTGTGAATAATCTATAACAAGACGTTTTTTATGATTGACATTTTTTGTTATTAAAACCTGAGCTCGCCAAGGTGAAGTGCTTTCCTCAATAATACCTTCCGCTAAGAGTTTTCTTATTTCCTCTGCAATAAAATGTTTGTCATCTTCACTAAATCTACGAGATTTTATCGCTATTGGTTTACAGTCAGGATGGATGTTAGCAAATAAAGGAACGGCGGGAACAGAAGCTTCAGTAACGTTGCACACTTTTATTGCTTCCTTAGATCCACCAAACGAAAACTCTAGAGACGAATGTTCTTCAAGTATATCATGTCCTATGATTAAATCAGCACACAGGTTCTTTACAATCAGTAAATTTAAATCTTTATAATTGTGATTTCCTATTGTGGCGGAAACAGTAGTTTGACCTTCAACTTGTGAAGTAAGATTAGTTGAAGCCATAGATATAGTTTGATTGTTAGGTCTACTCTTTAAACCACATAGTTTAAAAAAACGATCACTTATAAAACTAATTGAACTTCCAGTATCAATTAGAGCATGTGCTCGAATTCCTTTAATGTAGGCTGGTAAAGTTGCTTTTCTTAACGAACTCGGAGACGCAGCCACAATGCATGCAGACAGTTCCGTTTCATCAGTTACTGCGGCATTACTATATATTTTGCTGCGACAAACGCTAGCGAAATGTCCTTTTTTTCCACACATTTGGCAAAATATATTAAGTGCAGGACAATTTTTACGGAGATGAACACGGTCACCGCAGAAAAAGCATTTACGTTTATATTATTGTATTGCTGAGAACTAGTTTCGGCTACTTCCAAAGATAATGCTTGGTTATAGGCTTCATCAAGAGTTAAATTTAAATTTTCTAAAAGACGTTGTCTAATTTTGTTACATTTAATGCCGGAAATAAAAGCATCACGAATGTTATCATTTTTGTTCGTTTCTGCATTGACACTTTTGAAATCACATTCTTTTGCTAATTGTTTTAAAGCCTGTAAATAAATATCTATAGTTTCTTCCGTTTGTTGTTTTCTCGTAGCAAGAGAATGTCTGGCAAAAATAATATTTTTCGGTTTTATGAATAGTTTGTCTAATATTGCTATTGCTGTTTCATAAGTAGAACATTCGCTGATATACATATATATATTCGACGAAATATGGTTGATAAGTAAATCAAATTTTTTATATGAAGTAAGTACCTTTTCAGTTGTAAGAGCAAAATCGGAAGCCGATAGGAAACTTTCAAATGTCCTTTTCCAATGTTCCCAATGTTTCGCTGCGGAACTATCGGAGGGATCAATATCTAAGCGATCAGGTCTCAAATACTTATCCATATTTTAAGGACCTTAAAACATTCTGTAGAATAAATTGAAATAAGACAAAACCTCTAATATACGGTTTTATTCTACAGAATGACATTAATAATAAAACATTTTAAAATAGGATATAAAACACAAAGAGTTTCTATATCACTACAGATGATAAACATGCTTGGATTTAGTATAAGCTGGATTCACACAGGGTATTTAATATATTTGTAACTCATAAATGTATGTACCCATTGTAAAACTTTTAAAAAGAGTAACTATCGAGTAAGTATTTCTTGCCGGTTCTTCTCGGTAGAATCTACATTCCGAACCGGTGGTAAATTAATTAATTAATTAGTGTTTAGTTTTCTTTTGTTTTTGTATTGACGATTCAAAAGTGCTTGTAAAAGCCTACTTGAATGATATAATAGCATTGATTGGTAGTATAAAAAAGAAAATTCATTATTTACGCTCAAACTAATTCGGACTTGATTAAATACATAAATAGATAGACTATGTATGCTATGATTATTGCTGTAATTTTTCTATTATGTAAAAAAATCTTGTATTTATTATGATTCTTTTGTTATTAAATTATCCACAAATAATATACATATAATACAGAGTAGGTTTGTTAAAAGCAATCCAGATTTATGTACAAGACATTACATATAAAATGTTTAAAACGTGTATTCAGTATAATATAAAGATAATACAATTAGAGGTAAGTCGTAAGTGTTATAAATGTTAATTATAAGCCACTACAGATTATTAAGTACCTCAAGGTAGGTATCGTATCTGTGGGAAGGAAAGACGGCTCAAATCAATTTTATAAGCATGACTTATTTTCCAACAATTTACAAGGAGGTCCGAATTCAGTCGTGCGTAAATGCGATCATTTCCGAACATAACGAATGTAATTGATTAACTAGGAAACAATAGAATGAGATTGATTTATAACTCTGCTTTCCAAACGTAACTGTTAAATCGACACTTGATAAATTAAAATATTTCGTAACGTCTTGTCAATTAAAAAATACTTAAAAACAATCGAATCAAAGTTTTTACATTTCAATTTATTGCATATTTACCTGATTGTTTTTAGAAATAGCGTATTTTTTTGCGTACATACATTATTTCTTTATCACAACTATGTTAAAAAATCTTCTCGGTTTTTGCATATAAGGTATTATTAATTTGTCTAGTTGGTAACATAGTTATAATTTATAGAAATTTTGGGTAAGATACAATTTTATTAATGTTACTTGTTTATAATTCGTGTTATTATAGAAAGTAATTTAAAAAATAATAATAAAAAACAAATTAAATTGTTTAAATTTTATCATAATGGCTATTCTACAAGCATAAAATGACTTAATATCTAGTCGTAATCTTCAACATCTGTGGGTAATTGAAGAGTTGCTGTGTCTAATTCATGGCACTTGTGTATTTAACCATAACCTTGACAATTATGATTCATTCTTTCATACACCACCTTTACCACTACCTACACAGAATTTAAATAATAATTAGTTGATGGTTATTTCTATCAAAATATGTGTTTAACTATTTATCCTAATACATGCTTCATACATCAACAATAGTCTGGAGAATGTATTTATTTTTGTTTTATATTTTAAGATATTATATATATTTTAAAAATAAAAAGCTTTTTTTTTAATATATATTCGTCATTTTATACAAATTTATTTTGTCAAATATTTATACAAAAAAATGCGTACTTCAGATACGGAGGTATCATAGGTATAGTAACCAGCAAATATAGTATAAATCTCATATCAAATTAGTCGGGAAATTTTATTGTTTACCGAGTAAGTATGGTGGTATCTCTAACAGTATTATTCCTAACGTAACATTAAAGGTCAAGTTAAAAAAAGATTTTAAAAAACTAGCCAATGGCGTTACTATACACCGGAAGTGCTATAATTAGTTATTTAGAACTTTTTATTTCTAAATACGAAACACATGTCAAATTATGTCTCGTGTTCTAAGAATCGAACCGTTATGATTTAAATTCTAGGAACAACAATACGAGACAATCGTCGACGCGGGTTCGTCGCACTTTTTGTGTCAACACAAAGCCGGTCAAGTAACAGGGAAACACGGTAAACATTTTTTATCTGCTAGATAAAGTAACTAGAATATTAGATTTAGAAAAAATAAATACAATGTAATAACTCATATTTACTGATATCTCAAATGTTCAATAAAATAAGAAACATTCTTATAAGTAACAATGACTATATTCTGACCAATTAATAAATAAAAATATATGTAAGTACAATTGTATATGCATAATAAGTTGTATTTGTGTTTGTGTGTGTTGTAGTTGTAAGTAAGTACGTGATTTTATCGCAATAAATTACAGCTTACATTTAGAAAATTAATCGTTAAACTATATTGTTAAATTCTAGACGATTAGTTCCTACAGAGGGGTCAATTTCTGAACGTACCCGCATAGGCCATAAATTATAATAAAAGTTCCACTATTTCGCGGTCTCTGTACGGTCTATTTCAATGTAAACCTAAAACTTTTTTAAATAAAGTCTATTTGTCTTTGTTCAACCGTTTGGTGTTTATTTATCTCGACTCTCCCCTTCTTTTGGACAATCGACATGCAATTTTTCAATCAAATTCACGTTTGGTTGAGTTACGTGATTCTTTTCATTAATTTAATAAAATTTTAGGTATTTTTGAATTATATCTATGGTTAATATTTTAGTTCATGCTTAAACAGAGTAAAATAAACAAAGTAAATTATAAAAGGAAAGTACTATGTTTAGGACAGCTGTAATAGGTATGTAGGGGAATTATGTGCAGTGTGTAGGGTTCGAAAATAATTATTATTCGTACTTAAGTAAAAAATATATAATTGTAGCTTTTTTGTTATTATTGAATAATACAAAGTGTTCTAAGATTAATTTAAATCTACGGAAAAATTATGATATCCTTGTGTTTTAATAATATAGCAACAAACCAATGATAAAATATTACGGGTTTGTTTGTTTATAAATATAAATATGTAACGTTTATTCTATTCAACGTTAAAATTCTATATACGTTTCCAACTTTGACAAGCTCGTCAATCATTTTCTTGTTTTCCTAAAGATGCCCTCAGTTAGCTTCTAGTTGGTTGCTAGGCAACGTCGTTCAAAGTGGTCAGGAAGTTCAGTGACAAAATCCATTGACTTACAACATATCTATAGTTATATAATATTACAATCAATGGAATGAACATATAAAAATCCGTAACTTAAATTAACAGCTAGACGTACCGAACCCTTTTCGACTGTGAAACTGTATTAAGGACACCACATTGACAATAAGTAAGTAACCTCACGTCAATAAATATCACCGCGGGGGTAGTTACAATAAAAATTTGCCAACAAACATAATATACTTTTTACATTATAATTTATGTTAATAAAAAGTTATGTTAATAAATAAAAGTCGTTATTTAAAAATAATTTAAATCTAATACGTTGACTACAGACTAGGTTCAGTTGTAACTGTACAACCTAGCTAAACCTAGCTAACTACTACAAACTAGCTGATTCTGATACTTAATAGCAAAAATAAAAGATACGATTTGCGAAAGTATTCTTATTCCAAATAAAGAAAATATCCTCACTAGAAGTTTACAGAATGGAAAACTTGGGTGATATTAAAATGAAATAAAAACTGTTTATCGATGGAGGTTCTTTATTTTTTAAAATTAAAATATTAAAAAACATAAATAAGTTTTTTTTTGCTAATTGTTGTTGTTGACTACTGTTTCCGTTTTACTACTAAGTATGAAACACTACAAAACTGATAAAATTACATGTTAATTATAAATATCAAAACAATAAGGTAAGACACCTTAATATATAACTTTACAGTAATCTGAAACCACCCGGAAAGTAGAGGTGAGAAGGTATTCGTTTCAGCAGTACAAGCAAATGTTACAATTCTAACTTAATCCGCCGTAACTTTGTTTCAATCTTATGTTTATTTTAATGTAAATAGTTGGATCTAATTTCCATTATTAAAACAATATCTTTCATGTATCATTGTTAGTTATTGTTTATGAAGCTAGATGGTATAGATACTTCATTCTCACTGTCACAGAAACGAATGTTTTAAAGCTAGAAGTTATTTAAAGTTAGAGAAATAATTTATAATATTTAAATAACTCACCATTTATAACGTATCTCTGTTTATCGTACATCAACTCTTTAGCTAGTTTCGGGCATTCGTTGTAAAGTATCGCACACAAATCCCTTAACTTAACACCACTTTGTTTACTAACAACTTCTATGAAATAATTACACTTATCACTGTCAATAGCACTCGTGATCACTTCGAGTTCGTTTACGCTGAATATACCCTTTTTAACGAGTACATCTAAAACATTCGTATCACATAGTTCTCGTAATAACACGGCTTTGTGTTGCGCGAGGCCAGCACACACGTCCGCTACGGCCGCCATCGTTCGACTAACGTGCCGGAAGAAAAAATGGTTGCCATTGAATACGTCCATTCAGTAAGAACAGATGCAAGCGATCGCCGTACCTTGCTCAAGTAGTGGAGGGCGAACTTAAGTTATGAGCTTTAGTGCAAAGGAGAAAAGTTTATAACAGTGCGTAGTTGATGACGCCACTTGAAACTAAACAGTTGGGTTTTAAAAGTTTGTAATATTTTTATGAGAAAATATGTATGATTTTAATAACAATCAATATTTTAGAATTTAAATAATATTACTTAACTAATATTAAATTAAATTAAAAGTTATATTTACTTACTACATGACTAGGTACATGCTTATGTATGTTACTAGTAAATTGGAACTCGTGATTGTAAATACTTAACCACTGCGTCAGTGGGACATTCGTTATTGTAATATTGAGTTAAATAAAATTAATTAAATACAGATTTACCAAACACTACATTTAATCCATATTCTAATTCAGTAATAGTAAGATATAGTTTAAAGTGCAAATGTTAACCGATTTTATTCCGATAATGCATCTTTTGTTTAGTAGGTATAAATTCTAATGAAACAGTCTTCCAAAATACTGTGTTATATTGTTCAAATTGAATTTCTTATCTTATACATTATATAATGCTTTCTTTATTAGTAGCAATGGTATTTTATAACTATAACATATGTTATGTTCATACTATTTGACTTCAAAATTGAGGTTTTTTTACTTGCAGTGTACGAGAAACCGGTTTGGTTAGTTTGGCATGAAGTTCGTTACTTAGTACTGTCAATTTGTCAAAAGACGTCAATATAAAATGGCGTTGCAGTTTGTAATGAAGCTATCTGAAGTTTACAAATGTTTGCTTCAATTCTAACCTAAATTGAACAAGAGAAAACACAAAAATATTTTGTTTTTTAGTTTTTTAGTATTAGAATAAGTGGTGTAAAAGTATTATAATTTATACACGGCACAATGGCGCCTAAAACAAGAAGAGCCAGTGGTGGTAAGAAATTTTTATTTTAATGTTTAAGTGGCGTAAGTGTTTTTCAGATTGTTTATAAGAATAAAAAGAAATCAAATGATAGTGGTAAATAGTACATTTTGTTAGAATATATAAATATTAAGTATAACTTAACAGGCTTTTTTACAAAGCAATACTTAGTTTACTGTACAAATTTACTTGTAACCTTTTAGTTTCTACTCCATTTTGTGAGCCTTAGAAAATTTTTATTATAAAAAATAATAATCAGAACTTGATATATACTTCCAGATACAGATTCTGGGTCAGATTCGGACAGTGGTTCTAGCGCTAGTCGTAGTAAGAGCCCAAGTCCTGCACCATCTGGGAAAGAAGGCAGTCAGTCTAGGTAAAAATCATTTTTATTTTTATATTGGAGTTTTTAATAAAATTTGATGCGACATTTATGTTATAGTAATATAAAAGAATTAACAAGTAAACAGAAAATGTTGAGTTCACATTTGAAAACTGCATCGAATTTGTTTTAACTGAATTTTGATAACTGAAGAATATGGAAGGAAATAAAAAAGTAAATTGAAAATATTTGTATGCAAAAATATTGTTAATTTTCTTTTAATGTACTTGAACTTTGGTTTAGTGATTTAAAGTATCTTTATATAGTAATTCACCAAAAAAAATTATTTTACGATTAACTTGCAGATCAGTATCCAGAAGCCCAGCAAAATCGGCAAGCGAATCTCCAAAATCTAATCGATCAGGACGTTCAAGAAAGTCTTCAATTGCTTCAAATGTATCTCGTAGTAAATCAAACTCACCAGCCCATTCTAATAGATCTGGTTCTGCTCATAGTAACAAATCAGGTTCATCCAGCCCTAAATCTCAGGCTTCTGGAAGTCCTAGGGCTTCAAAATCTAGATCTAGATCCAGAAGTGGCTCCGGTAGTGCTAGATCTCGCTCAGGTAGTGCCCGTTCACGCTCAGGCAGTCCAAAATCAGGGGGTCAGAGTCCAAAATCGCGGTCACAGAGCCCAAAATCTAGATCACAAAGTCCCAAATCTAGATCGCAAAGTCCCAAATCTAGATCACAGAGTCCCAAATCTAGGTCACAAAGTCCGAAATCCAGGTCACAGTCTCATTCCCCAGGTCGAAAATCTCAAAGTGCTAAGAGTAGGTCTAGATCAGGGAGTGGCAGTCCAAAAAGTAGAAAGTCTAGGTCTCGATCAGGTAGCGCTTCATCTAGGTCTAAAAGTCCAGTGGCTAGACAGGATGTGGCTGATAGCAGATCTAATTCACCAAACTTGATGATTGACGATGATGAAGCTAAGGAAAAGTCTAGAAGTAGATCAAGGTATGTTGTCATCATTATCATAAAAAATGATTATTTTTTAATTCTTATTTGGACGCTGATAAGCAATACTGTGTTAAGCCCCACTAAAATTCATTTTGAGAAAATGGCATCAGAAGATGTCAAACCCATTCTTAATAAATTAGTTTGAAGATATAAGTGTTCACCATTTCTTTTATATTTTGATGAAAAGTATAAAGAATTAAAAGTAGATTGGTAAAGCAAAGACAATAATAAGATTTTCAAATATTTGAGATTATTGCATAATCCAAAATATGGAACACATGTAAATATTATAAACTTTAGATTAAGAAACTTTTTTCTGCAATTATTTAGTTCAGATGACTTGAATTTTTTTTTTTTGATAAATATGTGATGAATTGTTAGAAAACATCAATATCTCCAAATTTTACTTTTTGTATGTTGACACATTATTTCTTATCAGTGTCAATTTGTTTATAATTAACTGATTATTTAAATATGAAGAATCAAATGTAAAAAAAAGTGTGCTGGAATTAGACCCCTGCCTATATTTTATTAATTATCCAATTTTATTTTTTTAGATCAGGCTCCAGGCACTCCAAGTCTAGATCAAGAAGTAAATCTAAGTCTAAAAGTCGATCAAGGTCACGTTCGAAAAGTTCCAATGGTTCTGATGCAGGAGGTGAGTTCTGAAGATGTTTATAAGTTAATATTTAATAGTGATTTATGTTACAAATTGTGAATAAAATAATTATAGGTACATTAGGTGCATATAATGCACAGGAACTATTTTGTCTTTAAATATGTATATAAAAAAAAAACTCAATGTTACTGAATTTGTTTTATTAATATCAATAATGTTGATAGTCACAAAGGGAAAACACAAAATATGTTTGACAAACAGTGACAATGTTTGATTAACAAAATTCGTTTTAAAAAGGGATTACTAAGGTTTAGCCTTTACCTATTTCCTTATTATTATAATAATTTAGTTGATTATTTAAATTGTTAGTTATTTGAGAAACAATACTCATTTAATTAAATTAATCTTATTTCAGGTGACAAGAAAAAACGAGCTGTTCTCTCAGATTCTGAGAGTGATGCTGAATCTAAAGGTGGTTCAAAACGTAAGAAAGGCTCAGATAGTGGCTCGGACACCAGTACTAAGCCCACTAAGAAGAAGAGCAAGAAACTGGTTGATTCAGATGATGAAAATCAAGAAAAGACTGATACTGGTAATTTTTATTAACTTAAGGTATAGCAGCCGTTATATTGATGCCAAACTAATTTTATTCCTTACAAACTATTTTATTTAGTTCTCCAATAATAAGTAACAAAATAAGAAAACATTTATTTTAAATACAATGTTGGACTCTCAAGCTGCATAGAGTTTTTTGCAGATCTTTGAATGCAGTTTTTTTTTTACCTTCAAAATTGGTGATATGGTTCTTTTCAACAAATTTCTTATGAAGGAATGGTAGTTATTATTAGCAACAGTTTGTTGACTAAATTTAGAAAAAGTTAATTTTTCTTATATGACGCTGATAAGCAATAGTATCAAGCCACATAGACTTCATTTTGAGAAAATGGCGTCTATAGAAGTCCAACCTATTCTTAATAAATTTGTTTGAAGATGTGTATATCCATCTTCTCTTTTCTATTTTATAAAAGGTATAATGATTTAAAAGCAGAATATTATATTAAAACATTTTATCTAATAATAAGTTTTTTAAATATTTTAGATTCATCCAATGTTCGAAACATTAAATTAAGAAACTTTTTCTGTACTTATTAATTTTTGATAACTTGAAATATTTTTAAATAATGTTTATTACGTGATGCATTGTCAGAATACACCAATATCTTTGAATTTAAATTTTGGGAGACGCACTATTGCTTATCAGTGTCCATATATGACTTTTTAATTTTCTATTTGTTTCATTCATTTTATTCCATTTACAGTGACAGCAGATGCGTTGTTCGGCGATGCGTCAGATATAAGTACAGAAGATGAAGGCGGTGATAAGCAGTCGGAACGGTCACGATCACGATCGCGTTCAAGATCCCGCAGTCGTAGTCGAGGGAGATCTGATGATGAACGGCGGTCTGGTGATGAAGCTAGAGGCAGTGGTGATGAGGTAAGAAAGTTTAATTTAATTGTAAGAAAGTTTAACAAATGTCATTTTGTTTTTTCATTATATAGCAGATAGGGAGATGCTTTATATGTAAGTACAATATTTTTTTTCTTATGTACATATATAAAATATTGTATCTTATAAACATTTATTTCACAAGTCTTCTACTTAAATTCAGTTTACTTTTTTTACTTGTATTTTTTTGTAGTATTATTTTTAGATTAATATTACAAAGCTGAAGAGTTTGTTTTTTTTTTGTTTGAATGCGCTAATCTCAGGAACTACTGGTTCAAATTGAAAAATTATTTTTGTGTTAGATAGTTTATTTATCAATAAAGGCGATAGGCAATATTACATCACGCGAAACAGTAACCATAAACGCGAGTGAAACCGCAAGGGACAGCTAGTATTAAAATATTCAGAATATAGGTACAGTAACAATATTAACAATCTTTGATATTTGCATGCCATAATCTTCCAATGAAATGTTTGATTTAGGAATTTTTTTTCAAACAGGATGTCAGAGAAAAGCCAGAAGAAGAGGAAGAAGTGGAAATACCAGAGACTCGTATAGATGTAGACATGCCCAAGATATGGACGGAGTTGGGTAAAGAGCTCCATTTTGTCAAATTACCTAACTTCTTGTCGGTGGAGACCAGGCCTTATGACCCCAGCACATATGAGGACGAAATAGATGAAGAGGAAACCTTGGATGAGGAAGGTCGTGCGAGGTGAGGTTCAATTAATGTGACACATTTGAGTATGTATTCGATTGAGAAAGTAACTACATTGTTGCTCTATATGTGATACCTTGTAACTAACAATTTTGGTGAAAATAGATTTTCTCAGTGAAAACGGTAATTAAATAATTTACTTTTGATACTAATAATATTCCTTACAATATTTTAAGTTTAGATCATTTAAAAACGTAAACATATTTATTACAGTTAACTTTAAAAGAAGTTTTTTGTCTCCTGTAAATTCGTGCAGATTGCATGTACAAGCTATTACATCTAGACCGGTTAAATGATATTTGTAAAAATATCTTTTTATTATTAGGTCTGTATTTCATTTATAAATTATTCAATTTTTGTTTATTTATTTTATAAATAAATAAATAAATATCCAAATAACCTGCTATGCTTAGTAATGCCACCTAAAGTGTACGGATTTTTAGTGCCTGGACCTTCTTGCGGGATCCCTAGAAAACTACCAAAGTTTCATCACAATCCAATCAATAGTTTCATAATGCGTAGAGGACAAACATTAATTTATATAGCTTATGTAGTAACAATATTATACATAAATTGCTTATTATTTTAATAGATTGAAATTGAAAGTGGAGAACACAATACGTTGGCGGACAGTCTTCGATAAAGAAGGAAATGCAGTGAAGGAATCGAATGCTCGTATGGTCAAATGGTCCGACGGAAGCATGTCTTTACATCTTGGTTCAGAAATTTTCGATGTTTACAAACAACCGTTACACGTGAGTTATATTTTCCTAAAAGTAATATATTTCTTTAGTTACTTGAAGTTCTATTATTAAATATCTTCCAATATTTGTTAGTCATATTTATATGAAACAAATTCAAATAATCCATTTTAGAAGGTAGAATTACAATTGTAAGTTTTACTTGTGTAATTGGTATAAGAAAATACTTTAAAAAAGGGGATTTCGTTTTTATCGAAAAATATCACTCTGTAACATGGTAACAGTATGAAGTCACCTTCTAAATCTGAAGTTTTTCTTAAAGTAACTGAGCTTGTAATTGCCCCACTGCTGGGCAAAGGTATCTTCTATTAAGGGTAAGGTTTAGAGCTTAATCCACAACGCTGCTTTGAGATTAACGTGTTCTCATCACTAGGCCATCTTGGCTCTATTAATATAAAAATAATATCATCATAAACTTCAAGCAATCCTTTTGTTAACGTTTCTGATCATTCCAGGGTGACCACAACCATCTATTCGTGAGGCAAGGTACAGGTCTACAGGGACAAGCGGTGTTCCGTACAAAACTCTCGTTCAGACCACACTCCACGGACTCCTTCACTCACAGAAAGATGACACTATCAGTGGCTGACCGTTCTACCAAGACCTCCGCTATTAAAATCCTGTCACAGGTTGGCAGCGATCCTGATGCTGATAGGAAGTATCAGCTTAAGGTATGCTGATTATTTAATGTTAATTAGATATTTTGATATTTTGTGCCATTTTTTTGTATATTTGATTCTCTGAATATCAGTATGATTCCAAGTATCCACCTTAAAAAAACATTCTTAATTATATAGGTATGAAGGTATACCTTCATACCTTCTTAGTAAGTATTCCTATAACCTGTCTTAATAAAGCTATCAAATCAAAATTAATAAATGTTATTAGATTATAAATTCCTAATAGCCCCTATATATAGCCCCTAACATAAATAACAGCTTTTAGTAAAAAATAAGTCCTTTTCTCTAGTTTGCTGTATACTATTATTTGTCAAAAGTTAATCCTTATAAGTAACATTATTGTGTGTGATGTGAGCTTAAATTTTTTTTTTCCAAAATTGTAATAAAAGTATTTTTCGCAAATCCTTATACTTTAGCATTTAGCCTACCACGCTCGTTAAAAAAAAATCATCCTTTATGTTACACAATCATGCAGAAAGAGGAGATGGAGCTGCGCGCTGCGATGAGGTCCCGCGGGACCGGCCGCCCCAAGCGCCGCGCCGCCGCGCGCGCCGCGCGCCAGGACGACTCGGAGGACGAGGGCGGCGTGTCGCTCGCCGCCATCAAGAACAAGTACAAGCAGGGCCAGAAGGGTGAGCGATCGTTGATCTTTTTTTTTTGAGAGAGATTTGAGGTTTGGACTCGAACTACAATTACATATACCTGAGGGACACTCATATTATATGACTGAGTGACTTGATAGCATAGATAGAAAGTACATTCTTGTTGAGTTTTTTTTTACCATTTCTTATTATGTTTTTTTTTGTCTTAATATTGTTTATTATTATTATTATTATTTTATTTTCTATGTAGCGTTTTTACATTAATTTAGATTTTAGTTTGTTTTTTTTTTGGTTTGAACTGTGTGCACCTGAATAAAGTTACTCTTCTATTCTTTCTGTGTCCATGATTTAACATTTTTAGAATAATGTATCATAAACTATATGCAGATTTATACAGATTAGAAAGTCGTTTGGTGTGGGCTTGTATTGATAGCGAAATTATCTATCGATATCCTTCCCTATATAGACTAGGAAACCAGGGGTAAAGCATAAAAAACTAGTGAAAATTAAGTTATCGTATAGGCACATTTTTATTTTAATAAGATTTTACCGATGCTAAAATGAACGTGTAGCATATGTTAAACAAATAATATACATTATTTGAATCTCATTTTAATAATGATTTCGGTCCACAGCGACAGCCGGTGCAGCGATATATTCGTCGGAGTCCGACGCATCAGACGTGGAGACTCGTCGCGCGAGGCGCTTGGACCGGGCGAAGGCTCTCAAGGACTCGGACGACGAGGGCAGCGATGCGGGCGAGGCCAACACGCCGCAGAGGAGCCAGAGCGGCTCGGGCTCGGGCAGTGGCAGCGAATAGTGGCGGCTGGTGGCGGTTGACCAGTAGCGATGAATACTCGCGAATACTTGCGAATGACAAGGAACACAGATAAATACCAACGTATTTTGGCAAATACCGAAGAATACGGATAAATAACACAGAACAAAAATAAATACCGACGAATACTAATAAAGGACAAGGAACCCAGATAAATACCGAAGAATACTAAGGAATACTGACAAATATTGTCGAATACTGACGAATACCAAAAACACTCAGCCAATACCGACAAAAAGCGACGAATACTAATTAATTATTCCCTTGCGATTCGGTAACGTGTTTGTGTCTCCTCCGCTGCGAATGTCATGGCCAGCGGTGATCACTTCTCATCAGGTGACCTGCTTGCTCGTTTATGGATTGTTTGTTTAAAAACATAAACGAGTACTGATTAGAGATCTGAGTGTAAGTGCATTCATGAAAGAGTTTCTTGTATGTGTATTTCTACAGTGCTAACGCATTGACAGTTTACGTTTATGTTAAACTTTAATATTAAGTATTGTCGCGACTTACACTCGGAACTCAATAGAAGAGTGATGTACATAATTGTAATTAGATTTTAAACGACTACTGAAAATATATTATTTAAAAAGATGTTTCGTTTTTTATTTACCCCATTTTTTTGTTTCATTTTACTTTACTGCAGTGTACTTAAAACTATTGAAATTATTACTTATTAATTATCAGTTGAATAATTAAAGAGTTTTAAGGTACGAAACTCTTATCTCACTTTGTTGTCTGTCTGTCTGTCGAATCCTTTTTTTTAGGAACGCGTGAAGGTAACTAGCTGTAATTAATATTCAATATTTAGATCGCTAATCACTAAGAGCTGTAAAAAAGTCAAACTTCTAAATTAATATAATTAAAAGATGCGGTCATTTGTGCCGCATATTTTAAGTATTTTAGCGTTTTTAGCCATGTCGTAAGAATCAAAACTACATCAAAAGGTACTTCGCATTGACGTAACGTTATGAAATTTTTTCAAAAGCTCTTATAGTAGTAATAAAGAAAAAAATCGATTACTAAATTTCTGTTTGTGTGTCCGTCAGTCTGTACATATGGCTTTCAATTTCTCAGGAATGTATAAATGTATCAAGTTATAAATTACATCAAATATTCAGAGCTGCATTCACTTGGAGCTGTGAAAAAAATCGAACTTCTAAGTCAAAATGTAGTCAAGTCAATTAAACAGCAAAAAAAGCTGAAAAACATAAATATATAAACATGGTAAAGTTCATCTACTGCACATCAGAAGTTGTTATTACATGCCTTCTTTTTCCATCTTCTAATTTAATGGTTTTAATTTTTGTTTTGTCCGGCATCATTCGTCATCAACGTCATGAACGTTGATTAGTAAGTATTGTATTTGTTAGTGAAACTTAATATTTCAAAAGTCTCTCTCCCTATCTCTAGCATTTTAATGGTATAATATAGTATGTTAGCGCGATTTAATATAGGATGTGCGCACGCAGCGCCATCTCTTGACAAAATTACAAACTAAATATTGTATGATATTATTACATTATGACATTAGCAAAGGTATAATTACTTTAAAGTTATAGGTTAAAACTTCCCAAAAATTTTTTAGTGTATAAAAATTAATGTGCCAATAAGAAAACAGCCTAATAACAAATAAATAGTTAATCCTTATTATTTCCTTGAAAAACTTGGTTTAAATTATTCTAAATATGAAATGAAAGAGATAAAATATATAAATGTGTGCTTACGAAGAAAGTTCTAAGAACGAAGAAAAGACGCCGTTTACATAGTTGTAATTTTTGATCGTAGATGGCTTGATCTAAGTAACCGATTACCAAAAAATCAGCCAAGTGCGTGTCGGGCCACGCACAATGTAGGGTTCCGTAGTTGTCAGAATTGTCAAGATCGGTCAAGCAATCTTCGAGTACCTATTTTCGTAAAAAAGTTTACGACGAACTGGGAATTTCCTTTTTTAAGTCAGTTTATACAATATACGTACTTACAATTTTAAACCTCTTATTATTATAAAATTATTTTTAATTTCTCTTTATATTTCGAGACTAAAATATTTTTAATGTAAAATGAATGTTTGAATGTGAATTATACTAACGATTTTGAACTTTATATGTTAGTCGATTATTTATTATTCTAACACTTATAAAATATACTTAGCGCCGATAATTTTCCTTCCTAATTAGCGCCTATGAAATCTATGGAGATTTGGTTGAAAACTTCATAAGCGCGATTCAGAATCACTCGCGACATCTTTATTGAGACATTGTTTTATACCTTATTTTATATTTTATTTTAATTTAAACTTATTAAATATTTATTTATTTATTCATTTAAATTCATGTATTAATTTAAAATTATTAATATTTACATAATGTGATGCTTTAAAAAGTGAAATATTTATTTTTACTCAGATCATCTATAACTCGATAACCATAAGAACCCACATAGCCGTGATAATTTTCCTTTTAAATTCATTATATGTACCACTATCGTGAATTTTTTCATATTTTTAGACGCAGCAGTTTAGTGGGTAGAGGGGGGACACTTGACTCTAAGAAAAATTGACACTTCAAAGCTTAATATTTCGGAAACAGTTCGTCGTTCGGAAAAATGGTTTTCCCACACCTATAACATTTTTAAAAGACCTATCTAACGATACCCCACAACATGGGATAAATGAGAAAAAAATTTTTTTGGTCTCTCTTAACACATAGGGAAGACACCCTGAAAAAAAAAATATTTTTAAGATTTTATTGTACGACTTTCTCGGCGTAATTGATATGTATACTCATACCGAATTACAGCTTTCTGGTTTTAAGGGTTTCGGAGCAAAGCCGCGGACAGACAGACAGACAGACAGACGGACATGGCGAAATTATAAGGGTTCCGTTTTTTACTACGGAACCCTAAAAAGAGCAGGTTCTCAAATCGTCTAGGACTTTCACTCGATTACGGCTTGACTGATTTGATTAATTCTCAAAAAAAAAATATTACATATTATTTGCCATAGTTTTACACTTGAAGGAATTTACTCTCAGTGCCTTTATTTTTGAGAGCAATAGCTTAAAGGTTTGTATGTACTTGAATAGATACCTATTACAAATAATTAAAATTAAAGTATCTGTTCGTTATTTCAAAATAACGGTTTCTACTAAAATCCATAAATAATAGTCAAGGGAATATAAATTAAAAGCTATAAAATCCTCATACATATAGCTAGTTGGAAATAAAGAATAACACTTAATTACAATTTATTATTTATTCTTAAATACGCGTCTGCTTCATACACTATATTCCCGACTGCAACTATCCTCCACAATCCCTCGTCGTTCTTCGTCACATTCGGTATATTAAAGCCACAAGAATCTAAATTATTCCGATCTCTATCGTAAAATCTGTCAAACGTTGTCCTAGGAGCGATAATTTCACAGCTTTGCAGGTTTTTTATCGGGTACGCTAAACGTAGGTTTAATTTTTCACCTTCGTCTAATTTTGGTTTTTCTGGATAGGTCGGTATGGATTCTGAAATGTAAAAATGAAATCATTATTTATACGAATACAATTAAGAAGTAAAATTTGTTTGTAAATTTGTGTGGATCTCTGAAACTATTGATTCGATTTGTAATTTCTTGTGTTGACTAGCCTATTTATTGAAGAAGGTTATAGGCTATATCACGTCACCCGAAGACTCACAGGATTCGCTCCTGTAACTATAAATGTAAGTGAAACCGTGAAAGGCAGCTAGTCGATAATTAGATCGAATGTGGTAGAGGTAATTTTAGTCTTTATTCTTTGTTCATCGTCAATAATATTTTTTTGGAACTTTATTTTAAGATAACAATATCAAATAAAGTTTAAGATAATAAAATAATAACTTTGCTATCTTAAACTGTTAGAATATGATTGTGATATATTTTATAGCTTATGTATTCAAGCTATAGCTTGCTATTTTTTCCTCGTTAATGCGTCATAGCGTGATGTTATTTCGTAATCACACTAATAAAATTAAAAAATAAATACAAAAATTAATTTCTCAAATGAGTCACTTATATTAATGAATTTAGTTTACCTTTTATTTCTACCGTTATAACTTGAAATAGCTCAATCCACTGATCATTTTCTTTGTAATTAACACTCAGTATCCAATTTCCATGATCTTCTTCACCAAGAGGACCTATCATAAAGTCATTCCCCATTAAACTTTCCTCCTTATCTTTAAACGTATCTGTAGTATCCGAGCATCTACTTCCATAATTAAGATTGAATATTTTATACTTATTTACTGGTGTAATTATTGCTTTTAAATTTCCTTTCACGTATTTGACTAAGATGTCATTGTATTCGTCGTTTAATATATTTGTATTGTCATACATATCACGGCTTATATTTAAATTAAGTTTCATAGTGTCACTATTTGGCTTGGTTAGGATGTATAGTGCATTGGTATTTATTATTGGGGCAGATATGATGATAATATCGTCCAGGCTAGTGAGTATGTGAAGTGGTTTGAGCTCTATTTTGTATTTACCTGTGAACAAAGAAATAAAGTTAATTATATTTTAAAAACAGAGACTACTTGTTTTACTCCATAGTTCATTTATTTTCAGTTCCTCGTAGTCCTAGTACCTGAGAACGTCCCACAGCTGAGCAAAAGTTTCCTCTCCAATTTAGGAGAAGGTTAAGACTCAATATATCACGCTGTTCCACTGCGGGTTGGGATATGCATGTGTTAGAATTTTTCTCGGCACATGAACGTTCCCTTACGATGTTTTCCTTCATTACGGAGCACGAGATGAATTATATTTATAATAAATAAATTAAAATGTTTGAATACTTTAGCACTCCAAAACTCGGCGGTACTAGCCGAGGCTTTATCCAGCGGTCATCGGTTGAGTTCGACAAGTTATAACCATAAGGTCAGCTCGGTTCTCATTTCTCTTTCTCTATTTTTAGTTATTTACTGCGTCCCTATCTCTAAGAAATGTAGGGAGTGTGTTTATATAATTACTAGCATAGATTACTTCTCGTTGGTCTTAAATGTACTAATAATGTAAACTAGTGACGAGAACTTCAGTGAAAATTTAACAAAAAACTAAATAAAATTTACAGGCATAGTCAGTGTAACCACTAGTTAATACAACTTTAATTAAAATGTATGATTTCTTTCAATGTGTAATTAACGATATTCTTATTATTAATTTCACGTCAATTTAATTTTCATTTTGATTTTATGATATATTTATATATTTTTATATATTTATTATATATTTTTTTTATTTAAACGAGTGTGGGTAGTAAAATAATTTCTCTTGCACTTATTATTATTTATGAACATATGTTGATATATGTTTTTGGATTATTTATTGAATTAGCCGAAGTTACTTTGGGAGCTGTTACATTTATGTTTGAAGATAAATCTTTGGTCTTTATTAGTTATGACTTAGTATGGATGTATTTTAGAACGACTTAGTTGTTTTTTTTTGTCTTATTATGTGTTAAAACCTTCTATGAAAATTTATGTATGATGGTTAAAATTGCATCAAAATCCATTGCGTGGTTTAGGAGGAGTAGGCGGATAGATATAAACGGAAAGCGGCTTCGTTTTTTACTATGTAGTAAAATAAAGAAAAGGTAGTTATTTCAAATCATATTAAACATATACTAAATATATTTTTGTTCATTTTACATATAATAATATGAATTGAGATCGTTGATGATTTTATTAAAGTTACATTTGTTAAGTTATCTCCGGGGCTCGTCACTAGTTTACTTGTAATTATGAATATATTTGTCAGAGTAAAGACGAGTGATCTATCCTGATCAACGAGCTACCATAGACAAAATATAGTATTAATAACCTTTATGATATGGATGCTGATATGCAATAATGTGTCAACCAACAAAAATTCGAATTCTGAGATATTGATGTATTTTAATACTGCATTACCTATTTAACATTATTCAAAAAAAAATGTAAGGTCATACAAACTAAAAATGTACGGAAAAAGTTTCCTAATGAATTGTTTCGAAATTCAAGTGCGCTCCATATTTTGGAGCAATAATCTTATATATTTGAAAAGAAATTTATACAATAATCTTATATATTTGAAAAACTTTTTATTAGATAATATATTAAATATATCAATCTGCTTTTAATTCATCGTAAATTTTATCAAAAAATAAAAGAAAAGGTGGATATTTACTTCTTCAAAGATAATTGTTGAGAATAGGTTTGACATCTTTAGACACCATTTTCTCAAAATGAAGTCTGTGTGGCTTGACACAGTATTGTATATCAGCGTCCATATATATGTACCTAACAACATTTAGGTAGGATCACCACTTTGCTACCCCTTTTAGCTTTTATCACAGTTTGTTTAAAGAGTATTTTTATCTACGGAATGCGTTTACTGTCATTTGCTGTGATAATGATTGTTTAAATTTTTAAACTTAAAAAAAATAAGTGACTTTAATTTCTCCCGATATACATATATTATCATTATATATATAAAATAGGCAGTGCTTTTGAGTATATAGAAGTCCAAAAAATTTTACGATGTATTAACTATAATTATTCATATATTATGTTATAAAGATAATATAAATAAGAAGAGAAATATACTAGAATTTGAGCCGTAGAAAGGTGTCCTAAGTTTTTATGAAGTTAAGCATATATAAAAATACATTTGTTTTAAACGATTAACATAGTTACGGAACCTTATAAATCTATGGCCCGATACGAACTTGATGGTATTTTTTTAGTACATACTTATAGAATAAAGAGGAAAGATTTGTATTTTTGTTTGTTTTCAATTAATCAATTAAAAAACTACTGGACCGACTGCAATACTATTTTATAGAGATCCCGAAAAACGCACTGTCCCTGTGGGAATGCAACGTAAACGGGAACGCGGTATCATCGAATTTCAAGCGGACGAAGACAAAAATATGATAATAACGTCCTTTAATTAATAAAGTCTACTTGAAAAAAAATATTAACGTATCGGGTTGTGTTCATACGTCTAGCATTTTTTTTCGAAATGTATTGGTAAAAATATAAGAAAAGAGCGATTTTCGCAATCTGCTATCGCCTAAAAAGGAAGTTGCTGATTTCGCCACATTACCGCCGCATTAAATTGTTTTTCTTTAGCTTCCTTTAAGTACTGGTTTATGTTAAGGTGGATAAAAACATAGCGCTATCGAATGCATGTTATTATCATAAAAGTGCCACACCATAACAATTCACTTTTTTAAAATTTTATCAAACGTTATTTGAATTTCAGTTTTTTCAACAGACTTCAGAAGAGGACGAGGATCTCAATTCATATTATTATATGTATTTTTTTAGAAATAAATAAAATTGCGTATTTTGCTCTTGAAGACGGCTACGGTTCCTTTATTTTAATTTCTTAGTTATATTACGAATTACAACAAACATTTCAGGCCAAGTATTATGATTAGGGGCTCATAAACGGTGGAACTATCTAGATCATTATTATGTTCATTAATCTGCGTATAATATTATCGTTATCAATATGTGTATCATTGACAATTAATGGTGTCATTTTATTACAAAATAATATTTTAAATTATGAAAGATACCTGTCTTATTCAATAGCAAGCTGGTTGCTAGGCAACGTCGACTAAACTGGTCGGTAATATGGGTGTCAAAATCCATGATCTTATACCATATTTGTATATTTATATTGTATAGTTGTTAATATGCATTGATTGATTGTTTTAATATTAGTTAATACTCTTAAAACATTGTTTGTAGACACAACCAAACCTATATACTTACAGTTCTTTCACAAATCAAATGAAATCAAAAATTTTTATTTGCAAGATTATGTGTTACAAATATGAATAAAGACACAGATAAAAATATTCATTTGATAAATAAATTATGTATATGAAATAGGGATTTTATTTTTTTAATCACATAAATGGTATTAAATGCAAGGGTGAAACTGAAGCCCACTTTTTTATGTTAGTGTAAACTGTAAACAAAAGATCAACTAAAAAAACCGGCCAAGCATAAGTCGAATGTAAATATAACGTTCAGTGAGTGTATTCGATTTGATTTTTCTTGGCTTTTTAACTGCATCTGCTACCAATTTTTAACTAACTTTCCAAGGTTTCTAATTGGGTCGGGACATTTTATGCATGTTCTCCGATTACTCAAAAACGGCTTGACCGATTTAGTTTTGTTTTTGTTTGAAAGGATCCCATTGGTTCCATAAATATTTTTATCACAATCGTTTTGAGTTGTTTAAAAAAACCGGAATAAGTATCCAAGTAAATGAGATTACGTACTTTTGTTTCCGTTTTACGTAGTTTTTTCTTTTTTTTTTAACGTCGTATATTACTTTAAAACTTAGTATTTAAAATTGTTTAGTTTAAATTTTCGTTGCTATTGTCTATAATATTTGACGTTCTTATTTAAATGAAAAAAATATATCATAAAGAAATGACACCAAAAATAATTTTTATTAAGTATTTAGTAAGGTACGTATTATCAATACACACATCATATATAAATTTACTTACTTTGAATATCCGTTTCGTGGTATTTGGTCACTCTCCCACACGTAGATAACAAAACTTGTGTAAAAAGTGTTAAGGATTTCAACACACGCGCGTACATATTGACGTTACAGACAAACTGATAAATATAATTATACGACAACGGACGAGACAGTGTGTAATTGTAATTTGTTAAATATAGAAGTTATTTAATGAATTTATGTAAAATTAATTAATGATGCAAATGACTTTTCTTTATAGTTGTCATTAAAAAGAAAAAAAAGGTTTTGCTCATTTTTATGTTACAAATCGTCCGCCATGGCTTCGCACAGGACTAGTAAATAAAACTTATTTACTTTTTAAATTAAGATATTTTAACACAGAATTTTCACTTTTCAGAAACTTTTCTTTCATACAACCTTTAAAGTTTCAGTTTTTTAATTCCGACATCTAAAAAGAAGTGGTTCTCAAATCCTAGTAGTTTTTAATGTTTGTTACCTTATAACTCCTTAATTTCTTAACCGATTTTAAACATTCGTTTGATTTGAAAGGGTTTCAGATTGATCCCATAAAATTTTTAACACAATTAATAATTCAGTAAAAAAGAAACTAAATAAATATTTTAATATAAAATATATAATTTATACGTAGTTTTTATTTTTTTATATATAATTTATACGTAGTAATTATATTGGATACCGATACTTTAATTTGGTAATTGGTTACCAAATTAAAGTATCGGTATCCAATATAATTTCATGTATCAATTAAATTGGTATTATAACAATATTTCATAATATTGTTAAAATTGAACCATAAAACTTTAATGAATCATTAGTTAATGTGAATAAAATGTGGCAATGATACATATATTATGTAAATAGGATTCGAACTTTATGATGGAATATAAGATTCTCGCTTTTCCAAACTTTTAACGCAGATTAAAAATCTGCATATTACCCTCGGAAACTAAACGTGATATCTTGACCCAAACATCTGTGAGTCGGGAAAAAATATTCTATTTTTTTCCCTTGGCTATTGTATCAATATAAAGACTAATGTGATTACGTAATATTTTCTTCCATTTTCGCAATGAATACAAATCGAACAATTGGAAACTTGATTACGATTACACTGAAGTGACCAATATGGCGGAATTATATAAAAAATATACGCGATATATCGTATATATTCTCTTAAAAGCATTATTTTATTTTAATATAATTACAGTTTTAACATCGTGTCTTGCGTGCTGTTGATAAAATATGTGTAACGAGCTCAAATAAAGGTGTTCTTTATTGAATTGAAGAACTTATGAGGTCATTGATATAATTTAAGAAAACATATTAAACGTCTCAGATATTACACTGTTGTTGGTTTAACTGATACCAAATTTGTCAAACAGTGTCCACTTTAGAATCAATTAATGATAGCAAAATTGCTTGCTTTTCCTTGCTAATATAATAAATGCAAAAGTAATTCTGTCTGTGTTACGCAATCATGCCTAAACTACGGAACTGATTTAAATGAAATTTGTTACAGAGATAGTGTAGACCCTGAGAAAGAACATAGGCTAATGATTAAGGGGTTAAACTTGAAATTTTTTAGACTTCTGATTAGATTTAAATAAAAACGATATTTAAAGTTTGTAAAGACTTACCGTAAAGGGGATAAATCAATCCGTCAATTTACGCCGCGATCATTGCTAGTAATACTATAGTATAAGTAATTAATTAGGCGTACTTACAATTAGTCTCAATTTTAATTATCTTATAAAATAATATTAATTTATAATAAAAAAGTTAGTGTCTAGCAAGGTAGTTGCTAATTAAACATTATAATTTCTTGGAACTTATCCGGTCAAGTGAGAGTCGGATTTTTCAATGTAATTAAAGTAATTTTATTTAATTAATTAACATTTTTTGTTTTGCAGCTTAATATAATTATTTCTTATATTGACTTTTTTATGTACTTGGGTTTTAAATTTTTTTTGAATATTATGTATTTCTATATAGAGCTTAAAACCTGCATTCGTCACGTGAAATCAGTAGTCAAAATATATTGATACCTTAATGAATGGCATACTTCTTTTAATGCGAATTCTTAAAGAACCTTTTAGCCACGTTTATAAAAACTGTGTCGTAATTTTTTCATCCGCGAATAGTGAAAACACGAATAAGGAAATCGTGAACAAAGAGCTTCCACCGTCAGGGCCGGATTTATCCTAAGTGTCACCCTGTGGCACAGAGAAAAATACCGCTTTACCTAAATCATTATCTATGTAAATTAAGTAGTAGAAAAAGCACTATTTAAAATAAAGAAAACAGTTTAGTAGAGTATAATAAATTTCAGATAAAAATGTTTAAAAAAAAATCTCTCACATCCCAAATTTTGGCGCCATTGTCATTTTGCTGCGATTACCATTGGCCCCTAGTTCCCCTATAGTAAATCCAGCGCTGTCTACCATATTTATAACAAAAATTAAAAATTCTTTATTTAAAGTGTTTTCTCATAAAAAAGCAACTACTATACTCTGTACACTCTCTTAAAATAGGCATATCTATCTCATGTTCAAACCGAGCCTCACAAGTTTTTACAGCTCTGTGGCTCCATCCGATATAGGATAAGCAAAGACACAGTTTCACCGACTTCTTTAATTTATACTATGATTTTTAAACTTTCGCATTTTATAGTATTCATATTTAATATAACGGGTCTTATCGCGATGACTAATGGCTGTAGTAATACCTTTTTATGACCGACGTTTCGACAAATGTTACTATAGAAAGTATATTAAATATGAATTATACTATGAAAGAATTTAAATATGAATTATACTAAAGGTTGGGGCCTTCTAGTGAGTATAAATACTCGTGACAGAAGGTCCCGCTCTTCCGTAACATAATATTTAATTTAATTAAATAACGAAGAATATCTTGATACCTCCCACGTAAGTTGTTGTAACCCCAAAACTACAATTTTACATGAGAGCACTTTTAGTCGGTTTCCGTTTAAAAGTTAGAACAAAATATGTCTGAAAAATCCTTGAAAAAAAACGATCATTGGCATTTTTTCACTTTGAATGTTCGGTAAAAACGCTAACAACATTTTTGTGACTACAACTTACGTGGATTCTGAAAAATAAATGTATCATTTATAATACTTTTAATTTTTAGGAATTTAAGGATAATTATACTTACTGTATCTATAGCGACCGTATTTGTGCGTGCGCGTGTGTGTGTTTCTGTGTGGGTGTTTGTTTATTGCTTTTTTTTTTTGAGATTTGAGACTTCATAACGGAAATTTTTATTTCGAACATACCATCAAAATGTGATATACAAAAATTCAGGTTACTCAGAGATGCATCATATCGCAAAATACGTAAAGGGGCATTAAATTGTCACTTGTATCAGTTTTATATATAGACATGCTTCTTGGCTAAATTTATTTATAGTTTATACACGTTTTATAATTTTCTGATAGCAAAATTTATTATCAATTTTGCTGTGTAATTTCAAATACTGGATATTTGCATTCATGACAATCGATTTGCTACGCATTACGTTTTCTACGCATTACAAGAATCGAAGTGTTTTAGTGAGTAAAATTGAGCCAAATTACAGCATCTGACAGTCATGGGTTCTATCCCCACTCACCACAAACAGTACTGTACAGGCCATATCGATGTTTGTCGTGGTCTGGGTGTTTGTGTTTGTGCTATCTTTTTGGACTCCCGACACATAATTATTGAATATTATTGGAAGTCGTAAAGTGTTATGCGTTTATATTATTATTATATTACACTACTTGCCCCACGCGGTTTCAATAGCGCTTATAGTTATATATTTTAAACTTTCGCGATTTATACTATTCATATTTAATATAACGGGGTCTTATCGCGATAACTCATAGTAGTAATACCTTTTTATTGCCCGACGTTTCGACGAAGTTGCATTCGTCGTTGTCACGAGCTGACTTGTGTACCGCGCGCCCTCCGGCGACGAGTGCGCGAGTTTTCTTCGCCTACCCTCACAATATTAATATTGTCTTTACCGTTATTATAATGCTGGGAGCACACTACACAGTCTGACTCAGTCAGCTCGTGACCACGGCGAATGTAACTTCGTCGAAACGTCGGGCAATAAAAAGGTATTACTACTGTTAGTTATCGCGATAAGACCCGTTATATTAAATATGAATAGCGCTTATAGTAACTACTTCTCTCCTATGAGGCATAGGTTTATGTAATATAGCCATAACCTTTTTCAATAAACGGGATATCTAATCTAAAAATATTTGTTCAAATAACATCAGTAGTTTCAGAGATTAACCCGTAGATACAAACTTACAAACAAATTTTACTTCTTTATTAATATTAGTTTATGTAAACGAATAAACGTGAATCAATATTGCTTCAAGTGCTTTATTATCTTGAGGTGGTGAAGAAAATATTTTACAGAAGAAATTTTCTCAAAAAGAAAAATATAGCCAATTCAAATAATCGTATGTATCATAGTACTAGACATAGCACATAATTCTTTTTCCCTGCAAGAATTAAGGCACAGAATTTAATCACCACGGTGCTCGATGGTGACAAATATACCTAAAGATATGTAATACATATTTCATTTACTTTTTCGAAAATTTTCTAGGCACGAATTTCCTATTAATAATTGTCCTTACGGTGCGCCCCCGAGCCCAAAGTTACTTTTAAACACAAAAGTTTAATTCAATAATTTTCTGGATTTCTAATAATAGGGTAATCTCAATCGCCCAAAAATTAGGTACGAGTATATGGGATTATGTGAGTATATCATATATTTGTTATGTACCTATGTATGTATGGGCGTAGATAAGCGCCATCAAAGAATTCTTTATCGAGCAATCGATTATCGTTGTCGAATATTGCCCGATAGTGTTATCTTGAATAGAATATGGCATCTCTTTGCGGATTAACCTCTGCGTTTCGTAGCTTATTTAGATAGTTTTTATCAGTTATCAAAATATATTTTATAACTATAGATCTGTACTCATTTCTGACTATGAGAAGCACGTCAATTGACGTGTTGGCTCAAATACTCTCGCCTGTTATACTCAGTCGCTAGCTGGTTGCTAGGTAACGTCGTTTATAAAGGTCAGCATTCTGGGTGCCAAAATTCATGAGCTTATAATCATGTCTACTGTTGGTAAATATCATTGCAATTATTTTTCAGCGGGTATTACGCTTTCTTCTTTTACAATAGCACGAGTACATGGTTTCAGAACATTTAGATGTTAGAACTTGGAACTCACACCCAAATCCAAAAACTTGGGTTATGCTTTATCAAGAGGATGTTGAACCTAATAGCGAAACTAGACCGTAAAAACTTGAGTGGTCTATTTGAAATTGAAGACGTTAGTGACAATTGCGGAAGTTAACACTTTCGATATAATTTATAGACAAATTATAATTAAAGACAATTATGGCCATTAACCAAAGAATTAAATTGTAGTAAAAGTATGTACATATTCGCTTTTATTCAAACGTAAAATTTGGTTAAACTAACCTATATAGCTCAACGAATGCTTTGCAATAAAACAACTTGGATTTGTTTTTAATAAATTAAAAAGGCATTTAATCCCATGTACATTGCTATATTTAGTATTAGGCTGCAGTAGCAGTTCCTTCAATCCATCGTGAGAAGGACGATACTCTTGTGTTGATGTTGGGATAACGACTGACGCCGCAGCCTTGAGTCCAGGAGTATACGCCCACAACCACACCGTTGTGCAGGAGAGGGCTACCCGTGTCGCCCTAGATTAAAAATTTTGTTTGTTAACATTACGCTACATAAGAAGTAAAAAAGTGATCTCTAATAATAATGGAATAAAACAGACCATAATACCGGTCACATTAAATACTGAGCTTCAAAACTGTAACATAAATATTTGTATGTAAGGTTTATTTTTATCGAGGAATGATGTTAAGTGATCGCCGCTAGTCGTGTACACTTGCAGTATCAGGTGCAATGTTTTGCCAGCTTAAACTAGAAATGAGGGACGAAGGATATTGTATACGTTTTGAATATTATTTGCAGAACGAGGAAGCTTGAGAGAAATCAAAATAAAAATAACTTTATTTACTGCAATTTTGTTCTGTGCTGATTTTAAAAGAGCATAAATTGCAACATCAATTATATTCTTTTCACCTATGTATTAACAGTTTGACACGTACCAAGCATTGTCCTCTGATTCCAACATCAAGCCAACCAGCACAAAGCATACTGCTGATAACATTAAAGTTCAGCTCTCTGTAGCGGTTGACGCAGGTCTGCTGGTCGTTCACCCAGAATTGCACATGACGAAGTTCTGTAGATGACGGCGCTACGGCCTAAAATTATAACAATATCTGCTTAATAAAACCACAAATAAAACTTTCGAATAACTAAAATAAAGTAACAACCTATAAATGTCCATTACTGGGCAAAGGGTTCTTCTTCTGTTAAGGAAAAGATTTAGAGTTTAATCAACCACGCTGCTCCATTGCGGATTGGCGCACATTTTTTTTATTATAATCATTAATTATGATAATTCTAATGACTTAGTAGTAATATGAATACTTGGTTGATAGGTGAAAAAAAAATTGACAATTCTTTCTTTCGGTGGGTTAATAATGAAAAGGGATGAACGTTAATAGAGTCGTTTTAATTCAGTCAGGAATAGGCAAATAGATTCCAGAGATTAATGCAAAGTCTTATCACGGCTGTTAAATATTTTTTTTCCAAATATGCAAAAGGCCAAACATTTTGAAAAAGTAATAACAATTCTTACCGAAGTAGCACCCCATCCAATAGCCCAAACAGCTTGATTGGTAGACAATGAGTAAGAGCCACCAGCTATATACGCCGCTTGAACATTTCCCCCAAACACTATATTCACAGAGGTTCTTAAAACCGCGATATCATTCACGCGGGTAGTGGTCTGGAATTCAGAATGAATGGTGATTCTCCGGATGAGGTGGATGAGGCCTCGGGTGTTGGAGTTCGAAGTCCCAACTCTAGCACGCCACCATAACACTGGGTTGACGCTGTTATAAAAAATACTGTTAGTAATGTTGTATATCTTAGAATTTAAGGTAAATTCAGAAAATATATTTCTTAAGCGTTAGTATAAGATCTTTATCATTCTTATTACAGGATAATATTTCCGTATTTTGTTTTTATTTCAAAGTTTCCATATATAATTGACTACCTCTTTGCCAATTTTATTATTAATAGAGTCCCGTACTCTTTGATTATTAGGCTCAAACTCTAAAAGAGCATTAATTAATGAGAGAAACTCACACGTTATTGCTAACGAAGCAAGAGGCAGCTGACAATATTGCCGATGGGGAGATGATGGTGCCGCCGCACGCTTGACTGTAGGGTCCTTGCCCTCGGTTGGTGAGGAGTGAAGTGGCAAATGGATATTGAGTTATATCTGCGACGCTGCCACCGGATATTCTTGTTGGATTACCTATAAAATGTGCAAGAAACTTGTAATCTTCAAAATCACATAATATTTGGAACTTATTTTTTCGTATACAGTTTTGATACTACATTCGATACATTTTACTATAACTTTTTTTATACAGACCAAATGAGTTAAATAGCTTACTTTAAAAATTCATGAATCATAATATCCTATGATTTTAACTCTGGCCACTGGTCTGGTCTGCAAGGGATTTTTGTTAGAATGCGCATCGGAAGGCATGTTTTTACATTTTTTTTGTATTACACTCCGCAAATTCCTCCTCCTCTGCAAGCTCCTCCGAAAATTGCCAGATCGTTTATCTGTGCCTGGTTGGCTGTTTGGCTCACATAAGAATTGTCGTAACAAAATATTTTTATAATGTGTGATCGGATTAAAGATTAGTTTTAGGGGTTGAGATATAATATGAGTCCATGACTCTAATACATACACGAATAATGGTAGATTTTTACAACGTGGACACTTTTAAGACGAGAAGACAGAGTTTTTAAGTTAAAATTTTCAATTCACACATACCATTACTGGTTGAAATCACAAACACCAAGGAAAAAACAATTAACAAATTCATTATGTTTATGTAAGAACTTTTAAAAATGACTGAAGAATATTTATCTGTCTTATCGCAATATCGATAAAATAATTATTACAAGTAGGTATTTAAATTAATACTGACCTCGTTTATAAAGATATGTATAGATCTAATTTTATTTCATAATTTTTTGGGCATAACTAAAACAACTTATCCACTACCAAAGTATTTTAATAAATCGATACTTCTTTCGGTTTGTCTGTGTAATCTCATCAATTATTCCAATGTGTTCCGTAGGCCTAGTGTGCATTTGTGCAAATTAGCTGCGTCCACATCCGATGATTGAACGCGCTCCAATCATGCACGGCAGAAGCGCGATCCGAAAACGCGTGCTGTGTGGATAAGATCAGCTAATCCGTACACATGTTCCGTGAAGCCTAATACGCATTAATACATGTAAAAGAGACATAACAATTTAGATCTCATCAGATTTGTGGGCGAATGTGACTATATAAAGGGCATTTGGCATTCTCTCTTTGAGGTAGAGCTTAGTTGTAACTCATCGTCTAAAGCTCTTATGTGGGCTAGCTCGAACGGGACAGTACCTCAGTCTCACAGACGATTGGCGAGAAGTCGCTAATATACCTGCGTTTTGTACGTGACTGAGGGAGTTGGAACCTTAACCCATTTCTTATCCTAATTCCTATTCCCATCATCCCTTATTGCTTTTTAAGATGTCTTAGTATAAAAAAATAATGTTCTCGTGTCTTGGAGTTAAGGTCATGGGGCGATTTGGAAAAATGTTATGTTCATAAAATTAGACCGATCGAGCGATTGCTTCTTAAATTGTATATTAGGTTATATCTAATACACGATTTAAGAAGTTCGAAAAGTTTTTCGGTAGTTTTAAAAATTCGTGATCTTGTAGATTTTAACATTCTCTTTACGAATTTCCACTTTGATTCCTCGTATTTTCTTAGGACGCTAAAGGAAAAATACTCGTAATGTAATAAATTAAATAAGAGCAGATTTTTTTTTTTGTAAAATGAATAGTTTTAGCTTATGAGCGCCTCAAAATCGACTCAATACTCGTTTTTACCAAACCACACTTTTGTGGTTTTTTCTTTCAAAATAAAAAGAAAAACATTACTTTTTCACATTTTTATTACGAATTGTATATAAATAAATTTTAAATGATTAACATTACACATAACCAACAAATATAAAAGAAAAATTAATCAGAGTTCTTAACTCCAAACGTTTCAAAAATATAAAAAAAACTATAACATTAACTTTATACATACATATATACAATTAATTAACTACATGTTGCCGCGTGAAATACTTTTTGTATTTAATTACATTAATTAATCTAATTTGTACAAAAGTCAAAATGATCGTTGTTTTTGAGTTGATTCAGTATACAAAATAATATTTGTAAAATATATAACACAGTTTTTAAAAGTAGCTACTGAATTTCTTGCTGTTATCAGTAAAATTACTTTCCAAAGTGCTTGGACTAATTGAAAACTGAAAACTATATATAAAAGACTCTTTTTAAACAAAAATTGTTTTAAAACATAACACATGACATTTTAGAGAAATTCTCGATTAAAATTATTTAAAAATGAACATAAAGAATTCAATGTTCACAATTTGCTGAACATTAACAAATGTTAAGGTATGTATATGAAAATAATTAAGTTATTGAAGATGTTTTGAGTTTTAGGCGACTTCAAAAAGGACGAGGTTCTATGTTTCATTATGTGTATTTTTTTTGTACGAATTAAAGTCAACTAATGAAATATTTATGTATAATATTAAGCCGCGATGGCGGTGTTCTTGTTAATATTGTTCTCCTGTTCAACCTTCTTCTTGATGAAACTGTTCCTGATGGCACTCGCCCGATCGTAAGTCCACTTTCTGTTGTTCTTTGTTCCAAATAGTGTGCCCAGCATGATCAAGGCTAAACCGATTGCCAAGATTACGATCCATGCAACTGGGAGGCGATAGTCTGAAAACATTGAATATTTGTTGATACCTGCGATTTTGCGGATAGTAATTTTTAAATAACTTATCTATTTGCTTATTATTTAAGTTGATTAAGTTGTAGAGCAGCGGTTCTCCAACTTATATAGTGATAGAAACCTTTGAGAAAATGAAATTGTCGGAGCCCTAAAACGAAAAAAAATAGATTCATGTGTATTCTTTATTACTTTGGATTACTTAAAAATAAAATTTTGGATCGAATAGGAGGTATAAAATTTTACTTATTGAATAGCTTGATACGAATAAATTGTCATTCATTTTCGCATGTCAGATAGGGGTCAGATTTTTGTTAAATTTATTTTGTAATATATCGATAAATTTTATTTTATCTTTAGTATTTTATTTAGAAGCCTATACTCAACAGTGAAATATTTTGGTTGTAACTTTATTTATTTTTACTTTACTATTTATTGAACTGAAAACCTTATTTATTTTTCCTAACTTTTAGACCACTTTAACATTAATTGTCACTGTTTTATTGATATATTGTATGTTTACTTTAGATTCTCTTTACGTTTTTCGTTATTGTTTTGCACATTAACTTCATTAATCTGTGATTTAAGTGTAAGTAAAAATCATGTGATTTAATTGCATTTAAAAAAATGTCTTGATGTGTACACATACTAAAGGGTTTAAACTTTTTCACAGAACTACGAGCATTTATATTTGATTGTATTTAATAGTTTTTACTTGTTTTATGTACCATAGCTAATAAATAAATAAATAAATCATGGATTATCCATAAAAATTTTCATTCCATATAAGTTAAAATTTATATGTAATATTTGTTAAATAAGTACTCCCGAAAATCTCAAAAATATTTAAACTTAAAAATTAAGTCGGCTACGATCTCATTTTGACCACCAGGCGACCACTTCTAGACGCTAAACAAGAATCATCGTCCTTGCAACAATTGCTAATGTTTTGATTCAGTCTAGTGTAGTCTAGATCTCCAGCTAATGTAATAAAATACAATTATATTCATTTTTTCATTGGAATCTGCATATATACAACAAATGTTGTTTAGTGTTTATATTTCTATATATCTATAAGACAAACTATTTCACGATTATAAATAATTTTGAGGGACTAAATTTGATAATATAAAATATTTAGTGCGATAAAGATATTTTGTTATAAAAATTTTAGATATTAAAAACTTATAAACTTAACTTTACTATTCAGGACGAATCACTTAGTGAACCTCGTCTTATAAAAGCCCTCATTTGAAGGACCTTACTTGGATGGATAAGCAAACAATATAAAATGTAAATTCAGAGGTATTAATGTATTTTGATAATGTATGAACTTTTAACATTATTCAAAAAGTCTTCTATACTAAAAAAGTTCGAAAAATGCTTATTAATTTAATGGTTTAAGTGCGTTCCATATTTTGCAATTTACAAAATAATCTCATATATTTGAAAAACTTATTATTATATAAAACCTTTTATTCATAAAATCTGCTTTTAATTCATTATACATTTGATCAAAATAAATGGTGAATGTATACTTCTTAAAACAAATTTATTTAGAATAGGTTTAACATCTTTGGACGCCATTTTCTCAAAATGAAGTTCGTGTGGCTTGACGTAGTACTATCACTGTCCAATTAAAAGCTGAATATCCTACATAATATACTTACATAGAATCACTTCTTCAAGTGGTGGTGGGGGACGGGTGAGAGTAATCGAGGTATCTCTTGATATCTCAACATCGTGTCTCCGGATCCTAGCGGCTATAGTCCAGGGATGATTATCAAGGATTGATGGGCTATGAATTTGTATACCACAGTAGCCTCGCCACAGTTCGGAAAGATCGCGATAGTTGTTGGGGACAGTCGTACTCGTAAAACCTAAAGAAAAAGATGTTTAAACTAACACAATTAAACAGTAGCAGAAGAGACATTCACATCTAATAACGCTCCTTCCTATATTATTAAAACACTAACTGCTTTACTACAAAGATGGCATAAAACACTGTTCAACACATGTCTAGCTAAAAAGTGTTGAAAAATTAAACATCGTTTAAAATCTTGTCTAAATCACTTTAATGCGAGTAAAATCATGAAAATTTTATTACTAAACTGTCACACGTTACAGTGGACAGCTAAAATACGTTTTAGACATTTGTTAAACTCACTTTAGCGTATGTTTAGTACATAGTTAAACTGTCTAAACCATGTATAACTCAAAACAGTCCCTAAACACGGATTTGTAGTACGAAATTTTATAAACACGCGTTTAACGTGTGTTTCATTTTTTTTTTTTGTGGTAAGGCATTTTTTATATTTTTAAAGCTTATAAGAGTTTTGGAGCTTGGAGTTTATTTAAATACTTACATATCATTTTATGAAATCCTTTTCTAAATATCAATGGATACTTACGCTTTCTTTATTTTAGCGAGACTTAAAATACGTAAATAAATGCATATAAACAAGTAGAAACATTTTGGTATTTGTTATTTATTACCTAAGCCATCAATGCGTACAAATCTGCAGTACTCAAGGGACCTTTTGTTGTAGACTTGGCCTTCCACAATCAGGAAATCGGCTTCCCGACGCTGATTAACTACCATCGCGTCTGTAATGTTGAGGAAGAAGATTTATTTTGGTGACCCTGATGTGATAAGCATGAAATTAATAAAGGATAGTAGTCTATAAAAGTTCTAAAGAAACAAAGGTTTCTTCTACTCCTTCCATATCATTCTTCTATTGAGGATAAGGATACGGATTATTCTGTAATGCTTCTCCACTGCGGATTAGGGAATAAACATATCATAATTTTTTTCACGACATATGAACGAAGGTTCTCTTCACCGTCAAGAATAAGACAAAAGCACTTGAAATACAATTAAATTGTGATCATCGGTAAATTTTAGTTTTTAATCCACGAACCAATAAGCCAACTTAGCTTTGAAAAAAAGGTATGCTTCGGTTTGTAGAACTTTATTCGAAACGACACAATCACTTTGCATGAAAACTTATAATTATCTTATAAATATAACAATTAGTTCAGATCATAAAAGCAGACAAGTACACACAGGTTTTCTATTTTAAACAAAGAGTCAGAAGAAGCTTATATATACTAGATTGAAGAATATATAATATAAACATATAATGCTCATAAGATTTATTATTTAAATATCGTACCATGCATAGTAACATTAAATCGAACTCGTTGTTCTCTTTCTTCATCATTTAAGGGACCAACATGGCAACTCCAGATGCCTCCGTCAGATACAGCGAGGGTTGGGAACCGGATGCCGCACTCTCCAGCATCGAAGCCAGCTCCAACGTATGTAGCTTGGTCGTGCGAGTCGGCTGGAAACATTAATAATCTTCATTAATATTGTATTTATAGGAGCTAAGGATAATAGTTTATGGAAGAAGTCTATATAGAGGAAGTAATAAAGAGAAAGCGAACTTTGTATATGCAAAGTAAACTCTGAAATCACTGAAGCTATTTTAAAAGTTATAGTTCTGTTTGAGATATTGTATATTTTAAATTTGTAAAAGATAACACTCCTCGTCTATCTTCCTCGTACTCCTCCACTCCACACATTTTTCACCCGGAGAATCAGAATTGCGATTCAAAAAGGAAACGCTGTTAGGATTTTGCCACTATTTCGCTCGTACATGATTTATAAAAAAAATATTATGATTTATAAATATTTAAATTTCTCTTTTTTATATACATACATATATTGTAATTTTATTGTGGAAATTGTAGATGGTTATTGGCAATATTTTGTCAACAGATTTCAAAAAACGAGGATTCTTAATTAGTATTTCGAAATCATTTTTTTCTGGTAGTTAATATTAGAATAATCTATGTATTACCAGGTCCAATATTAAAGACGGTGCCATTCCGAGCTCGGAAGTAGCAATACCGGATGGCGGACTGGATTGAGCATGACATGAAGACGCTATCACCTACGACTTGACTGACCACGTCCCTGTCTGCTGTCAGAGTTGGTTCTGAAAATGGGATAATCATATTATATTATATATAATGCAAATATAATATAAAAAAAAGTAAAATATTTATACTGAGGTAGTGAGTTAATATTGAGTTATTAATTATTTTATCAAAGCAATTCTTATACATGCCGAATAAAATAAAAATGTATTTCGTATAGATAGTTTGCAGAAAAAAATTAACCTACTTTTATGGATGCTGATAAGCAATATTGTGTCAACCCACAAAAAGTCAAATTCGGAGATATTGATGTATTTTGATACTGCATCACCTATTTAACGTAATTTAAAAATTGAAGTCATATAAACTAAATAAGTACGGAAAAAGTTTCTTAATGAATTGGTTTGAATTTGAAGTGCGTTCCATATTTTGTAATTTATAAGATAACCTCAATTATTTGAAAAACTTTTTATTAGATAATATATTAAATATATTTTCCGTGTGGCTTGACACAGTATTGCTTATCAGCGTCCATATATTTTACGGTGAAAATATAAAAATACGTGCCTGTTACAACAGCAGCTGCGACTTCGGGGTCTCTCATTAACCAAGGAGCTAAAACTTTTAGAAAACCATAATAAGTGTCGCCTTCAGTTTGTATCGAGCACCGCCAAAGACCCAACTCTTCGACGACGGGGTCTGTTATCCGAAGACCGCAGTCATGTGTGTGGAGATTAGACTGGTAGCTGAAATTAGAATAATTGGATGTTGTTATTGTTTTTTTATTTCAAGTAATTCATCAGAAAAATCAAATACCCGACTTTGTAACAAGACCATCTGCAATCCGCAGTACAGTACCGTATTAATATTAATTCTGTCCAAAAGCCTGTAAGTGAGAGTCGGTACCAACCCACTTTAAATCTTTATAGATCCCAAATGATAACTATGATTGTAAAACGTATATACTTCACTTGATATTCAGCTTTCTATTCTACACATTGCGTCCAAAATCGGCCTACGTGTTTGGTCTAAGTAGTGCCTAAGGTACAAACCCACATACATACATACATAGACTAATACACATATTACCTTCCTTTGCGTCGCGTAGTCGGGTAAAAATTGCGGGCAAACGAACAGGCGGATTACTTGATGTTAAGTGATTATCGCCGCCCATAGACATTTGCAGATAGAAAATAGAGGTTCAAAACAAAAAAAAAGATTGATGTTTTATAAAGATATGTTTCATATTTGGATGCTGATAAGTAATAATGTGACCCACAAAAAGTCAAGTTCTGAGATATTGATGTATTCTGATAACGCGTTTCGTATTTAATATTATATAAAAATATTTAAAGTCATCTAAACTAATTAAGTAATGAAAAATCTTAATTTAACGTTGCAAATACTAAAGTTTACCATATTTTGAATGCAATAATTTAATGTTTGTTTTGATAATTTCATTTCAAAACGTTACCGAGGAGATGAAGAAAATAATTACTTAATGTTAGCGATTTAGATCCGTTTAAAAGTTAGTCAAATATTATAACTTTAACTAATTATTTTAAGGCGGATAATACCTAATTGTTGATGACAAAATAAACTTTCATAACATATTAACTAAATTGATTTTGACGAAAAATACATGTGTACATATATCGTCCATTAAGTTTATAGCTATTAAAGCATTATATGCCATTAAATTTATTTTTAATAAAGAAAATTACAAAATCGCACCTGACTCCAGATCCATGGAAGCTGTATCTGCTTTCCCCGACACCCTCATTAGCGAGCAGCACACGACCAGATGGATCACGGAATTTACATGAGCGAAATGGGTAAGGACTTGACACTTTACAAGTCAGTGAGACGGTGGGCTTCTTGGTTACCACTTCCGTCTGTACTTGTGGCTTTGGACCTAAAATTATAAAGTTTCTTAGAAATTAGAAGATATAATTGGTTGGCTTGTTATCTTTAAACCTAATGGTGTCATTGTATAAAATAAAGCAATTCCTCAAATTGAAGTTATACTAACCAGCTTCTTCAACTTTTACACTTATTTGTAAATTTTTAGCGAGGACTTGACCAGGTAAACCGACATTCATCCTCCAAATACCGTTATGTGCTTCTGTAACTCGGTTAATATTAATTATACATCTGCCAAATCCATCGTAAAATACCACGCCTTCTGGGTTTCTTAGTTGACAGTGAACGGCATTTTCTGGACCGAGTACTGCTTCAACTGGCCGACCTATAATCCATGTAAGGTTCGACATTTCTCCAGGCGAAGCGCCTAAAAATACGTTAAAATATTTATTTCTGTCAAATATTGTACCCATTATTTGATATAAAAAAAAAACCTATCAAATAGTAGAAACGTAGACAACTTACTTATGTAATTAAGCAAAACATTACACGACATAAACATTGACTTGTGATAAGCTTGACGACATAATAAATAAAATGTTTAATATTTAACAAAAACATGCTGTATAATTAAGGTTGGAATCGATATAAATATTTTTTATGCTTTTAAAATGTTAGTATACAAAAGTATTTTACCAGTAACTGTTACGTTAATTGGTGCCCTATAAATGATTCTATCCTCATAAACAATTTCCCAATGTCCAGTATCACTTGTTTGTAGATTCCTAACAATATAACCACATTGTTCAATATAGCGTCCATCAATTTCATATTCATCATACACCTTTCCTTCTGGTGCCAGAAGTCTGCAAGTTTTGTAGTTATCGGTAGAACGTCTCAATCGTACGTAGAGGTCATTTCCTTCAACTACAGTTACTTCTCTTAAAGAAGCGTCAACGATTTCTGTAATATTGAGAATATTTTAGTAAACATATTGCATAGAGTCTACCATTCATTTATTATTAAAAATGATTAAAAATTTTTATCATTATCGCCATACGTTGATATTATCATTTAGACGTGACTAGATCCACGTACGGTGACAATAATTAAGGATAAATAAAACTAATAACCCATAAATACCTGTGACTTTTATTGTAAACGGTAATCTTCTCAAAATTCTGTTTGCGAATCTAGAACCTTCAGCTATCAAGGTCCAATTTCCAACAACATCTCCGGAATTGACATTAATAGTGACGGCACAAGTAGCTCCTCGATGGTTAGTAACTTCTAGGCCTGGTATCTTTAATTCTCGAGAAGAGAGGTCATACTGTTGCCCCGATGGTGTTATTATAAGACATCTCTCGCTGGTTACAAACGCGTAGTCACTAATAAAAACTGTGTGACTTGTTCCTAATTTAGTATCAAAAAACTCTTGTTGCAAATCTTCTATTTCTGGACGTTCGTCTAAAATTTTAACGCAGTGTTTTTTTAATTTTATTAATTTCATCTCTCCGCAATTTCTAAAAAATTTAGTTATCGATTCAGTTTTAATGTTTAAATATTTAAACATCAGTTAAATCTTAAGTTACTTTATTAGTAAATAAAACGGTTAAAGATTATAAATCTAACCTGGTGTTGGGATTACAGTAATATTGTACCATTGTGACTGTGTCCTTCCATTTGTTAATATCGCATTAATTGACCAGGAGCCGTTATCATCCAGATCTATATTGTTCACATTAGCATGACATTTAGTTACGTCTGTAGGTGGTAATGATTGAATTTTACCGTTTGATTGGTCAGTTGGACTAAATTCAACTTCTTCGCCTTTTTGAGTTACCAAATAACATCTTTCTACTTCATCAGTAAATGTCAACACAGCCATGTATAACGTTGTTCCTTCATTAGGACTCAACACTGTGGCGAGGTTTTGCGCATATGAATAACCTGAAATGGTTTTGTTTTGTAAAACACTATAAAATTTATGAACATTTATATTTCATACAAGAATGGGTTTAAGAAAATCTATTCTTCTAAGAACGGTTGCATAAATAATTAAAATTCGCTCTACATAAAATTAGGAACGTATTAATTATAACGCTCTGATTTTAGCTCAAATTTATATGAATAATTTTATAAATATAGGTACTTATTCAAATAATTTACATAGGTAGATAGTATGAGGAAAGCTTATCCATTAAATAGAACTAAATAAATAAATGAAACTATGTATATTTGTCATAATCATTTGAGACCAAAAAATATGAAAGATTCTCAAAATATATGACTAAAACGCTATTTAGAATATTAAACCTTATGTTAATAATACAGCTAGTAGTACAGGTACTAACGCACTACGCGTTAGTAATTGTACTTTTAACATAAGGGTTTCTCTTAATGCAAGTTAAACCACGATGTATATCTTAAAATTTAATATATGTTTGTATATTCGCATCATATACGCTGCTATACAATCCGATTGCTAAAAACTTTGTCCACTTATTGTTTGTTGAAAGAAGTTTATAGGCGTATTACAATTAACTTTCAGTAGATGGCGCGCGTGTCGTTCTGGCGAGACAGAAAAATAAGTTTTAGACGTTTGTGCGTCATAACAAAATGTATATTAACGCTAACGAAGCCGCTAGCAAACGTTTATTAAATACAAAATCTATTTAAAGTCGTTACGCAAAGATCTTAACATAAAAATACCTGCGTTCAATTAAGCTTATTCTTATTATAAAGTATTTTTATAATTACAGCAAGAATGTTTCGCGGATGTTTAAAATTATTTGTAACGATAACACCGCATGAATGTTTGTTTCGTAACATAAATACTCGGTAGCCATTGATTATTGAGTTTAATAATGTTTTGTCACTCTCAATCTTGTATATAAGCTCATAAATAAGAAAAGGATGTAGATACGGTTGATTGTGTCGTAATTCATTTTATCGGCGGCTTTGTGGGAATGCGGTATTTTTAATTTGTTTACGTTATTAAATAAACGATTAATTGTAAGTTAAATGTTATCATTGTTTTTTATGTTAGCATGGTACAAGTCCGCGTGTTGCCAACTTTCTGTGCATTGACAGTTTGATGGGGTTGCTAACATGCACACCTATATTATATTAAATCTCTATATAGATGATAAAAGCGCGTTAATAATCAATTTAGGTTGCCTATATAAGACGACGGTTGGAGCAATTTTGATGAATTTTTTGGCAATCCCTGGGATGATGTTTGGAAAAGATTCAAGACCAAATTTTTCTAGCATTTTACAAGCCGGTCGTTTGTAGTGCATTATTGTGCATGCCTTTGTAAATAAATAATATACATTCAAAAACAAAATCGAGAGCCGAGATGCCCTTGTTAGAATACGTCGATTTTGAGCTATGATTCAAAACCCGACTAGCACCGCTGAGGTTTCCACTGCTAAATTCATCTCATGCTCGGCGATGAAGAATAACATCGTGAGGCAACCTGCATATGCTATCATGAAATTCAGAAATTTGTAGTAAACCTTATCCTTAATAGGAGAGAGGTCCTTTACCCAGCGGTGGGATATTTACAGATTAAGAAAGCAATTTTTTTTTCTCTACGCAGGCGAAATCATCGAAATCCGATTCCTGGTGGGATCGGATTATGTGGAGATTTATATTCATTAACACCCCTACCTTAGTACGGAAATGAAAAAGCCACGGGATCGCTTGTGTATGCGAATCCGCTGCCTCTCTCAAAAAAAGCGACTTAATTCAATGGATAGAAATTTTGCAGTTTTCGAAGTTGTAAAAGAAAATATGAAGGTTAAAATTCTATAAATAGGAAAGGAAATTGTGTGTAATACCGCTGTCAATAAAACCGTTATCATGTGTCTTGTATCTATAAAAAAGAAAATAAAAGTAGGTACTTATACGTATCCTGATCTGATAGTATCGGTGTCAGGTTTTGTAAACATTATCAAGTGATAAATCATGATAAAACTGCTCATAAGGACTTAAGCAGTTTTTTTTCAAAGGGATGTATCCTACCGATAAGATATCTATTAAAAAATAACTAGTGATCGCCTAGCGGTCGGCATTTGACCTTAGTTCATTAAATTTTCAACCGAATATAAGATTGACCACAGATAATCGATTCTCACTTTAACCATAGACTTTAACAATAAACGAAAGAGTATATATGCGCGTGTGTATTAAATATGTGGTAGTGTGTGTAATGCTTTTTATGATTTAATATCTATATTTTTTATGCATAACTTGAAAAAAAATATTAGTATTTTGCAATCCTTCTCAATATAAATTATAAGTGTGCAACAAAACAAAATATTTTGAAGTTAAAAAATCGAATCTAAAATGTAATATTATAATTATTTACAAAGGCGTATGTGTCACCACATTATATATTTAATTATGAGTAAATTGAAATATTATGAGTAAATTAAATCAAATATGCTTCAATATTTTAAGTATTTTTTTTAATGGCACAATTTTCTAAAAGAGTTTAAGATATATAGTAGAAGTAGAACACAGAATTATAACTAAAAGCATTCAATTTCAAAGATTTATATTTAACCTCCTAAGGCCCAGCTTTTTAAAATTCTTGTACAGCTTGAGACCCGTTGTGCAAATTTTTGCACATAACAAATATTTGCTGTCAGGCGCAGAGGGATTTTACCTTGTAACTTCAAAATTCGGAAAGTTATATAAGTAATACTATTTTTCCTTGTGTAGACTACACCTAAAGCATATGATGACATGAGATTTGTTCGGCCTATCTTTTGTTCAAAAAATTGCACACATTTTTGCATTGCAAAAATCTCTTTGAATAATACTAAAACTTTGAATAATATTTACAAAAAATTGTACCGTGGGCGTTTATTACTATGACCTTTTTTTAACGTGGGTCTGACAGCTAAACTTTATTATGTGCAAAATTTTGTACAAGGGGTCTTAGGAGGTTAATAATGGTCGAAATTCGATTAATAAACAATGAATCATTTAAAGTAGGTAATTTTTTATATATTGTTGACGTATTACTATGTAGATAAGTATTTTTGATAAGTGTTTCATTGTTTGTAATAAATATGAAGATTGTGGATACAACTTCGAATTTGTATCTTTACCTAATTAAAGTTAATATGAGTACCGTATTTTTTAATTGAATATGTAGAGCGTAGTTTGAAAAAAATGTATATAAGAGAAGGACAAAGAAAAACAGTGAAGTCAATTTTAAACTTTATACCTAAGTGGTTAAAACAGGGATTTACAACCTTTTATACTATGCCCCTCACCCAACGTTAAACTAAAACACCACCTATCCCTTCCCCCTTCACGAACTATGAAAATATAAATTAACGTGTTATTTTTATTTATTAATGACTATTAGGTAATCCAGTAACAGAAATAATTAAAATGTACAATTAGTGAAAGCACTGTGGCTGCACCTGATTGCATCTGATTGAACCATGTCAGCACGAAATTTTGAAAAACTTGAAAAAAAAAAACCTGCTTTACGCCCTCTTACATTATCCAACGTCCTCTAACAGGGGCACGTCTCACTGATTGGGAATCTAATGGTTAAATGACAGTATATTAACGAAACCTTAAATTGTATTTTTCAGTGATGCCCTCGATGTAACAAGTAAAAGAAAGTCGTTCAACTTAAATTTCCGAACTTGATATTTTCTAAAGTAATAAAGTGCAATTAATATTTTTCTAATGTTGAAAATTTATTTTATCACTGTTTAGCATTTAATCTCATGAGGCGTTAGTATAGGGTGGCAGGGCTGCCAAAATACACGGGCCCCTGACCCGAGAGGGCCCCGGTCTAAAAGAATTTTCTTATTAAAAATCTTATTGAAAGTAAAATGAATTCATTATAAATATGTATGAAGCTATGCTCTTGATTATAAAACTAATCAGATATTAACTAAAACGCACATGAGATTATTATTATAACAGTTTTGAGTAACTAACTTAAGTTCATTAAAATTAAATTATAACGTGACGATTTTCACTGAAAGACCCCATTCAAAGAATTTGTCACGGCTTCAGATGGTATAGTTAAGCCTCTACTAGAAACTAAGTTGCAAAGATACATAATAAAGTAATATGGATTCTCTTTCAGCGAACCTCTAAAAGCCGATCTATGTGTACTGTCTTGGTAAAGCTATCGTGACTCCTCTAGTGTTGCATTTGCAATGGATATTTATCCATGGGTGGTCACAACATCACGTGACCCATATGCCTACTATTTAAAAAAATCTCACAGTTTACTTAAAGTAGCTACGTAAATAATACATGATAAATGATAACAACCCACAGTAAATAAGCAAGTGATAACATAATAGTAATTATTTACCGATGACTTACATAAGTTATTTCTAAGTACCTATCTTTTTTATTATGTCGCGTTAATCCGCGCGTTTCATATATTTGATAAAAGTGAACATAGCCTATAATATGTATCCATAGATCCTATCCATTAGATAGTACTATTTATTTTTGTATAATGTACGCTCGTTGGCCTAACGCCCATTAAATTCGATCATTTTATTGATAATTTGTAAAATAGATTGAATTATTCTTTCAATGTAAAAAAAAAACTGTATCCATTTTTGTTTTATTGACAACACTAAAGTTCATCAAAATCTACAAGCTAGGAAGTAAAACTTCTAACTATGAATACCAGTAAAATAATAGAAATCCGTAATCTTAAACGTTAGCATTAGCGTGACGGTGACGCGAATCTATAAGATTTTTTCTTATCAAAATTACTTAACGTGCCTATATAAATTTTACTTCGAAATTGACTCTTGAACCTAGATTGCTCCGCTATCACTGTTGGGTGCTCTTGCCAATTAAGATATGAGCTCCAGAAACTATAATGTCGAAGATGAAGATGCATTCGGTTTTATGCGACTGTGGTGCCATCTATTTATTTATTATTGAGTATTTACAATGTTCACAATGGGTCAAAGTTTATTTTTATAATAGCTTTTAGCTAAAGGAAAACCTTTACTTTTTTCATATCTTTATATATTACTAGTAGTTGCTCGCGGCTACGCCCGCGTATATTTTGGAATTAAAGCTAAATAAATCTACCAGCGAAATTGTGACCTTTACAAGATTTATAACCCCCTTGCGTCATTTTTAGGGATGATTTTGAAATTCTGGAATACATATATTTAATTATTCTCCCTAAGTAATGTATGTGCCGAATTTAACATGCCCCTTGTACCCCAGTGTGGAATTATAGTACCCCGTTTTCTATTTTATATTTCATTACTATCACCCAGAAGTACCTATGTGTATTAAGTTTTAAGTTAATACGACTACGGAATAAGATTTTTACCCCTTTTCAAACATTTAGGGGTGAATAATCTTAGTGGATGCCTACAACCTAAAAGCCACCTACTGCGAAAATTTCAAGTTCGTAGCCCCAGCGGTTTACGCTCTGCGTTGATGAATCAGTCAGGACAAGTGATTTTATATATATAGATTCAGGAATTCATGAATAAATTATTGCAGGATTTTCAGGTTTAATTAAGTTGCTATTAAACATTTCAATGTCGTTGTATCTGTTATTTTCATTAGAAAAATATAGATATAACAATAAATTAATTTGGTATAGCTTGGCTTGACGATAAGCTTTTTAAACACAGGTCCGGGATGATGCTCTATTAATGAAATTATGTGTTTGGATATCTTATATCCACATACATTAAATACTAAATACGTTTACATTATAAAAAGAAAAACTATCTTTTGTTTATCCATACTGATAAATAAAATTTAATATCTAGTCTGTCACTAAATGCGTATGAAAGTATATGTATACAGTACTAATATAAAAAAAAATGATTTTTTGTCTGTCTGTCTTTTTGTTACGGTTAATCTATAAAACGGATGGACCGATTTTGACGGGACTTTTACTAGCAAATAACTTATGTCATGTAACTTTGGCTTCTTTTGGTAGCAGCTAGTTATTCATATATTACTTATCTCTCATGTCTTTGTAGGAATTAAAGATTAGTTATTTATATACCATACTGGCTTCTTTTGTTATGCATTTTTTTTCTTATCACTAGCTATTGTTTATTAAATTTAAATAATTTAAAAAGAAGTGTTACTACTTTTTAGAGTTATGCTGTCAAACGAGAAATCCGTAGAATTTTTTCAGCTTATCTTTTTTTAACAATGTTACGAATATAAGGAAACTCATTGATGCGATTGAGATTAATAATTAATCATTAGTTGCTATGTCCGTGACATCGTTCGTTACGTTATCTATAAATATAGATAATTAACTATATTTAAAAAATCCGTATTTTCCATAAAGTTAGGGATTTCGGAATAAAACAACGGTAATTCGCGGTAAAACCTTACAATGTCATTAAGATTAGAATTTTCATCATAAAAGTTATGTAATAATATCACGAATGGAAAAATTATTGATACAATATACATTTAATTTAATTTAAGCTAATCCATCTAAAAAACCATTGTTTCATTTGTTCCATTTAATTAATAATTTAATTATATTAATGAGTTTGTAATTATATCAGTATGATGTGAGATATTTTTAACATTAAATTCAGGAAAATAACTAGAATGACGCGTTAAAACTCGCACCTCACGTGAAACTAAAACACAATGATAATACAATAACTTCAATCGCATCACGTCGAGGCTTCGTTTACAAATCATTTGTTCGAGTTCTCAAGGACAACAAAACTTGCAGATAATTAATAACACTCAACTGGTTTCCACTTGCAAAAAATGCGAAAGCCTTTCTGTGACACAAAGTGAAGTAAAATATACAGTAACAAAAAAACGGACATGAAAAAGAGAAGAAAGAAAATAAAACCGGAGTTCACTATACCAACGATGTTTCGTCGTGTTTACAAGAATCAAATCACAAAAAAAAAACACTTGAACACACCTGTAAGTATAATGGCGCACACCGCGATCCGCAAAGTATGCGACCGCATGTTGTCGCTTCAGACACAGAACTGCGCACGCGCACAACTAACGGAAAAATGACCTCGCAACGTTAACGCTATGAACCCTTATATCCTTGTAATTAATCAATAACCAATCTTTAATATCTGGTCTAAATTCTCTTATCTAATCACCAACGTGATCCATACATCATTGATTGCCCGTTAAAACGTCGTTATCAATATTTGGATGGAGACTAGCGGATTGTTTTAATGAAGACTGCGTTACCGATCAACTTTGAATAAGGATATTTTGAATATTAAACCACTTTTCACGGAACCGTTTTTGTCGTGTACAGTAGTATTAAAGCAAATATTGATAGATATGTCTTAACGTGCAAATATAAGTATTTATCTTAAAGTCGTTCATCTCAAAGATAATATATCACTGTTATCATCTATCGTACCAGTTGAATATTAGCTTATGTTAAGAAATAGTTTATCTATATGTTTTAATAAGCCACAAATCTCAAGTTATTTTTACCTGTATACGCGATAGTAATGCGGCAAAAACAAGATTATGATTTTACATTATGCCCTCGAAGTGGCAACTGAATAGGTTTAAGTTGATGAGGTGATCATTGATCTTGTGATGGTAAATAAGTTTTCTTTTTACATAATCAAAATGGCGTTTGATTCAGCGTAAAGCAACAGGTATAGATGCATTTCGCATGATGAGTGAAAGAGCTGGAAGCATATCCTCTCTATTTACCATGCCTTTCCTCATGTCCTAGTTTTTTTCGTAGGTTATTCCTAAGCTGGTTCCTCTGGTGCTGCTCGTTTGACCACTGTTTTCCTAAAATTAATTAAGGCTCATAATTTTTTTTACTTTTGATGGTAATACATCTTTTTTTTAAATAAACTTGTTAACCTGTTAGATTATTATGATGAGCTACCGCTATGGCACTGTGATACATTTTGACGGATCCTTTGTTTCGTTTCAGTACAAAAATCAGAATCATCATTATCATCAGCATCTAAGCCGCAAACAGTCCACTGCTGGACATACGCCTGCCCTAAAGATTTCCAAAAAAACCGGACTGAAGCAGCGTGCATTCAGTGTCTTCTTCCGACCCTTACAATCAGAAACCTACTGTCAAAATGTATCGCAGTGCGATAGCGATAGTGCACGCATAATTGCCCTGCAATACACGAGGCTTAATTAATTGGACTTAAAGGTCGATCAAATGGTTTAGGCTACAAGAGGTCACATCAGTTCGCCAGTTTTGACAGCATACATTCGCCATGTTGATTTTTTGCTGATGTCATATAATCTATAACTTTCCGGGGAAGAATACGAATTTAATGACACCATACACTTCCAATTGGTTAAGCTGTTTAGGTTACAGGACATTACAATGGAACAGTCATATTTACATACTCATATCCATACATGTACAAGAAAAACGTAACTCTCTTTCACGCTCAATTGGGTAAAAACAGGGGTTATGAGATATATTCATTGAACGTAACTTTTTGTTATCGTTTTCCTTGTACATGCAGGATTATTTTTCGTTAGGTAAATGTGTTTCTATGTAATTAGAATAAGTTTCAATGTTAATTTATTTCTGATGGCATTTTTATAACATTCATTTATTCTGTATTTAAGATTAATTAAAATCTCTTTAGTTTTTGCATGAAAGAGGATCAAACATCCTGTCAGCCTATATCCACCCTCACAAACATTTATTATAGACCTGATTATGAGTCGACGGAAAATGTCTACCATTAAGAAAAAGGAAAATTCTAATATTAATTATTAATTTATTTAGTTAAACAAAGCTTCCCAAAATAATAATTATTATATGATCGCCGAAGAATGATTTATTTATTGTTTATTTTAGGGAAAACAACATTTTTTTAAACACCGAAGATATACGTGACTTGTTACAATAAAATACGATTATGTTTAACAGGGAATAACCACACGGGCTTAATTATAAGGATAATTATAAAAGTAGGCATTTAAAAACACTTATTATGTATTTATATGTGGTAGTGTATACGTATGTGCTAAAAATATGTAATTTTAAGCTTGGCTTTCTATATACATATATACGAGTATATTAAAATATACAGTTATTTTATAAAATAACATATAAGATATATCTAATCCATAATAAATATAATATTTTTTAAACGACAAATCATTAAATACTTTCTTATTTTATACGTTCAATGCTATTAATTTTGTGTATCACGAATAGGCAAAAACACGTTAATTTATTTAATACTAATATTTATTTCTGATCAGGTAGAGGAAATGACCAGGTGAAGGTCCCCCAAAACCTAATGACTCGTAAAGGTCCTTGATATTTAAGTATAAACTTCATGGAAAAAATTATGTATACTTTTATAAATTTTATGAAAACCCCGGCATGAACGAAACCTGCATGTGCCGGGAGAAATTCAGACACATGTATATCCGCCAACCCGCAGTGGAGCAGCGTGGTGGAGTAAGCTCTAAACCTTCTCCTTAATAGGAGGAGACCTTTGCCCAGCAGTGGGATATTTACAGGCTGTTACATTACTTTTTTAATAATTTTATGATAAATGTTTAAATAAATAAATCGATGACAAATTTTATATCTTATGTAGAAATGTGTTATTTATTGATAGTTAGAAAACCATTTATATATTAACACTTGTTGAAGATATATTGCTTGCCAATAATTCATTATCAATAACAAGACGGAAATTTTGTCTAAAGGTCTCTCATCAATAAAAAGTTAAAAACCACTGAGATAAACATAATTGTATCTTATTTTGTTATTATTGCTATGAAATGACCAATTTTTTATATAAAAATTGATTAGAGTTCCATAGAGTACACTAGATGTTCTGTCATTTAAAAATCTTGTTATACATTTAGGTACATATAGATATAGATAAAGAATGAAAAACGGCTTAAAATAAAATAAAATGTATTTGTGTGGAGGAGTGGAGGAGTTTGACCAGAATAACAAAGAAATAAGGTATAGCAATGTGTAGTGTAACAGAAATAGCAAACTCGTTTTTAATAATATCAAATAATATTTCATTTTATATCTACTTAATTGCTTTAAAATAATTAAAATGACATTTGATTAAACAAACGTATATGAGGTAACTCAGAAAGTTTACAGAAATTACAGTTAAAATAATCACTATAATTTTTAATTAATAATTACCAATCATGTTCGCCTAGGGCGCAAATATTTTATACTAGCTTTCAACCGCGACTTCGTCCGCGTGAAATAGTAAATGTAAATCCAAGATATAAGCCATCTTCTTTTCAATTTTCAGCCAAATCGGTTCAGTAGTTTTTGCGTGAAAGAGTAACAAACATACATATATCCATCCATCCACACATACAAACTTTCACATTTATAATATTAGTAGGATATAAATAACTAAACACAAAGACAGACTGTTGAAACCAAACTACTCCATTATTCCTTTCCTTTCATTTCATTCATTTTCATGCCTTACTCCATTTTAAGGCCAGCGTCGCAATTGTGGTGCCTCTATTTCTGCAAATGTTCATGGGAGGCGATAATAACTCTACATCATATAAACAGCCTGCCCGTTTGGCCGCTATTTTCACAAAAAAAGAAACACAAAATATAAATAATTTAAGCACATAGGTAAAATGATTCACTTACAGTACAGCAAAATGATATGGTTTTCTGGGAAAGGAATTATATCAACTTATATCCAACTTTGTGAGCAAGCAGCTTCATCTCATCGCTTGAGACAAAAGTTCAAGATTTAATATATTCAATTTTTAGTACAATAATTTGCACAAATGTCAAATAATGAAACCTAATAACTCAGACTATTATAAAAACAAGTCGATATAAAAAGCAAAAGGTTTTCTTGAATGCTGTAGTAATTCCAGATATTTAAAAAACAATTGTATTACTGTAGTCCTGATTTTAATAAAAATTCTATAGGAACAATCCGAAAGTACTTAGATAAAAAAAGAATTTTCAAAATCGGTCAAGAATTGACGGAGTACTGAGGTAACAAACATTAAAATAAACATACGTTACGAATTTATAGTATCAATCTTTTTTGAAATCGGTTGATTAATAAACAAACTGAAACTTTAATATGAGTAGAATCTAAACATATGCAAAAAAATGTGGTAGTAACACTATAACGTCTTCGTCCTAATTATGCACGTACAACTTTTGTGCCTTACGGTCTCGTAGACCTCCCAGAGTACCGATAGGGTGACAATCAAGGTCTAAAATAGCTATTAGCTTAATACGTGCCCCATCCCCCAAGCCCCATCCCATGGGCAGCCCCATGGAGGACGGCAGCCGGGATGGTCTCGAACTGTCGTATACATCAGCGTGGGGTTCGGGTAGGGCAAAATTACATTTTGCCCTCCTGAGACAAGCTCCGCCAGCCACGTACGAAACGTCGCACGAGAGTGGCAGGGGATGTGCATGCGCAAGCGATCTCGCGGCGTCTTCATTGCCGTGCTGAGGAAGATCATTTCATCATCAAGAGAGAACTTCCCGTCAGGAATCGGGTCTCTTATCAAAAAATATCTTAATAGCTGCAACAATTTATCAGCTACCTCCGCTTTAAGTGGAGATACCACTTAAAGAAAAACCCATTCGATAAAAATCTAGCTTGTATCTTAATTCACAGTATAACTGTCAAGCTAGCAGGGCTAAATCGGCACAATTTAAATTGTGCATGCAATTACATTTTTTATTCCACAATCGTATGGTAAAAGAATTATATACCTTCAATTACTAGACTAAATTTTGTAGTGTAATTAATTACTTATCTATTTACCATGGTCTATTTAACGTGTAAGGTTGTTATTGCTAAACAATTTTATAATTTAAACGATAATCGTGATATATTGCTAGATATAAAATATTATGTAAGTAGTAAAGTACAATAGTTGTAGTAAATGATGTAATAATTTAAAGTAAAATAAAAACTGATTCATGAATTAGAAAAAAACTGGTACAGACTTTACATCTCCAAATTTTATGAAACTAAATATTTTTTATTTGCTGAATTTAATGAACAAAAATCATATTAACAATCAAAAGATTTTAGTTACTCAAGAGAATATAAACACATATTCTTGTATTCATGTTAGTTAGTTATTGTATCGTGGTAAATAGCAGTATAATCTTCTTGGGGATACAAAAATGAATTTACAAATATAAAAAAATAGACAAAATGTCCCACTAGTATTAAAAGTCGATGTCACCGCACATCTGCGCAGCGCACCAATCCAGGCGAATGAACACCTCACACGTTGCGTGCCGTCCATTCATATAGAAAATCATTCGCCCCAGCGGCCCATGTGCAATATTCATTTTATTATCACTAGGGAAGCCTACCTTTATAATTACGAAATTGTAAAGTAAATACATGGAAAGAATAGTTCACGTTCTCAAATCTGGCTTAACTCAAACTATTCGTGCTCTATCAAGATTCATTGTTTTTCGCAAAATAGTATATCTTGAACAACCTGCATGTAGTACTCTGAACTGTGTTTTTGTAACATTGCAACGTAATAAATTGAGCTCCATACCCTTCTAAACAAGGAAAAAGCCTTTGTCCAACAGTGGGATATTTATAGGCTGTTGCTATAACACAATTACAAAGTATGCAAATTAGTAGATACAACTGGGACAGTTAGGACATGTTAAATTTCACAGTATGAGTATTGTCCTCATATTTTCATATGGTAGATATAAGAATACAAGGACAATAAAAGATTAAACGATCGTAGTAATTATCATAAACGTAATCATTAAATTATAGAATCGAATTATATACTGTGGTTTGGTGGAATCGTTTTTCTACATCTAGAACATTCATAATCAAATCAGCAATTTTTTTTATATACATCTTTATTGTAATAAACTGACCCTTGTAAAAGTCGGTAAAATACAAGAAATATAAAGAATTTACTAAGAGCTTCAATAATTAAAGAATTAAGATCAAACAGTTAAGTTCAACAGCAACAGTCAAATATAAAAGCAAATACACTCGCAAAATTTATTTCCTATTTTTTTTCGCTAGGAGCATTGAAGAATTAATTACACTAAATTATCTCGTTATATAGTACGAATACATAAATGTTAATTTGGGTGTAAAACATACCAATAATAGTAAATTTATCCCGATGTCATTTTAAAAGTAAATGAATATAATATTTTTTACTCCACCGTCATTGTAAAGTAAGAAAGTTTGTAGTAAGTTTACTATCATTTTAAAATCTTCAACCATTATAGGCTGGGTTCGGTATGACACCTATATTTTACTTTTTAAAATATATATATTTTTATTGACTACAGAAAAATAAAGATTTTATAAGCTTGTATCGACAATAAGGTAAAAACAAATATGGATTTTATGAACTAATATAAAATAAAAATTAATTGTTGTGTTGTTGTCTTAGATTTTCGCGATTATTATTCATTGAAATGAAACTATTTTAAACGGATTTAAATCGCGTATATTAATTATTTTTATCATCCCGACGTTTCGAGCACTTTGCAGCATTCGTGGTCACGGGTAGACTAAGGTGACATTTGTCTATTTGAGATTTTAGAAAATATTATTTACAACTACCGCCAACGGTTTCTTAAATGATATCTTGAATAACGTTCCGGTTGCACGCAGAAGGCACTAACTGTATCTTCTGGTCTGGCAGTCTGTTGGACTTGGGATTTTAAATTTTTAATAAGTTCGAATCAATCAAAAATTCGAATCAAGTTACATGTCATTTTAGTATTTTCATTTTAGATTTTTATAAAGCTACCACCGGTTCGGAATCTAGTCTCTACCGAGAAGAACCGGCAAGAAACTCGATAGTAACTCTTTTAAAATCATTTATACATAATGTATTGTTATTACAAAGAAAAATAAGAGGTAAAAATATTGGCATCACAGATTATAACAGTCTAAAAACTTTATAGCAAGCTCTTGACCTGTCAACATCACTTTCCTAAACGTTATTTTAACATAGTGTGAATAAGGTCGTTAGTAATTTTAACAAAGTCACGCCTTTAAAGTAAGGTCAGAATGGGGTGTGAACTCATTTATAATTAAATAGTTACGGTTAATTGAGCAAGTTGTAAGGGCGTGCAAGGGTTACAGGAGAGCATTTAACCTATATATATTTTTTTCAGGGCAAATAAGCAATTTTCACTAAGTTGTATCTACTTTTAAATTTCATAAATTTATGCACAAAATTATTTATTTACTTTGAAAGTATTTTTATCCATGTTTTTTTTTGTTATTTATTTGGTTAAAATCCATATGAAAACGAACAGACGATGGTAAAAACCAGTGGATCTCAAAGCATAAATTTGTCTGACTAATTAAGCCTGTTACAAAATTCAACCCCCAAGGTTAAATAGCAAATGAATGTTTGTATTATTACACTATATATAACTTAAGAACCCTTGGATCGATTTTTAAGATATTTGATTAGTGTTCGATTGTTCTCTGCTGCGAATGGCAGGATAACTAATTCGGGATCGGAAAAATTCACAAAAAAGAAAAATAATTTTGTAGGAAACGGTTAACAAGTTAAAACAATATCCTGAGGTGGTAAAAAGTTCGTCGAGACAGCTAGTCATTAATTATAATAATAATGCTTAAGTCACCACTGATCCGTACTGTGTTATAGTGTACTCGTAACAAGGTTTTATAAAATTAATTAAGTCTTTTACATAGAAACACGCTTCGTAAAAACAAATGTGACTCATACGCTTGGAAGCAACACTTTTAATCACTTACTTTACTTGTATCTATAATTATTTCTATGACATCGTTTCAATTATTTTGCATGGAGGATAAACGGCAATTGCGTCCAACAATTACATCTACATCTTATTATGTATGTATATTAATTACATATACAGAAGCGACAATGACTCAGACACATTTTAAGCTCGAGTTATCTGAGGGGTTTAAAGTTTTTTTTTGTATTGAAATAACACTCAGTTATCTAACATTTCACTCACCGTTTATAGGTAATCACGATCACACGCAGCAGACAAACATAAAGTTGCGATATCCTTTCGCCTTTTCTCTATACTCAAAAGAAATGTGTAAACGGCCGTGGCATACACAATTTGTATGTAGAACGAAACAAGAAAAGAATAACTGAGTAATCAGCCACGGGAAACTGTTCCTTATTTAATGTATATCAAAGATGTTTTGGTTGAGCAGGATGTAGTATTCTTTAGACCTTATAGCAGCTTAGGGGCAAGTCGACCGGCGCGGCGGCTCTACCACGCTTGATTCACGTCATCAGTCACTAACGAGACCGCGTTGGGAGCGCACGCATTTCTCGCTCAAATCGTAAACGTTATCAAAACTTCAATTAATTTTCAATTCACTTAAAAACCACTCAGCTATCTGTGTGACATTCGAAACGTGTATTATATTATCTGTGTGCAACATTTACACCCAGGATTTTGTATTATAAGTAAGTATCGATTGTACGTCCTGAGAAGTATGAACTTTTCGAAAGTTTTTTTTTTTCAAAGATGCGCAAGTGTATTTGGCTATCGTATATGATTAATTAGATCCATTTAATGGAAAGCATGTTGCGTCCACGATTCCGTTACTTGTCTTCTTTTGAACTCGTTTGACTACAGGTTTTATTCGTTTCCTCTTGTTTGATGGTTGGTCTGTTTGGACTTGGGGTTACGGAGAGAATATGTTCATATCTTGTGTTTTATATCCATGAAAGTTTATTTATGGTTGGTGCGGTTCGCGTATAGCATATTTCGTGGTGGTATTAATTATATTGATCTACGAAGGCCTGGATACCGCCATGACTAATCTGCGGTTGCTAATGTGTATAATAAATATTTATAAGTGGTCTGTTTATTTAGATATCAGTAACAAGCTCGGCATCCATGTTACACTGTTTTAAATATGTGTGTATTCACGTATAAAAAAAAAGAACTAAAAATATGGTAACTACTATTCAGTACTAATTTAAAATATGTTAAGACAATTGTTTTTAAAACTACGGATTATACATTTCGCTAATAAGGAGACATCTTTAATACTCGCCCTCCATATCATCGGGATACATTACAATACGTCATTACAATAAGGACGAAAAGAAAGAAGTGTATATTTATTAAACGTATGGCTCACAATTTATATAAACTAGGAAGGCATACCTACACACTACAGTTAGTATAGTGGTTATTACACGTATTTAAATAAAATATTAACATTTCAAATACATGTATGCAGTTTACCTTTTAACGGTTTTAACCTAAATTCGAGAATACCGTATTCATAAATTTTAACTATAAAAATATTCTTAACGTGGGTACATAGCTTCTTTATATGGGTATATATTTTTAACTAATTACCAAATTCTATAAAAAGTTATTTATTTTAATCCTTATTTACATTTAACACTAACATTAGTAAACAATAAATATCTAACAAATAATGTTACACATTTATCTATGCCATTAGGCGGGAATACCTATAATAATTTGTAAGTTTTACTCTCATAAATGATATTAAAGCAATTCCATAACCTGGCAACAGTCACATAGGTATACGTAAGCTCTGAGTGTCAATAAATATGTCAGTGACTGCAACTTCTCTTTCTTTCATGTGTAAATAAAAAATTATGTAAATTTTATAAAAGTTTGAGAACAAAACTTACAAGTGTAAGTATCGCCTTAAAGAAAGTTTTAATGAAAAGTCATATGATCATATGTTAAATAATATTAAACTCTGTTGTTACTGATACAGAGTTTATTTGTTAGTAACAACATGTTTTGAAAATGAACAATGGTATAACAAATTTTGTTGCAGTCCAAAATACATTGAAGAATCTTGATAAAATAAAAAATATTGCGGTCAATTTTCTCAATGTTTCGCTAGTAAAGTTTAAGCGTCAATAGATATATGTATATTTCATAACTACATATGTTACGTTCATACTGTTTGTCGTTGAAATCTGTACAAATATCCACGTATGGCAAGCACGTCAATTGACTTGTCCATACTCAGTCGCTAGCTGGTTGCTAGGCAACGTCGTCCAAAGTGGTCGGCATTTCGGGTGCCAAAATCCATAAGCTTATTACATATCTATCGTTATATAAAATCATTGGTTAATTGCATGAATTTTGGTACTCCAAATGTCTACTAATGAAAGACTGAGCAATAGTACTTGGCCATCAGTTAAAAAATTGTCAAAGTTGGACATTGATACAGAGATTAATGTCACATACTATGAACTGAACATCGGTAGTTACAGAAGGTTAATGTTTAGAGTTTTCATTTCTCATTGAGTAAGTTTCAATTTATCATAAAATTTTTGTTTATTTCTTTTCTTTTAACACAGCAATATTTTAATTCGTAGCACTATTTCTAAAATACACTTCATAAAACTTGAAAGGTTTTATCATCATTTTTTTTTATATATATTTCGCAATTACATACCAATTTATCATGAAGCCTTTGACATAAAGATCACAGTTAATATATGTACTTTTAACTTTTTAAATCGATTTAATTCGATTCTGTGAATCGTCTTTAACGTCTTTAAGCGAAGTTTAATTTCCCATTCAAGTGTTAGATTGAAAATTTATCACGTGCCCGCTAATTCGCGAGTCATGTGTAACGAGAGCCAGTCAAAAGATTGAAACGGTACAAACAAATGACTAATAATTCCAACTAAATAGAACTAAATCTAATGAGGAAAAACGGTATATTATGTTAACTTGACAATGATTGAGACTGGAGGAATAACAATGAAGACTTGGCCAAGACATTTATTACTGTAACAACGGTAAGAACACCTGCAGACTACAGACTTTTTAAGAAATTGTTTAGTCTGCTATCCATTTATCGAGAGTTTTAATAATTAATATATTCACTTTTGACTTTCTACTTATTTTTGTCATGCTATCGCTGGGATTTTTGTCTCTGGTTTACTCGATATATATAGTATATATTAACTTATTAACGACTTAACACAAAATAGAGCATAGTGCATTTTTCTTTACTTGTCTACCGACCATACATAAGAGTTAGATAATGGAAATTAGTATAAATAAGGGTTCCGTTTTTTACTACGGAACCCTAAAAATAAAGTTCGAAAATTTATGATCTTCGGTCCGGGTATTCTTACTACATAAAACAAGTAAAAAAAACTACTTACTTTCATGATAATTCCAAATATTTTGTATGTAGTTTATGTCATGATATGACCAGTAGTTGACGAAATCACACGACATATAAGATACTACAGATAAACCGAAATCATATTGCTATATTGCTATATGTAACGGACTTTACTATACTAACAAAATCGTATCAATGTTTAAATTTTTTTTCTTATAACGATGAAGATATATAGATACGACAAAATTATCGTCTAATAGAAAGTCTCTAGTCTGCGAGGGTTCTATGAATATAAAAATATGAAACGAGCGCGGAAACCTTACCAAACAATGAACGATAAATATCTGTATATCGCTGTAAACTATGTCTATTAGAATTAACATAAGTGAAATACAGAGGTCAAACGTAGAACTCATTAAAATATTAGAAAAATTCCATCTGACTCCCGTTTGAATAAATAAGGATATAAAAAAAAAGATGAATTTAAAAGCAATTAAAAATTTCAAATTAGAGTTTTACAATATTTTTTATATACAAATACCTTAATATATTAATTATAATATATAATTTAAAAAAGAAACATATTGTTTCCTTAATATTACTTATATGTAAAAAGGTGATTACTTGTCATTCCATTTTAAAATATATATACAAACCACAAAAGTACATCGAATGAAATACGCTAAATAGTATAGTGTCAATCTTATATAAGAAACGCTTGATATTTTTATATTCGAAGACGTCATACTTACAAACACAAGTACAAAAATTTTGATCATTGTAAATCGATTCAAGCACTCGTTTGCGGAATAACATCTTGCGTGCCGAGTGTTTTGTGGAAAAATCTAAATTTATGTCCGTCTGTCACGAGCATCCTTTCAAGTTCATCGACCGTTACCCGAGCATTACTTTATGTCTATTTCGAACTGTGAATCATATAAGTATTTTGCTTATTAAGCGAGAAAACTGTTTATTTACTAAATAATTCATTCGCTGTCTTATGTATGTTGTTGTTTCATTGTAAACGAATCCGTCACATCATCTTGCAAAGCAATCAATTTTTATGTAATTAAAATTACTAATACAGTTGATTATGTATTTTATGATCAAATTGGAACATTAATTTAATAACCAATCTATGCATATCTATACTAATACATAAAGCTTAAGAAGGTGTTAATTTGTTTGTTTGTTTGCGTAAACTCATTAAACTTGTTGACGTATCTAGTTCAGAGGTAGCAAACATATTTTCTTTTTCCATATTGGGAATCATTACAACATATCGTGTAAAATATATATTTTTATAAATGCACAAATAACTATCATAAAGATAATTAAAAATATAAAGTCAGCTACATACAGTGATAATAGAAATACATCGTGGCTTCAAAGAACCGATTAACCAAAAATAATCAGAAATGTTTATTCATTATCCATATCGTTTGCAAAACGATTTCATTGCTGCAATGCAATTTGACCGTTGATATGACAAAACGTTAACAATTTGGAATAATATTTTTTGTGTTATACAATGTAAATAAAGCGAATGTTTTGTTGCATAACCACAATGATTATTCGCAATTAAGCGAAAATCACTTGTAATATAGATAGTTTTGTGCATAATACATAAAATATATTATCCCTCATATGCGAAAGATTTTGTAAGGTGGTTTGTAAAACATTTGGATGTGCTTTTGGTTTGGTCATAAAGGTTATAATTAAATTCAGTGATATGGTAAATATCGTTAGTTAGTCAACATCGGGTTCAACCCAGTGGAGACACCATTTGAAAGTGCAGGGTTGACTTTTGCTACTTGTGTTATAATTTACTGAATATAATATGTTCTTGTATATTATACTTAACGCTTTAATATATGGTGTATTAAAAATTAAAAGCTTATTTCAAAGCTTACTGTCGACAAAAACTTTACTATACGTCTTATGTTATATCTGTAACTTTATATTTTATAGTCTATTTTTCTTTTCTTGACTTATGTGGTAACAATACCAAAGTGAAAATCACGAATTATGATATAATGAAACAGTCATTCGATCGATAATTCCTCTAACTCTTATGTACGGTAAAAACTACGCCATATTGGCTTGCTAAATAAGACAAGAAAAGAAAAATAGACCTAAATGACCTGCTTATGTTACCGTCCATTTGAGTTAAATATGATTCGTCCTAGTTTACAATTACGATTTATTCATAAAAAAAATGTTATATTTCTTTTTCGTTACACAGATAAATAAATCGATCCTCAACATATTGCAGCTGTACATATAAAGTAACAAAAGAGAAACGTCCTCAAAAAATGAGGCTGTATCGATAATATGTCCAATTTCTTACCTTCACTTAATTTTACAACAATAGCGTTTATGAGATCGACCGCAACAATAGACATAGTCCGTATTTATTCTGTGACGTACGCGTCCATTGTTAAGAAGAACACAATCGTTTTGTTGACGTCAAATGTCTTCTTACACGAAACTGAACCTTATATTATTGTAATACGGAAAAGGGCTCAATTCGTTACATGTAAGAGCAAGATGCACACGTCTAAGCTAACGGTCGGAATTGTCAACAAACTGAGATTAACCAATCTTTGAGCAGTGATATAACGAATCCGTGAAGCCAATCTTGTGAAAGTTTGTTTGATTTGTTATTTAAATCTATTGCTTTTTCTAGAAATATTATACATAACACAATATCAAATAAAAGTTTGCATTTAAAAGTGTGAGTATTCTTTCTAATTTACCAAGGAGTATATTTGTTTTTTTTACTTCCAACCAATGAGGAAGTTTGACGTGTATATCTTATTGTCTGCATCTCAGCTGTCCAACGAATGTACCAATTTCGATTTCGATGCGTTTTTTTTTTTGCTTGTAAGCTAATGTAATCATAAGATAGTTCTTAGCTATAATTTATGGAGACTGACTGTTTCGACATCTGAATATCTTTTCTAGTTGTTGAAAGGATCTGAGGAAGTTCTACTGGTCTTATCGACTCGAAATTTACTAAACTATTGAAAAAAAGTTACGTAACTTTGAACTAATACTGCAGTATGATTTGGAATCAGCAGGATACACGGTTATCAACACATACCGACAACTTACAGCATAAGTATTGTGTTGTGGCTCGTTGAAATGATCTCAATGAATAGATCATAACATTCATAAAAAACTTATCTTTTAAAGTAATTTAATTATTAAAATATGACTGACATGTTGGCGCAGTGGTCCGCTAACGGTCGCGGGTTCGATCCCCGCTTACAGCAAATGTTTGTATTAGCCGTATACGGATGGTTGCCGTGGTCTGGGTGTTTGTGTTAGTGTTGTGTGTTTCCGGACCCCTGACACAAGATCACGCGATCTTAATGGGGGCCGTTGAGTGTGATGCGTTTATTTATTTATTTATTAAATAATATTTTAAATAAATCTTTATAATTCCAATTACTATAACGCAAATCAAAAAAATAAATCCGAAAAATAAGATAGTCTTCTAACATCCTTGTCTGATGGGTTAATTTTAATCAGCATTCTTCGTCCCTCATTAGAGACCTTAACGGACTCTGGTCTACAATTATAGAAACTAGATATTTAAGTTAGGGCACTAACACTTCCCACGCAAGTCAGAATCTAAAATGTAATCTACTGAAGAGGAAATTATTTATCATTTAATAGCTATTAAACTGTGTGAATATGATAGATTTGTCAGGATTTAAATATTTTAATTTTTCGCGACTTAATAATCTTGCATTGGTTTTCTTTAAAAAATATTTTTCACCTATACGCATTATTGAAATCGCAACGCATGTACCAACTACCAACAGATAAAAAACATTAAAAAAAATGTTCGTGTGATTGACACAATAATTATATCAAATTGATGAAAACGAAATTATCTTTGTTTAGCACATTTTTTTGCAAATTAAACATTTAAGCAAGCAAGCAATATAATTTATATTACCAAAATTAATATTCACAACACATTAACTTAATACGTGCATTATAAAACACAAATGATTACTAAAATTCATTTCATACTAAAATATATTTAAATTAATACTAATTTCGTTATGTAAATTAGGCTACAGCAATACCATTAAAATATATAAACATATCTGCTATGTAACAAATCTCAGTTTATACTGTGATCGCTAAAACAAGAATCAATTTCTGGAATATTGCAAGCGGGAGACGGTTACCATGACAACGCGAGACGGGGCTATTTTCGTTTCGTATCTTGATCCTACGCGGAGCATTCCTTGTACGTGAACCATTTCGACATTCGATATATCCGATCATCGTGTGAATTTAATTTACATCCATACAAATTAATAAAATTGAAATGTCTGTTTGTAATTTCAAATGAACAGCTTCTCTCTAAATGGATATGAATGGAACTTACAGACTATAGGGTAGTTATATAAAAAAAATTAAATGTAATGTCTCTGAAATGGCTGCACCGATTTTGACGGACTTTCACCCGTGTGAAGCCGGGGTGGGCTGCTAGTTATAAATAAATAACTTTTTACTCGAGAAGTTTCTTTCATAGACACAGATCTTTCTTCAATTTTTAAAAGTTAGGGTAGATATATTATTATTTCTATTTTTATGATATATATTATTTCATATAGAAGTGGCAACAAAACTTTTTTTATAGTTTTCTAATATTTTTTTGATATTTAAAAAGTATACAATGAAATTCTTTATTCAATATTGTAGTGCAATTTCTTTTAAAAATATATAATTACATAGTTTGTTAGCAAAAAAATAAATATACCAAAAGTGCCGTTTCCGAAAACAATGAAATTATTCAATATTATAATTCTAACTAAATTTCATAATTTTAAATATACGACAATCGTCTCCTGAACTATTCTTAAACATAGATAGGCCATTGGATCGTGCGTTATCTACTGGCATTCACTAGTGACTCAACTGGCGCTGTTTGACCTACGTTTGACGCAGACACCGATGAAGGAAAATAAATATCATTCACATTGCTGCAACTAAATTAACTTGACAATTTATAATCACCTCCTAAACTATGATACAAAGTAAAGTTAAGTTCGCGTTTTTAATTCGGAAATGGACTCGCATTCTTTTATGCTATTTTATACTCAACTGGCGGCCCGTCACCAGAAGAAGATACATTAAATTTAGTATTTATTACTTTGAAAACCAAGAATTTCAGTACATCTGTTCATCTCTTATTTTACCCTCTTAGGAGTGAAATTAAAAAAATATATCTTTCTTAGTGTATGCTTACACAATAAAATTATAAGTTTATAGCATCAGAGGTTTAAGCTCTACGTATATGAATCAGTCAATCAATAAGGACAGGTAACATATACGTAAGTAGGTATAGATTTGATTTCGCACGCAGCTTCACTAATGTAGACTTTGTCATGGTCCAACATCCGACGATCGCTTAAAACATATTTTTCTGTTTGGCCAGTATGAGTATATTTGAAAAGCGATAAATTAAAAGCATTAATTAATTTTTAAAATCTACTGACATCAAATAATTATAGCGACAAATAAACAAATAACTCTTAATACTATATAGCGTAGATGAAAATACAGATAAGTGTATTTTCGTTTTTCATCCTAATTAACAGAAAATTCATCAGAATTCCGATTGTAAATATTAATAAATAGACAATTATTTTCTTAAATTTATTCTAGTCATTCATCGTCGTCATTTTACGAGACAAATGTTAGTTGAACATGAAGTGGCAGCTTCGGAATGTGGATTCTACCGATAAGAGCAAAGGAAAATATGTAGTAACTTTTTGTAGATTTTATTTCGATGTATTTTAGTATTTAACTTGATCCACTCTGGTCTTGCAGTTACAGTGTTAGAGTGACTGAATAATAAATATTCACATTTTTGCGCACAAAACGAAAAAAACGTTTTGTACTTGGAATTTCGACTGTTTATTTAGACTTTAATGTTGATGGAACATTTTGTTTTCAAAGTCATAGATTATGACAGACGCGTTGGCGCAATGGTCACTGCAACTGACTAAAGCGCTAACGGTCGCGGGTTCGATCCCCGCTCACGGCAAACGTGTGTATTGGCCATACAGATGTTTGTCGTGGTCTGGGTGTTTGTGTTAGTGTTGTGAGTGTTTCCGGACCCCCGACACAAGGTCATGAGCTCTTAATGGGGGCCGTTGAGTGTGATGCGTTATTTATTTATGAACCACATAATTATATAAAACTAAGCTTTAATAATCTAAGTTCTAGCTTTTTAGGTGTCACAAATATTTTGAATTACATCACTTTAACACTAAAAGAGAGACACTGCCGGGTAAACACTTAATTTTGCTTCTTTTCTATGTGGTCCCTAATTCTCGTTATTATTCTTGATTCAATGAGAATAATAATGTTTTTGTTCCAATTAACTGTTTTGTTCAATTTGATGTAAAGCGACTGGGCGCCTCGTTGCATAAACAGGCGCATCTTATCTGACCCCATTCTATTTTAACTTGATCGTAATGTCTGGAAGCCAGCAGTTTGCACGTCCAGTACGATGTTGAGGAAGTTAATACAATCGTGTCTACATGACTTATTTTTAGTAACAACGTCTCAACTATTGTTGGTGCGAACAAAAGATATGTAAAAGGATAGATATATATTGGGATAAAATAGGTTAACATTGTGATTATGAATTCTAAGTTTTTAATATATAAATGATTGACAATTGGATGCTTATATGCAATAATGTGTCAACCCACAAAAAGTGAAATTCGGAGATATTGATGTATTTTGTTACTGCATCACCTACTGCATACCTAATTGTTCCGAAATTCCAGGCCGTTCCTTATTTTGTAATTTATGCAATAATCTTATATTTTTAAAAACTTTTTATTAGATAATCTATTAAATGTATCAACCTGCTTTTAATTCATTACAGCTTTAATCAAAAAAGAAAAGAAAATATGGATAAATACTTATTCAAACAAACTTATTATGAATAGGTTTGACATCTTTAGACACCATTTTCTCAAAATGAAGTTCGTGTGGCTTGACACAGTATTGCATATCAGCGTCAAATTAGCCTTTATTGAATCTTTTTGACGTTTTTAGCATTTAGTATTCTTAATATATTTAAAAACTTGACAAAATAATAGAATATTAGATATCACTTAAAGTTTAAGCTATCTTACTTAACAAAGTACTTTTAATAATAAAAAAGTCACAAATGTCGAATGAGATATGACGTCATCAGAAATCAAACATGGTGGATGGTAACTGTCATTGTAAAACACGGCCGTCGTTAATCTTCGTTTTTGCGTGTTTATAGAATGTGTTTAAAGGTACAAAAATGCTGTAAAAATATGTATAATAGCCAATACAAATCTTTTCTATCTCACAGCAACAATAACGTGATTTATAAAGACAACGCTTACTTTCGAGGGTCGTGGGAGTGCGACAGAATTAAAGTTAAAACAATAAGATCATTGTTCAGGCGTTAAATCATCAATAGACAAGCTATTCGTTGAAAAAAGTCGCTTTAAACTAATTATGCGATACAAAAATGTACACAAACTCATAGGCTCATACCTAAACACAAGTGATATTATTTATGCCAAAATTTATTTGTGTAATAGACAAATACACTGCATGCGCCGTAAAAATGTATTAAAATTACATATAAACTTATTATTTTTTATTGTAGTTTATTTTTAGCGATTAGTTTTCTGAAGTATAACATTTATTTAATTTCTGCTTAGTCACAACTGAGCAAGCTGTGGTAACACACATTTCACGCAAATTGTAACGCTCAGCGTTTTTAAACACAAATGTAAAATGTCTATAACGGAACATTTGCTGGAGTGCATAAAATAAAATAAGTCCAACCACCAAATTCCGAAATACCACTCAATTTTAAACTGGCTTTAAGTTATAATTTTTCACTATTTTGTAGAATGCTTTGCATTGTAGTACGATGATATCGCACGCTTAGTATGTCCCAATTCAAAATTTATATGAAACGAGATAGCTAAGTTAATAAATTAAATTTAGTTTCACGTAATTCTTTGGTTCATCTATATATATAAAATCGAAAGGTCACTCACTCATCACGTAATCTCAAAAATAACAAGTGCTAGGAGTTTCAATTTTTGCATGGGGGTTCTTTCTAGGACGAAGGTGCCCACTAAGACGGGATTTAGCAAAATTTTAATCCAAAAGGGTAAAACGAGGGTTGGAAGTTTTTATGATATACCTACCTATGTTAAGCGCGAATGAAGTCGCGTAGACGTCTCTCCTATCAACATTTTGTAACATTGAAATGTAAATTAACCGAATTTCCAAGTTTAATTAGTAAAACGTCTTTTGCGTTTTGCTCCTAAAAATATTAATTTTTGTCGGTCATTTTAATACTAAGCTTGCGATATGATTTTTCATTTGAAATCAAACAAAAGGCAAGATGGGACGCTCTCTATATAGTAACAGGGCACGCAATGTATGTGTGTATGTGTACTTGACCTTAACACGTTCAATTAAAAGGTTAAGTTAGAGATTCAGCAAAGGACATCAAGTCAGAATTCAGCTGCCCTAATCCAAAATGGTGGACAGCTTAGCCTCGATAGCGTAACGGTATATGATTCGCATAGCGATGTGAAAGTCACAGGTTCCATTCTGCTCTGACCCATTGTCATAACAAGCGTAACGCTCACTTGCTCTGGAAAATTAGAATATTCGCTTGAAAACTGACTTAAAAAAACTACATTTACATCTAGTACTTGCCTTAAAAACGTTTTTGATCGCCAAAACTATCGCTCTAAATATTATTAGATTCAGATAAAAAATTCTTTACTCATATCATGGTAATAATATAAACAAATAAACTCGTTTATATAATTCTTTAATTCATTAAAAATCATTGTATCTATTAAAAATAAAAAAATCTTACCTGATAAATAATTTATTATATATTTTTAATACTAATATGTTAATCAGTATTTCGAAACAGATTAAAATTAGAAAATAATATATATGTTATATCATTTACGATTTCGTTTTGGAAATTTATTTATTTTAGCGAATACAAATTAGTTCCTCATATCTACAAATCATCTTTGAATAACATAAACCTATCAAAAAAATTATAAATATCGATTTATATTATGCATTTTTATAATCTCAACGATTCAAAAATATTAATTTAATTAACTATTACGTTTACATACATTTATATCATAAAGTGTAAAAAAAATTGGACTAATGTTATTTTTGTTACTTCCTCCAATTTAAAGTCAATACCATCCCATAGAAACACTATAAGTTCTCCTGTAAAATTGCTAACCTTTCAGTTTGTATAAAGTTGAATTGGATTCTTGTCTTTTGAGTAAGAAATTTTGTCCACTCCGCGCTTAATGAACATAATAGTTTCCGTTTAAATAAATGTTTTTAAAATTCTAATCTGTACAAATTATACTTTATATTTAAACACACATATGAGTAAAATTTATTTGTGCACAAAGATTTTTAGAAACAGCTCATAGTTTTTTTAGACAGAATAGGTAGTATGACAATTAAATACAAGTTTTAATTTACTACTATGACATAAGTTTAATAACTACGTAAAACACACTCTTTTAAAATAGCCTTCGTACACTAAATAACGACTTTTTAAATAGGTCACAGATTCTTAATCTATTCAGAAATAGATCCCGGAACTGTTTAATGATCGTCCGATCGTTTCGCAATTCCATTGAATCAAAGTTTACGTCCTTCTCGATGTGTTTATTATCATTAGCTCTAAGAATAGATAAGAATAATTTATAAGGAATCGCTGGATCAAACATTATTCAAGTCATTGGTGACGTAAGCTTGTATTACTTAAGCCTTAACAATGAATAGCGAGCGGTAAAAATGACACGGTCACTGTTTCTCAACCCGTTTGAAAATTATCATAAAGTTAAGATAATTTTTTTGACAATTGAATTACACAGTGAAAATTATCTCATTATGATACGGTTATCAATTTTTTTTTTCATTAATGTTACAATTTTCTTTATTATTTAAATATATAAAAGTTTCTCGTTGAAAAAATAAAATAAACAGAACAATTACTTCGCACTAAGTATTCAAAGTTTAAAACAAAAGAATTTTGCAAAAATAAGAATAAATTTCATAGCTATAAAGAAATAACCTTAGTTAATCTATATCTACTAATATTATAAAGCTGAAGAGTTTGTTTGTTTGTTTGAACGCGCTAATCTCAGGAACTATTGGTTCGAATTGAAAAATTATTTTTGTGTTAAATAATTTACTTATTGAGGAAGGCTATAGGCTATATTATATCACGCTATGACTAATAGAAACGAAGCAGTAACCATAAATGCGAGTGAAACCGCAAGGGACAGCTAGTGTATTATGTATTGCAATTAGACAACAATACTATCATTCTATAAAGCAGTTCAGTTATTTGTAATATTATAATAATTTTTGCGAAACAGAATTTCAACCAAAGCATTAGTTTTTATTTACAAAACGATTATATAAATATTAACTATCTTGATGTTGCGTTGTTCTATTGTAAAATGTTGTAAATTTCTAACTACATATTTATCTATACTAATATTAAAAAGCTGAAGAGTTTGTTTGTTTGAACACGCTTATCTCAGGAACTTCTAGTTCGAATTGAAAAATTATTATGTGTTAGATAGTTTACTTATTGAAGAAAGCTATAGGCTATATTACATCACGCTAGACTCATAGGAGCAAAGCAGTAACCATAAACGCAAGTGGAACCGCAAGGAACGGCTAGTTTAATAGAACATTCTATTCGTGAATCGAGTGTAGTAAAATAAAAAGATGTTTGAATGTCAACAGATTATATCTATGTAACAAATTCTTGTGTTTATTATAACCATTATAGTGTGGAGACGGGCACAGCCAAAAGTTATTATGCGTATTAAATGGATTCTGATAAACAATAATGTGTCAACCCACTAAAAGTCAAATTCGGAGATATTGATGTATTTTAATACTGAATCTCCCATTTAACATTATTCCAAAAAAAAATCAAGTTATATAAACTGAATAAGTACAGAAAAAAGTTTCTTAATTATTTCGATTTCCAAGTGCGTTCCATAATTTGCAATTTATACAATAATCTCAAATATTTGAATAACTTTTTACTACATAATATATTAAATATATCAATCTGCTTTTAATTCATTATACCTTTTATCAAAAAAAGGAAAGAAAAGCTGGATATATACTTCCTTAAACATATTTGTTAAGAATAGGTTTAAACATCTTTAGACGCCATTTCCTCAAAAAGAAGTCTGTGAAGCTTGAAACAGTATTGCTTATCAGCGTCCTAATAAAAGTGAAAGTGTTCTTTAATATTTCTACACAATTATATATCCATACATATGTTATGTGATATCTGATGTTCTGGTCACTAGTACTTGTAATTATAATAATTTTAGTGAGAGTGAAGACGAGCGATCTATCCTAGAAAAAGGGAGGATTGAATCAATTTCGTTTCGATTTTAAAAATTTCGATTGAAAAAAGTTTCGACTCCGCAAAGTCAATGTTACCTTCTTGGGGCAAGGTATTCGTTTTTATAATAAAATTCCGCAGAAAGTGTTACAGTTTACAAAAAAGAAATTTAAAGTACATATTAAAAAATCCTTAGTAGCTAAAGCATATTATTCTGTTCAAGATTATATAGATGATAAACATGCTTGGATTTAGTATAAGCTGGATTCACACAGGGTATTTAATATATTTGTAACTCATAAATGCATGTACCCATCGTAAAACTTTTAAAAAGAGTAACTATCGAGTTTCTTGCCGGTTCTTCTCGGTAGAATCTACATTCCGAACCGGTGGTAAATTAATTAATTAATTAGTGTTTATTTTACTTTAGTTTTTGTATTGACGATTCAAAAGTGCTTGTAAAAGCCTACTTGAATAAAGCATATTTTGATTTTGATTTTGAATCAAGAAGGTACCATAGACAAATTACAGTATTGTTAACTTTATTATATATTCCTAATAACATATAATAAACATAATTAAATATATGTACTAGCTAAACCAGAAGTGGGATATTAAAAGGCTGTTCTAGTGCAGTACAGTATTAATATAATAAGGTACCTAATGTAACGGACATAAAAAACTTTTTTTTCTAATATGTTTATCGTACAAACACAGCCGTTAACGGCTTAATTATATATGTTTTAATAAATGTTTCTAAATCTATTGTAAGTTTTAGCAATATAGAAAGAATGAATAAATTCGAAAACTATGAATAATATAACCATTTATATAAATTGAGGTTTGTGGTCGCAATAATGTTTGAGGATTAAGGTCTTTTGCAAAATATTTTTATTTATTTATTTTAAAATAAATTTTAAAATGCGTATTACAAGTAATATAACGTAAATCGTCCAAAAAAAACTTAGATATCTATTAAAGATAAATGTGTATTCAAATCTAATTAAAGCTTATACTCTTGTTTGTCAAGTTTTTTTTATCAAGAAACAAATACATTTGCACTAATTTTTTCTGCCTAATGAAAAAAATCTAGGTTTAAAATTTTCAAAGAAATTCACAGCCTCTTAATAACATCTATGTGAGAAGTATCAGGTTTAATTAATTGCCATTTTACGACGAACGCTCAACCCACTTTCAAGGTTGTTTATCCATTGAGAATATTATCGTAAGGTTAACCCGGATACATAGATTTGTAACAGAAGTATGTATTTAGAAGTATACAAAATTTTAGCTTAAATAAATTCTTATTTTCAACAGAATTTCTGCAAAAAAAAAAACAAACAAAGAAACGTCAATGTCAAAGAGACTACTTACATAATTATCATTCTAGTGATGTACAAAAAAAATGTAAATACAATATTCACTTGTAAATTTTGTCATTGAAAAATTTATGTTTTGAAACTTTTGAAATTGACTTGAGATGGAACTTTGAGGATTTGGCTGCTTTATATAATAGGTTAAAAAGGTTACAGGTTATTGACTTTCATATAGATGAAAAAAAAAACGAATTTGAAATCCTTGGATAAATGCAAATATAATACAACTTTACATACATGCATGGATATAGCCTTGTAAACGCTCAACAGAGATGATTAAAAAAACAGAACGAAAATAATTACCTACAATTTACAGAATATCCTTAAAAGGTACTTGAGTTACAAGTGGCATCGTCTCATTGTAATGTCAAATGACGTAATTCGAGGGTCAATGAAATTGTACGAGTAATACGGGTTACCGCCGACCCTGAGGGATACAGGAAGCTTATCAATGAAGGTCAAGATTATTCGACTATTCGTGGTTAATTCGACCTATGACCGTGTAATAAGAATAATTGAAATGTTAATCACCACGTTATTCTGGTTCAATTATGCAGTATTCGAAAGTCACGTTGAATAAAATATTCAAACCATTTATTGCTAAAAATTTTATTGATAATAACTAGCACGATTTGTGTTATTTAAATAATATATTTTTTACCATTTTCCCGATACTTAATATATTATGAATAATATGTTCCTTATTGTCATGTGTTGCTCATGGATTTTGGCACTCAGAATGCCGATCACGTTGGACGTCGTTGCCTAGCAATCAGTTTTCGACTAAACATGACAGTAGGATTGACGAGCTTGTCAAAGTTAAAAATGAGTACTGATTTTTAACGTCACAAAGTGTGAACGTAATATTGTACAGTTAAAATACATCACTGTTACTTATTCCCTATTAGTAAACGAAAGCAGAATTATTTTAGGAAACCTGATATGGCCGCCAGATGATTTTGTCAATCAATAATAGTCATACGATTTCTGAAATTGGATATTACGATAATCTTTAATATAAAAATTTAATGATTAGCGCTAACAGCTAACGACTGCAGAATCAATTCCCGCTCATTAAAATCCTTTTTTTTATAGCTTTACACTATTCAACAATTGTAAAATTTGAACCAACGGAACTGCAGTATATTTGATAAATATAGAAAGCAATGGACAGGAAGGTGGTATTTATAACTCTACGAACTATGTTGTCTCTTGCGCTTGATGACTATTCCGGCCCGCTCATCTTTTATATCCAAATGGAATTTCTATTTTATGACAAAACTGGTGAATGATGTGACTTGTAAATTCATTGTACTAATTGAAAAAAAGAGTTATTGCAAAAATCTTTTTTTTTGAAACTATATTTTATTCCAGTCTTTGTTTTTAACTCAGAATATTTTTATGTTAATTTACTTCCGAGTTACTTGTTAAAATAATGAAATACATGAGTCAAGCAACGCGGACATGTCGTTATTCACCGAGATTGGACAAAGACATTGCAGGAAAGACTGGCCGTTTATAAACATTTATAAAAAAAACATCGTTACGCGCTATTTATGTGCATGGCGCATTACGGCGCGGATTCCGGGCCTTTTACATAATTTAAAAATAAAGACAAAGATTAACGTAATTAATTATATTAGAAAGGCGTGTTTTATTAAAATGTGATATGTAAAAATGTAATATGAAAGTAGAATATCATCAAATATAGCAAAAAAAAAATTATTAAAAATGTTATTGATAAATAATCTTCTCTAAAATTATATAATCCAGCATTCGTTTGCTTTTAACAATAAATATCTTTTTTTAAATTATTGCTACAAATATTTAAGTAAATAATTTAAAGTATTTGTGTTTAACTTTTGTATGAAAATTACTTATATATATATATATACTTTCCTTGAATAAAAGATGTTGGGATAGCCAATAAACCAGTCAAAAACAAGTTATTTATAAAATAACATTCGACTGTTGCCTGTCCATAACCTCGTAAATGATAAAAATAAACTGTATCGAGGAGGGAATCATAAATATTTGCACCCCAACACAAATAGTACGAGGTAAAACACCTGACTGTTGACTCACTCGCATTTCTTCGGGAGCGATCGGGTCCCTTCGCTATATAAAGGTTTGATTGACGCTCCCTTGCTGTTTTATTACTCATTTTGTGTCGATTTTAGATTATCTGTGCCTTTTTATAATAAGAAACTGTTATAAGACGAAACTTTATTTTGCAAAATAATAAATTTAATTAGGCTATTTTACATGATGAAGATTTTTTTCGTTAAACATATAGGTTATAAAAAGATATTTGCCTTTTTAAGCCGTGATTTTCGATAGATACCGCTAAGATTTCTTTTTCTTGTTTATATAAAAATTCGTATCACGTTTGAGGCAACACTTGTGGACTCTAGTATGAGATAACGTTTTCGTAATTTGTAGACAAAAGACGTTAAACAACACAGATGAAAAGTTAAGAAACATGGATTGCCGATATTTTACTAATAAATATATATGTAATAGTTAATAGACAACTATTATATGGTTACATCAACAAGAAATCTTTGATTATTTAATGCAATAAAAGATTTTAAAATTATTTTAAACATAAACTGCCTTACTACAAAAGCTTTAAACACGCGTTAAACGCGTGTTTAAAAACAACCCATACTGCAAATCAGCGTCTAAGCACAGTTTTGAGTTAAACATGCTTTAGATGTAGATAAACATACGTTTAAGTGAGTTTAATAGATGTCTAAAATCTATTTCAGCTGTCAAATGTAACGTATAATATTTTATCAATAAGTTTGTTTATGCGTTTATTCGCTGTTAAGCAATTTAGATAATATTTTAACGTTTAATTTTTAAACACTGTTTAGTTAGACACGCGTTGAACGTGATTTTAATGCGTGTCAAAACACGCACACTACATATAGTATGACAGAAAATATCTTAAATGCAATAGCGCTTTAGCTATTAGTAGTAGTAGCCGTAATCATGAAACAGGTCATGAATAAGTAGGCCTATGCAAAGGTTTTCGTAGGTAAAAATTCCGTATATCCAAATCCTAAGCAAAGAATTCTTAGAAGATTTTCCCATATAAAAAAACAATTGCGAGCAACGAAGAATAAGTTTAACACTGGACCGTTTCTGCAAAATATGTACCGAAATATTCAAGAATTAACATTATTATAAACAATCTCTTGACAAAAGTAAAAAAACTTCTTTTTATTGCACAGAGTGACAATATCGTGTACTCTAGTGCCGGCTCCTCCACGTCCAAGAACAGATAAAATCTCGCATAAAGACTGAACATAAACATACCACATGCACACGACAGTCTATATCATAAACAATTAATGCATGCTCGGTGATAATTTATACTCAGATAATAGTGACTACACTATTTACACATATTGTAAATAGTCAATGTAATAAGCACAAGCCTTAGTTTTGATAACCCTAGATGCTTGGCTTCGCTAAGGGGTCAGTAAGATTTTTTTTTTTAATTAACAGTATTATTTATTATTGATTTTTAACTAAATTTACTTTTTAAAATTTTTAATGGTTCTGTAAACGCTCAATCGGTCGAGCAACAGATGTTATTCTTTACTTTAATATTGTAGTCTTATTAGTGTAGTATTATCATGTCAGTGACAAATGGATGCTGATAAGCAATAATGTGTCAACCCGCAAAAAGTCAAATTTGGAGATATTGATGTATTTTGATACTACGTCACGTATTCAACATTATCCAAAAAAATCAAGTAATCTAAACTAATTAAGTATGAAAAAAAGTTTCTTAAATCAAGGCGAATTTCAGGTGCGTTCCATATTTTGCAATTTATAAAAAAAATTCAAACATTTAAAAACTTATTACTAGATAACATATTAAATAAATCTATCTGCTTTTGATTGATTATACATTTTATCAAAATAGAAAAGAAAAGATGAATATATACGTCCTCAAACAAATTTATTAAGATTGGGTTTGTCATATTTAGACGTCATTTTCTCAAAACGAAGTCCGTGTGGCTTGACACAGTATTGCTTATCAGCGTCCAAATAAGTTAAGAAAACAGTCGTTAAGTAAAGTGATAAAATATACACAAAAACATCACATTAGTTAAAGGTATTCTTAAGCTTGAACTCGGCCCAATGTTCCATAGAATTACTAAAATGACAAACCTAATATCAATAGTCCAGATCTGAGTAGGTAATTCTTATTCATGAAGCCTTGGATTCTGTTACAACAGATTAAGTGCAAAGTGAAGCCTCACACTAAGAGCACGTTTTCTTTATCCAATGCAAAAGTTAAAAGTAGGATAATGTTTGTAATGTTTTAAGCCAGATCGAAATCTTGTTTTATAAACATAGGAATTTTCTATTCGGTTGTCTTCTAACTAGTATCATATACTAAATATCCCACTAAGATTAGTTACGTAATATGATTGTTGCAGAAAAATTATTATATTATTTAAATATGTACATATGTTATAAGCGCATGGATTGTGGCGTTGACGACGTTGCCTAGCAACCAGTTTCCAACAGAGTATAACAGATAAAGGTATCTTTCTGCCACTGAGTCAAATGACGAGTTTGTCAAAGTACGAAATGTTTACAAATTAAATAATTCAATCAATTAAAACAAACATTGTGATAATTCTTTAAATTTTTAATTTTAATGTTTAAAAAATAAATAAAGTATTACAAAAATTTATGCAAATTTACTCAAAACTGTAGACAGACGGATGAGACGAAATTGTAAGAGTTCCTAAGAGGCTAAGACTAAAGTGTCTAGGGTATTATAGGCTACAATATACTATTGGCTCACAATAAATTGTTACAAGCTAATTATAATATAATGCTAGGTTTTGCTAACGGTTTAATTTGAGTAAATGTAAATTTTGTTCTAAAATATTACGCGTGTTAGTGATCCATGATGATAGGTCAGTTGAGAAATTTGAAATTATGAGAGCTAAAGAAATGTATCGAAAGGAACCACCAATTTTGAAGTTAGGAAAAACTGCATTCAAAATTTTCCAAAAAAAAAAAACTACGCTCTATTCCGAATATAATCGACCTCAGAAGTTTTTTTTTCTTGAGATCGACTTTGTACGTGCGAAATAAACTTCAGAACCGCTAAACTAATTGTTAAAATGGTAAAATTTAAAAAGTACATAATTCTAGATGGTCACAGGCTATTGTGCATTTTAAACAAAATTATATTAACGCAAGCGAAGCTGCGAGAAAATCAAGTATAATATCAGTTAGTTAGTATGTTGCAGTCAGTGCAGGTATCAAGATTAACGCAACATGACCTAATTTTTAGGATTCCTATGATGTATTGACTACACTACCGCCGGCCAAATATTATTAATATTTTATTGCGTTAGATTTCACTTGTAACGATAGCGTACTATAAATAATTTGCATGGTTTAATAACTATCATTATTATGACTGTCATTATTATTACTAACAATTGTATTAATATTATTAATGCGAATGTAACTCCTTATCGTCTCTCTTTTTTGTTTAATTTTCAAGCTTTAACCCCTCAACAATTTTGATATTTTTTTTTATAAAGATAGAGAGGACTTTAAAATAAGACATGTTGCTTTTTGACGCGAAATAAAATGTAAAAAGTGGTAAGATAGGAGACGAGAGTACGCAGACGAAGACCAACTTCTATATAAAATATAATATAAAAATCATTTGTTTACGTTGACAGTTTTGTTAAGATACACGAAAAATAGTATCCCTTTTTAAGTATATAATGTATCTCATTATTGTTCTTATATGGTAGTTTCCTATATCATATGTTCTTTTCTTGGGCTTTTGCGATAATTACACATGAAATAAAACTATTTTATATACCATCAATTGCATACATTTTGTTTTCGATAATCTGTGTTTATATTCATATATTATTCAGAAATATTAAAAAAAAAGGTTTTTTATGTTTAGAGACGGTCGTGAGTGTTATTCTATATAAATAAATTAAGTTAATGAAAATTACAGCACTTTAATATTGCAACTTTTAAAAGAGCAACAATCTACCTCTCCTAAAATATCAAATATAACCTGGCAACTCTAGTCGACCTATATGCTCAGGTGGCCCAATTGGCTCTTTTAGAAGCTGTTTATAACATTGTGTAACAGATAACAGCATCTGTTCCCATTCTTAAGCTTACATTTAGCTTGTTATGGCTTACTAGAGTACATGCACATTTTATATATATAGCTCGTATCTATGCCAGCTTCAACGTTTTAAATATTATAAAAATTGTGTGTTTATAAAACTTTTGTTTTAATTAGATTTTGGTTTATTTAAAGTAATTAAAGTTTTTTTAACAAATTTATATTTAAGCAAAATAAAAAGCTAAATATAAAATATGGAAATAGTTTTATATTAACCACTTTTAATGAAAATTTTAATGAGATATAGGTATATGCACTTTACTTAAAATTCGTTTGTTTTAATTACATACTAATTCCAGTTGTTTTGATTTAAAAATAAAAGTACTGAACTGATTTTACACTCTTTTGAATGAAAAACAAATTTTAAAATCGGTTAAGAAATGACGGAGTTCTAAGGTAACAAACGTTAAAAAAAATTCGCTGCGCATTGAGAACCTCCTCCTTTAACCGTCAGTTAATAAATAAGAGATATTTTTCATGCTCGTTTTTAGGGTTCTGTAAACGAAGTGTGTCAATACGACATTCTAAGATACTAATATAGCCTTCGCTGTCCGTCTACATATGTCTGTTTGTCAGCCGGCTGTCTCATAACCGTAATAGGGTAGAGAGTTGAAATTTTCAGTCTGTTTTTTTTATCGACGCTATAATAAACGTTTGTATAATAATATTTTATACATAATAATAAAAGTATTTGTTACAATCCGCTAAACAATATATAACTGTCTAGTTTGATGCTGTTCATGTATATGAAAAACCTAAGAATGATTTTTAAATTACTATTCAATGATACTCCACGTGTTTTCAGTTTTTTTCTTTTTCACATTATGGCAATCAAAATTGACCATTTTAATTTTTTTCAAATTTTTATGCTTTCCATGACATTTGCTTCGTCACTAAAATCTAAGGACGTATTAATTATCAAAATCGGCCTACCCGTTTGGTCTAAATAGTACCACAAAGGTACATAAAAGTACATACATACATATATACATAGGGTAATAAACAGATTACCCTTCCTTGCGTCAGTCGGATAAAAAGATACGACAAAAGATACATAATCTTGTACAATGGCGCGGAACCCTTCATGTCTAAGTCAGACTCGCGCTTAACCGGTTTTTTGTCTCTGTTTTCTTGTTGTCCTCTCTAGCATACTAAGAAATATGTATATTTACATTGAGTAACACATATCATCTGCTCTCATTTCTATCGTCGGCTCGTTTGATTCAAAAGTGTTACGCTGGTACACTTCGAGAACTGGTTGAAAGTCATTGCAGCAATCAGTATTATCTAGTGACTTGTTTTTGGATGAGGTTCTTTATATTGTACCACTTTTAATGGTATGTTTATATTTTTTGTTTTTGAGACTATTATATGAATGGTATATTATTTTACAATTATGAGGTATGTTATTTTTGTTTGTATTGATGTTTCTTGTGTATGAAATCATTTATGTTTGTTTTTAATTATAAATAATATTATATATGGACTCTGATAAGCAATACTATGTCAAGCCACACGGACTTCATTTTAATAAAATGGCGTCTAAAGATGTCAAACCTATTCTTAATAAATTATATCGAAGAAGTATATATCCATCTTTTCATAAATTTATTTTCATAAAAGATATACTTAATTAAAAACAGAGTGGTATTATACCAAAAAGTTTTATTTAATAATAAGTTTTTCAAATATATAAGATAGATATAAATATATAAGGCAACATTAGAGCCGATTGGCTTAATCCGCAAAGACGGTAAGAGACCAGACGGTATGACCCTTGTAGCCTGGAGGCTGGGTAAGTCACTGGTGTGGGATGCTACTTGTGTTGACACCCTAGCAGCATCTCACATCCAGTCGGCGGCATCGATGGCGGGAGCAGCGGCAGCAAGTGCCGAACATTCCAAGCGGCGCAAATATGAAAGCCTTGACGAGGCTTTTATCTTTGCTCCGTTTGGAGTGGAAACTCTTGGTCCGTGGGGCCCAGACGCTCGTTCTCTTTTTAAAGACCTCTCAAAGAGGCTTTGGGAGTCAACTGGGGACCCAAGAGCTGGCAGCTACCTCGGTCAAAGGATCAGCTTGGCCATTCAACGGGGTAATGCTGCCAGTATTTTGGGAACTTTACCCAGATGCAGTGGCTTAGATGAGGTCTACAATGTTTTGTAAAATATAATCCTTTTTTTATAGTAATTAAGATGTAAATAGTTTAATGTATAATCTTTTCTTTTATTTTTTAATAAATATATAAGATTATTGTGTATTGCAAAATATAGAACCTACTTTCGAAACATTAAATAAAGAACCTTTTTCCGTACTTATTAAGTTGAGATGACTTGAATTTTTTTTTTGATAATGAATAATACTTTACGCAAAATCAGAATACATCAATATCTCCGAATTTGACTTTTTCCATATATCAAAGAAAAATATATCATATAAAATGTAATACTATAGGTAGCGCTTTAAATTTATGTTAGAAATATTAAGATTTCCCCAAAACTAAATCCATAATACTACATAATCAAAATAATAATAATGATTGCTATTAAACATATGTAAAATAACTTTCAAAGTACAATATTTAGAAAATTCGTTTCGTCAAAATGAAAACAACGCGGGAGACAAGATCATCTAACTATAAATAAACTTCGTAGATGTTGAACATACATAGCATAGTAAGCTTCCTTTTGTATTTAATTCACAGTTCTTGCTTTACTCGTAACTCGACTTATAATAATGACTTTTAAAAAAATAAACCGACTTCAAAACAAAAATACGCAATTTCGTTTAGTCAAACCAATCAATCACTTTTGATTACAATTCAAACTACTTAAACGATTTTGATAAAAAATCTATTTAACCAATCTGTAAGCATACTGTTTTTAATAAAGAATTTTCAAAATTGTTAAGAAGTAACGGAGTTCTGAGGTTGTTAAGGTTAATATTAAACACACCGCGAATTGAAAATCTTCTCCTTGTTTGAAGTTGGTTGAAAAATGTAGCTAAAATATTAATACAGATATTAGGTATTAGATATAACAATTTTTGCAGGCGCATCTTAAAATTTTGCAAAACCAGTAAATAATTCTTATTTATATATTATTCTGTTCCTGACATTTAATGCTTTATAAAATTTAATTGTTTCGTTCTACAATTTCCTCATAAAATTGCCAATTTTGCTGTGAGATGCAATGCAGTGTGACATTAATTAGTTTGTTTCGTAATTAATTTTATTTTTAATATAAATTCAATTTATAATATCCATGTGCTTCACTAATTTATTTCTACGTCTTTATTTTTAGTGTTCAATATTATAAAAACAAATTAGCATTCTGCATTTATATAATTAGTATAAAATAAATAATATAGTGTTGCGGTTAACTTGAAAAATCTTTTTTCGCGTACAATATATAATTTAAATAAATAGTTAACAATTTGTATCGCATCGCGTTTTCTTATAAGGATTATCAAACGGCAATGACCCAACGTTCACATGTATAAACATTATCAAAATCAGCTTAATCGTCGATTGTGCAACACGTAATCGTGTCATTGCTAATCGAAAGCGCATGTCTCGTAATTCGTAAACAATACAAAAAAGTCAATGAAACGAATGGAATTATAACGTTGCGACATTCGTATCAAATAACTCTGCTGCTCACTCTTGTGTATAATTCCGATTAATTGCTTCAGAATGTAGAGTGCGTTGTAAGCAGTTTGTAGAGTGTTGATGTTTTTTTTATCACTATTGTGCTTATGTTATTAATAAACTAGCCTTGTTTGCTTTGTCGTGCTCATGTCCACGACATATGTTATATGATATGGTTTATTTAAGAGAGTTTTTAAGCATATTGTGAAGTTTTGAGTTTTTAATTCAAATTCAATCCCTTAAGAAGTAATTGTATTTAAATACCTATTTCCATTGTCATGACTTAAGATATATGCACACTTCATTTAAAGTTTCTAAGTTTAAATGGACGCTGATATGCAATACTATGTCAAGCCACACAGACTTCATTTTGAGAAAATGGCGCCTAAAGATGTCAAACCCATTCTTAATAAATATGTTTAAAGAAGTACATATCCATCTTTTCTTTTAATTTTTGATAAAAGGTATAATGAATTAAATTCACACTAATATATTTTATATATTATCGAATAAAAAGTTTTTCAAATATTTGAGGTTATTGTATAAATTGCAAAATATGGAACGCACTTGAAATTCGAACCAATTAATTAAGAAACTTTTTTCCGTACTTATTTAGTTTATATGACTTCAATTTTTTTTAATAATGTTAAATAGTTAATGCAGTATCAAAATACATCAATATCTCCAAATTCGACTTTTTGTGGGTTGACACGTTATTGGTTATCAGCATCCAAATGTAAAGCCGTTTCAGAGATACACAGATAGACAAATGACAGACCATGTTTCAAATAATTTATATATTAATACGTGAATCTAAAACTTTATACTCCTCCGTCCGATGATTATCTGTGGTCAATCTTGAAATAAGTTCAAAAATTTTATGAACTACGGTCAAATTCCGACCGCTAGGCGAGCACTACTTTGTATAATATTAATATGAATTCTAAATTAAAACGAAATTAACGTTACATTCGAGACGTAAATTCAATCGCTTGCATAGAATTGGATTGCTATGCAAATAGGAATTGAATTTTCGTATTCGTTAAAAAGACATGCTCACACTGCGTCAGACGGTCGTAATTTATTATTTAGAATTGCGGTTCACTTTGGTTTACTATTTATAATTGATGACTATTTATAATTGATATTCATTATAAATTTGCTATTTATAAAAAAAATATATAAAAAATGTATTATTGTAAAAAGAGTACATATATTTTAAAAATAGATTATGAAAATGACATTTTAAAATAGTGTCAGGTATTTTTCTGATTTCCAACGAGACATCAAAAGACGAAGAGATTGTCAATTTAGTATATGTATGTTTTTTTAACCTCCGAACTCCATCATGTTTTATCCGATTTTAATTTTTTTTTTTGGTTATAGAGGTAGTCTCTCACTTTGGCTTTTAAATCAAAATAAATAGAATTAGTATGTCATCCAAGCAAACGAAACTGCGCATTTTGCTTTTGATGTCGGTTTATTTTGATTTAAGTATTGGTTATTGCGAAGCTTTTAAGTACTAATAGAAAGATAAAATTGTATTAAGTATCCAGTATTTCATTAAATACTTCCAAATTTTTAATTATTATTCTTAACTTCTTACAATTCTTAAAGTATAATATTAAAGTATCAATTTACTTTTATCTAATAGGTATATTATATGGATGCTGATAAGCAATAATGTGTCAACCCACAAAAAGTCAAATTCGGAGATATTGATGTATTTTGTTACTGCATCACCTATTTAACATTATTTAAAAATATTGAAGTTACATATATAAACTAAATAAGTACGGAAAAAAAGTTTCTTAATTAATTGGTTCGAATTTTAAGTGCGTTCCATATTAACTTTTTACTAGATAATATATTAAATATATTAGTCTGAATTTAATTTATTATATTTTTTATCAAAAAATTAAAGAAAAAATGGATATACATATACTTCTTCTAACAAATTTGTTAAAAATGGGTTTGACATCTTTAGACGCCATTTTCTCAAAATGAAGTCCGTGTGGCTTTACACAGCATTGCTTATCAGCGTCCATATGTAAAGACTTTATCCCTATTTTAAGAACTCTAAACCTACAAAAAAATTACAAACAAAATTGTTCTTAACAAATTCTCAATTTACTTACACAAGACATAATTTAGAAATAAGACACCGATTGTTTGATAACAATAACTTGTCACGGAGTAACTGAGCAGTGAGTCGTGAAGCTGGTCACTGGTCGGGTTACAGCTGCGTAAGATGAAAGGGCCTACGAATTATGCAACTCATCTCGTGTTCGCTGCTTTCCGCCTTTAACTTAACGCGTATTAGCTAATAGCTTCTCCTAAAAAATCAGTATAATAAGAATTATAATTGAGCGTCGAATCCGTACCACTGACCCTTGACTCACGCTGTGCTGGTTTTTATAGTTTACAAGTTTGTACAGAACATTCAATGCGCGAATTTAAGATACTCGCACTTGTAGTAAGTAGTAGTAGCCTGTAAATGCCCCACTGCTAAGCAAAAGCCTCCTCACATATTAAGTAGAAGGTTTAAAGCTTAACCACACTGCTCCACTGCAAGTTGGCTGATATACATATGTCAGAAAATTTTCCGGCACACGCAGGTTTCCTCACGATATGTTTCTTCACGGCCGGGCTCGAGATGAATTTAAAACAAATTTAACGCTTGAGCTGAGGTTTGAACCCGTGATCGTCGATTGAAATCGTCGTGTTCTAATCACTAGGCCATCTCGCTCCTTACTTGACCGCTTTATTTTTATTATTTGTTTGAATATTCGCCATGACAACTCGTTTTTTGTGTAAATTGCAGTCGGATACTTATTACGGTTCAAAAGATACAGCCCTTTAAAAATCAAAAAGGTAGCCAGACAAACAATGTAGACTAAAAATTGTTATTAGTAATGCTTCTATTTAATATAATAGAATCACGTGACCCGTTGAATGCCACTACAGCCTACAGAATCTTATATGAAAATAAAATTTCTTTACACAAAAAATTTACCAGAGCTTTTTAACAGTTTTCTAACAAAAAAATATTTAATAGGTCAATAACTATAAAATATAAATAAAACTTTTTTTTTATATTGAAATAAATCTAATATTGTAATTATTTCGTTGTTTATTCTGATAAGACATGAACGGTTTTTGTAAATAAATAACTGGTCAAGTGCGAGTAGGACTCGCGCACCGAGGGTTCCGTACAAACTTATAGAAATCTATATAAGACTAACCCATCTACGCCATTTGTGGTCTTCATCATCAGTTCCAACATAAGTTACTATCAAAAATATCTAAATCGGTATACGCTTGCCTATAATATTTGAGGAGTTCCCTCAATTTCTCCAGGATCCCATCATCTGATCCTGACCTGAAGACAATGGGACCACCTTGGAAGTATACCTTTTCAAACAAAAAAAAAAATTGAAAATCGGTACCCAAATGGCGGCGTAATCGGCGAACAAACATAAAAAAAATTAAATACAAGGTCGAATTGAAAACACTCCTTTTTAGAAGTCGCTTAAATATAATCAAATATTATGTAAATATGGATCACGTCCCAAAAACTATTTTGAAACTACTTAGGAGCACTTTAATTTAAAACACGATCATGGATGCAATCTATGGAAACACAAAATTTTATTTTAAGTACTAATACACCTTATACTTTCAAAAAAAAAGTCATAGCGCGATTCAGGATACACCTAGCGCCATCTCTTGACAATTTCAATGAACTAACTTGTTGACTTTGACATTAACAACATAATTATATTATATTTTATTCTCGTTTTATTTTTATTTATATTCTACTACACTCCACTACCCCTGCGCTACGTTCGTAAAATATTTAGATTTACATTATCAATCAAAATATCGAAATATATATTAGTGTTGCCAAGACGAAAATAATTATTAGTCCTTAATTTGAACAAAACTAATTGTTTATTTATAAATAACTAATTATATTACTAATAACCAGAAGACTTATATGTGTAGATAAATAAGTAAATTAAATAACTCGATCTGTTTGAATTTAATTTTAAAATTTTCGTACTAAGTCAATACGAGTACTTAAATCAAATCGCGTGAAGCTCTTGAATGTTAATTACGTAATGACGTTATAAATCGACGATAAAACTTTTAAATGAAAAGTTTATTTTGTAATTAATTAATTAATTAATTTAGCGCGTTTAAATAATAATTAAAATAAATTTTTTTATTAATCGAGCAGAATTATATCACAGTTAATATCATAATGTTGTAATAGATGGCATTAGCTGTACGCTGCATCGCGCTATCATTTTGTTAGCTGCGATATATAGATTGCATTGCGTTGTTTATAAAGGTTTGCTGCTTTTTAATGTTTTCGTATTGATACAAATTTCTTCTCAGTGTTTGTAAAATTGTTTTTTTGACCATGGTCAACTTCTATGTTAATTTGTTACAAGTACATATAATTTTAATTCTAAGATTAATATATTTTCCGCTTGATCAATTTACAACTTGATACATTTACGCGTTCCTGGGAAAAAGGTTGAAAGACAGACGTACAGACTGACAGACACACGAACAGAAATTTACAGTTTTCGGATTTTTTCCTTTATGTATACTAAAGGACCTTGCTCCTGGCTAAATTTCATAATGCTTGGTCAATGGGAAGTACCCTATAGGTTTTGATTCCCTTGCGAAAACGTTAAAAACGCTATCATACTTAAAATATGTGATATAAATGACCGTATCTTTTGATTGCGTTAACTTAGAACTTTGATTTTTTCACAGCTCTTAGTAATTACAACTCTGAGTACTTGACGTTGATAAAAATTTGTTACCTTTACGCGTTTCTGAGAAAAAGGTTGAAAGACAAACTTACAAACAGACAAACATACATACAAAAATTTACAGTTTTCAGATTTTTTCCTTTATTTGTACCATAAGATCTAACTTCTTGCCAAATTTCATCGTGCTAGGTCAATGGGAAGTACCCTATAGGTTTTGATTCCCTTGCGAAAACGCTAAAATGGTCAAAATATACGACATATTTTCCATTATCTTTTGATTGTGTTGACTTAGAACTTTAATATTTTCACGGCCGCATGTCATCGTAGACTTGAGTATATGATATTAATTTCAACATGATACGTCTATGCATTTCTGAGAAAAAAGGGTTGACATCCCGACAGACAGACAGACAGACAGACAGACAGACAGACAGACAGACAGACAGACGGACAACAAAGTGATCCTATAAGGGTTCCGTTTTTCCTTTTAAGGTACGGAACCCTAAAAAATATTATACGTTGAACATTTCTAAGTCGTTTTAAATTTTTTTTATTTTTCCAATATCATTAAACATATCAAGCATCCCATTACTGCGCAAAGACCTCTTTCGACATTATGGAATATTTTCTGAGCTCAGTTCTCTAACCTACTTCCATGTAGATTGGAGTGTGTTTTATGACTCAGATTTCTTCTGTGGCATGTAGATTTCCTGAGAATGAATTTTCTCAGAATTTTTCTTTTCCGAGTACAAAAGGAATTTTAAACACAAAAGCATTTGAAAATACGGAGACCTCGATTTTAATTTACTTCAGATTCTCGTAGGCCCTCTACGGATTAATTTTATTCGCTTATGTTTTATGTAATTAGTATATGTCTATTTACATTAAAGTCTTACATTAACGATTGATGGAAACTTTTTTTATCCTAAGAACAGCGGTGAATCATTTTGTTAAATAGGTATGAATTTAACTTAGAGAGTTGCCTAGTTACGAGCGGATGTTGTCAAAAACGAGAACCTAATCGGACGCTGATAAACAATACTATGTTAAACCACACGAACTTCATTTTGAGAAAATGGCGCCTAAAAATGTCAAACCTATTCTTAAAACAATTTTTAAAGAAGTATGCATAATCCATCTTTTCTTTATATTTTGATAAAAGGTACAATTAATTAAAAACAAATAGATATAATTGAAATAGTTTTATCTAATAATAAGTTATTCAAATGTAGGAGAATGTATTGTAAAGAATGCAAACTCTAGAAAGCACTTGATCTTCGAAATATTAAATTAAGAAACTTTTTTCCGTATTTATTTAGTTTAGATGACTTGATTTTTTAAAATAATTTTAAAAAGGTTGTATCAAAATTCATCAATATTTCCGATTTTGACTCTTTGTGGGTTGACACATTATTAGTTATCAGCATCCACTTATTATTTAAACATGAGTTGGAAAATAAAAACATGGACTAATATTTTATAATAATTTTCTTCTGGATTCTAAATAAATATCTCATAATTAGAAAACTAGGTTTTTTCTAGGGTATTATTTTCTTCTTTATCCCTCAAAATTAAAGCGAAGACCCCAAAAATTAAAATAGATTATTTATCATAATTACGTACAATAAAAAAAAACAAATAGAAATATATTTTTCATATTCAGGTATTGCATAATTTGCAATTCCTATTCTATTGTCACACATACTTCAATTTCAGCACGAGACGCGTGTCGAGTGTGTAGTCGCTACTTGACGATAAGTATCGGACAAAGTGCTTCCTGCATCTTACCGTGCAGGAAACGGTGCAGTTTAGTATATTAGACACGTATCCTTACAGACATAGACTAATTAGTGAATGGATTATTAAGACTATTCATTTTTTGTCCATAATTTAATTTATAAGTATACTTCCTTATCAAAAATCGACTTCCATACAAACTTTCATTTCATAATAATTTTAAAAAATGTTTTCCGAAGCATTAAGTTATGCGAATTAAAGTCAGTTTTGAGTTAAACAAGCTTTAAACATAGTTTAATTACGTATAATGTACGTTAAAGTGAACTTTACGGATGTCTAATACATAACGTGAAAATTTTTATTTATAAGTTTTTCATAATTCTATTCCCAGTAACGCAATTTAGACAAAATTTTTAGCAACGTTTAATTATGAAACTGGACATGTGTTGAACATGGTTGTATTTCATCTTTGTTGTAAGTCGGTTAGTTGTTAAAACATTGAGTTAATGAATCTTTCAAAACAGCCATTCAAGACGATGTTTATTTCGTATTAGCTGTCCCCCGGTTTCGTCGCGCACTCCTATGAGTCGTAGCTTGATGTAATATAGTATAGCCTTCCTAAATAAATAAATAACGCATCACACTCAACGGCCCCCATTAAGATCTCATGACCTTGTGTCGAGGGTCCGGAAACACTCACAACACTAACACAAACACCCAGACCACGACAAACATCTGTATGGCCAATACACACCTTTGCCGTGAGCGGGGATCGAACCCGCGACCGTTAGCGCTTTAGTCAGTTTCAGTGACCATTGCGCCAACGCGTCTGTCAAATAAACTATCTAACATAAAAATAATTTTTCAATTCGAACCAGCAGTTTCTGAAATAAGCGCATTCAAACAAACTCTTCAGCTTTATAATATTAGTATAGATCAGCAGTCAACAAATCCATGGTAATGAAAACTTTCGCTTCTCTTGGCAATGCTCGATCAGCCATAAACTTTCACTGTTGTGATGTCAGCCCTCGTGAACTGATAGGCTGGCTTTATCTGGACGAGATAAGTACAAATGTTTTAGTGACGTAATCACTCACAATATAACACATCACATAAATATATTGTTACATTTATTTTGAAATTATATATTATTTAAATGAAGAAAATTATTATTGAAATGAAGTTTGTGTAAATGTTATTGATATTAATTTTTTTTCTCCATTTTAGTAATGTTTGGATGAGAAATAGGTTCGGATTCAAAATATTAAAAGGTGATAATTTTCTTACCTTTGTTTTCGATATAGGTACTTATCTACATACTCATGTCTAGTATCTAAATAAAAAGTTTATCGTTATATTTTTTCTGCTATTTACGAAAGGATTCTTTCTTAATTGATCTTGCAAACAACTAACATCATCTATTACTAAAATTTGTATATTTTCGCATTTGGCCATGTTCACGCGAAATTACTCGACCTCATCGACAATTTTAATAGAGCCCAAATTGTAAAACATTTCATAATGTTACAAAACGAAAATTTTGCTTAAAATCATAGTTTCCTACATACATTACCCCTGAAACGCAACCCTAGTGATGTGCTATCTAGTTTCAAACTAAGCACTCCCTTCGAGCACGCGTGCTCTTGCGGCTGGTAGTTGTTTCAGACAATACGAGGTGCCTGCTTGTCTGAGTTCTGAATTGTTATCTTTTGTTATATACTAAGTTCTACGTCGTACGAGACGTCTTAATTAAAAGAAGAAAATGGAATGTTTCGTGTGACAAAGGTAGGAAGGTTTTATTCTTTTGTTTTATTAAAATATTATATTTGCCCAAATGTAAGTCTGTCAATCTTGTCAATTGAAAGATAATAAATAACACATATGTTTTGTAATATTCTTAAATAAACATACTCTTTTGTTGTGATTATTCCATTTATATAAATTACTAGCTTTCACCCGCGACCTCGTCCGCGTGGAATAGTAAATGTAAATCCAAGATATAAGCCATCTTCATTTCAAACTATCAAATCGGTTCAGTAGTTTTTGTGTGAAAAGTACTGTTCAAATTATTCCTGTGGGAACTTAAATTTTTTTCGGGATAAAATATAGCCTATGTGTTATTCCAAGATATAAGCCATCTTCATTTCAAATTTTAGCCAACTCGGTTCAGTAATTTTTGCGTGAAAGAGTAACAAACACACATCCTATTCACATTTATAATATTAGTAGGATGATTCTTCTTTGGTATTGTATAAATAGATTGCAATTTAATTCAAAAATCCGAAATGCATTTTCTTATTGAACTAGTATTTCGTGATAATAGCGTATTCAAATAAATGTGTTGTATACAATTATATAAATTCTATAATAGTTTTTGTATATTATAATTCTTCCTTCTTGGTGGTTTCTTCGTTGACTTCTAATAAATAAATATACATATCACTAAAAAAATTTATCAATTCATTCTTATTCATAAAATAATAAGAAAGATACATTTAAAGGTAGAACAAGCATTGTAAATGTGAAGAATACAGACCATAGACCATAAATAGTTATTTTATTACATTTAGGCAATAAACTTTCACATTAAATGCTATATTTTTCTGAGAATACGCGAAAAGTTCCAGAGACAAATATTTCTACATCTAACTAGGTACTTAAGCTAAGTGTCTGGCGGCACTCCAACATTCCTTATTTATAAAAAATCCACTCCTTTTCTCTAGAAAAATAGCGTTTATAAAAGGACTTTTTTCGCATTTTTCTTGTTCTAAAGGACGGCGGTAGCAAAAGTGAATACATTAATTAATCAATAACTATATTTTGTTATTGTGTAGAGTTTATTTGCACTATACTGTATAAACAGTAGATGCCGCATGCGGCATGAGGTAGTTTTATCCTATGAACATTAGAGCAAAAAATTTTACATGCCTATATTGGTAGAAAAAATATGCAGAAATCCTAATCTTACAATAGAATAAAACCAATCCAAAGTTAAAAACATCCTTACTTATCGAAGACGTTTAAATCGCTTTTATTCTAGAAATAGATAAAACTATACAAACATGCCAGGTTATCTTCATATTTAGCTATTCTTTGATAATAAACATAACACCCATCTTTTTCGTTGATGGTTAAAAAATCCTCTATCAAATAAAAAAACTGCATCCAAATCGGTTTACCCGTTTAGAAGCTACCGTGCCACAGACAGACATAGCAGTCAAACTTCACCTCATTTTGTTTCGGTGTTTAAAAACAGTTATGAATAGCTTGATTACAAGAAAAAATATTTTAAAATTCATTAAAAGGCACCCGAATAACACTTTCCTAATTATCTCAAGGATCACGTCTGTGAGGTCAACTTATGCCCAGCATCCGTCAGATGCTTATCTGAATTATCACTCATCCTTGCGACTGACGTGATAAGATACACGATTAGAGCTAAGTCTACTGAGTACAACGTTAAGTTGGGAATTGCAACGTATTTTTTTTTTCCTCGAAATATTTACATCTTTGTCTGTTTTGTAATATATTTATTCAAACAATCTTTTAAGGTAAACAGTTGTATTTGAAATAATTTCGTAGTTTCAGACTTTTAAGAGACTGAAATAAAAACATGGAAGGCATTTGAAAACTGCCCTGAAGAAATGATAATGTTGTATTTTGGATTTCAAAAGTCATTTAGTGTTTGCATTGTAATTTTGTTGCTAACAATTATAATAATCACAGACTTATAAAATATTTATTTGTATATTATATAGCTACACAGAACATCATTAGTAATTTAAGAATGAAATACAATTATTCAATAAGACTATGAATGTAATGACATTTATTAGAGACTTACAAAAAGGAGGAGTTTCTCAATTCTCAATTCGTAGTGTGTTTTTTTATCCACCGTTTCTTAACCAATTTTTTTTTCAAAAGATATACTTCTAAATTGATTCCATATATTTTTTATCAAAATCGGTTCAGCAGTTTGGTTTATAAATCTAAATAACTGAAAGTAGTATTTTATTTAACCAAACGAAATTGCGTATTTTAATTTTTAAGTTGTGTTTTTTTTTCAGTCTTAGTTATAAAAAATATGTTTTAAAAATATAAATAATATATTTACACACAAATACAAATGTAATTGACTTGTTTGTTTATTTATTGTCTAAAATGAACTAATATCATTAATCGTTCATTAATCGTCATAACAAACAGCAATTAGCGTAATAGACCATTAAGTTGTGATTCGTTATTTATTGTGTTTGAAAAACAAGATATCGATTCGAGGAACATCCCTTTAATTCTGTTTTCCTTTTACAGCTTATTGGCGAGCCATGCAGACATCACTATCAGTACACGCGAGATCAACGGAGAGGACGCATCTCTCGATCTAATATATCTAATCCGATAAAGACAATCTACATTCAAATAAAGTTACTTCTAGTCAAGAACGAAAAAACGGCGGCCATTTTGTAACATTCGGTCCTCGAATACGAATTCGTTTTTCGAAATTTTGAATTGCAACATCGTAATATCTGTTGCAAATTCTGTGCCGCGTTTAGACGCGTTGATACTTGAAAGACTAGTGCAGTGAAGTGGTGTTGTAGACGTTGATATGGCAACTACGGGTAGTGAGATGTGGCTGCAGTGGTTCGCTTGCTGCTACCAGCCGGCTGCACAGGCACAGCGGACCCGGCGGAGAATAGACAGATCTATGATTGGTGCTCCCACCAACTTCCAACACACAGGACACATCGGTGAGTTATTTTTTAAATTTAATGAATTAACTTTTTTTACTTGAGTATCATTTTTGTTTACAAATATATATGATATAATATATTTTTCCTTTCCTTCCTCATGTGTCGTGTCGTGTATATTTTGTTTACAAAATAAAGCAAACTTGATTTTATAGTTGTAGTATTGTAGTCATTTTTAGTCATTTTTTAAAGGAAAGGCAGTTATGTAACATTGGTTCGTCGAACCATACCTTGTCATAACTATAATACTAAGATCATATTAGCATATTTAAACGAAGACTGATATTTCTTATTCTTTACAGCTGGTTTATTTTTAGTTCATTAAAAAAACAACAGTATAACTTAATAGCTTAGAAATACAGTTAATTGACATTCTTAATATTAAAACATCATACTTTAGCTATATGTATCACTAACTTTATCCATCAAGTGGTACTTGAAAATGATCAATATAATCCTTACAATCGATGAATCGATAAGTCTGTCAATCGATTAATGACAACCTTCGAGAACGATGTGAACGACCCGATATTACTAACAAGATATCGATACACGATTCAATATCATGCTGTTATGATAGCTCGGTTTCTGTACGTGTTTCGATTTTACCGTTATCCGAATTATTTAAATTTTTACATTGTAGTAACCGTCTAATGAATTTTGTGCACGTTTTTATTCAAAGGGAATTCCTTCCTGATATACATATTTTGATACGATTCACAATTGGATGCTGATAAGCAATAATATGTCAACCCACAAAAATCAATTCGGAGACATTGATGTATTTTGTGTAATGTATTAAACATTATCCAAGAGAAAAAAAAAGTCATCTAAACTAAATAAGTACCGAAAGAGGTTCTTTATTTAATGTTTCGAATATCAAGTGTGTTCTATATTTTGCAATATAGAATAATCTTATTCTTATTAGATAAAAGTTTTAATTATACCAATCTGTTTTTAATTCAATACACCTTTCATCAAAGTAAAAATAAAATATGGATATATACTTGTTTAAACAAATTTGGTAAGCATAGGTTTGACATATTAAGGCGCAATTTTCTCAAAACGAAGTCCGTGTAGCTTGACACAGTATTGCATATCAACGTCCAATTATAAAATATTTGTTTAATTAAAATAATCTATTATAAAATTATTTATGTTTTTGTTTGGTATTACAATAAAAAAAATCTTGCAAATTTCCAACTATTTTAAATTAAAAAAAAACTTAAATGAAATTATGGTTTGAAAGATCAATCATGCCCAAGTAAAGTAATGTTAACAGCCTCTTGGGGCTTTTTACTTGCAAATAGACTTAGACGTTTAGCTATTAAGTGCTTTTCTTCATACCTAAACCACTTACTCGTACCAGTCTTTAAAAATGTTATAAAAAGTTTAGACATGCGTTGTCATACCACTACCTTTTGCGGACTGGTCCTAGACACTCTCTTGCAGAGTTTTATATAGAAAATCAGAAGAAATGTGCTATATCGTGTGTAGCAAATAATATCTCTATTTAAATGTATTTGAGGTCAAAGACATCTTATATATTGTAAGGTTGTTAACGTTTTCTCTTTATGCAGAGGGTACCAATAGCGAAAAGTCCTGTAAATCAATAAGTATGCTGGAATGTTTCCAACAAAAATGCTTTCCAAGCTCTCTTTGAGAGGGCATTCATCACGTTTCCATACTAGGTCACTTTGTCGTCACAATGCGGAGAACGTTTAGTCTGGATCTAAATTACACGCTTAAAACGAAACTACGAAAGTCCGCCACAATTTTTAAAAAGAGAATGTGGGTTATATGCATATTTAATCGCCATTTGGATTCTAAAAGCTTATGAAAATCACAAAAGCGCTTATATAACTAGAACATTATATTATGACAAATATTTTAAATTAAGTTTAAGTTGTTAATTAATGTTCTCTTCTCTCGTGTGTAGCGACACTCATAATAGATTAAAGTTTATCGGATCTTTTTATATACTTAGACATCAGAAGCTTTTTCAAACGTCACTACAGCCGTGCATTACTGATGCAACGAGGGAACGTGGGTCTTATGTCATTGGACATAAGGAACCATTCGAACATCAATGATTACGTATTACAATTATAGTTACATAAAACCTATTTCATTAGTATGCTGGATATACACGTGTGTTCCAAATTCGGAGTCGGAGCAGCCAGTTGGACGTATTCTTCCGTATATGGAAAAGAATTGTCGCAGCGTAGATGCTAGAACGAATGAATTCATACAAATTACGTGTAATGCGACCAACGTCTGCAGTCTGGAATAATTATTGCATTTATTCCACGAAAGTTATAATTTGTTACACACCTTGCGTTATATAATTGCGTTGATGTATTTTTACCACGCTTTTATTAGCTTCACCTGTAATTAACTTACCATGTATGTAAAAAAATCTTTAAGGTTTTTTACAAATTCTAATAATCGTATCGATATGACACTGTCCAATAAATGTAATAACGATAAAATTACAATAGTTTAGTTCCATCGAACCGAAATTATTTTAATATATTCACTTAATGAGGATTGTCTGATGATAAATTACGGACATAAATAGTGGATAGCTGATTTATTGCTGCATATTTAAAGACTATGATTTTGTCACTACTTGACAGCTCAGGTTTATTTCTACATATCGTGAAAACTATACCTTCTTGAAAATAACTTTGAACAAACGAGTATAAGCCTGAAGAATAATTACAAAGTGATGAGTGACGACAAAACTTGATGACCGATAGTGAAGGATTATTGATAAATTTGATAATAACAATGATGCAGTTATAAGAAGTCTTATGCGTCCAATTTATCAGACACATTCACTTTCTTATCAAATCTAGCTGACCTTTCTTAATAAGTATTCAATTGATAATGGTTACTTTTGATATATAAAAAAATTAAAGAAATTTGAATAACATATCTGATATTCGTTTATTTTTAATAGTTTATTCTATAAGGATTGTTTTCAATGGTGACGACCTTTTGCGAGTTTTGACTACCGTTTTGCGAAATATATTTGTATTTGAACGAATGGTTGTGTCTATTTTTTTGGTTTAAGTACCTTTCGTTCAACTTGTAATGGAGAGCAATAAATCTGTCGTTTTAGAATGTTGTTACCAAAGATAATCGTAACTTAACAAAGAAGAAAACTATTCGTGTTTAAAACCAAGAAACTCGGTCTCTCCTAGACTCGGAGAGAAATAATAAAAAATAACCTCCAAAATGGCAAATGATTGTGGTTCATTTATGTCTTTAATGTTTTTCTAATTTATATTTCATATTTTTAACTCACTGACCCAAAAAGGGGTGTTATAAGTTTAACGAGTAATTAAATAGACCAATTTTGATACTGTTTTTAAGCTGCTGTAAACAAGATGGTTCTTAGCCATTATTTATAAAAATCTGTCCACATATTTTAAAGTTATCAGCTATTTTCCAATTGTTGAAAGGATCTGAGCAACTTCTACTGGTCTGATGGATTCGAAATTGACTGTGACTTTAATGATATTGAAATAACATTGTTGAGTAACCTTAATGATGCAGCATCGTGAACAATCAGCAGGAGGGAAAACTCCTCACGAATTTACAGCAGAAGCACAAGCTATTTTTAATTTTATCTTATAATAAGCAAAGGTTACCAAACATATTTTTTTTAAGCGTATACACCTAGCACTATATTATTAGTAGTAAGGTCCGTACATTGACAGTAGAAACAAGATACCTAGTTTGTATAGTATATTATTTATAGTCCATGAGCTAGGTCTGCGGAAATCTCATATTTACCATACCAACAGCCAGTAATGATGATTTGTGCTCCGTTCCGTTTTAAAGTGAGAGCTAGTGTAATTACTACTATGAAGAGGAAGAACTTGGGTTGTTAAATTAAAACGAATTTTAAAGCATTTTTTAAATTCTTAATAAGATATTAAAATGTTCCCTACTATTATTCTTCTTGATACATAAAATTAAAATGAGTCAGACGGCGTAAATACAATACGCGCTCGTTTGGCTTCAGTGAATTTTAATTAGTAGTGAATTTTAATCGATTTGCTGAACCGTCGCTCTGTTTCGGCACTCAGTTTAATTATTTCAGGCAGTATCATGTTACTAATCAATGTAAATAATATGATGTAGTTATATTTTGAAGCATAAAAATTTAATACTTGTGATGTATTTTTTTAAAAAACAAAAGATAATAAATCAGTAACTCGAAAATAATATAATAATTGTTGATTCGAACTAATTTTATGTATCGTAATCGATTTGCCTCTTTTGCTAACTTAATATAAAATAAGTAGTCTTTAGGAACAATTACAGTTCAGCTCTTAAAAATAACTTATAATCCATATGACAAAAGTTTCGTTAATTTTACGCCGAAATTCAAGACTAACATTTCATCAACATAGATACATTTAACAAAACAAATAAACATTGTGATTTAATACAACTATTTCAAGAACAAGACGTTTTTATGACTATTCACCCTCCGTATGAACGCGATCAATACTTTTCTGTTATCTATAAAGAATAGAATACAGGAATAACCGCTGTTGTCGTTTGAATTTAAATTTAGAATACTGAAGTACACATTTAATGTTCCCGACCGACGTTCGAATGTTGAAAATAAACTAAGTTCGCCGCCCGAAGCAAGTAAGCAGGCGAGTGACTCATCTCCGCTCTAAACGCGCATAAATACTGTTTACTTTTTAATTTTTTTTAAACATTCGACCTCGCTTATGAAAACTTTTTTCTTCCACTCACGTTTTAGATTGTCTGTTTATGATTATTTTTATTTAAGTATTTAATGTCATCGTAATAAGGAGCAAAAATTTGTCCTCAGTGCTCACTAAATGTGACCGTATAAAAAGAAGAATGTATAACTGACATTAATAAATACAACTAACCTAATTCGTTCGCCAAATTACTGACTAGCATACAATATGTTAGTATATATTTTTAACAAGGCAATGTTTCGACATCGCGCATATGGTTTCATGTTACATGACGTGACACTATGTAATCAAGCGTAAATACATACACAATAAACAATTACGTATAATATTTTTGTTATACTTTAATGAGAGTATTAATATTTTTGAAGCATTTCAACGTTTAAACATATAGGAATGGTGACTACGCTTTTAAAGTATTTTAATTTTAAATTTATAAAATGAAGTACCTACAATAAGTTTAAAAATAATGACTTTAAATAATGGTATTAAAACTGTTCGAAACTGGGGTTTTTTAAGTTGATGTATTACCTAAATGATTTGCATGACACAGGGACTCATAATAGTGGAAAATAATGTATGTATTGTTCGGTCATATTAATTATGAACACAACATACGAATACACTATCGTATAACTCAGGGGTCATCAAATAGCGAACCGTGCTTTGGAAACGAACTGACACCTTATTTAATCTTTTTAAATTTAGTTTCTATAAAAATTAACTGGTGTTACTTAAACTAATAAACACTCAAAAAATTCTATTCTTATCTTTATATAGTATTTAGATATTTAATACATAATGTTTATTATTTTATATGTTATGTAGCTTAATACTTTTTGGTGAAATAAATGGCAGCAGACCGCGACGATCGTAATGTTTAAAAAAACAGACCACGAATGAAACTAATTGACGATCCCTGGTATAAACTATAAACAATTAAAAGCGGTGTCCCTTACTTTTGAGTTTATCAAAAAATATATTTATTCTTTACAATGATGTGTTATTACTACAGATATGTTACATTCATACTATGAATTGAATTGATTATTCTATGTCATAACATTAAATAATCAATTCAATTCCCATTTTCAACTTCGACAATTGACTTGTTGTATACTCTCACCTGTCATACTCATTCGCTAGCTAGTTGCTAGGCAACGTCGTCTAACGTGGTCGACATTCTGGGTGGTGGTTGGCACTTGTAAAATATCTATATCATTGGTATTAATGCTGGTTTTATTTGTTCTTTATTGCTTTCTGACGAATCAAATATCACTGAGATTGTGGAAAGGAAATTAAATGGCGATTTTAAGATATGACACTAATAAGAAACAGCTGAAGAGTTTGATCTGTAATAATAATAAATATTTGTCTTATTTACCAATTAAAACTGGTAACTATAACTGTGATGACACCTTCTTTATCAAATACGAGGCCTGTTGGTTCTGTAATTATTGTAAATATACACTGAATGATAATAGCATTATCCTTCCAAATTGCATAGAAGTTACAAAATATTACAATAAAAACAAACTCGAAACACAGATTAAAAACCGTGATACGATATTATTTTTTGTCAATCATCGGAACGTTTCCGTCAACACAACCTTGTTTCTTGTAACAGATAGAAGATAGTGATGAAATGACAAGATTGATTAAGATTAAATCTCAATATCTCAGACATGTGATAGGCAATTTCCTTTGCAAAAGTTCAAGATCATATGACATCACTCAATCATATATTATATCAAACATATATTTGTTTTATAGTCCGCGTTGTGATAAATTTGGATCGTCGCGTGTACAATTTTTCAAATTAAATAAGTAATATATGATGAAGTAACAGCCTGTTCCAGTCCTGAGCAAAGGCTTCCTCTCCTTTTAAGGTGATGGTATAGAGCGTAATCCACCACGCTGCTCCACTTATATATGTGTCATATATACATGTGCCGGAATTTCTCCCGGCACATGCATTTCCCTACGATGTTTTCCTTCAACGTCGAGCTCGAGATGAATTTAAAAATCGATCGATCGATCTATTGATATATCTCAACCGATGATCGATCTAGTGATCGATCTCAACCGATGATCACGGATATATATATATATATATATATATATATATATATATATATATATATATATATATATATATATATATATATATATATATATATATATATATATATATATATATATATATATATATATATATATATATAGCCTAGTGGCTATCTCGACTCAATTTATGATAAAAGCTTGCAAAAAGATTCACGCAAAAAAGTCAACAACTTTATAATATAGAGGTAGATATTAAGTGCACCAAAAAATGGTTTAGGTAGATCTGTTATCCGCCAAGAACAACAATATTCGTCATACAATATGGGACTATGTTTTTATTATCTTAACATCTCGAATAGTCAAATTCATAATGACCTTATACGTAAGGCCTCATATAACTGCACGGGAGAACATTTCAACATTGACCTTTATTGCAGATTAACCTTTTTGTACAAAAATACAATAGGTACACGTAATCAACTATGTAATTTTTTTATGTCGTCAACAATATTTTCCAGATTTTTGAATGCATTTTTATAATCTATACAATATTTATTATCTTACCCAGGTACGTGTATATATATATATATATATATATATATATATATATATATATATATATATATATATATATATACATACATACATATATATATCATAACGCTAACTAGAACAAGATATTGATTGTTTAAGAGATAGGATAGCTTCTATAACTTTTCCTAAATAAAGACAAATACAGTTTTATTAGAATATATAAAATAATGTATTATTTAACACGTGTAATTTTTTTTTATTTCAATTTACGGCTATGAAAATTAATTATTATTAATCTCGCGGTCACAATAGAAAGCGGTGTCACTTTCAACTTATTAATACTGGCCTCGTAGTAGATAATAGATGTAACAATTAATTAACACTCGCCATTATTTATTACTTTCATTTGTTCGCATAATAATAAAAAATTATAACGCCCGCCAGTCGTTTATGTTAATGATTGCTAAATTTAGATTACAATTTTTTTTTTTATACCTTCCAGTTTTTCTTGGGTTTTTGTGCGTACCCATGTCGTACATTTATGAACACTATAATATATGGTTTAAAAAATTATGACATAATTTTTTTTTAATATAAACCATGTATAAAAAGAGTTATGGGTACTAGTACTTATAATTCAACAAAAAAATTTAAATCGAGATAATAGTTCTAGAGATTAGCGCGACAAACTCTTTCATTTTATAATTATATATTTAGTATAACATAATTTTTGTTTGCGTTAAATCTATATTCTTATATATTTATGTATAGTCTTATTATTACATTTTATACAAAACAAGTTTTTCCCCGCTGCTTCGCTGACTTCGTTCTCGTTAATGTATAATAAATTTACCGGTCGGACACGCGCGCCACCTAGTGTAAGCTAATGGCGCTCTGCGTATAAGGAAATAACCTTCTCGCGAGTCCAAACAATAAGTTGACAAAGTTTTAACGCAATCAGATGAGCGGAACAGTACATACAGTACGAACAAACAATATAAATATCGGTATTTACATACATTTTATTTGTATAAATAAGTATTAGGTTAGACATATTACTAGTATTTTTGCAAAATACTTTATTAAAATTACACTTAAGATTGTTAGATTTAAAATTGTAGATATGAAAGAAAGTTAAATGTATTAAAAATATGATAAAATCTAAATAACTTTTTAATGTAAATTATAGAGCGTGACGAATAACTTAAAAACTATTCCGTTTTTTTTTTTAGAAATATTAAATTATGACACTCATTATACTATTTACACCAAAATTAAATAAAAATTTGTGCAATTTAGTTCTAATTATTATTTGTAGGTGATATATAGAGTATGAAAAAATCTCTTTCAAAATCAAAATAAATATAAAAACTATTTTTTAACACTTAAATATTACTTTGTTTTATAATTTATCTTTAGTTAAGTTTTATATGTTACACTTCCATATTTAAACGGGGATTAAAATATAGCCTACAGGCGCGTTCATAATTCTGTTTCTAGCCAGCTCTATAATGATTGAATTGACTCCATATAAACAGGACAAGTGACAGCCATGTTCTAATAATTAATTATCTATATACGTGTCTATTATAAGGAATGTCAGGTGAATCAAGGACGGCTCTCACAGTCGACCCGAATGGCGCCGTCACGGCTTCGCCAGCCAGTCGAGCGCAAGGTCGCTTTTGTCGCACGTAAAGCTTCGATCACGCTTGTTCGTGATATAAATGTATATTTATTACTATTAGGAACCATCAAAATTGATTTTAGTACGAAGAATTAGTCATTAGCTAACATTTTTTTATGTTAAATTTTGCTATATTAGTATCCAAAGTATCCACCCTAAGGAGGATAATCGGAATCGCGTGTCCGTTTGACCACCCTGGCCGGGGAATAAACGGATATTCCGTTTATAATGTTTAACGAAACTCTTATGCATATTATTAAATATTTTTAATACCTCACTGTCTGTACCTTGGTGTGGCTAAACGGAATAATCCGAAGTAATTAATTTAGTGAAAAGTTTATTTATGTTTATTTCTATTTTCAAATCAATAATAAAACTTGAAAAAAAAAACATTTTGATTTATAAATCAGTATTAATTCTACGATTACTTTTATAATGTAAAAGAAAAACATTTATCTAAAATAAGAACTTATACCAGTTCTTATTGCTATGCCTTCATTTTCATTAGACGTAGCGTGACTAGGCCAATATAATCTATGCAATATCATTAATTCGTATAATTATTGTCAGTGTCGTTTCATTGTATCGTGAACGCGTAACCTTCTAATTAATTAGATTGAATTGAAGATTTCTTGAATGTTAAACTTTTTGTACTTACTAGCTTTTGATCGCGGCTTCGATCGCGTTTATTTAGATTTTTTTATATCGGACGATCGTCTAAGACTTATTTTTCAATCTGGCTGACGCCACGCGCGCCACCTACTAGACGTTAATAAGTTAACAAAGTTTTATCGCAATCAATTGGAACATGGTAGGGCATTAGGTTCTAGTAAACAAACGTCATTTTTTTTTAATTTTATCTATACTAACATTATAAAGAGGTAAAATTTGTGGGCAGCTAGTTGGGTTGAATTATTGTTCGGATTTTGTCAGTCGCTCGATATTGTTTTAGGTTTTACATCAATTGGCTATATGAACGTAATATATTTTTATCATAAATAATTCTAAGTATGTATGATAGTCCCGCTTTTACATCATTTATTAGGATATCGGATTTTCCTTATACATATGAAATGAAAAAAATATCCAGTTTTATAAAAGGCCACGTAGCGCCCAAAACAAAGATAAAACGATTGATTTAGAGGTGGCATAATATAAAAAAGTCTTTTAAATAAAAATAAAAGTATACCTAAATTTGAAATTATTATTATACTTGTTTAATGGAACTTTATCTCGTTCCAGGGTCGACCGACGTGGACATGCCGTCATCACTGCTGCACTCCATACAAAACCAGATGCAGAGCAAGGGAGGCTACGAGATGGCATACGGTGTTAAGGTGAGTCAATTTTATTTTTCTTATACAAAAAATCACTCTAAACTTAATCCTTATATCGGTTATAATAATAGAAGTATTTATCAATTAAAGGGTTTTGCACTGAATATTTGATTTAATTTTAATAGCTCTTTATTTACTTTAATTTCGATATTCCTGTTTACTTACAAATTATTAAATTTATAAGTACTTCTCGAAAATAAAACCTGTTCCTATCTACGTAATTTATCTCAAATATAAAAGAAATAAATTATCGTGTTATTAATCATAAATAAATTATAATAATTAATCAAAATTAATCTGTGTTCAAAATATTAATGTTATTTTTTATTGTTTTCAGGTTTATTAAACGACGACGGCGATAAAAGAGACGTTTGTGACAAAATAAGAGTGAAAATGTTCTATCAATATGATCTTAATATGTATTTATTAAAGAACCTTTAGTTTTAAGATTAGATAGTTATCTTTGTTGTGTATAGAGAAAAACATCGGAGTCAAAAATGTATGAGTTACCTAAAATGATGCACGCACATAGCGATAATAATTTTTCTACCAAATTAGTATGATAAGTCATCGATTTGAACAAACAGCGTGTTTATATTATACATTATAATGTATCGAATTTAGGAAAAGGCGAGAATTACACTTATAACTTTTGCTCTCAAACTATCATAAAAATTTACATAAGTTGTTTATCATTGCTTTCCACGTGAAAGAATTTACTGTCATTACTATTGTTGACACTCACCTTTGTAAGGTTACCAGGTTACACAGTTGTTTAACGAGAGTAAACTTACAAGTGTAATTCTCGCCTAACGGGTGCGTTGGTCGGATTAATGAAAGCTTAATGTCAAGCATTTTGTGTTACTATGGTGCATCATTAACTATAATTCAGAGAAAATCTTTAGAAGAGATTCATATAAGAACACTAATGGGGTCGTGTCAGTCATATAATGTTAACAAAACCATAATTATGGAGATTAGAACACATCCACGGACCCAAGCAACATTTGTTTTAATCTTTTACGTTTTTGTCTTTATCTGTGTACTAAGCCGCGAAATATTGAAGGAGTTTAGGGAAAAAATTAAGGATATAAAATTTGTGAACCAGAGATAAAAAAATAATAGTTAACAATTTACGTCAAATGTATATAGACAAAGCAAACAATTGCTATATTTTCTGCTAGGAGCTCTATGCTCACGCCTGTTACTATGTCAGTAACTTACCCTCAAAGGCTGCGTATCCAGACTACCAGAGATTTTGTACATAAAAAATAAGCGAGAAATGTGCGCGAGCATGGAGCATATAAGGGTGAGCTTAGGGGGCCGGATCGCCTCCTTAGTGTACGACTTACTTATATTAGTAAATGAACGAATTACAATAATTTCTAAATAATTGAGATTGGTATTTGGAATCATATCATCTTCCTGCATAATGCCCGCATAAACGCTACTTTATCTTTGTACATTTTGGACTTAGAACCCTCCTCCCCTTCAGACTCTTCCCTTGTACCTTCCTTTTTCCCGTAAGTGCGAGGTACGTGAGCAAAAACTGTGTGCGGAGCAGTGTAGCGAACAAAAGTTACTGGACATTAGCACGTTACGCCTTATCGCTCCACTCAGCTACACACTTGTCTAAAGATTCACTGCGCGGCATCGTAAGGCTTAACTTTCTCGCACATTATGGAAAATACAAGTCATTTAAAAAATACTCGACTGCCTAATAACATCTTGCACTTAAAAATCGATCGAACTGTTTATGCTACAAGATGTCACAACCGTTCGTCAATTGTGGCAACTTACGTCCGCCATGTTGGTTTTATGCTGACGTCACATGGTCTATGACACATGAAGAATACGAATATAATGAACCCTACATTTGAAAATCGGCCAAGTCGTTTAGACTAAGTCACAATAGAACGGACATACATAAATACATGCGCATGAGAAATGCTACTGTGTCAGTCGAGTGATCTCTTGCCGCCCATCTACTTCGCATATCTCTAGAGGAAACGCAGCCTTCAATTTGGGCACTATATTTGATAGCTACAGCATATGCTAAATTTTATTACTTCAATTGTAGCAGTCTTATTGTATCAATGTGTTTATGTTAAACAATATTAAAAAAAAGTTTTACATAATTAAATGTAATTATAAAATTAATGTCATAAACTTTGTATTTTTATACGAATCATAATCACATAATTTATTTACTCTTACTCATTTCATTTCGGCTTCGTAACTTTTACCCCAAGAGAGTAAAATCGGAAATGTTCATATATATTTATTACATACTTACGTTTTTAATGTTTTATTCGTAATAATACATTAAAATTATATTCTGTGTAAATAACCGAATTGTTTTGTATGACAAGCAAGTATAATGGATGCTCATAAGCAATAATGTGTCAACCCACAAAAAATCGAATTCGGTGATATTGATGTATTCTGATAAAGCGTCATATATTTAATATTATTAAAAAAATTCAAATCTTCTAAAACAAATAATAGTAACTAAAAAAGTTTCGTAATTAAATGTTTCGAATATTGAAGTGTACTCAATATTTTGCAATAGACAAAAATCTAATACATTTGAAAAGCTTATAATTGGATAAAACGTTTTTTTACCAATCTGATATTAATTCATTATACATCTCACCAAAATAGACAAAACGGAGACGGATATACGTTTACAAACAAATTTGCTAAGAATAGACTTGACATCTTTAGACGCCATTTTCTCAAAATGAAGTCCGTGTGGCTTGACACACTATTGCTTATCAGCGTCCATATATCAATGATAAACAATTGCAGTTTATTCGCTTTACTTGTATAAAATAAACTTATACAAAGTCAATTGTTACGACTGATATTAACAATAAAATTAAAAATCAACAATTATACCAAATTGTAGCTCCTATACTAGATAGCGTCCTGTGTGTTTTAATAATAATTAGGCGGACTTTTCTCATGAATATATAGAGCAAGATATTTTCAATATCTTCCACGTATGTAGTTAGTTGTAGTTTGTTGTGAATTTTTAGTATAATGTCTTCATGCCCGAATATTTTTGAGCATACGAATGACTAAGAGATTACACCCGAAACTACAATAGTTGTATATTTCATAGTCTATAGAGTTTTGTATCTATTTACATCCTATGTGCCGTCGGTGCATTTGCAAGAAGTGACGAACGTTTAACAACTGAAGCAAAAATTTTTCTTATCACTTATAAGTAATCTGACAATTATATCTACGATATCTTGTGTTTTAGTTTCCTAGGATGACGTTGCCTGAGATTTAGCGGTCGCTCTATGACATCATTCAAACTGTTACTATGAAAATAGTATGGCACTGTTTCCTTGAAAGCGAATTTTGATGTCATAAAGTCTGAGTTTTCTAGACGCCCATAATATTCGCGACCATAATTTGACGGACCACAATTCTAGGAAACCAAAGCAATCGTTAATTTAAGCGTTTATCGTCAATGTCAAGTTATAAAGAAGCAAATAGTTTCTATTATTTCCGCTAGGATCGCTGTACAAATGCTCATACAAACATCGCAAATCATTGTGTTATTTGGTATCTTACAAACCGGTTGCAAATTGAAATGAATAACAGTGTAATCGATATTAAATTTAACGTTTTATTGGTGGTAATTGCCTTAACATATTTTTATATCTAGATTTATATGTTAATTGATAGTATCATTAAAAGTGAATCGTGTCTCCACCAGACTAAATCTGAGCGTCACTAACTCAATCTCAACTTAGCGGCGATCTGGCAACCTTTTGGGAGGGAAAAAAGATACAGGCAAGCATGCAAGTAAGTAAAACGCCAAACAGTTCGCTGCGAATCAGCCTCTCACTGAATGAGTTAGCAAGCAAAACGCCGCAAAGCGCGGAAATTAGGCTGGATGGAGACTTGATTTAAAAATTATAGGTAGACAGACTGAAAGGAAATAGTTACTCGCGCACTATTCGCCTAATCAGGACACGCCCTTAAATAGATTTTTTGTCGTTTTTCGTTCGTCAGTTGTTGCAAATGCGACGTCGATGCTAGCCAAATACTTATATAGCAAATCTGTTAATAATTTTGTCATTTTATTGTTAAAACGACAAAGTTGTGTGTAACTCAATATAGTGATATATACATTGTATTATATTTGAAAAAATATCAATTGTGCAAACTTATTTTTTGTTTTATTTCCTGAATTTTAGTGTTGTCAGAAGCTTTATATAATTATTTCATGCGATAATTATAAACCTCATTAACATCTTTTGGCACTTTATTTTCACACTTTATGAGAAAATTTACATGTGTAAAAGATATTCAGAGTGACTTCTGAACGGAAGAGCCATTTGCCCATAAGTCAAATTTTTATTTCCAAGAAGAACAAATACAACAAATTATAGAAGACCTTTAAGGGGTAAAGATTAATACGGGGTACTAAAAAACAATACTATAAATATTTTATTTTTTATTAAACGAGAAAAAGAATTATCAAAACAAGGATGCTTTCAAGCACATTATTTTATATCGCGGATTATATTTTTACAACGTGTTATTTTTAAAAGTTCGATTTCACGAAAATTTCGATAACATCACTTGCACATTTGATATGATACAAAAGTATGGCAACGTTTTTCTTAATTGTTTTATTAATGGCAATAATTTTTCATTATCTGTTATCTTTTCCTGTGTCTGTGCTCTGAACGCGCGCCGCTTGGTTTAGTCTTCTCTTTGTATCTTGTATCATCTGAAAAAGGAAATAATACTTAATATATAAGGATAAGTTGAGAGTTTTTCGCTGTTTGGGATTTTTTTTTTGTTTATTATCTCTGATATACAAAAAACTGAACGGTAGCAATTTATAGGTAACCATACCATACAGCGTTCGTAGACCTCCCACTACATAGGTGTCCCGAAAGAAAACGATTACCTTAAATAAATTTTATACTTTAGGTCACAAATGGATGGGCTGGTTATATGACATAACAAAACGTAAAACATAAAAGTACCTTGGTTTCACAGACTTTACTTCGTTGATGTATTATCAGACTATAAATTAAACTTACTCGAGACCAACAAAAATAGGTAAATTAAGAAGTTTTGGGAGAAGTAACAAGTCCTCATCTAGATCACCAGTATATATTATAATCCAATACTTTTAATCGAATAATTATATATATAATCTGAATCTCAGAAAAAGCACCAACAATAGTCATGAAATTTGGTATACAGAAGGGTTTCGGGGGCAATAAATCGATCTATCTTTGTATTTAGAAAATGTCGTTTTATCCGTGTATTAAGGCAATTAAAAAATACCGAGAAAAGCTCAGTCATCCAGGTACTATTAATAAAAGTTGTCACTTTCATAGTATTACACTGAGCTGTGAACACGTTCAATGCCCACATCATGCGACGTTGCGTGAAGCGGTCTATTTCTCTGTGGCCAGTAACGCGACGTCGCGTATTAAATATATATAGGGCTATATATTTAGCCTTATGTACATAGCCTTATATATTATATAACTACAGATTAAATATATAAAAGTTTTTTTACCTCATAAAAAGACAAACTAACTTTTTGTTTATGTTGGCCATTTATGCAAGCCTAAGGTTTTAGCTTTGCGATGAACGTGTCAAAACAAAGTAGTGCAATTGTGCCAGTCAGCCTACCTCTCTCTCTCTCCTTGTGCCGGTGTCGTCTCTCCCTCGAAGCCCTGGAGTCGGGCGAGGATCTCCTGCGGGGAGAGTGGGGGGGCTCCCCCCACCACCACGCTGGTGGTGCAGAAGCACGAGTTCTCAGTGGAGACCCGTAACCGGGGGGGATGGGGGGCACCTGGTATAAATGATTATATGAAACATTCAATTGTCTTTATAATAGATAATCTGTAAATTTAAGGCTATAAAATGTCGCAGTTAAATTCATTTTTATTGTTCTTTTTTACATGTGCTTTTTTTATTGTTATGAGGGTAATACAAATACGCAGTACGTGAAAATTTCAACTCTCTTCCTCTGTTTATATATATCTCTCTTCTTCTATTTTATACGGTTTATATGATAAGATTTCGTTACATTGAGCTGATTTTATTTATTTCTTTAAATATTTTGTGTTATATTAAATATTAACGCTACTGCATTTTCTACCAGCTACCTTAAAATGTACAAGAGAGATTGATATAGATGTGCAATAAAACAGATAAAATACAATACAATATAATATAAATCTCTAAAAGAATCTAATCTAATTAATGAAGCCAGGAGGTGGATAGTTCAGTAGATTAACAGTATGTTCACACTGAAGAGCACGTACGGGCGGGTAGGCGGGGGGCAGGCGGTAGGGCGCGGCGGCCGGGCCTTCGCCCTCCGCGCACTGCGGCGGGCTCTCCGGCGTCGCCAGCTGAGGATATTGACGTTAATGCTTGACCCTCGGTAATCCGACACACTGGTCGGTGTCGGTTTAACGGGTTTGTGGGTCGAGCATAAAACTCTTCAAAGAGTACCTTGTAATCCGACATATCAAAGTGGTAAGATTTGATAGGTGAACATTTTTGTTGTCGAAATAAATATTCACAAATTTCGTATATATTTTATGGATATCGGATCACAAGGTGAGGGATGATGCATCGAGATAATTTTGAATTATCAACTGGTTATCTAACTTATACCCTTAACTTCATAATATAAAATATGACTACATGAGTGTATTTTGTTATATATCAACTTTTCATAGACAGAATAATGTTAATCACCTGTTGTTTGAGACTATTGAAGTCGTTGCTCATGTCGCGGTAGCGCTGCAGGCACTCCTGCCACATGTTCGCCATTTCCGACATTTCCGACCTCTGCTTGTTTATTTCCTCCTAAAATATGAAAAAGAGAAACACCTTACTTATATACGGTTATAGTGGTACACAATATGTGATGACAAAAAAACATTTATTATAGTAAATATTAAAATTCGACGTTTTCTTTTGTAACATAGTTCTATAACATTTTTTTTAAAGCCATGCACCAGTTATATCCGTAACTAGCAGTTGCTCGAGGCTACGCCCGCGTTTTTTTTGGATTTACAGCTAAATAAATCTACCAGCGAATTTATTACCCCCTAGCGTCATTTTAAGGGATAAATGTGAATTTCTGGGATACATATAGTTAATTATTCTCCCTAAGTAATCTTTGTGCTGAATTTAAGGATAATCGGTCAAAAAATATTTTTTCTCCATACAAACTTTCCTACCCCCTCGCACCCCAGTGTGGAATAATAGTACCCCGTTTTCTATTTTATATTTCATTACTATCGCCCAGAAGTATGTATATTAAGTTTTAAGTTAATACGACCACGGAATAAGATTTTGCATACAAACGTTTTTACCCCTTTTCAGCCTCTTAGGGGTTAATTTCTTTGTAGATGCCTACAACCTAAAAGCCACATAATGCCAAAATATCAAGTTCGTAGCCCCAGCGGTTTAGGCTCAGCGTTGATTAATCAGTCAGAACAAGTGATTTTATAAATATACATAGATATATAATAAGCTAATTAGAAATAAATTAAAGGTTCGATTCCTGAGCCGCGTAGTTAGTTAGAAGTTAGAAGTTCATCGGTAAATCGTTAAATGCAATTTAGATTGCTCATCAGCATCCATTAATAATAATATACCATTAGCCTAGCGTCAGTGTCGCCGACATCTCGCGCAACAGTCTCGTATCGTCTCATACACTCGCGCCATAACCGCAGTTGTTCAGCGGCAGACTCGCGGACACTGGTCGCAGGATCCTGCGGCGTTTAGTCTATTACTTTTGTGTTTAAAATAAATTTACACAATCTATTTTGATGGTAAAGTGGTTTGTAGTGAGAACCTTTTTATTTATCCTAAGGCTTTAATCTTTTTTTGGGATACCCTGTATCTCGGAGTATAGAGCCAGATGTAGCTTAATGACTACAGCTCGAATATGGGTTGACTCAACCGGAACAGTACCTCACTTTCACAGAAGATCGGCGTAAAAATATAGTATTTCAAATATCCGCATTTCGTACGCTGAGTGAAAGAGCCGGAAGCCGAATCCTCTACCCAAATCCTTCCCTTACGTCCTATTTTCTTGCACCCCCAGATTCCTTTTCAAGCTAGACTTGCATTTGTGGCGTCTTTGGTGCTGCAAACATCTATAGGCGGTGGTGATCACTTAACATCAGGTGTCCGACCTGCCCGTTTGCTAGCTAAATCCTATAAATTTATTTATATATATAATATTTTTCTTGTTTTAGTTTACATTGTTACGAATTATTCAATTTTTAACATGGTCTACATCGACTATCCAGAAAGAATGATAGAAGTAGACAATATTAAGTTTTAAATTTCAAAAGAAAACATCTTTTGTAATAAGACTACTCAGAACACACTTACGGTGTCTTTATTTGGTCCTTGGGTTTGCGAGATACCCTTGAAACATCGCATCAATTCCTTCCACAATTTCATCATTTTGTCCATCGCCTCACGTTGCTCGGATATCTCTTGCTGAAAATACAAACAACATCAATGCATATACGGATTATTATAATTGATATAAAACAAACATGTCAACAAAGCAATCAAGTACCTTAACTACGCGCAAATAATTGCTTCTTCCACTCAGTGTACTAGTTTCACCATCTGCTACGCTGAGTCCTGAATCTCTTTCTCTCTCTGAATATCTATCTCTATAATCATCATCTCTCGATGTTATCGAAGCTCGTTCAAATTTTTCTAAATTTCTTCTCGACCTACGATCTTTAGTCGGTAGACCAGCAAAATTTCGTTCCGGTATATCCTTTTCGTAATACTTCTCCCTAGGTTTCCTGTCTTCATATCTTCTGTCTATATAGTCTCGGTCATCGTAAGTCGCGTCCTTAATTCCATCGCTTCTAGCTGTTCTTCTGTAACTTCTGTCTTCAATATATCCTTCTCTGTGCACATCGAAACTTCTACTGGCCTTATGCTCGCATGGTCGTCGCCTGTCTTCATATTTTCTAGTTCGATCATCATAAGCTCTGATATCTCTTCGTTCTGGTACACTAGATCTATATCTTCCGTTAATACAACTTTTTGTTGGCGAAATTTCTGGTGGATAGCTTCTGTATCTGTCGTCTTCGTATTTCTTTGTTTCCATATTCATTTTGCTTGAATATTTAGGCGGGTGCTTTTCATATGGGTCGCAACAAACGCATTTTTCTTTTTTGTCTTCTATGCGGGGGGGTATATTGTCTTGGCTTCGGTTTCTATTAAGAAAGTGTTCATGGCTGCGTATTCTTGAAGGCGAAAGATTGTCTCTGGAATAATTACGACTACGAAGTCGTTCTGGTCGTTGAGTGTCTTCGACCGAATTACGACGCGATACGACTTCACATTGCAATGATTTATGGCTTTGTGAGCGAGGCTGTAATTATACGAAATGTAAACTACATATAAGTTTCTAACTCGATAGTATACACTCTTCTACGCCAAAAGATTAAATAAAAGCTTACAACTTGGTTAACAGCTGAATAAAGCGCAGTTTTTTCATTCATTTGAGCACAAAGTTTTGCGAAAGTTTCGAACAGTGCTGCTTGATTGATTACAGGATTTTCTTCTTTGATTTGTCTATAATTACATTAACAATTCAAATAAAAATTTAATTAGTTTACATTAAAATACAATAAACTGAAAAAAAAAAACGAAAGAGATTATCTGGCGTTGAGTTATTACCATCCATCATGATATTATAAATGCGAAATAGACTGTCTGATGTCTGTTTGTTTGATATGTAGACAAGACATAACCCCATATTACTTTTCTTCGAGAAAATAAAGTTAAAGGGGACAAAATTCTTTACGCAGGCGAAGTCAAAGGTACCAACTACTAGTACATACTTATCACGTTCTTTAACTTCGTCCCGATGTCTTCTATGACGGTGTCGTCGGTCCTTCGAGACAGATGCATCACGATCACGACTTGCACGACGCTCATCGTGATGGCGGTTATGACGGTGTCTAATTTAAGAATAATATACATGCAAAAATTAAAAAAAAAAACTCAACAGTCTCTTTATTGAGAACATTTCAACGAACCCAATTACGACACATCTGCTGTGAGTTGGTGACGATGTGCATCCTGGTGATTCCAGATGATGCTGCAGCATCAGGTCAAAGTTAGTTAGTCAGTAGTAAATTTCGAGACACTAAGGCCAGTAGATGAAGCAAAAAGATCTGATAACCTTCAAACGCCTGAATAGATCTTCGTAAATTAAATATAAGAAGCATCTTAATTACATTAGCTTCCCAACAAAAGACCATATCAAAATTGGTGTATTCGTTAGGAAGCTTTGATCCCAAAATCAGACACAGAGATACACACGTCAAACTTACACCACCCCTCTTTATTTATGGTCGGGAGATAAAAATATAACGTCACCTACAACAAATAACTTCTCCAAAAACCTAAATGATATAAATATTACACCTTATATATCCAAACTATTTCGTAAATACCGATTTACTACATTGTTTATTATACCTAAACATATGAATATAGATTTTTTTATAACAAATATTTAAAGTATTTTATTAAGTATTTTTATTTTTATTAACTACCTTTTTATGTAGGTACTATACTAACTTTTTCTTATCTCTTTTTATTGCCTCTTCAAGAAAAGCATAAAAAAACGAATCTTGGTCCTTTGGAACGGATGAAATTTGATCATCTCCCACCTAATTACAAAATTAAAAAATAAAATTCATGTTAAAACAAATTAACAAATGGTAAAAATGAAAAACAAAATTACCTGCTGACTGGGCGACATAGATCGCGGCGTTGACACGAGACCAGCTTTTAGAGCCAGAGATATACCATCTCGCCTGCGTTGAATAAAAATCTAAGACTTGATTCCATAATTTATGTTACTTACAAGACAATTTCTTCTACTTAAGGACTTACATGTCTTTTCTTTGCTTAATTCGTAATAATCATAGATTGAAAAACTTGGTTTTTATATTTTAATAGATAACAATTCTGTATTGAATTCTATTTCATAATTGTAACTACACTATTGACTATTACTAAAACATGTATAAAAAATTAATGCCCCAAAATTTAATTGAAGACATGACTGGATCAAGGTGATATGTCCCAAAATTCTAATTTCGAGAAAACTGAGTTCAAAGTTTTTCTTAATTATAGAAAAGGTGATAAACGTGTTTACCCAAAAAAGTATATTTCTTAAATAGCCACAAATGAGGTAGTTTTAAGGTTTAAAATTGTTTGTATACACGTAAAACTTATCCATGCCTAGAACAACTAAAAATCCGAAATGCGACATATCACCTTCTTCCACTAGTGCCTTCAATTTATTTTTAGTTTACTTGTAAGAATTAATTCAAAATTGGACACCGAAAAGCAATAGTATGTCCAACCACACGAATTTCCTTTTGAGAAAATGGCGTCTAAAGATGTCAAACCCATTATTTTATCTAATAATAAGTTTTACAAATATTTTAGATTATTGCATATTAAAAAATATTGAGCTCACTTGATGTGACTATGTGACTTGATTCAAAACATTAAATTAGGAAACTTTTTTCCGTACTTATTTTGTCAACTTATTTAAAAAAAAGGTAAAATATATGACGCATTATCAGAATACATTAATATATCCGAATTCGACTTTTGTGGGTGGACACATTATCGCCTATCCGCATCCAATTACAATTATCTATAAATCATACGCAAGTCGTCGGTGCCGGCGCGGTGAACGAGAGGGTCGGTGCGCATCGGCGGGGGAGCGAGACACCGAAGGACTGCTATCTCTTTCTCTGAATCATTTTTTTTTTTATTGAAACTAACACGACAGATACTTTCTCTCTCTTATCTTTCAAATATATTTCCAGCGTCATATTTATAAACTAGGTAATTTCTAATAAGTAATATCGAATATAATAATTCTAAGTAAATCACATAAGAGATATTTTAATTTTTATATACATAATTTATAAAAGGATACAAAAATGGCCTTTTGAATTTCATTAATCTTTGGTTTAGTATTTGTATTTATAACCTTTTAGAGGGATTAGGTTCTTGGTCTCCACCAATACACTGAGCAGGCAATATATCTTCAAGGCTGGCTTTGGCAGAATTTATCCGGCGTCCGTTACCTTGACAACCCTGAAGTAATTATTTTATAGTTATACTTTACCTTTATATGTAAATTTTTATTATAATAATGGTCTGTAGCACTACTGAAAGCCATTTACCAAAGAATTGAGTAATGGCCTGGGTAAACATGGGTCACTTATCCCAGAGAATTTCTCAAAAAAAACTTACAAAATAAAACCTTTGTTCGGCAGCCTTTTTAGTATGTACTTTTAGTCCTTGTATGCGATATGCTATACTCTACCCCTCGCACTACTTTTGATAATTTTCAATAACGTAATTTTCGATCGATATTTTTCCATACTTTGAATTGCCGCGTCTGCAGTAAATTTCTCGCTAAAGCCGCTGCTACATAATGTACGCTAAATGAGCCAAAAAATGACGATCGAAAATTACCACAATTTGTACTAATGGTTTAGTACTCTATAGACTTATACATTCTATTTCGAGGGACAAAAAAGTATCGCAAATATTATTCCTCGACTGGGAAAATCGTCATTTGTTTACTATCTTTATGCATTATATTTTATATATTTCGGTCACAGTATATAATTTTGTTTTTAATTAGAATAGTATAAATTATTTTTCTTTCTATTAATGTATGTTGAGTTTTAGTAAATCAATTGTTATAATTAAAAAATAGAAATTGTCTAGAATATTTTTGATTCTGATGAATCAAATCTATACTAATATTATGAAGCTGAAGTTTGTTTGTTTGTTTCGATATGAAAAATTCTTTCAGTGTTACATAGCCCATTTATCGAAGAAGCCTATATATTATAGAAGGCTATATATTATCACGCTAAAACCAAAAATGTTTCAAAATCGGGGGATATTTTCCTATTGAGAGCTTACGCAGCGTGCGCGGCATAAACGGTTAAAGTTTCACAAAAATCATGTACGACAGAATTGTTCTCCTATAAACGTTCTAAAAAAAAGTCCGCGACAGCATATGTCTATCTTTTAAGGTTAGCTCACTATAACCTTTTTTATGCTAACCAAATTTTTCTAAAATAATGCATTATTAGCCCAAAGTCGCGGGCTGAAGCTAGGTAGACATAAAATCTTACTTTGTTTAGTGTAATTTATACTTACGCCAGTAGAATCGTCTGTAGCCATCGAGTTACTGTCGTCGCCTTCACGTTTTTTCCTGGTACGCTTACGTTTTGACGCGTCGAAAACTTTAAATAATTTTTTACTATCGCTCGTCTGACACTCCATCTTATATCCTCGAATGGATCACGAAACATCTGATTGACTAATCTATTTCCATTACTCTTACCGCTTTCAAATATGTTACTAATATAAATAATTTTATTTGGAAATTTAAAATTAATTCGGAATTTTCATAAGTTTGATGACCAAATAATCACGGACTGAAATGTTTGTGTCATTTTCAGTGAATTGAAAAAAGAATAATTTAGACGTGACAGATCTTAAATGCCAGGCTTATGTTTTAAGGGTTGTACACAAAAATGTTATAATAATGTAAACCCATTTTGATCATCGATTTACATATTATTCGTCCGAACTACGTATAAGGAATAGAGCATATCTGTACGAGAAAGCGAAACAGTAAAACAATACATGACGTAAGGTATTTACTTTTTGTAATTGTCCTCTGTCACCTCAACTTGTTAAGTTTGTTGGCGTAGTGGACGTGCTTCCCTTTGCATAACAAGACTATTTTTGTTGTATAGAATATTTATGTGTGAACTTACCCTCAGGCCTCTGGTGGCAATTTCGACAACTCTTTGTTCGCCATTTGGACATTTAGGTTTTTCATCAGTAAGTACACTATTTGGTTCTTATTGTTTAGAAAATGCTACTACTTAAATTGTTTTCTTATAAACGAAATTTAATTAAATGATTTATTTAATACCATTAAATTTAGAACTCGTGACGAAATTTGCAAAAACAAAAAGATATTTCAATGGCGCTTAATTTAATAATATGTCTTTTAAAGCAAATTATAAAGTTCATAAGCATATTTAAGAAAACATATTTCAAAATAAATCTTAAAACAAGAATTGAGTTAAATTAATTTGATTAAATATTATCTGACCTGTTTGTTAGAACTACATGATTTTTTATGTTTTTTGAAAGATAAAACGAAAAATAAACTCATTTTGGTAATTTGGAACCAAGGTGTATGGAATATTAAATGCCAATTAGAAAAGAAAATAATGAAATCAGATTCAATTTCAATATATTATAGATTATTGTAATAATTCACATTAAACTTAATTAAAACTTATAGCCCACATAAGCTCCTCGCTCTCCACTACTCTCTTATCGACAAGGCTCTAAGGTACTCGGTATAAAATCTCCATCATAAAACCAATAAACAGATTCAAGTCCCATTTTATTATAAAAATCAAAATTACGAGTTATAATACATCTGTTTCTCAATCGAACAATAGAAATCGATTATAGCACATTGACATTCTTGTAAATAAATCATCATGGACATAAATAACAAAAATCAGATTGTACAGCCTAACGTCGCGGCCGCGGCGCGCGCCGTATCACTATATGTACACGTACCCAGCGGTAGCAGTCTGGCGCCGCCGCGGCCCGTCACGCACTCTCACTTGTCCTCGCGCTGGCTGCACTGGAACAGCACGTCCGCCAGCTCGTGCGCCACCTTCTGGTCCAGGATCTGCGACATGACCAGCGACAGCAGGCGCCGCTCGTGGCGCCGGATCAGCGGCCGGTTCTCCGCGTGCTCGGCCAGGCGCAGCAGCGTGGCGGCCGCGCGCCGCAGCATGTCCAGCGACGTGCCCATGGCGTCCGGGTTGTCGCGCAGCGCCGCCACGCCGTGCTGGTTGGCCACGCCCAGCGCCGTCTGCTCCGCGCGCTCGATGAAGGCCACCAGCTGCGCCACGGCCGGCGCGTGCAGCGCCACCTCCCGCGCCGCCGCGCCGCCCGCGCCCGCCAGGTAGTGCAGCAGGTTCACGGCGAACTCGCGCACCACCAGCCGCTCCGGCCGGCACAGGTCGCGCGCCAGCCCCGCGCACAGCGCCGCGATGCGGCCGCGCGGCGGCGTCGCCAGCACCAGGTCCACGTTCGCGTCCGTCACGCACAGCTTGCACAGCGCCTCCAGCGCCAGCCGGCGCGGCGACAGCGGCGAGCCGGGCGCGCACGCCGGCGGCGCGTCGCCCGCCACGGCCGCCGGGCACACGCTCCAGTGCAGCAGCCCGTCCAGCAGCGGCCGCGCCACCGCCTCCGGCTGCCCCGACAGCTCCACGCTGCCGGCGATGTTGGCGCAGCACACGAGCGCGTCCTCGCGCAACTGCGCCAGTGTGTCCCACCACCACTCGCTCTCGCCGCGCAGGCTCGAGCAACACGCGTCGGCGTCCACTTCGTCCCGCGCGGCGCGCTCGTAGGCGCGCGCTCGGGCGGCCCGCGGCGCGTGCTCGTGGTGCAATAGTAGCAGCTTGCCGGCGAGCGCAAGGAAGGCTCCCGACCGAGAAAACTCCGCCTCGTTACCGGGCACAAAGGTCAGTCCACGCAGAATATTGGAAAGGGCTATACACCGCTTGGCTAGCGCGTCCCGCGATTCGTTGACGAGGTTAAGGCTCGGCTCATCCCGCGTGTAGCACTCGTCCTCGTAGTCCTCGAGTCGGCGCCGCTTGAGCACGCCGGCGGGGTCGCGCACCTGCAGCGAGGGCCGGCGCTCCGGCTCCAACTCCATGGGCTCGGCTTCGAGGTTGTCGCCGTCGGGCTCGGCCGAGGCGTCTCTAGGCGCCGGCTCGGGCTCGGGCTCGGCGCGCGGCTCGACGACGGGCGCGGGCGCAGCGGGCGGCGAGGGCGCGCGCTCGCCGGGCAGCACGCGTACGAAGGGCAGATGCACGAACTCGCCGCGGAAGCAGGGCATGACGTGCGCCGCGCCGGCCGAGTCGCCGAGCTGCCAGGGCTCGAGCACGTCTTCGACGTGTCGGTCGGACTCGGGCTCGTCGGGCGCGAACAGCTCGTCGTCGGGGCGCGCCGCGAGCGTGACGGGCAGGCGGCGCCGCGACTCGAGCGTGTAGTTCTCGCAGGAGAGCAGGCGTACGCGCTCGCCGGGGTCGGGCGGCTCCACCCTCCGCCGCGCCTCGGCCGTGGGCTCGGGGCTGGCGGGCGGCGCGTACCACGGCTCGCTCTCGGCCGCGGGCGCGTCGAACACGTCGCCGAGGCTCTTGTGGAAGTGCTCAAGCAGCAGATCGAGCAGGCCGGGCATGTGCTGCAGGCCGAAGTAGCCTATGCAGTTATCGTCGAACAGGAGTATATTCAGGATATCTAGCGCCCAGCAGGTCTCGGCCAGCAGGCCCGACTTAAGAGCCATCATGATGCGCCACGCGTCGACGGGCGCGACGTCCGCCTTTGTCAATCTCCGCCTCTTTTCTGCGGATGGCATGGTCGCCTCTATACATTCCGCAGGGAACGTTAATTCTCTTTTTATTTGACCGACACCCGAAACTGCACCCTGTAGAAACAAACATGACAACTTTAGAAATATATACGCATAGATAGCAAGCAAAGAAGGTTAAAAAACGATCGCATTTTATTTTCATCAGAGATAAAGAATGCATGCAATACTAGTGGATGAAATTTTACAAGTACGATTCAGTGATACTTCGAATTTGAACTGTAGAAACTTAAAACTATTACGAAGGTATTGTGTACTATATCGAATCGAACGCAACCAATGATAGGTAAGAAAAAGAATAGAACGAGAAACATTTAAGACCGTATCATGAGAGACAGTAAATACGAGTAGTGTTGGCAAGCGGACGAGTGCACGCGTGCAAGGCGATGAGTGCGAGTGAACTCACGGGCGAGTGCGCGGCGGGCGGCAGTTCCTGCGGCGGCCGCGCGCCCCACGCCGCGCCTGCCGGCGTCTACAACACCCACAGCGCGCGTTACTACCCCGTTACGTTCACACATTGGGGAGCGCTCATATACTACGTCACACAATTTGGGCGGGAGAGGGCGACAATAACAAAAGTATTTTAGACACATTTAGGTACTTTGTGCAATATTCTTTTGACATAGGTAAAAATGGTCAATGGTTACAAAATGTTTTCAGTGGACGGAGGAGTACGAAAAAGACGTTAGGACTTCCATGTAACACGGAAGGTCATAAGTCTTTAAAAATTGCATTACGTAATACTTGAACGCACCTTTACGGTCGCGTCCCCATTAGACTATCTGTGAGAAGCTGACTGAATCTAAAGCGTACAAATCGATGTTAGGCGAACTCATGGAGGGAAAAAATAGTATTGGTGAGCATGAACGCAAACATAATGCAATAAGCTGCGAATCAGATCAGACGCTCTCCAAAAACAATCGACACGCCGTAAACTGCATAAATTACGCGCTGTGTGAACACTCCATTTAGTTTTAGGGTTGGTTGCCTTCCGGGAACTGGATGCAAAGATTTAGCCGATCACTGCTTGCCTGATGGGGACACGACCTAAACGCGGTAAGAACGCGATTACCTAACCAGTTTGCTGTCGTAGCTTTGAAGTAAATTATTTTAACCGACTTTAAAAGAAAAAGTTCTATGTTCGAGTGTATGTACGTTATCTTCCTTCGAAGCTTTCGCGAATTTTCAATATCAAAAACAACATAAGGTCATTTAAAATTTGAAAATCTGGGAATATAATTAATCGGTTTTACAGATTCTTTAAAACCAATTGCATTTTTTTTCATAAACTTTACATTAAGTAACAATGGATGAATTTGCATTAGCGTGCGTTTTTATGGTATATGTTATTAATGAGCTTTTAATATAAATTAATATCACTATTATTGACATAAATTTGCGGACGCTAAACTGTCATTTCAAAATTATATATTTTAGTATACAAAAGAAATACAAAGCCCTAAAAATCAAAACTCTAATATAGTGATATTAATTCAAATGAATGGATTTGGTTAAACATTTTTACTTGATCTGAACTAAACTGGAATATGTTGTGCTAACATATTTTAATTTTAAATGAAAGGTTTAAAAGTCCTGGAGAGGACGTAAATCTAAATCCGTGTAAGTAATGCTATCAAATGCTGCAGCATAGATCAAATCATGGTCAACATTTTTTGTATCTATAATTATAATAATGTGGTCATGCTCACTTTTTTCAAAAATGCTCGTATAAACCAAAGAATAAGTAAAAATTACTACAATTTTGGCACTCATGGTGTTAAACTTAGTGTGTTTTTGAACATCTACATCAAGGCAAACACCATTGACTAATCACCGCCGAATCATGTAATATATTACGGTTTCAAACAAAAATGTGACAAATTTCAATCGTACAGAAGGTTAACTACAGCGCAATAAACTTTTGCACTGATGGATATTGGCCTGGCGTGTAGCATCTGCCACATGTGTGTCGAGTGTAGTGTGTAGAGGTGTGGTGAGGGGCGGCGCATAGTTACCGGCGGGTGGTAGGGCTGGTGCTGGTGCTGGTGCTGGTGCTGGTGCGGCCAGGCGGGCTGGTGCGGGTGCAGCGGCGCGTGCTGCAGCGGGCCGGGCGCGCGCCAGGCGGGCGCGGGCGCCGCTCGCGGGAAGCTGCCGCCCCACGCGCCGCCCGCGAAGCGAGCGCCGCCGCCGCCCGGGTAGGGCCCCTCCGCCTTCGCGAAGTCCGGGTGTCGCCGCGGCGCGCCCGCCGCCGCCGCCGCCGCCGCTCCGGCCGCGCCCGCTCCTCCCTTCACGCCGTACTGTCCGCGTTATATATGCATATCATTTATACTCGGGCGACGTGCCCCGCCAAGACGCGACGTTACCTTTATGTAATCTTGATAAATCCGATAGTTTGAAATTTTAGTAACCATAATAGATCAACAGTTATTAAAACATTACAATATATAATATAGCTTTATTTTGTTTCGAATTGAGTCTTAGCGGAGCAAATTAAAAGTATTCACCAGGTTATAAAATAATAGGAAGCTGAAATTAGTTTTTAAAACTGAAAAGTTAGTTACAACTTATAACGTCTTATTAATAACCTCATTAAAAACTAAATTCCCAGCTTCCGTGATTTGTATACACTAGCCGTGTGAGCCCAAAATATGATCATAATGATGAATAAACCGTAAAATGTTCCGAACGCATCTCAACTGGTCCAGGTTATGAAATATTATTGCTGGCCCGTTGCGATGAGTTAAAACATACCGCTTTTTACAAAGCTACAACGTCGATGTTCCACTTATAGCTAAGCTTATATGATAACTGTGAAAGCATGCAAATGAATCAGTGACAATATTTTTATCACGTAAAGCCACCACCACACACTCTAAACCTTAACTTCCATGTTTCTTTTTTGTTAAATTTTGAGTCGGGTTTTGGTCCGAAACGTTACGGTTCAACGACCGAAAATCGAGAAGCCAATTAATCACACCGCAAGCCAAAATTTAGTTAAACGAAAACTGAAGAAAATTAATAGTGACAGCTTGAAATTTCGTTAAGCGAGTGGTATTATTCATAAAAAAAAATTAAATGAAGCCAAAACCACGGATGAAATTCGCCATCACGATCCAACCGTAACCCTCGACACAGAAACATCGATGTCGAAGATTACAGAGGACATCATCACCACATCATAATTGGGATTTACCGAAGAGGTAGCAGATAATGTTTTCCACTATTCATTTTAGAGAGTGAGAGAGTGTCGAATATTTGTTTAGAGTATAATAAAAATGATACTAATGTCATCCAGTAGGACCACAATCGTTAAAAGTTTAGTCACATCCAAATGAAATCGTCTAAGTGTACCAGTAAGTGCACGATACAATGTCGCTAGTCTATCGTCTATCGGAATGGTTCCCAATTAGTTGTAGGCGTACTCTTGCGAGGTTGAATCAAGAGTTACGCGCAGCAATTTTTTGACTAAGATAAGTAAATTAGTAAAATAAATCAGCAAACGGCAAATTTCAAAGTATATTTTTAATCGATTATCATGATATTTGTTCAAATAGATTCGTTTAATCCCCGATTATATTGAACTGATGTACATAATCAGTTTCACACTCTATTTTGAAGGTAAAAAATAGTAACTAAAAGGTTTTTTTTTTATCGATACGATAAGGGGTACAAGAGTTTGAGGTCTTTCTTATAAGTTAGAGAAAACTAATTGGGAACCACCAAAAAAACATCGTGTATGGTCAATGTGAGGGTGGGGGGTTACGGGAGGGTGGGGGTGGTAAGTGCCCAATCACGAGAGCGGTGAGGGGTGACGGCCGAGACCGATCGCCAATATGGGAAGCGGTGTTGAGTGCGTGGTACAAACGGGGCGTCCGTACGTAGGGTCGGACGGGCGACGGCAGCGGCGCCACGAGCTGGCGCGCGAGCTGCGAGCTCATGAGCGCGCCCGCCACCTGCGCGCCGCCGGACATCTACACCAACACACGGGGTCAGACACTCCGACACGCGACACTCCGATTGTCCAGTCTAACGGTCTGAACTGAACACTGACTTGCGTGTCGGGACAGTCGTTTAGAAACTTCTTTCGTTTTAATTATTTTATGTGTTTTCAATTTTATAATAGGATATGGAAGTATTTTTATGAATAGTGAGGATTGAGATGCACCTACCGATACTTTTAAATTCAAAGATATATTTATCATTAATATCTAATAATAATTTAAATCATTAAAGATAGTTATCATATACTTTTAATATTTTAAGTTGATTACTCGACTGTACCAAATAAAAATTCAGACTCGCGTCTTATTCAGACATTTAGACTAACGTGAATCAACCTATAACTACACGAGACGAGGCGGAGCTTCCATAGATATACACGTATGCAGGGTGAATGCGCTAATCTTCAACGTCGATAATAAATTTTGACGGATTATGAAGAGTTACGTTGTGGTAGCCACACACGTAAAAGATATATTCGAACGAGTTTAAATTCAGTTAGATTTGTAAAACTGTAAACATTAATATATAAAGGTGAATTTTAAATTTATTTACAATTCAATACATTAGACCGATAAGCTTACATATTTCATTAAATCTTTGAAGTAATATATTATTAGTTTCATTCAATAATTTATAATTTTACAACTCTAACGTTCACTGGTCGCATAAGTTGTTTGTTACAGAGTATATGAAACTTTTTATTATGTAAGTATATTCCCTATACTAAACATTGTCAAAATATTTTTCAAGTTTTTATAAATCTGTTCGTCTGTATTCTATTCCTTATATACTAATCGTGCTATAATAAATAAATATCTTTCCATATAAACTATATAAAACTTTGCATAACATTGAATCATAAAAAAATAATGTCATAATTGTAATAGGGAACGCATTTGAAATAGCGCATCTTGAGAAAGTAAGAGGGACAAATTTCAGTCTTAAATAAACAACATGAGTTGTTACATCATTAGTGCTTGTGATTGAAATAAATTAAAAAATAAATATAAACGACTAAGTTACGTCGTTAACGTTTTAAGATGCGATGTTATTAATCAACTAGAAATTCTAATAAATCGACGCGTTACAGAGGATAAATTCCGAATCCAGTTAACAAATTACACAATTTTTTTCACAGACTGAATTCTTCGTCAAATATGATATTGACAATTCAGAAGTCCAAGTTGCAGTACATTGTGGAAATATTAATCTGCGGTACATACAATCGACGATACAATCGACAATCGACGATATAATATAGTCGTAGATCGTGTTAAAATCAAGTATTACTATAAGTAACTCGTCGGATACACACCTCGTGCGGCTGCTGCGGCGAGTGCGGCGGGTGCGGCGGATGCGGCGGGTGCTGCGGGTGCGGCGGATGCGGCGGGTGCGGGTGCGGGTGCGGCGGGCGGTAGTAGTCGGGGTAGGGTTGCGCCGGGTGCGCGGGGTGCGCCGGATGCGCGGGGTGCGCGGGCTGCGCGGGCGGCGGCGCGGCGGGTTGCGCGGGCGCGGGCTGCGCCGCCGCCGCGCCGCCCGCCGGCGCGCCCGCGCGGTATCCACCGCCGTAGCCGCCGTACCGGTATTCGCCCCCCGAACCGTAGCCCCTGCGAGAACATCAACCATGTTAACACTTTCACTGCGTGCGTATGGCCAACGTTGCACCATGCGTCGACTTAATAAAAAAATTACTAATTTTTTTTCCATTTCTTGTTCACCTCATTCAAAGAGACACTATTTGGGGTAGATATAAAAGTAAATTGTAACATCTTAATGTAACTGACCTATCACCATCGGGACCGTAGGGCGGATAAACAGGCCTATTCGACGGATAAGGAGATCCATATTCATACCCGTAACCTTGTTGGTAACCTGTAAATAAAAATTATTAGTATTAATTACATATTGTTTACAAAGAAATAGAATATTTATTCTCACCCGAAGTGAAAAATGTACATTGATGTCAAAAATGATGCATAAAATACACAAAATCACCAGAATTTACGACATATTTTTAAACAATTATGACAGCTATTCAAGCGGTTTGCAAATTATAAAAAATACGCCTTTATCAAGCATCAGCAAATTCACAAAAGCTAAAAAAACAGTACTTATAAATAATAATTCATACATTTAAAACTATGAACAAGCAATTTGTTACAAATATTATTTCTTTACAAGATAAATTCAGTCTATTAAGAACTTCTAAAATGTATCACGTGCATTCGTGTTCATGTGAATTAAGCATTGGCAAGTTATTGTGCATTCATTTTGTTTTGAAATAAAAACATTTCTATTGATATACTTTTTTGGACATTTACCAAAAAAAAAACTACTGTCAAACAAAAAAAGTTTTATTTCAAAACAATTACATATAATATAACGAAAATGTTGGTTTAAGCTCTATTTAATCACAGAATTAATTATCCCAAATCGATACTTTAATTTCGAATATAATGATATCTTTTATTTTTTATTTTTTTTTACATGTAACTAATTAAGAACATCAAAACGTTCACAGTTTCCTTTTTTCTTAATAAATCACAATTAAAATATCGAAATTTCGTATCATTTTTAAAAATTGTAATTATAAATTCAGCGACATCCAGCTAATAGATTAGGAAGCAGTGTTCGCAATGGCAAGTGTCGGTGGGTCAAGCGTGGGTTAAGTACCTGGGGGTCGCCTCGGCCCCGGCGGCTCGTCGAACGGGTTGGAGGCGGCGAGGTTGTCGCCGCCCGGCCCGCCGCCTACAACCACACGAGGTTATACCACCCGTTACGTGCTACGCGGAAATCTACTCACCGTCGGTTTGGATTTTATAAATGGACGGTTTATACTCGTCATTTTTGTTTTTGTTTTAGATATTATCTATCATACTTTATGTGTATATTGATCGATGTGATAAATCCAAATTCAATAGACAGAATAATGACGTCAGTAGATTTCCTTAAAATTTATTAATTTCGTCGTATAAATCTCGCCATGAAAAATCATTTTTATTATTATCATTATTTATCTCATATACAAGCTTCAAATACAGGAAAGCAGCAAAAAATATTATTTTACAACAAAATTTTCTATGGCGATCTTTACATAGGTCGAACTATGGTGCTCAAATAGTAAGGAGTTAGTGACAAGCAAACTAAAGCCAAATGATTTGTTAGCTATTGTTATCAAAACAAAATAGACTTATCCTCAACTGTTTATAACTTTTCTTATACGAGAAACGTGTACACTGCACACTTATAAAACATAGCCCATATACAAAGTCTATTTTGTTCCGATCAATTGGCCGATGATACCTAATTTATAAGGGTTAGTTCAGACCGCATAAATAATAACAAGCACCGAGCATTGTTCTCCGTAAACCACAAGGAAGCGGTTCTCTAATGCTATATCTATGTAGCGCTCATTTACAGCGTACACAAGTTGTCCGTGCAGTCGGTTTAAACTATACACTAGTGATTTTAAGTTAAAGATTATTCAAGAGAAAAGCAAAATATATTTACAATTCCGCGTGTCGAGTTGTCAATTACTTTGTACAATTATTAAGGGTGTTTACTTGTAGATAACGTGTCACTTGTCTCAAATAAAATTATTGTGTTCTTTGAAAGGCATAATTATTAATAAAATTACTACATTAATTTATCTCGTGATATATTTTGTGATGCGAAAAGTTGAGAAAAAGTAATAAAGTAAAGTGAATTTAAGCTGCTTTGTTGATAGCATATGCAGTATATTGTTAGAGGAAGAGTATGAACAAGGAATAACATAGTATGAATTGTAAGAATATGTAATGGAAATTGTATTGCGGACGTTCTGGCAACTCAGTGGATAATTTGATCAGTAATGTATTGACGTGGTAGTTCAGTTGTCTTATTTGTATACAATCTTTTGTACGTACCATTATATTAGACTTTATTAAAATATAATTAATTTTCGACATTATGCTTATAAGCACAGTAAGCAGGTTGTTCATAAAACAAGGCAAGCGTATATGAATAGGTTAATTAGTGGTGTGACAGTGTGGTTTTGGTGGTTTAGTGGAGGGGTAAAGTGGTTTTAGTGTAAAGGTCATGACTAGTAAGTGATGTAGGAGACGGTAATGTCTTGAGATGTGTTTATTATGTAGTATGTAGTATTGTGGCATAAGTTAGTTCAATACGAGGCAAAAAATCAGAATTCGTACATTTAATATTGCTTATTTAATATATAATAATACTTTATATCAATTAAATGTGTCAACGACTGTCCCCGATACGTTATTTATTGTTCTGCGCAGCATAATACGCATATTTCAGACCGTTAGAATCGAGGCATAACGAGGTAGTGATCGTGTATACTGAGTGACGTGGTGTAGGATGGTAGTGTAGAGGTGCGGTGGTGTGGTGCTGCGGGGTTGCGGTGACGAGGGCGCGCGTACCTTGCGGCTGCGCGGGCTGCGGCGGGTAGGGCGCGTAGTGCGCGGGGTAGCCGTCCATGGGCGCGCCGCCCTGCCCCGCGCCGCCGCCGCCGAACTGCTCCGCTGAGTTGGACGACCCTGAGCATGAAGTACTTCTTAGAATACTGCACTTATTATTTACGAGAAAATTTTTGTGAAAACTGAGTTATATAACTGTTGTGTAAGTAACAAAATTTTAGGTTTAAATATTTTTTTCAAGAGAAAACAAAAATTTTATCTAAAATGCGTCACAAAATTTTCAGCGATTACCTCTCACATAAAAAACAAAGAAATTATACCTCTTTATAATATTAGTATAGACTCACCTGCACTAGACGTACTATTCGACTTCGCCCCCTTCTTCTTCGTAGAGGCCTCCACCTGGTTGATGATCGGCTGCGGGTCGATGCCGCCGCGGTCGAAGTGGCACTCGTACGCCAGCAGGTTCTTCGTGTAGTGCTTGCGCAGCGTGTAGGCCGCGGACGACGACGCGCCGATGCCGAGCAGGCCGGCGATGTCCTTCCACGTTTTATTTTTCGTCACCTTGAATAAAATGTACATATATGATGGGGATAGTGAAGAACCGCGTAACTAGCTTTTGCAAAAAGAGGTCCATTGCAAAAGATAGTTGTAAAATGAATACATAACATATATATATTTTGACACATTGTCGGTGACATTACACATACAATACTGCGTACATGTGAACATTTTTATCAATAATGTAATTAAATTATTCGTTAAAATTTAAACTTTATAGGATTAGCTAGATACGCGGTTTTGCAGTATTCCCGACGATATTCATTCGCTAATTCATCATCACCCGATTCATGAACGTAAACAGCATAAATTATAAAGATTTACTCGACGAAAAAGTCGATACTTCATATTATTTACGAGCGAGAATCTCACCATGATTTTTTATATACATATATATGTATATTACTTTTTATAAAGAAACGCGCGCTTCGGGCGGCGGTCAGCGGTCTACTGTTTAACATACATAACAATGTTCGTGCAGTTCTAGTCGGAGCGTTCTAAACGAACGTTCTAATGATAAAAATTTATTAACTATCGTTAAAACGCCGGCGTGTTTATGGCGGCTATTCACATAACAGCGACGGTACATGCACTAACATAAATCCGACTCGAAGTGTATTAGCCTTTCTTGCATAGAGTACTGTGTGAGGTTTTAATACCGCTCGCTCGAGCCAGGTTAAGTGTTATGAATGTTTGCGATCGTGCTAAAATATAAATAACAGGATAATCATCTAACTGTTGTTTACTTTTGTATTGGACGAGAATTTTGCACTAAATGCTTCGAGATATGTTTGTAACGGTTATAATAAAAACCATTATAAGGAAACCTGTATGTTTTGAATTTAATGTGATATTACTGATTACGATAGTATTCTAAAATATTTTTTTTTAGATCATAAACAATAAGATATAATTTGTATACATTAAAGAAAAAAGGGTTGTTACGGAAATAAAATAGACAAAAATATTATATACACATTTACAAAGGAGAAGTACCATTCAAGTCATTGTTACATTATACACTATACACTTTATATTCCTTTCGATTTCTTTCATACAAGAAATAATTTTGCAATGAAGTTTAAAAAACAAAAACCGACTACGAAATAAATTCCATCATATAAAATTTTGACAAAATTTATATAGACACTACATTGAAACATACATACATACATGGACTGCCAAAATCACCTTTGCTGTAGTCGAGTAGAAATCAACTCCAAAACTCTAAGCATTGTATAACTTGACTCGCCCGACAAGAGTTGCGGGCGAGTCAAGTTATACGAATATACGATACGTATCTAGTACATCATATCGCCTGGCTCACCTCCACGAACCCGCCCCGGTCGCGCACCAGCAGGTAGAGCCGGTACAGGTCGAGCGGCTGCTTGGAGATGGTGGGGCAGGCGGCGATGGGCGTGCGCCGCTCCTCCATGAAGGCGAGAAGGCGCTCCACCCAGCCGCGCCGCTCGGGCGCGTCGTCCATCTCGTACAGCTTGCCCAGCGAGTCCGACTTCTGGCGCAACCACACTCATCATACACCCGCTGGCTGTGCACCCGTCCACCGGCACAGCGGCGCCCCCGCACCCGTGCACACCGGTGCGAGTTTTTCGATAAATACTCGATGAAGTTTTGCGAGAAATTTACTAACGTTTAATATACGACCGATTTAGTGATCCAGATTGCAAATCACTTTGGCTCTATTTTGACCAGGTAACAACAGAGTATAGCGCACGAGTTTCTTTACGCCAACAAGACAATTGATGAGCTTGTCAAAATTCGAAATCGTAAAAGATTTTTATTATGAAATATTTTATAGCATATGACCCCATCATGTCTATAGTTATAAAACATAACACGATGTTTTAAAAATATCGCTCGCACTCACAAAATAAAAAACTACCTGATTTTGTTTATACATAGTAACAAGAGATGGTGCTAATTAAATCCAATATAATGCGTATACTTAACCGCAATCGAATAATTCGAAAAACTCGCACTAGGCACACCGGGCTACAGCGGTACACTCGCTCATCGGGCGTACTCAAGCGAGACAGGAGCGACGGCATAGTTTCAATTAAGGTAGATATTAACCAGCGAGGTAATTGTTCACCGTAATCGCTATTATTATATAAAATACTGTGATAGTTACAGAAAAAATGACAAATATAAGAAATATTACGAATTTGTTGTCGATACATACGTACAGTAAATACCATTACAGTACGCCTACATAGTGCTTTAAAATTAGTGCCGAATTTTTACATCAGATGTAAGAACTCAGCTAATATCCACCTTAATTATAACATTGTGACAGAGTAAAAAGTTTCTTTGCGATAACTTTGGTACGCCAGGTAGCGGTCGCTCGTATTTCGCTTGGTTACAGGGACATGTTTGAATACTAATTATGTACAATACAATTTGTATTAAACAAGGAATTTACTCGATATTAAAACAAGACAATTTAGTAAAAAAAAAACGATAATTCAAAAAACGCAATATGTATTTCTTTTTGTGATAACATAAGCGATTTAAATAAATTTGAGACTTTAAATAGGAATTTCTTTTTATTTTAGTAGAAAAACTATGTTTAGCAGCTTACGTGTATAATTATTTTATTAGTATTCTGGCAAACTTAGCTTATTAATAATAGGGAAAATATTTGCATTAATCTTAAATTATAATTACGGCATTTGTAAATAATATTGCTCAATTTTTAATAAAAGCAGGCATGCTAACAATAAACTATTTATATTATGAAAAAAAATAAACTATCATATTTCAACCAAATAAATACGCATAGATCACCTTCTACCAAAAGAATACAATTAATTATACATTTAAAAAAACTATTATGAGTTTTACGATTAAAAAAACTACTTTTAATATTAAAAAAAAAAACTTTAAAAGTAGCTACAGATTTACTTTCTACTTTAAACAGAATTTTTGAACGAACGAGTAGTTCTCGAACGTGATCAACTTAAAAAACCAACACCAATAGAAGAGAATAGCTGGAAGCACAACAGATTGTAGTTTTTAAAGCTCAAGCGCAAAAATAATAATTTTGATTAATTTCGCATAACATTCCAATTAACATCTAATTGTTCATCTACAGGGCGTTGTTAAGTGCATGGGTTTACGTCAATCGAGGGGTATACCACCATGCATATACGCGGTTACAATTCGAGCACTACACATGCTTAGTGAGCTTTAACTTGGATATAAACCTTTGATCTGTAGGACTCCGGCGCTATGTGACTGTTAAATACCTGAAATACACGACACAATGCAATGCTTCGTCTCCTACACATATATTGTTAGCATAACTAGAGGGTACAGATACGGCAAACTTTTAAAGGGATAGTGGTGGGAATTGAAACAAGTTGTGCGGGGTGTATTATTGACAATTACATATAACATAAACTGTAGAGGAAAGAACACCGCTAACGTTAATTTAGTAAAGGGAATGTTTCAATTTGTCTACTGTTTGAATAAGATTGGCTTAAAATTAATAATATACATTTGTATATTTACATATAAATAACAGACTTGTTCACATCATGTTTGACTATATTATTATTCACCTGTCTATGTCTATATATAAAAAATAATTATTTAACTAAATTACTTGGGTCGTCTTCACAACTTGGAACCAATTTATATTTTTATGAAATGATGCGAGCAAGTTTTTGTCTCATATAACCCTCATTACTCCTTGCGAGGAGGAAGAAAGAAGCGAGGAGTAGGGATATGGGAGTAGTGATAACTAACTCATTTTAGTGGAGAATTTTACTTGGCTGTTCATAATCTTGTGGCCAAATTAGATATATGAAATGATGCGATCAAGCGTATTTCTCGTATAGCTTTGCTTCTGAGCTTCTGAATAGTGGAGAAAAGGGAGAGGAGAGGACTAAGTCATTTAAGTGAACAATATTACAAAGACTATTTTAAAGTTCGCGGCCAATTGCTTCTCATATCACTATTCCCTCTCGATGACCAGAGAACGAGAAGTGGAAAAAAGGAAGAGCGAGAAGTATTGGCGAGTAACTCATATTAGTGGTGCTGACGACCAGACCAAATACATAAAAAGATGCGAGCCAACGTGTATCTCGCATCTCGTATCGCTCCGAGGAGCGGGGAGCGGGGAGTACGCTGGGAGTGCAGAGGAGGGAGTGGGAGTGCAACTCACGGGGCTGGAGGGCGGGCGCGGCCATGGCGAGGGCGAGGCGTCGTAGTCGTCGTGCGCGGAGGAGTGCGAGGCGCCGCCGGGCGAGGGCGAGGGCGCCGCGCTGCCCGCGCCATACTCCTTGCGCGAGCTCTTGGGCGTGCCGCACTGCTCCTCGCCAGACGCTGGAATGGCAACGACAATTTTATTCGTTACGAGTTTTGATTATTTACTTTCATATTTTTACGTTATCTTTATGCTTAAAACAACGTTTTAAACTTTTTTAAAGGCTCGTTGAAGCTTACAATGAAGAATAGTCAACACACTATAAACAAATTTTTTTTTTAACATTAGGACTACTTTGCTCACTTAGTGTCAATGACACACTAAGTCTAAAATAAACCGTTGATTTCTTATAAAATGTTTTCCCTTTACTAAGATTCTATCTTATCTCATCACTAACAATTTGTTCAGACTTCTGTTATTCGCAGCCTCTAAGAGAAACTCCTTCCTCAACTCTGAATTTAATTAGAACCTCAAAGATTAACTTCGAATTGAAAACCTCTTATTTTGGTTATCACTTTAAACCAAATACAAGTAAAGAATACAAGGGGCTGTCAAAACGGAGACCAGATGTCCGAGAGTCCACTGTAGTATGTACTACAGTGACGAAGTACATACCTCGATTCACATAAGTGAGTTGGTCTGAACTATGCGCATGAACACAAAATTAGGCAGGACAGTCGTTTAGACATTTCTTTAATTTTAGTTATTAAATACTTTTTACATAATTGTATAAGTACTACTAATGTGTTTAAATTATTAATTAATAGCACTTTTTTGAAACATTTTTATCAGATGTTTTTCTCAAATAATTGAAAACATTAATAGTGCACTAGGGCAATTATTAGAAAAATCGTGACTTTCGTTTCAAGATGTGTTTATTTACCAAATAAATGAAGTAAAAATATAATAATAGATTACAAATGTCTTTTACTGTCTGAGAATATTCAATATGTTTAAACAAAATACAAAATTTTAAATCTTGTTAATCGACTTTATCGTGTGCGAGTTCGGACTCGCCTCGTGTTCGGACCAACACACTTACGAGAAACAAGGTACAAATCTCCTCACATGTACTACAGTGGACTCTGTGGAATGTGTGTGTGATGTGTGTGCAGTTACCGGCGGACGCGTTGCTGAGCGTGCTCTGCTGGCTGCCCTCGTCGAGCGGCGCGCCGTCGGGCCCGGTGGTGACGAGCGCGGTGGCGGGCGCGGCGGGGCCGTTGTCGTGCGGCTCGCCCGGCGCCGTCGGCGGCGGCATCGCCTCGCCAGGCGGGCCCATGTGACGGCCGGCCTGCTGCGGACGAGATCCAACGAAACTTGTTATTAATCAATCTTCATCATCTACCTAGCATTTTTCCCGGTTATAACTAGGGGCTGCTTATTACTCTAGTCCAGTTACTAATTTTTATACAAGAGTGTTTGCCATCTGACTTCTGCAACCCCTGAGGAGTAAACCCCGTCAAAATATTAAACGAATCGTGTTATTAACCCACTTTCAATAAAAAAAGGGGAAATTGTCAAGTCGTCAGGGACTTTTTTTATGTATGTTCACATTTACTCAAAACGACTAAACCGATTTAAATTATTATTTTTATGTTTGAAAGGATATATTTTCAGATTGGCCTCATAGAAGTATATCAAAATCGGTACCGTAGTTACTTACAAACTAAATAACGTATTTTGCAGTTCCCCTTTTTTAAAAAATCCTTGTCTTTATATCTCAAAAATATGTAAAAATAAAATAAGATTAATAGGAATTTCAGAAACGTTAGACCCTTTTATTCATATTTTTTTTTATCATTTTTTCCAAAGCGTTATGAGATCCCAAGAATGCACCGTCTATGACTTCTTTTTAGTTTTTTACAAAAGAAACTTTGCAACAGTCTTTATGAGCTTTGTAAAGTTAAAATAAAATTGAAATATAAAGGACATTTTAAGACAGCTTTAGTCTAATTTTTATGATATTTTTTATGAATAATTTATTCTCACATTTCATAAAAACAAATGTGATAATTTTACATTTGTATTTTCTTTTGTATTCTAATTTCATATAGTATAAGGTAGACAATAATAATATGGGGACTGGTGATAGAACTAGGTAAATCCTGTGCTTCCACCAGAACCTAACCCCGAACGATTATACATCATAATATAATCTTTATGTATGTATTTATTGTAGTAGTATTTACCTTGAGCGGCGGGTAATGTTGCGAGGGATGCGGCGGCGGAGTCGGCCGGTAGCCGCCGTACGGGTACGGGTGGTGGTTCCGCGGCGGGTACGCGTAGGGCTGTGGCGGGTAGGGCGCCGGCTTGTAGGGCCCGTGGTGGTAGGGCTGCGGCAGCATCGCGCCCGGCGGAGGCGCCGCGGACGGGGGCGGGCCCGCGCCCGGGTTGCCCGCGCCAGCACCAGCCCTCACGGTCGGACCGCCGCCGTCCGATAACGATGACGATGGCCGAGGTGGCATCGGTACGTTCTGGGTACCTGGAACAATATAATAAAACAATTTAATATGTGTGGCCGTCTGTTTGATTCCGGCTACTTTTTGAAACGTAACATTTGTAAATTTTACTCTCGTAATTGATATTCAACAACTCTGTAACCTTGTGATACATATTTACGTAATTTTAGGAAGGCTGTTGTTGTCAAAAAAGTATAATAAAGGCACTTAGAGTCAGTTAGAACAATTTATGTAAGTAAATACTAAAGCCTTAGACCAAAACTTTTAATTGTAATTCTTGCCTTATGTATATGAAAGTTTAGATTACAACAATTATTAATTTTAATACAAAAAATTGTTCAGTCATCTGTAATATAAAAAAAAGTTTATTCACAATTAAACACATTTCTTAATTGCAGAAGCTTTTAAGTAAAAAAAGTAGCATATGAAAAAAGAATCTCATTGTTGTCAGAGAAAACTATACTATATAACATATATATGTACCAAAGCTTTGAATATTATCAAATACAAAAACAATAACATTGACTTTATTTTTATTTTGCGTTATAAAAATATACTCATTAATTCGTAGATATTAAATGAATCATTAGTGAATTAGTAACCATTTCAAAACACGGCAATAATGATAAGATTCAATGTTACGATAATCACCTCGCGTCAAACAGAATAGCATTCGCAGATAACAAACAATCGAAAGATACTTTTATTATGTCGTAAAATTCCCGCTACGGGCACGAGGTGCGTCGGCTTTTGTTAAACTACTACCATCTACGTATACGCGGGGTGAAGCAAAACGTTGCGGTGGAACTTGAATTAAATTGTATTCGAGAGTGCAAGCGGCGAACGTTTCCGTGTGTGATCGATCCGAACGCTCGCAGCTCCTCGTCGTACACACAATTTGAATAATACAGTTAACGAGGGCTCGCCTAAGCCGGGCGCGCATCAATCGAGGGCGGAGAGACGCACCAGATCACTTTCGTTTTCCGGCGGCACGTGAGCCGCATACACCGCTAGCCTGCGAATTCTCGTTGCACTTTATTGCATCCGTATATGTGCATACGACACACGCAACGCATTGACCGAGGCCGAGATACGAACGGCAGTGATTTGCGACGACGAAAGTGGTATTGCAGCTTTTATGTAGGTCGATTTGAACTTATGCAGTTATGTCAACATTACGTGACATAACTCACCCTACTCCCGCCAACGTCTCGGTTATCATTGCGAGTACGGTCGTCGACGAGTCTCTATCGTATAAACAATGCGTTATCACGTGCATGAGACGACACTTTAATCTCGTCAGTGAGCAATTATCGGTGCATTATAATATTGTTGGTGCGATCAGACGGTCGGCAGACGGCGAGGCGCCGGTGAATCATATTGAATGAGGCATATGCGCCCACCTATAATATATCTATTTGTTTACGGCCATTAACGACTGCAGGCAGAGTAACGGGGTCGACCGGGACGGGCCACCGAGTCGTAAAAATAACGCACTATCGATTTGTCGTATCGTCATTGGGTTACTATCTTCAGTAATGATATTTTAAAGGTGAAAATACCCGCATGTAAATGGGTAACGGTACTATATATCCCCGTTTATACAGAAACAATTAAATATAAAATATAAATGGATGGGACAAATGATGAATGTATAACATCTTAAACAATCTTTTATAGATCAATGTAGAAAATAATTTAAATTGTTTTAAATATTGAAAATAAATTAATATCTATAGCCTAACACGATTACAAATTGGAATTTCTGTTTATGACATTATTGTATTCTGTTTATTAATACTTGATAGGTACTAAAAAATTTGATACATCATAAAATTGTCAAAAGGAATAATAGTTACGTATTTAGGAATTTAAGAACTCGATAGCCACAAACCAAATATTTGATTCGAAGAAATCGATACAATTCGATATATAAATAAATGAACAAATAAAACTCTATTAATATAGTAGTTTATATTACAAAGCAATCCAAAATCCATATAAAATCGTTTTATTTATATTTCAATAAAACAGTGCACAGCTCGATATCGAAACGTGCTACCGAGGCAGAATGGCAATCCACGCACACGATCGCAACTACTCTGTCAAGGGCAGCAGCAGGCCACAACGAGGTCTTTACTTTCCCCCCTCAGCCATGCGCATTATCAGTCGTGATCGACGTGATCGTGATCGAAGAAATAATACTTTGTTATAATCGATATTCCATATACCAAAAACTGTATCTTATTTGAAACTTTTGTCTTATGGTAAAGATTAGTTTGAAGCCATCGATGTTATTATCGGATCTGTTTTATTCATGAAACTAAAATTTAATGCCAATGCATTTTGTTAGTTAAAGATGTTTACATGCATTTAATATTGTATCTATTGAGTCTTCACAAATAAAATTATCGCAAGAAAGTACCTTTGTCATCTGAATCATGAAAAATATGGAACAACTTAATTTATATCAAATATTACCTACTATTTTACTTTTAATTTGAATAAACATTAAGAGAAACATACTATATTACTTTATCAATACTACAAGATGACGCAAAAGTCTTCACCCTATCGTAAGATGCTATAATTTTTGTAAAGGTGACAAATGTCAACTCTGGTTTCACATTTGTAAAGTAAGCAGATACAAACTATCTACAGTTGTACACGTCAATGAACCTAGATCGCTCCTTTTCAATACCACGGAATAATATCTCGTTAATTCTCGTTTTTACAATGTGCAGCGGCCGAGCGAGATTTCTCTATTTTACCGTTCCAGGCGCCTTTTGTGGGGTTTTTTGATGTCACGAGTCTATGTCAACTAACCACAGACTCTAAGCCCTCAAAGAGAATATCCGTCAAAAATGCGAGAACCTATCACCGGAAGATCTGTCAAGAGTGATGAAAGGATGTCGTAAATAGGGCTGGTATCGTTCACGTTGGCGACGGCCACTTGGCCGATTTTTTTTCGACTTAATTTAAAAAAATATATGACATCAAATATACATAATCCAAAGCAGAATCAGTTGTTCATTCGTATAAAGTACAGCCAAAGAACATTGGATGACAACTTTTGCGCCACCTTGTATAATAGGTGCTCAATTCTACGTACACCACTTACATTTAAATAACAAGGTTCGCAGAAGAAACATAAAAAAATAAATAACGCACAAATATGTATATTCGTTCTCTTTTCTTATTCACATAAAACATATGCATATGTTAACCGACATTACCATTCGCTAAAATATTTCATCGATAAGTGCGTCACAGAAAAACCGTATTCGAGATACCCACGCAGGTGAGTCATACCGACAAAAGCTACTTCTATAGGCATCTCGGCAACAGGTGAAACGATTGTAATTTTCAGAATTTCGCGCCTTAGTCATGCCGGTGGAGAACAGGAACTTCACTATTATCGAGCAATTATTATAATAAACCGTAAATGCAGAACTTGTAAGGGTTATTTCGTATCGGCTAATGTCGTGCGGCTAGCTAATTAGTGCTGGTGTAGCGCTACGGTAGTGGTGTACATGTATCGATATCACGTGTGGAGAATGCGGTGTTGCGGGCTGGTAATGTGCGGCGAGCCACGTACCGCTGAATCCGCCAACGGTAGTCCGACATTCCGTGAAAATGATCACATACACAATATACGACGCAGTGAACGAGCCAAAATGTGACCACGCTCTTTAGACGAACATTTCCATCGTGTAGGTTGATATTCACGTTCTGTATTCTATTTTCACTGCTATTATATTTTTATAACCATAACGAAAGATTAAATATTTCACGAAAATACATATATACATACTCCTACAACAATTAACTAACACCAACTTTTATGCAAAAAATTATTTTAAAAAGATATGCGTCTTTTATTTACCATAACATTTTTTTGGAATTTTTGTAAAAAATTATAAGTCTCGACTACTAATAATAACATTTCACAGTAAATTTCAAAGGATACGTATATAATTTAATTTAAATCAAGTTTTACGTAACTCGATTAAAACTGCTATCACCCGATTGCGGATATCCGTTTCTCTGGCTTTGACGGGTTTATGTAGAGCACTTAATGTAATAAAGGTATCTTGTTGTTATTTTTTATACAATTTTGAAAAAGTATTATTATTTAATACTATTTTAATTTATGAATTTGACGAGAGAAATTACAAAATATGCAACTACATCCGCCAATCCACAATAACATTGAGTCGTGGATTATGTTCATGTCTTGCTTAATCCTAACTTAATATTATAAATTCGAATGTGTGTTTGTTTTTAGTAACACCCTTATGCATCAACTACTCAATTCAACTCAAAATTTTATATACAGGTCGTCAGTGGTAAATTTAAATAAGAAATAGCGTAACTTTAAAAAAAATACTTTATTACTCAGAAAAAAAATATATCGTCGGGTATAATATTCGGCATAAAGACACAACCTACATTATATTTATAATTTCATAATATGTAACATCAATTAATTGTCGACAAAACAAAAAAAAAAAAACATTTTCTTTTGTAGATGAAAAGTACTGACACAATATATCGCGCAAAACCGGCTCTCAATGTTAAATTAGAAATAAACTTGAATCACGAATAACTGGTTCATTATGTTATGCATCGCATTGGCCTATTAAACCAATTGCGTTAATGAATGCTGGATGATTTCAATTTTATTCATATTAAGAACATTAGTTAAACGGCGAGTCTCTAAGGCGAGAATTACATTTGTAAATTTTACTCTCAACTCTGTAACCTAGTAACATATACGTCGTAAGTAGTTACGAAAGCTGTGAATGTCCAAAATAAGGCACTGACAGTAATTTTTTTTAGGGAAAAATTTATGTAAATCTTAAGGAAAGTAGTGGAGCAAAACTTATGTGTCATATTGCGCCCATAATTTAACAGTACGAAATCCTACGAAACTAAAGCGTAATGGCCTACTTTCATAACCTACCTACATATCTGCAGTTTTTGATACTAACAATGAATTTTGATATAATTTGTATAGATTCTAAATATTTCTCCAGTACGAAACATCATAGATAGATAGTTATGAGATGAGTGTCCTTGTTCTTAGAGAGGTAATTGTACAGCGACGCTCCATAACAAAGATCTTAATAATTTAACTCAAACATACAAAATGCTTCTCGATTGTTTTCACCCAAATGAAGAAAATAACTGCTCCGTGTCCGTGTTTACAAGCTTTATGTAACATTTTGTTTAATTGTAAGATGTTTCATTTACTAGGGTATCTCGACTTAGCGGACAAAGTTTTTACGACAAACGACACATTCTGTTAATCATATATCTACCATCTCATAATCTATCGAGGTATTTTATTTATATCTCTGTGATAACATCTCGAGACGTACTAACACTCAACGCCATTACTGCTCCGGAGACACAAAATGTTTACCTTCTCTTAGACAACGTGCGCTAAGTCGATTGTGTGTACAATGGCAACGTAATGTACAATGTACACCTAGTGCGCTAACAAGAGCGGCCTAGTTGAGACAAACGCCGGCGTCAGGGAGGCCGGGGCTCGTTTGTGGTCCATTTAAATTGATCGCCACCGACGCCGACTTCTAATAAACACAGCTCGATTTCTGCGTCTATTCGTGTCGACTCATCGCCTATCCGTTTATGTCATACTTAAACAAATTGGATTATTATTTTCGGAAGTTAGATCGAGGTTGTGAAACTTGTAAAGATGGTATCGGCTTGATCGATCGTAAAACGTTATCTACCACATTATTTATAATTAATTATTACATGAAAATGACATTATAGGAAACAATGTATTCAAGCATAAGTTAATTGTCCAATTCTTATGATAAAAGAAGTAATTTACCCCATAACGAATTACGAAATAGTTGAACATTACATTATATGCTGTTATTATTTGATTTACATACCTATAGTATAATAAGAAGAGAATATGAGTTTCGATGATAACAGTAATGTCACGCATCGAGTCATTTAACATGTATCTACGAAGTTCAATAGAAAAAATCTATTTATATGTGTTTTACCTTGTGTTTTTAGTTTACAAAGAAGTATATTTGTATTTTATACATAGTATCGATGTATATGATTCATAATAAAACATGTAAATTCCCGTCTATATGACAAGTAACATCCGTACACACTTTTATAAAAAAAACTTACTGCCTTACTTCAAAAAATTTAAACATACGTTAAACGCGTGTCTATAAAATTCTGTACTACAAATCCCTATCTAAAGACAATTTCGTTTTTAACCTATGCTTAAAACCTATTTGAGGTATCAAATATGACGTGTGATATTTGATCTCTTTATAATTTTACACGCAGTGTAGCAATTTTGACAACATTTTAAACGATGTTTAATTTTTAAACACTGTTTAGCTAGACACGTGTTGAGCATGGTTTTATTTTATATTTTGTAGTAAAGCCGACATACTTCATTTCTTTAAAATTAAACTTCAATATTGTATGTCAAAAATACATGAAATCTTGATTAATAGATAAAATATATTCTCTGTCTCGTATACAAAATAACCTTTAACAGCCAGAAGAGCCCCGATACCTAAAATAGTTTGTAACAGGCAATACCTGCCACACCTCTCTCGCTGAGATCGAAATGCCTCGAGTTCTGTGAATTCCAGCGACCCGGTAAATTTATATAAATAATTATTTAGTTTAATAACATTAAACTTGTCATAAATGAACGTGGAATAAATTATTTGCTACGAGTTTTGCCTTTTTCTTTATAAGTCTATCTTGTATATTTGACACTGATAAAGCAGTTTAAAGTGCGTATTAATAATAGGACTGTCTGTAGTAAATTATGTCATAGACATTAGAATTAATAGTTAATTCTCTCGTAGCAATCTAATTTGCCTTTATAAAAAATTGACTACTATTTTTTTCAAAAGTTACCACGTTCATTGAGTATTAACCTCGCAATGTCGTCAAAACATTCGTAAAAATTAGCGATGTAAAAAAAATGGTGAATGTTTTTAAAAGGCCGGGTGTTAAAAGAATATCCCACACCATTAACAAAGGGTGGGAAAGGGTGAATGAAATACCGAACCTCCGGTTGACCTTGACAGAGAGATTTATTACTTTCCGGGCAATACTGAATACGATTAGACGTTGGCCTATCGGAGACAGATGACGCGATTCCACGATATTTTTTTTTCTTATTTTGTAATATAATAAATACTATGGAAAATGTGTGTTTTATGTATAATTTCTATTCTTAATAAATACTAACGCATTGCTCGTCGATTCGCTAACTCAGATAAAAAGTTGACGTTCAAAATGTAAACGCACCAAGTTATCGGCTCGACTCGAGCGTCTGATTCAGATAAGAAATAAAATATCTGACACAATTATTAATCGACGAGTCAGTCGGACCGTGAAACGTCATGAATAATAATAACGAACATCAATCTCGGTACAAAAAACCAAAACAACATCTACGGATCGTTTACGTGAAAACGATCAAAACAAACATTATGGCGGGGATCGGGGCAAAAAGCGTTTTGTTTCTTTTTTTTCTTATTCTCATTTAAAGGTCGTTGGCCTCGCCAAGGACGCGAGGCACGTGGCGGCCGACGGATAGGCAGTGCGACAAACACTGCAGGTGCCCGAATGTGTGTACCGCGACTAAGGGGACAACTATGCTCCCTACTTATTATTATTTCCATCTATACAATCGAAAAAGAACGCTAACTAAACTCCCATTTTAAAATAGAAACATGTCCTCTTTGAGTGGTATTTTTAGATACCTAATTTTCGTTCTCTTTACTTTGTTGCTTTTGAAATTATTCAGCAACAACAGCAGTTCTAAAGTAATTGGTTTTCCAGAAACTAACTTACGCAAAGATCACAAATTCAATTTCGCGTGTCGAAACCTCACAAGCTCCACTTTGATACAGCTTGACCTTTGCCTTAACAGTCACTGGCGTTATTCACAAGGAAAACCGAATGCGAGATTAAAATTGAAATTATCGTTAGTCATCCGATGCGTGTAATGAGAACTATCTTATCGAATCAGTCGAGGTGAATACTGTTTCTGTGACTCATTTGTAATAAAAAAACATTTTGCTATTGTATTTTAATTAAATCAATTTACTTGAAACAATTTGCACGCTGTAAATAATTCACGAAATACTTATTATTGTTATTCTATTTTAATTTTACTTACTCCAATACAAGCAAAAATTTCAAATGAATATTTGACATAGGGTATAGAAAAAGTTCTGCATAATCCAAAAGTGGATCTTAATTTTGGCTGAGTCCGAATCCGACTTATCTTTGTTGATGACATTCCAGCGCGACCACCGATACGCGAAGCGAACGGACTGCGAAATGCTTTTAGCGCCCGTATTTAACACAACAACTCCTCAACTTTCGAAAATGTACTTTAAAACACACGCCACAGAGCATAATATAGGTATTAGAGTAATTCGATACAAATTGCGAGCAAAAGAAACCTTATTCATCAAAATTTAAAGTCGGTTTCAAAAGTCACGTTGCATGCGGGCTTCGAACAATACGCAATTCACCTTCGAACGCGTCGGGTTGCGGTATTGCGGCTTCATTGTGTTAAAATAACGATGGAACTTGGATTGGAAACGGGCACAATGCGCCCGATAAACTGAACTTTATTTTTTATTCAAAAACGGTGATAACGTTATTCTTTATATGGAAGAGATTACGTAAAACCGACAGACAGACGTGTATTTCACAATGCTTGCGATAAAAAGAAAGAATTGAGAAGAGATTTTATTTCCTTTATCTTTACATTTATTCTTAAACACCTACACAATATACTTTATATATAAATAAATAAATTAAATAACAGAAAAATAAAATGGGTTTTATCTAATATTTCACGTTTTATAACTCTTTTAACGTATATTTCTCAGCTCTTTCCTCAACCGCTTTGTATAATTTTCCAATGAGACTTCATATATTCACTGGGTGTTTGTCGAGAGTCGAGAAGCCCGACGAGCCGAAAGGTTGACGTCATGTAGTCATGTTAAACTTGTACTAGCTTAGCGACTCTGCGAACGACGAGCGTACTTATGATATTCTACATTGCTGGTTTCATTCGAAGGTTCTCTGGGGCGACGGCGGACCGGCGGCATTGGAAGGTATACATCGCATGGTCCGTCGTGATAAACAAGGTTCGGAGTGAAGGCGTATCGCGGTCACATAACCGGTATTCGAGCGCTCAGTCGCCATTCGCCCAGTCCACGCTCCGGCCTGATGTTTTGAGAAAGCCGTGTTCGGCAATCGTTGACGTTAACAAAACAAGATTGCTGCGGCCGTTCGTTACAGACCAGCGTGATAAAGCGAATACTTTTAAGGCATACTGGACTGAGTAATATAATGAGAAATGAAAGTAAAAGGGTTTATGTGTTGAAATTATAGTATGGGGTTTCGGTGAACGTATTTCTCGGAAAAGTAGAAAGACCAAAAAAATTTAAGGTATCAGATTAAATAAAAAAAGAAACTCGTATTCGGTTCTCTTTACTTTTAAAATGATTTACTATATTTAGATACAAAAATACACATTTAATACAAAATAATAAAAAAAAAACATTATCCAGGCAAACGTATTTCGAAACAAAACGCGATAAAAATGAAAGCCCCATATTCATTATTCAATGAAACCACGTTCAGACGTCGTATATTACACGAATACACGAAACGATTCATAATAATAAAATATCATAATTTACGTAACAAATCGTCTATCGGCCTTGTTCCCCTCGATTCATTCACGAACTCTCCTAGTCTCGAGATCAAATATCTAGGTCTTTACAGTTGTCAAACAAATCTAAGTGGGGGTATAATAGCAACCCCAGTCAACGACCTCGTCAAGGACAATCCGAGGGAAGCCCGGCAAGGACACAAATGATTTTTATATTAACATTTGTAGGGAACATTTCTTTGTACTGAAGTAGGTATTGATGGTTATTCGTGCTTAAAATTTAATTCGGTTTACGCTTTAATGATATAATGGGAGTCTTGAAATGTGCTATTCTTTATACTTATAACGTATGTCGTGAGTTGTAGCTGGTTTGAGCAAATACAGGAATTCTTACCAAAATTACGAATGGCAATTTGATATGACTTGAGTCATTTTCCTATGTGATTTTGAAATCGATTATGAAAAAAATGATAGCCGACATATTATCAGCCAACTAAGTAAAAATTGTTATGTGCGAAACATTACGAAAGAAGAACAATTACTTCGAGCTCAGGACAGACGCCTCGTAATCTTACTAAAGGATCAGCTGATCATGATCGCAGTGTCGGGTTTGGAACACCAACATCACAAGATTCGTAACCGTAGTAAGTAGGTTGAATAATCTCGCCCTAATATATCTATATGTGTATGTGTGTGAGGCAAAGAATCGTAAACAGAGGCTGTTGGTCCGGCGACCGGCACATAGGAGTGACGCGTCGACACCCGGCGCGGGTGGAAAGGTCCTGTTTTGCGTGCTCGCCGCCGGTGGGGGTAAGTTTTTCACGAGACCCTATATACCGCGACCACCCCTCACTCGTACATAAGGTGGGTGGAGGGAGGTTCGCGCCCGCAAAAGGGGCAAAATACGGTGTACTCTGGGCGCCCGCTCTATGTGGGTCAATGTCGGGAAAGCCCGCGTCTGCTAGTGACGAAGTATGCACAATGAATCTGATCAACACGCCTTTGGTGAAACTACGACTCCGACAAACCGAACTACGTGAGAAACTTTTTAATTTTTTCGTAGAATTTTCGTTTTCATTTTTAATTTGGCGCAAATTCATCATTTATATCCCTTACAAAACTATTACTATGCACAAAAACGGATAGATTGTATTGAAAAGACCGAGTAAAGCAGCGCTAGGTCAAACATTTACATATATACACCTACAGAATCTTTAACACCAACGAACAGCAGTAACGACCTCCCGAGCTCTCCATCAAAACAACAACAAACGCTCTTCTAGCAAGAGCACCTGACAGAGAAAATCACACCGTGAAAGTGCTACACTGCGAGTACAAAAGATAAGTATGTGATTTTTTTTAAATTACCTATTATGTTTTCTTACAAACGTAAAGTTAAACATGTATAATATCGTTAATAATGGTAATTTAATTCGAATATAATTAAAAAACACCTTCAATTACGCCTAATCAAAGTCGGTTTAATGTAGGAATTATGTAGAACACATTATCGTATATCATAATCGTCATTCACGTATTTACAAGTTACGATGGTTGGAGGTGACTTCCAAATAGATGGATCTTCGACAAATAACACTAACATTTTGCGTAAGCTACTCGCTTAGATACCATGCACTCTTTCTTACAAAATTTTCCAACCATGATAGATCGTTTACCGTATGAATGAGCATAAACACTCGATTCCCTATAAATATTACATTTCTGCAGAAGCCCATCTTAATATAAACCATATTTTCTGTTATTGTCAACTGACGTCAAAAAATATGAGGTCCTCGATACGTAGTTTGTTTTTAAAAGTTTGTCATTGATTGATTTTTTATCAAACTCATTTTTTAACTTTGGTTTTTAAATCAAAATAAGTAGAAATTAGTGTGCCGAGCAACCAAACGAAATTGCGTATTTTGCTTCTAAAGTCGACTTTTTTTGAAATCTTTGTTACAATAATAATAATTTCCTCGCATAGAATAGCCAGTATATAGAATAATATAAGTGTGCGAGTACTCACCGACAGCCGGTGACATGGATCGCGATCCACTCGAGCCTGTCGGGCTCGGCGTGGGCCTCAAGTGCGGCGTGGAAGCGCGCCCCGCGCCGCCGCTGCCGCCCGAGTCATTGCTGTTCTGACCGGTCAGATCCTGAAAAGAAAATTTTATTGATACACGTACAATTGGTATCGTGGTACTATGGTACCAGTTATAAGAAAAAAGTTTATGCAAAATATATTATGTAGCAAGTAGATTTAAGTTAGAACATAAAACCCAATAATTTAGATCCGAATGTCTCATCTTTAAATACGATTTTTAATGCTATAGCCGTGTGCCTAACTGCTCAACGCGATCACCTCGTCAGCATCCCACAAAGTTTAAACTTTGATCAACTCCTTTTTACACAAACATGTATATTCCATTTAACATTAAGAGATGACTTTTTAAAAATCATTTTACAGTTACTTGCATTTTATACAAAAATAACTTAAATAAGTACAAATTAATAGAAATTTTCGTAATTATAAATATATTTATATAATAAATATGTTTGTATATTTTAAATAATGATTTAAATATTCACATCATACCAAAACGATATATTATGCGCCTCATGTGATTAAAATTAAATTTCAAAGCACGGTAATAATTTAAGTATGAATTATGTTATAAAAGCGATATATATGAAGTGTACGTCGCCTTAATGGGGAGGTTTAATGATCGATTATCAAAACACACTTCGTAATTCTCTTTTATGAGGCACCATTACACACTATAATAATATAGAGAGTATTATGACTCTACATTCACTCCATCCGATAATACATACCGGACCTGTCTTAATTCTCTTTTTATTGATGCAATTACTATTTTGATTTAGGTATCATTTAGACTGTTTTAGGAAATTACTTTTTAAAAACTAACTGCCTTACTACAAAACATTTAAACAGATGTTAAGCGCGTGTTTAAAAAAATCCGTACTACAAATCCGCGTCTAAGCACAGTTTTGAGTTAAACATGCTTTAGATATAGATGAACATACGTTTAAGTGAGTTTAAAAGATGTCTAAAACCTATTTCAGCTGTAAAACGTAACGTATAACATTTTAGCAATAAGTTTTTTTATGAGTTTATTCGCAGTTAAGCAATTTAGATAATATTTAAGCAATGTTTAATTTTTAAACATTGTTTAGCTAGACAAGTGTTGAACATGGTTTTAATGCGTCTTTTGTAGTATGACAGTAAAGTTTAAAGTGTCGTCATATTTTCTAAGTACAGTTCCAAGATCAAGTTTAATATATAGACGGAATATTTACGTATCGCGATTATGTGACTGTATCGTCGTTAATATTATAGTAAAATACATAATTACAAAGTAAGCGAAACGCCTTGACATTGCCACCTATGCTCCGGCGCTACAGCAACAATAGTTCGACTGTGTCAATAGAGCATGGCCGCTTGCGGTAATCGTCGCACAATAAAACAACTGGCAAAACTCACCGTTCTTTTACTGCTCACCAAAACAAAAAACAAAACGTGCTCGCTCCTCTTTAATATACGAGTATGAGTGACAGATAAATATTACGAACATTATGTAATTTATCGATAAAGTGATAAAAGCTCATACAACAATTGAAAACCAATCAAACTTATCAATTATATTTTTTTTATCGTCAAATGTTACAAGACTAGAAAGTAGAGGTGATGTCCATGGCACTCACCGTTTCAAGCTACCAATGGAGCGACGATCGTAAATCAATCGCTAGTCGCTTTCAATCGCAACGTTATAAACAACGGTACCGGCCACTGGAATATAAAGTTCACAGTCGGAAGCGGAGAGCAGTAACGCAAAGTTGGAGCTTTTTCGAGTAGAAACCGAATCGTAAAACGAAGTGGCGAGAATTGTAGAGCGTTGTAACTCGTATAGTCGTACAGCGCACACACCGGTCGCGAGAGCGAGCGAAGGAGCTCCGGCGAAGCAAGTTTCGACCCCCCGCTGTCGAGGTTAGCTCGGCCGCGAGAGGCTCCGGCGTCGATCAGACGAGTCCGGCCGAGAGCGGGGCGCGGGCGCGGCGTGCGGGCCGGGGAAGCGCGATAACCGCGCCGATGTTTTTGCCGTGCTCCAACTCGCTCGCTCGACGCAGCGGCGCGTTCTTCATTTAGTACAGAGTCCATTATCTCTCGCCCCGTCCCGCTCGCACTCGCGGCCGACTCGTCGCGCCTCGCCGCACCGGCCGCTGTTTTATTGCCAGCCGACGATTTTAACGTGCGCTCGCAACGTCCGGAGCACAAAAGTTTTTATGGAAATTTCATTCCGAATGCGCCTCGCTCGCTTGCTCGCTCGGGAACGTCAATATAAAAGCACGATAACGAACGGACGAGTCAATTAATTATTATTGTTGGAAGCTGTCGGAACGTGCTGGGCGGCTCTATCTAGATACTGTACTGAATGTGTTGTGCTCTCTGAAGCGAATGTATTTTACATTGTATTACAGAATTGATTCTAGTAAAGTTTAAGCGCTCTCCACGAGCTATTGCAAATTTAAACATAGTATCATATTTTATACCTTTTTGTTTCACCTATAAGATTCTTTCGCTTGGAACGCAAAATGACTCGAGTATTGAGGATCATTATCATTATACAAGATTGTAATATATTCAGCCATTTCGATTCTTTACTTTATGACGTTCAGACGTGCTGAACTCTGAACGTCAATATCTATGTATCTTTAAAACGTAATGTATATTCTACAAAAGGAGTTAAGGGTAAACACGGAGTAAAATAGACTTATAGTGACGGCAATGTATAATAGTATTGTAAATCCAAAGTCGGTAAAATATGTTCCTTTTATATATATTAAATATAATATAGGATTAATTTTACTATATTCATGGTTTGAATCCTTATTCTTATAGTACAATTGCAAACAAATCAGCAAAGATCTTATCGAGATAAATAATTTATATATTTAAAAACAGGAATTGTCAGTAGTTTATTGCTAATACAAACGTAAATAGATAATTACTATATTATAAATAATATAAAGAACATTATTATCAGTAATAATATGGTAGATTCATTCATTTAATTGAGCATTTAGAATTCAAATTATATTAATATATATATTTAATATGATAAGCTATAACAAAATCAACATACTACAATCGTAAAAAAGAAATAAAATTTTCTACGAACGTTCGTTAGTAACTCTTTATGAATATCGTTTAATTTCGCCATAAGTAGTAAATCACAAATGAGTTCTAATTATACATACACAATGGGCAGTTAAAGCCGTGATACACTGACTGTATAATTAAGAGATAACAATTTTCAAGAACGTTACAAAATAATTAAAAATTATAAACTCGTTTTTCAACTCTATGTATATTTAATTATGTAATGAGAAAGAAACACGATAAATAACTAGATCTGATAAGTAATAACGTTCTCTACTTCCACCGGTTACTACTTTAAAATATACATTGAAAGGAGTAACACTTTATGTTTTCATTAAATATTGAAGCATTTTTATCGCACAGTTATTATCATTTTCTTATGAATTGGTAAAAATATTACTTTTTTTTTACTTTTATGACCTTTAGGTCGTTAGTAAAATTAGTAATATCGACCACGATAATCTAAATAGATATACTATTTATAACATACAAAAAAACGATAATTTACTCATTGAGACCATTTCAACAAACAGGCACACATACACGAGTCAAACTTATAACACCTCTCTGCTTGGGTCGGAGGTTAACAAGTTATAATATTTTTAATTATTTTAAATTCACCTGTGATAATTACACACACAAGAATCATACTATATTACATATTAAGATATAAGGTATATATACATATTTAGGTATACTTCATACAAAAATAGTAGAGATAATTGACTGATGTCTGCTTGATTGTAACATTTAACAAATAAGAAGGTAAATAAATAAAATGTCATTTTTGAATTTTGTTTCAAAGTTTAGATATCGATATATTAACTGTTTGCGAGGAAACGTTGGATCTTGTAGGCTCTTATAGATATACGTATAGGCTTACCATTTATGAAAGAGAATTATAAAAAAGTTTAGTTCAATTTTTATTTACTTTTAATTATCGATTCTGAACTATGGTAAAATGTCAACACATGCCCAGTTGACAATTTTTCTGTCTTAACTATTTTTTTTCTTCGTTTTAGGAAAGTGCTTGTATTTTGTGTCCGCCTAGTTAAGTATCTCTTAATTATAATTAAATAGTTTATTTGTTGTATACAAAATGTGGATTTTTGTTGATCAGTATTATTCGTTTAGGTGCTTTTAAATAGAAAAATATGTATACCTACTTCCTACACACACCGTCTAATTGTTTTACCGCTGCTGTTTCATCGTAATTAACTTAGCACTTAATAGTTCTATCCAGTGGCACAAGATCAGTGGGACAAGCTACCCCTGAGCCGCGGCTATAAATACTGCGCCCGACGATTCGATCCACATAACTACGCGCACGGTATTCTGCTGTGTTTCTACGTCAATTATAAATGGTAATGTTGGCTTTATTTTATAAAACTATGCTTCATAAAACTTGTAATAATGTTTGTTGTAGCGGTTGGAAGGAAATAGTTCGCATGTTGAAAAATATTCTTACATATTTCTTTAAATAGAACATTCCGTAACTTAGTTTTGAATGAGTTTATATTGTTTTATTGTTCGGTATTTAAGACGAACCGTTAATGAAATCATATCAATGTCATCTTGTAACAAAAGTTTTTCTTAAACAATTCACCTATCCGAAGTAGATTATTAAAATTCAATGGATTTAAATTCGATATGTCCTACTCAAATCCTGACGCGAGTTGTGAAAGTTGAATTTTCGAAAGTCTGAAAGAAGTCACTTACTTATCATTATTACTATACTAAATAACTTATCCCTTAACCTTTATTTTATTATTCGAATTCTACAAAAACGGTCAAAAGTTCATATGCTAAAAAGATTCAAGAAAAAAATATTATAATCTCTTCCTAGTTGTCTTGAAAATGAAAATAAGCTTTTTATCATCGAGGCGCGGATCTGTCTTATTCTATTTTTTTATAAAGGGAGAAGCGGACTATCATATGAAGGCATTGCTCAAACCACTGAGCCTAAAAACTTGAAATTTAGCACAAAGGCTTTTCTAATACAGCGAACATTAAATGTTTTTCAAACGTCCCTTATTCCCTACGAATGTGGAAGGTTTAAAGTTTGTATTAAATACTGTTTATAATAAATGGTTCTGCAAACTCGAAACTTCGTATAAAGTATTTTAAAATTAAATATTTATTAAATACGAAGACTTTCTGCGACAAGTAAATGTTCACGCTGGCGGAGCTTAATTAATTATAAAATTGTGAAACGATGAAAAAAAATACCACAAAGTTTCTTTTTGACAATCAATATGAAACTTTATGGTTTAGAAAACATTTTGAGTTTAAATTAAAGTTTATAATTGTTTTAAGTTGAATATAATAATATCAAATAATAAACTGTATCAAAAATTGCATAATAACTACAGAAAAACAAAAACGCGCGCGATGAGTCAATATGTGGGTTATAAAAAAAAACTAAACAATTTTTTTCTACCTCCTAACACGTACGAGTTAATGTGTTTTGTATGTAATGCACTTTGTTCCATGGAACGTATTACGATGCAACACGAAAACATTACAACGTCAACGCGGTTAACAAACGCTTTAAAGTGAAACGTTTCGACGTGGAGACGATACACAGTTACGTATAAACATACGAAGACACATTACAAAAGGGTGAGTAATGTCACCCGAGGACACGGAGAGATTAATCGGCGTAAAAGCGTTCCAAGATCATTCGAGAGTTCGTCGACCGGCGTGTGAAAATGTTGCCTCGTAAATAAATAATTCACAAGGCTAGTATTCTCTCGGAGCACGTGGTTGCGGGCACGTGTAGTAGGTACATACGTAAACATTTACATTACATAACCGGCTCGTCATCGGCGACCGCGCCGTATCGAGAGCGAAATGCTGGCTGTATTGCGATTGCCTTCTCTCAGGCGTGCGCCCTAAACGCAGGCCTCGGCCAATTATTGCGAACGTGCTACCTACGCTAGTATCGCACTCGTCTACGCGACTGTACCAGTTTCTGTAAACACCGCCGTTGATAGGACAAAGGACGATAGGTTTCACTGTCTGTTGAAAATTTTAAAAGAGTGTTCAATTTTTTTTCATTACTTTCCCGGTGTTTATTCGATTTTCGACCCGCAAATTTGTTTTATGAATTCGTAGGAATTTTAAGCACTTAAAAATATAAATTATACGTCCAGTTTTCACTAGTTCATTTGCCTATAAACAATAAAATAAAATTTATTCGATCCATTGAATTTATTACATCGAATTTAAACGAAATACAAGATGTATCTTCCTTTCTTGTAAGAAATAACAGAAGTATATTTTACAGATAGAAACCTTACATTTTGGCTGTCCCTTAGCCCATATGGCCCAGTTTCGTGACACATCCACATATTATGATTCTCGTATAGCTCAAAAGCAATTAGTCATAGTGTTACAATTTTGCGTTAACGAGTCTTGTAACAGCAAACTGTGCGTGTTTTGATAAGTGTTTTAGAACTTCGTTTGATGTCTAAAACGGAGTAAATTTTTTCGGATTTTGTTTTTGGCCATTCACTTAGGATGTTTAAAATTAAACATTAATATTAGAATATTTTTAATAAAACAACGTACAAAAAAAGGCGTAACCGAGCGAGAGTGTAATCAAGTGAGAGTACCCCACTAATATAATAGTATTAGGAGGGAATTACACTTGTAAGTTTTGCTCACAGACTTTCATAAGATTTACATAAATTGTTTATCATTACTTGTACATCTAAAGGATTTACTGTCAGTGGCATTGTTTGCTTACACAACTGATACCAGTACGAAATGTGATAATTTTTGATAACATAATTTTCGATCTTTGTTCCTATAGATTTTCTGTTTCTAGCACATAAGTCAGTAGGAAATCTATTCTCCGCCTAATTCATTACTAGTATGAGGTTAAAGACGAGTCGCAAAATATCTTCGTATGTGTTCGTTTGTGTCCGAACACTCGCCTCTTAAAAGTTGGTAACGCAGCAGATTTGGGAGTCGTATTTAAACATAGTTCTATCAGACAAAAAAAAACTTTTTCGAAAATTACTAAATAAATAAATTCAACTCCAAAAATCGACTTGAGACTTATATTTTAAATATTTTCTACAAACATCGTGATATGTCAGAATATTGCCATTATTTATGCTATTGTATTATTTCAAAAAACTTTGAAAAGATAGATTTTTGAAACTCGCACAGTGGTTTTACAGTTTTCGTACAACAAAAAGAAACGCTTAGATGGGCAAGTTGTAACAAAATATAGCATTTTTTGACCGGCACTTGCACTAATGGACCAAAATAAAAAATGTCCTTTAAAATATAAAATAAAAAAGTATAGATATTTTTGTTAGTTTAGCAACTTGAAACGCTTAACAAGTTTAAAGTGTATCTATTATCTATTATATCTAAAATAATTCAGAAGTTTTATGAAATGTTAAAATTTTAATGATAATTCACAAAATGTCACAAATAAATATATTCGCAAACGTTCACCTAAGGAAGATAATATAACATTATCGTTTCCAACAACTTAACGCAAAAAACCTCCACAAACACATTATATTCTCGTCACAGGTGAAACACTTTAAATTTACCAAAAAACAAAATGACCTCCTTTTTATTGACATATCAAAGTACAGTAAAGTCAAAAATTATTTACAACATAAAAGTCGTGTAGCCGAAACTGATTTAAAACTCTTTTTATAAGCTCTATGAATCAACGGCGAAGCATTGTTAGCGATCAAATAAATTTAAAATATCAAGGATTCGTATTTTTATCGACATCGTATTTTTAGCTCGTCCGTTTTCGTTTGCAAATATCTTTTGTACTCGATGTTAAAATAGAACGAGTCTAGAGCGTACATTTGTGTTTGTATAAAATCGACATTGAAGTGTGAAGACGAGTGGAGTGGTAGAGTTTATTGAATGTCTTTATAGGCCACCTGTTACTCGGGATCGGTGCGGGGAAACAGCTGATCGGGCCCGAGCGAATTATTATTATTGTCGAATGCCGGCCCTTGCTTATTTATTTGTAAAAGGGCGAGCGGAGGAGGACGCAACTTTCCCCGACGACTCCTGTTCGATGACGTGACACGGCGACCTAATGAACAAAACTCGGTGAGATTGCTGTGAACTCTCACCCTTCATTAACGAGAACGATATCTTTAGAAGTCATTTATTGTTTTACGTGGAAACATAAATAATACCTACCAAAACGAGCGGTAACGTCATTAAATCTATCCAAACACTGGATGTCGATAAATAAACGACTAAATTATGATGACGTGAGAGAGAGGTATACAGAAAAAAAAATACAAACTAAACATCATTCAAAGGCTGCGTGTTGTCATTTGACAGTTGAAAAAACAGGCATCGGACGATGATGAGTGGAGGTAAATAAGGCCGGTAAAATTACGGTGCGGCGTCGGCGGAGCGGGCGGCGGGCTGCGGGCGGGCTCGTAATCACGGGCCTGCATGGTTTTTCTACAAATGAGACGTCCGCCGCCTTGCTTCACGGGACAGTGTTATTTTCAAACCGTCGATATTATTCGAGCACGATGTTTGCCCGGCGCGCAGCTATGCGCAAGTTTAAAAATGAAAAATTTTTAAAGTTTCCATTTATTCTGTAGTTTCAAGTACCGAACGTTAAACTTTCATCTTATAACTACAAAGTTGAGAACTTTGACGGTTTTACGATTATGAGAGAGAATTTACTGGCTCCCGTTAACTTTAATAACTAGCGAAGATAGTTTTAAACATCATTACGTTAAGGGGAAAACATAAGTTGCTCCTTAATATAAGAAGACATTTATGTAGTTTCATTTTTATTTTAAATAATAAAATTGTATCATGCTCTAGTATCTCTATTTTCAGATACAGTAAAACAATAACTATTTACTCCATCGCGTTAAAACAAAGGAAAAGCTAATTTATTAAGTTATAATAAACAGAGAACACATTCAAAGACTACACATTTAGCGAACTAAATATGAACACCAAAAATAAGTATGCAAATGTAATATCAAAAGCAAACTTTTATATTTGTTTAGAATGAGAGTATACGTATACGAGTAAACGAAAAAAAAAAAAAATAAAAACGCGACATTCCACTTCAACGGCGTCAAGTGAATAAAATATAGGAGGAGCAAAAAAAAAGCGGGAACAATGCGAGTGTCCAATTAAACAAAGCTCGCTCACGTCATCAAAGGTGTTTCCCGAAGAACGTAACACACACATGCGTGATCAGCTGACTGCTCCGATTTTAACACACACTACTGAGCGACTGTTAGAGAACATAAATAATGACGGCCCACCTAAATAGCTATACGTAACATCGTATAATTTGTATAAACGGCCGGCCGACGGAATAATGTGCGATACGCCAGTTTTCACCGCTATAGGTTTTACGACGCTCGAATTAAAGCGAACGGTTCGATTTGATGTTGGCAGTTAGGACATTTTATGATTAGGTGTCGTCGAGCGTGAGATCGCATTAAATAATCACTCTCATAAACACGCACACGCCGATTGTAATGCTCTACTATGCCATTAAGAAAGTCGATTCTGAAATGTTTTTACAAAAGTATATTACTAAAAGTCCGAACGAAAGATTCATATAACATATGTTTTAGTTAGAAACTATGATTACTATTCAACAAAATGTAAATGTAGTTTCAAATAAGATTTTCTACTGTGTTTTTTAACTTTATTTTTCATTTACGAAGAATGTTTTTCAACGGCATTGATTTAATTAATTTGCGATTATTCTTTTAGTTCTCAGAGATAATTAACAAAAGCGCTGGAAGTTAGAATTTTGTTTTGTTTTATTCTGTTCAACTTAATAAAACAACGACTTATTGACTAGATGCATAACATTTTGTATAGGAGTCACTTATACGATATATGTTTGTATAATTCACCACTTTTTCAAGTCATAACATAGAATTTGGTTGGTTCGATTTGGCGATACGTAATCCCAACGGACATAAGGCTTAGTAATTTGTATAATTGGGAAACCTGTTTTTATCTTAACAATAATTGCTTTTGACAATTTATTACAAAGGTCATAAACAATAACATTTCATAAAATATGAAAGGTACAAAAATGTCTACATCGGTTATGTTTCTTTGGTAAAAAATATCTTTTTACACTTTATACGATGCATTTTATCTTTATTTATGACAAAAACACTGAAATCTTTAGACGAAAAATACAATTAAATTAATTCACTTTAAGCGTATTAGTCCGGGTTCCCTGGCCTATTTTTTCACTTGATTAGTAACAAGCTAATTTTCCGTGAGTAGCTTCGTTTCAATGAGACGCCCAACTTTTTCCTGTGCGAAAATTCTCGATTGTGGTAGGTGACAGGGGTAGCAGGAATAAAAGATGTTGACTTGATGATTCTCACAAATTTATTACTAACTGGATTTTTTTTGTAAAATCTAATGATAATTATCTAAATTATTCGAAAAAAATTTTGTCCTACAAAATGTATGGTTTCATCAAAATGTCCCCCTCGTTCGAACATGTATCGATAACAAGGTCATCAAAAATAATTGCTAACCAGCTGATTTATTTTTTTTTACTTAGTTAATATTTATATAATCTAACAGTTATATTGTCCTACAAATTGCATGGTACGTTATCCCGGTCCTACGCTCGAAAATAGTAATACAGATCCATGATATTAAAATAATTACTATCAAGCCAAATCTTCGTGAATAGCATCGTTTCTATAAGACGCCCAACTTTTTCCTATGGAAAATTCTCGATTGTGGTAGGTAACAGGGGTACCAGAGATAAAAGATGTTGATTTGATGATTCTCAAAAATTTATTAGTAACTGGATTTTTTTCCGTTAAATCTAATAATAATAATCTACATTATTCAAAAAAATTTTTGTCCTACAAAATGTATGGTTTGATCGAAGAGTCCTCCTTCTTTCAACCTGTATCGATAACGAGGTCATCAAAAATGATTGCTAACCAGCTGATTTTTATTTTTTTACTTACTTAATAATTATATAATGTAACAGTTACATTGTCCTACAATTTGCGTGGTACGTTATCCTGGTCCTCCAATTGAATCTATATTTAAAATTCATGAAATTAACAAGCAATTTATTATCTGTATTTCGTTACTACAGCGGTAGTCATGCGCAGAGCATACATATTTTTCTACCAATTTTTATAAAAAATAAAGTTATTTAAATTTTAAAAAACATGTTATCACTGTATTTTTACCCTAACATTTAAATTCTTGGGAATTTGAAGTTATTCAATGGTCGAAACTCGCAAAAAAATGGGACATAATTCCTTATTGGTTGAAACGCGAACCATCTTCATTTATTATTGACCAATTTTGAAAATAAAAATTAGAAAAGATGGTATCCCTTGCAGGCCGTCCCTGTAACTTCCCGCTATTCCCATACCTAAGAGCTTGGATTTCGTTTATTACCCTGTTTTTGAGCTCTGCGAGCTCAAAACTATAAATAGTACATTATTTTGACCTCTCCGTGCTCAATACAAGAGCTGCTCTATGCTTTTGAGCTCTTCGAGCTCAACAGTCTGATAACAGTTTCATAAAGTACAATTTATGTAAATTTAAATTGCCATAACTTTTGAATGAATCAACCGATTTTCACTCGATTGGTGGCCATCGATGTTATTTTTCAAGTCCTGTGGAAGACTCAAAAACACCTATTGATCATATGAAAATTTTCGAAATAATTTGAAAAAAATCAATTTTTTAGATTTCTTTCGTTCACGATAACTCACAAACGAATCAACCGATTTTGATTTGGTTTGCGGCAATCGACGTGGTTTTACAAGGTTGAGAGCTGATTAGTTGTTGGAATTGATAGGTTAAGCTATTTAAAAGTTAGTTTGAAAAAAACCACATTTGAAAAATTTATTTTTTTAGTTTTTTTTGAGATTTCTCAAAATCTAAAGAATGAAATTAGTCCAAATCATATTAAAAATCTAAGTTCAAACAAAACCTTCGAATGACACCAATTTTTACTAAATTGATCTAGCCGTTCAAAAGTTATAAGGGAGTTACATACTCACACACACACACACACACCCACACAGGCATAGTCACACCCTCGCGGGAATGGTCACGGAAGCTACCTAGGACCCCGAAACATTGAGATCTGATTAAAACTCGATTTTTGCAAAACGGGGTAAAACCAATAACTTTCCGATTTTTAGAAAATTGTTAATTTTCTTAGCGGGAAGTTAAAAATATTTGAGAGTCTTGAAGTTAGTTACGATTTCTTATTGGTTGAAATTCATTCGCATGCACTTTTTAAATTTCTAGAGTTACAAATAGGATAACGAAAAAATGGCAATTATTGTAGGACTAGTAATAGATACCTGTTTTTTTGTAGGACATTGTTTCATTTGGGCAGAGAACACACTAATCTATTATGTAATATTTTTGTCCTACAGTTAGTTATGAAAAAGATGGTCTTGTGGTATTAACCATTTCGGAGTGTAGGACCGGGATAACGTACCATGCAATATATAGGACAATATAACTGTTAGGTTATATAAATATTAACGAAGTAAAAAAAAATAAATCAGCTGGTTAGCAATTATTTTTGATGACCTTGTTATCGATACATGTTCGAACGAGGGGGACATTTTGATGAAACCATACATTTTGTAGGACAAAATTTTTTTCGAATAATTTAGATAATTATCATTAGATTTTACAAAAAAAATCCAGTTAGTAATAAATTTGTGAGAATCATCAAGTCAACATCTTTTATTCCTGCTACCCCTGTCACCTACCACAATCGAGAATTTTCGCACAGGAAAAAGTTGGGCGTCTCATTGAAACGAAGCTACTCACGGAAAATTAGCTTGTTACTAATCAAGTGAAAAAATAGGCCATGGAACCCGGACTATATCTTTATTCATTAGCTGATATAATGAATTATCATTTTGTGAATGCAACAAATGTGCCTTAATATAAATAATAAGAGGTCATCAAACTATAAATGTTAAAAATAATGCATTGAGATGTTATTCTTAAAATACTATTTTCCGAGAAAAAAAAAATAAATTTAGCACTTTGTAGTAGAACACTACGCGTCTGTTCAAATACGCCTATAATTTTACCGACGGCAAATGAAATTCACAAACTAAAAGCAGAATATCATGTTCAAATTATTCTTACCGTAGAAAACCTCAAGTTAAAGTTATTTCCAAAGAAATTATTTTTAAAATTTAGGCTTGGAAATAAATATAATGCGTGAGATAAGAATAAAGTAATACACCTCTGAATATTTTAGAATATCAAATGAGGAATATCTAATTTCTCCGTTCTTGATACCGTATTCAGTTCAAACTTTCCAGCAGTCACCGGTCATATGATAATAAAAACAAACATCTAGTCACACCGCCACAAAATAGAATCCACGAGTATTGAGCTAACGCACACCGACAAGACAGCGGTCGGATGTCACGCACACACCGGCGATATCGCGTCCGTACGCACGCACACCACAGCGAATCGGCAGTAGATAAGAATCGTCCCATTTTACAATAAGGAGTCATGCGGCCGCGATTACTTACTGTGTTCGCAGGCAGCCTTATGATGACGGCCGTCTTGAATCCTTCTCGGAACGACACCGATTCACAGATTAGAGTTGCACGCACATGCACTCTACACACACACACTGACGAAAAACGATAAGACTCTACGATATAGAGTCGGGAGATAAGTTCCGAAACGCCGAGCGAGCACTCGATATGAACACGGCGGGTAGAGTATTTATGGTGGGTAGGGGTCTAGGGGAGCGCGAGCGACGGGCGACAGTCGTGTGGATATAACAGGAGTACGCTCGATTGCACTAGCGGTGCGCGCGTTTCAGTTGGCGCACAGCGACTGGCGCAGGCGAGGCGCGCGGTGCGGCGAAGCGGGCGGGCGAGCGATTTCACCGGGCTGATATTGCGACGGCGGCACGTCGCTCGACTCTGGCCCATATGTATAGCTATGACGGAGCGAGGGCACGCCGCGCGCCGGCGAGTCGAGCGGGGGGTCGCGCTATGCCAGCACTGCACGCACCCAATCGACTCTCCTACTCGACCAGTTATTTGTTCGCGCACACATTCGCCTTCTATGCCAGCGTACATGGCAAATCAGCTTAGTTCTGCTATGGCTTTGGTTCATATGTATTCGATACATTTAATTAATACGAAGCTGTAATACTGTGTTTTATTGACATTATTTTTCTTGTTTATGTTTCTTATCAATACCGATAATTATGATATTTATGTGTCGTTGAGTAAGGCACAGAAGCATAACAATTACACTTAATCAAATTATATTAAAAAAAACTTATTTTACCTAGAAAATACTTTTATAAAAACAACTGATCGTTTTAATCAGATACGACAATATGTAAAATCATTCATCTAATGTTTGCACCACTACCTCTAAACAGGAAACACGAGAGATCATATAAGCCACTAACGCCTAGTAACAAATTAATTAGGCAATATTGATCGGATTGTGTGCGGTTGTCATATAAATACATCCATTGATATAATGTTATGCATCTCATTACAGTTGCGGTATACAATAATAACCTATTGGGAATGCGGGTCACTTGTAATTGTGCGCTGAAATTACTGTTCTTATATTTAGTAACAGAAAACGAGCAATTTCTTTAAATGGCTATACAATAAGTACAAAAAATTGTCAATATAAATTCCACTCAACGTGTTAGATAATTCGAAGGGCATAAGCGATATCAACATAAATAATAGCATAATAAAAAATAGCAGACGTGAAATAAGAGCTTGCACGGTTAAGAAATGAGGTAAGAAAGATAAAAAATCTAAATAATGCGAGGCTCAAAGGCCGGCGCCACTGAGGCGCCTTCAGGATATGGAACAAAAGACGCCTAACGGTCTGCGCGCGAGTTTAATACTGATCCATATTAATCGATACATTTTAATACTATGACAAGTTAAAAAAAAAAAAACTGGCCACACTTTTCACATACCATTATTGTGAGTACACAATGAGAATATATTTTATAACTTTATCATTGTGAAAAACTACATATTTATAATTAACCGTTTCCAAGACTATAAGTCAAAAAATTATTATCCTATAATAATAAATTCGCAAACGATTCATATTTTAAAAAGACATTTGTAATTTAAAACAATATAGATTCAGATAAAAATGTTTTTTCCTTTTTAAAAAGTTAAAGAATTTCTATTGAATCTTGAAGCAAATTTCGCTCATGTCGAACTTGAATTGAAACAAAATATGCAGAAGGATTGAAGCGGCTCCGGCGCGGCGGATTAATCGTAATTTTCAATATAGAAAACCTGTTCTCTAAGAGCCGAGTGGAAGGCAGTAGGGTGTTGCGAGAGCGGCGCTCCTCAAAATAAAAGAAATATGTTTTAGTAGGTTAGCAAGCGTGTTTACGGGCAGATTCCTTTGCTCCGATTATGCTTTCGTTACATAAGAATATAAAATTATGTAGCAATTACCAATTATTCCAAGGTCAATTAGAGGAGATAATAAATATATGTCTTTTATAGTCCTTTTTCTGTAAGGAAATATATCCGAATACCTTACGTTATACTTTCTAAATAAATGTTCAATTTTATACGTTGGAAATTTTTAAACTTCGATAGAGCTACAATTTAAATGTAAAGCGAGCTCGTGACGCCATCTGTCGGCCGGCCGGCGCAGCTCGGACCGGATGCTCGACCAGTTTCGTAGTGACACCGAACACCTGCAAGCACTCGCCTACCGAGCCACTATCGCGTCAACTTATAACGTTGCATATACGACACTAACCTTGCTTATTCACGTAAAAGGAAAATAATAAATTTAAAGACTTTAAAGTTGGAATTAAAAAGACAAGGTAATACTTCGTTGTTCGTGATCGAATTCCTTTGTATTCATCGGGGCAGTCGGTGAAACAATAAAGTTACGTAAGAAAGCGCAAGACGCGTCAATGGCATTTCGACCCTGTCTCCGTTCTCGTCACTGACCCACATTACTCACATACACAATCACAATTCCGGTAATAAGTTCATTTGTTATTACATCATTTGCAACTGCCCCCGTGGTGAGCGCGCATGTTATTTGGTAAAACATATTAGAATTGTATAAACGCATGAAACAGCATTTTCTACTGCTTGTCGAAATACTTTAGTAAAAAATGTTTATTAAAGAAAAAATGCTATGAACTATCGCTATCGATAAATCAGATTAAAAACTGAGGAATTTTATACTGTCAGCAATAAATTACAATTTAAATAGACATTGTAGAGATGATTTTAAATATAATTTTCTTACGCAGATCGACAAGATCTTTTTAATTGGATAAGAAAATTATTCTTGTTTTCTGTTAAATAGTATAACTGCTACTCTAAATAAACAAACATTCAAGTCGTGTAAGATTATTATAGAAGACGCCAACATCATTACGTAGTCGCCGACCTACGTCGACGAAGATGCGTAAGATAAGCAAAATTAACATACGTACAAAAATTGCCAAATACCAATGGCATTGACAAGGTTGCACAAGATAAGAATAAAAACAGCCGTATCATGTAGCAACTCTTAAACACGTAACTATTATTTATAGTAGCGGCAAATGGTGAACACTGAATGAACTTTTCTTTTCGTGAGAAATGGCCGTGTGTGCGTGTCCCGGTGTCAATGTAGGCCACTGTCAAGGTCGAATGTTTAATATAAAGTCTGGCGTCGGGACATTAAAATGGTCGGCCCCTCCCTGAGACCCCCTTATCCCCGGCTCGGGCGGCGGTCGCAATCGTTGCAACTCGTTATTTATTATCTAAAGGCAGCCCCCCTCTCACGAGATACTTCCAAGATTCTCGACCCACAGACCTAAGTATTAAAAAAACAATTACAAAGGCCGCGCTTATCGCAGCCGCATCGTGTCGGGGGCCAAGAAACAGCTGATGCGATAAAATAAACACATCCCTGACCTATTCTACGTGTGACGACACTAGTGCCGGAAGATTACTGACATCGAGGTAGATAAATGTAAATTAAAGGCTCGATAACGACTATCAGAAAACGGTAAAAAGCCGAGTCGAATGTCATTATCGTTTTAGTCGGGCACTCGACTATCTAGGTCGCAATTCCTCGAATCGAATAATCGTACTTGTGTTACTTCATAGGTTTCGAGGGCGAATACGAATTGGCGGTGAAAACCAAAATTATATGTAAAGGAGCTAAACAAATTCCCGACGTCGCGCGTTGGTCGACGCATCGTAAAGCGTGCTCCCGAGAAACTTGGAACTCTCACTTTCGTACAAGAAAGGCTTGGTGGCTGTGCCTCGACAAGTTCACTATAAATACACAAACAACTAATACAAAACAGCTATGGGTGTAGCGTGACATTAACCCTCATACCTACTTCAGCGTGATACGGCATTGTTGGGATCACTTGGAGTGAACTGTTTCAAATGTTAATTTAATAAACGTAATGTGATTGTTTTGATATCGAATAAGTGTTACATTATGTTCATTTTATTTATTACTAACTTTTGATCGCGACTGCGCCTCGCGTTTATATAGATTTTGTTTTTAAATAATATACATATATATACATATACAGCCTATGACTATATAAAGTAATGTTAATTTCAAATGTTACCACAATTTATGAAATAGCTCAAAATTTACTGTCATTTTATAATATTACTACAGATACAGATTGTACTAATTATAGAGCTAATCGTGCTAGTATAGTGAACTGTATTCAAATAGTAATTTAGATAACGTATGAAAATTATTAGAAATTATAAAAAATAATAAGTAGAGCGGTAGAGGACTCGAAAAACTGTTACAGTAATAAAGTAACATAATTTGATCACCCATAAATTTTCACAACGTAATTTACGTAAACGCGAAATTATATTTCAAAACAAACAAAAAATCCATAATAATCAAATCGTCTGGTAAATGCCGGGGTTTCCCCGTTGGAGAGTTGCCAAAATCAAGGGGGCATCTTAAAATAAATTCCGGATTATAAAATTCGTTAATGACGCGATTATATTTGGCAGGTTTATTTACTTTAGAAAACTATTTATAAAACTAGAATACTAACATAACCGAGGTAATAGAGGCCGTGTATTTAAAGATTTAATTTCAGATAGCACAATATATACTATCTTTTAACCCATTTAGTGCCACCGTACTCGTTTGAGTACAGTTGATTTTTGTTACCTAGCTTTTACATACGGACGATTCAATAAGTTTATGACCGCTGCCCTTCAAGATTTTACTTGCGTTTATGGTTACTGCTTCGTTTCTATGAGTCGTAGCGTGATGTAATATAGCCTATAACCTTCCTCAATAAACGGGCTAACCAATGCAAAAAGTATTTTTCAAATCGGTCTAGTTTCGGAGACTATTCCATGCAAACAAACAATAAAATCTTTCCTTTTTGTAATATTAGTATAGAGAGTAAACGTAAAATTACATAACTAATAAACTTCACTGAAAAATTAAATAATTCTATTCTATTATCCACTTTTTAAATATTTTAGATATAAATAAAACATTCAAAATTTTTTAACATATATTAAAAATGTGCGGGAACCTTTTTTTAATAAAAAGCATTACAAAATTGCTCTGACAATTGTTTCATTATTTACTAGCTTTGATAAATAACACGGGTCACATCGTGTAAACACATTATAACTTACAAGAAATAATAATCCTATATCAATATTCTAATGGCGTATTATTTATAGGGAAAGATAAATTATCCGTTTTGACTACATTTTTCTAATATAAATGGCGCTAAGTCTTACCTTTTAAAATATTTTCAAAAATATTTTGAAATACATTAGTTACGATGGTTTTCCATTAACAGGTTCTAATATAAGCTATGTCCATTCTCAATATCCTTCAAATCCGTTGATGCGTTACAGCACGCAGAGGTAACAAACATACACGTAAATTATACAGAGATCAATGATAAAAACTTAACCTTAGTCTTTTCCATCATGTATATTATATTTTTATTTTCAAGAGGTTAACTATTTGAATGAAAGTTTAAAATTTGTTACTGTTTTTGTAAATAAGTTATTAGTGTATTCGAATAAAAAAATATAAAGGGAAAGCGAAAAGCTTTTTTAATATTGAATAAAAATTTGTACAACTAAAAAACTCAATTTTCATATATTTGTCTTTAAAATAAATTACTTAATCACAATATTTCTAATATCATAAAATATATAACGAATAATCAACGATAGATCCTTTACATTCACAACCAAACATAATGTAAAATGTTAAGTCTAGCTCAGTTTCACGTTAAGAGCGCAGGGAAAGGCAGTTATTATGTCAGAGTATAAAACATTAATTCTTAAGAACTTCAGAAACGGTTAAGTCACTTGAAATAAGCACGTACATTTTAGCTTGCGTCAAGCAAGGTTGGTCGTTTGTAATGTTTGCTCAGTACTAGAGTCAAGCCTCTACGTGATCGAAGCACGCTTGATAAGAAATTTAATTTTTTGCTCGACACGACGATTTGAAGCGCCCATCCGACGTCTTAAGTAAGAGCGTGCCCGCATTGCGAAAATAAAAACCGCGCGAAATTATTCACATCTGTAACATAATGAATCATATAGGAGGTACAATGAACATGGGAGCGATTTAAAATTCACGCGAGTAGTTTCACACTTTGATGCGGTTTATTTTGCGTTTTTTTTTTCTCAGTGTGGACAATTCCTTGCGAATTGTAATTTATTAATTTATATGCCAACAAGAATACAGGCATATCTCGTTATTCACTATTCAGCTGAAAGTTATAGTGGATTCTACGCCTATTGGCACTATGGTACTTTGATTTACCATACACTCGTCACGATGCAACATAAAAAGCGCATCGCTGCTCGTTTCAAGAATGCACACGTTTGTTCAGCATGAAGTGCGACTAGGTATGCGTTAGACGGTCACGAAGCAAACGCGAGGCGTGCTCGTTCATCGCAATCAAATGACATCATCCTGCCGTGAATAGTAGAATTCACTTGTTGAATATTGATCCCTGCGACACAATCAACCCTTAATCTATTACGTAGATCTTAGGTCATATTGCCTTTTGTCGTAACGCTAGTTCAAAAGTATGATTTAATTAAGGTTTTGTTTATTTGATACGAAATAATAATAGTGAAAACTCACAAAAATAAACTATTGGATTTGGGTATGTCTATTTCCTGTTGTACACGAAAATCTAATCACAATGTGTTAAATGACAATTTTTAAAAATTGTTACGTCGAATCGACTTAACGTGCGTGTTTACGTAGCAATGAAACGTTTAGTTTACAGTTTAATTTGTCACATGTCCAATAATGTTGGTGTTGAAACGTGTGATGTTCCATTAAAGGCAGCGTCGGAACCGTTGACAAAACCTTTAATTAGAGGAACTACATCGCTCGGAATGAACGTTTGTTGCGCTGTAGCCTGCCATGACGTAAATTAGACAATATGAAGTTAGGGGCCAGGTTAGTGTCGGCCGGGAATTGCGGGCGGCTCGCAAAACGTCACAAACAGGCCCGTGATTGATGGCTGCGGTGACACGCGTTGCGTCAGCCGGAGGTCGCGGGGTCAATGCCGGCTGTCATAATAACCACGAGAAAAGCTAATCGTTACGATATCAAGTATAAATCGCTGATATATAATATACGAATTCTAAACATTATATACACATATTTTATAATTAAGAATGTAGATATATCTAGGGTTTGTTATAACAAAAATGATTTGTAATGAATTGAATCTGCTTTTAAAATTTTATATCAGACAATATCGCTGATCCTAGCAGAGCCACGCAACCCTTTCTTTTGAAACAGAACTTATGCATAAACATGCGCTCTTTAAACCGTCCTCCGGAGAGATTGATACTTGAATATTACTGGGAAATGGCAGCGCAATCGATGCTTACATTGTTTAGTTTATGAAAATTCATGAACAAGTAAGGTGGGACGGTCTCAGGTTACGACCACCCGGAACGGTGACTGTCGACCCCATTTCGAATACGTGGGGCCGCCATAAAACGGTTCCTTTTACGACAACGGCAACAGTACACATTCACATTAGAGTAGGCATTCTAAAACAATAACGATCCGGCGAGGGCCCGCGATAGGATCCTCTTCGATGTCATAAACGGCCCTCGTCGACACAATACCCCGTCACGAAAATATATTTCGCTTCACCTGTTCGCACCTTAATGTTATTAACTACCATAAAAGTTATATCTCATCGTCTACGCTGCGTACCCTTATCTAATGAGAATCCGTTTTGTAGGTTACGGCTCGTATTATTATTGGACGATCGGTCCGCTTGAGGGATTAAAGTCGTTTCATAAGCAGAACGTTGGCATAAAACTGTTTACTAAGAAGGAAATAGTGAGCACATTTGTTAGATGAGGTTATCGGAATATATCCAAAGTGAGCGTTCGTGCAATAGCGTTATGCATAATCTTTACAATTCGTATAAGGTTTAATATCATTCCATGAATATACTGATAAAGCCGACGTCGCGTATTCGTTATAACCCTCTTTGCGAACAATGTATGAAGTTTAGCGTAAGCCTGTAATAATCTGTAAGTTAGCTTAGCTTGATGGATAAACGTCGGTGTATATATGAACGAAATATGGTAATGCAGACATTATTAAAGCGTGTACTCGTGCAGTTAGCTAACAAAGTAACCGCAGAGGCGACAGAGCGCGCTTACTCCACACGGGCTCGGCTCGGCCACGTACTTTAGCGGTTCATTGCGGCTCTCTTAACATTTCGTTCTACATAACTTGTAATGGCTCTGGAACTCGTTAGTCGGGAAAACGCAGCACGTTTTGTTATGACACTGTATGACAGCACTTTGTGGTGAATTAATTACTTCGTATTTATAGTTGCAATTGTGACTCACATTAGGAATTAAAACACAATTTATTCCTTTGGTAGGCGTTCTCGTATGAGCACTTGTACAACGCTCCTAACGGCAAATAAAGAAAATATTTTGTATTATTACATTTGAAGTTTGAACTATTAACTTATGTTTTATTTAATTAACACGTAAGAGCAAATTACTGAATTAAAGATATTTCGTTTTAATTCAAATAGACATTGTTGTATGTAAATCAAGATAGCGTAGTCGGTTTCGTGAATATGGATGGCTATTAAGAAACGATTCGTATGGCTGCGGGACGGGTCCGGTTTACAACCTCGTTACCGGCGATCCAAGGTTTTTACAACGCGATTATACCGCCCACTCCGCTCGACCTACGCACCCTGTAATTGGGGTAAATCTTTTTATTAAGGACTCGTAGCATCCCGTATAAACATTTATACAATCGTCGGTGTTTCGAAACGAAAACTTGATAAGCTTGTAATATCAAATTGTGATTTTAATTGAAACAAACAATAATTATTATCTATCAGAATAATTACTGGACGCATTCATCATTCGAAATGTTTCATAATACAATACTTTGCAATTAATGCATTAGCGCTTTTTGACGTATTTTCGGAGGGAAACAACATGAAAATGCTTTATCTGTTTTTGGAGCGGTATCAATTATTAAAATGCAAGTATAACGAGTGCCCGACCACATTTCGTTCGCGTTCGGCCTCGCGGCGCATTATCGAAATCGGACCGCAATAATTACATTCGAGCTGAATGCGGCCGGCCACTCCATCCATCTGTCCGAGCGACTGACCAAATAAAATATACGCCCGCGATAAACTTTTATCATCGGGGGATTCATTATTCGTCTCTTTGAAAAGAACTCTTTTAAGTACTCGTACCAGTTAATTTTATGTCAACGACACGTGATAAATAGCCCGTACCTTTAAAGGGTTTTCTCGTCTTAAAAATAAAAGTGATAAAATTACATACACAACAAATTAATATTATTTAGTAGACACTAAAACGCAATATGCTTAATCAAAGAATTACAAGCAAAAGCAAATATCATTGCAATTGAATCTATTGTATATAAAGTAGCAGAACAAGCAATACCGACGTATACATTACAATTTAAAAAGTAAATTTCCACATACGAAGAATATAAATTCATAAAAGAAACACTTGAATGCCGTAACTATCAGCGGGCTACGTGTTTCAGTCGCAGCAATCTCGTATCGGTGTCACAGAGCGTTTGATTCGGAACGATAAGCATTGTAAACGCATTCGACTACAGTGAAATTTCATCTAAAATTTTTAGGATGAAATTTCCCGTTTTGTTTTCCGAACAGGAGCGGTCGCCTGTCGGCTGATTACGTACCTTGCCGTCATTCATTTGCGTCTACACCGCTCTACTCAATCTCGTTTATTATGAACGTGCAGCGAGCGGCCCTGTCTCCCGCATTTTACATTGGTACATTTTGCTACGTAAAATGCTTTTAGTGTTACTGTTACGTAAGTTTTTATAGACATTATTACGGAGCCGTGTTTAAACGAATTACGGCTGTAATGAACGTAATACCGACTACCGAACTCATTCGATGTGCTTTAGTGGAACCATTATTTTTAATAAACTCTATTTAACATTAAACTATATACTGCGCTGCGTATATTTTCTGATATTATTATGCCCCTAATACCTCGTATGTACATTGAATTCTAACTATAAGTTTTTTGTCTATTATATTTCTTTCTGCACGTCTAAAGCTATTACATCACGACGTAGGGTGCATTCGTGACATTAATGAATAGCATTGTAAAAAGACATTCTTATAATACATCCCTCCCTTTTCTAGGATGCATAATATTTCTTTTGAACTGTCATTCACCGCTCGACGTAGAGTTGCATAAATAAATAATTCGTATCGGACCCTTCTCGACCTTAACTCGTTACTTGAATTGAATGACTTGCTAAAAGTTTCAGAAAATATACCGAAGAGGAAACTTTATTCGTTGCGGAATAATTGTCATCGAATCTTTTAATTATTTTATATTTTAATTAGTCGTTTAAATAAATCGTAGAACATTTTGTGGCTACGTTAGGCCGAAATATATTTTCGCTCGATATAGTAAGTATTATTTCTTGACTGTATTTCTCAAACCGTAAAATCTCGTTGGAATTATGGAGGAGCATAAAAAGTTAATAAAATACTCCGGCGAAATTTCGTTCAAAACAGAAACGCGAGGGTCGACGACTCGGCAGTGGGCCGCGCTCACTCGCTACAGTAGAAAGGAGCGGTCCCCTCGATTTCGGCAGAACGTTCGGTACATTCATTACAAAAAGCGACACATAGCCCGGGCCCCGGTTTTATAATTCTACTCATTTGGTTTCCCCCGAGCGAGTCGCAAGACAACGTGCTCGGCTAACTGTATCAATCAACATCAAACAAACTCGCTCTATCTTTACAAATATCGTACGCTAGGGTTGCGAATGAAAATTCTGTTTTATTAGTTAAATTATAATATGCTTCTAGTAACCAAAAAAAAAAAAACTAAGCCACTTCAAAAAGGGCTCAGCGTGACTGATAGGGGATCCTAAAATAACAAGACTCGGGTCTATTCCTATTCAGTCGACCCGCATCCAGCCAACTGCGACCCAACGAATAATTCCATACAAAGAACATCTCGAGAATAATAAAGATGTTAAAGTATACGTTTTATGCGTCGCGGCGACTAGTCATGTGGCAGCCCTGTAAGTTAGGGTTGCAACTGCCGCTGACAATTCTTTTTATCGTTCCATTTGTAATGCAGTTCTGTTATCGCCGGAGTACGCCCGCGGCTGTGTGTCTCGTATAAAGAGGCGCGTGCTTTGATCTACGCTTAATGAAATAGCAGGACGATATACGCTTCAAAAGCAAATATAAATCCCGATCGAGCCCTTTGCGGGCGGAGGCGTTCGCGTCCGATTCGATTGCGAAATATGTTCAATATAAATAATAACAACGAAGCTCCTCGATTTCCTTCGTGCACTGCACGGGAAATTGCTTTCATTTTTAAGCGTGGAAACAATGTGGACTATAAATAAAATTATTCACGCCTACACAAATTGGAGTAGGTTTTGCTTTACCAGCGCGTCGGGTGTCGGGCGGCTGGCGGCACAATTTAGCAAACAAGCTTATTGTCAAGTGTCGCGGCGGACGGCTCGCTAACTACGTGTATGGAGTATGGAGTGTCGTTTCACAAACAGACACGCGAGGCTCACTTGTTTTCGCAAGCCATGCACTGATGAAGACACGACATTTATGATTATAATTAATGTTGTTTTTACCAGCGCCGTTTCGGATGCATTCAGGTTGCGAATATCATTCACATGAATATGAATATGTTCATTTGGCCACATTGTATTTATGATTCTGCATGTTTATTTTCGCGTACAGTTTTGATATACACGTATTTATAACTTTTGTTTATGTTGCTAGAGTGTTTGAGATATTTTAATCAAACATTGTTATGTTAATATAACTTACGGAATCTTGATCATGGGCGTTCGGCGTGGACGGCTGAGCTGGCCGGGGCGGTGGTGGGTAGCCCTGAGAACAATTAAATTAATTTTACAGTGAAGTACCATTAAATATAACTTCAAATATAACGTAATGAAAATTAGTATTATTAAGAGATAAAATAATTCTTCGATCTTCTCTTTTTTAGGGTTCCTTGTCCGCAGCTTGCCAAAGTATCTATATTCCAAATCGGTGGTAGTTTTTAGTGAGTGGTGGTGGTGATTTAAACGATTTTTGTTTGTTTTGATGATTCAAAAGTGCTTGTAAAAGCCTACTTGAATAAAGTAGGTATGATTTTGATTTTGAAGGGTGCTAAAGAGACTTTGGCAACTAAGCCTCCGCTGTCCCCCTGTCTATCTTTCCGTCCGTCAACGGACCGTATCTTATAAATTGTAATATAAAGAAGAAGACCGCACGAATAATCCGGCTCAAAGAATCATTGGTTCGAACAACTTCGATATTTAGTGTTCTATCTCTTTTGAGAGAATAATGTTCTCGTAAAATGAAATTAGCGACGGTATAAATAGCACTCCTTATCTGAGCTAGGTTCGCCGGTGATCCTGAAACGAGCTTGACCATGTGGCGTGCTATTAATTGAGAGCGACGCCGGCGCCGTCTGCGCTACTGAACAATAATTTTCTTATCTCCTTTACGCCCAATCAAATTATTCAGTGCTTGACTGTACCTTTCTAGGATTAGTGTACCTAATAGTGTTTACTATTTATAACTTCATAAAATATGTTATTTAAAAATATTTTATAGGTAATATTACTTTAATAAATTATTTATTATCATTTACTTTCAAATTTTAATGTTTTTAGTACGACTTATACAGTTTTCTTTTAAGATTTTAAGCAAATTCCTTATAAATACGATCGACTTAGTTCTATATTTAAAATATTCTAATTATATTCTAAAAGCAGCGCTTCGAAAAATTAACATAAATATACGAACTTAACGAGGTGCTATTAAATAGGATAATGACGAAAATATAATTACCATTCATACTTACCATATGTATTATAAATACGAAAGTAACTCAATCTTTGTAGGTTATATTTTTTATGATTAAATCATTGCACCGTTTTTAATGAAATTTATATAGGTGATAGTTAATAGTTTAAAACTTCAGATCTTTATATTCGAGTATAATAAACGTAAAAGGATCTTAAAACTAAAAAAATTCGTAATATTTAAACATATATAAAATATTTGAGTACTTCTAGATTTACTTCGTAACCAACTAGCAACCAACATTGCGATCAGAAATTTATTTCTAATAATTCAGTAAGCGGATTTACTGTAATTGTTCATCGAAGAGATATAAAACAGAAATAATATCTCAAAATGTCAGCCGCGTCGAATGTTTATCCAACGTTCTGGGAACATCTCTACAGTATTAACGTAGATGCACGTAATTACAAACGGCCGGCGTCGACAAGTCGAGCTCGCTTCAAACTTAGTCGCTGAAACTCCGGGGGCGAAGACGCTTAAACGTTTAATACGAAAGATATCTCACTCGGCTCCGGCTAAATTATATGAACTGTATCAACTTTTATATGAGAGGAGTTAAGCTATGAGCGTTTAAATATACATATTTATCAGTCATGGACCGGTTGATATTTCTTTTGGATTTCGAATAATTATCTACTGATAATGAAGATGAGATTCGAATATGAGATAAGCTTATCTGAATTAAAAAAAAAGCTTAAACCTAAATTTAAATATTCAGTTATTATGAAGCACTAAAAACTTTATTTCGAACTAAATCCAAACCGTACCTGTACAACAAAAAATACAGCTTATTTTTTTCATTTTAAACAAAAACATCAAGTTCCAATTATTTCCGTTTTATATTGTTTAGAACGTAAATAAATTATATTCGGTATGTTGAAAGCAATATATGGTATAAACGAAATTTTCAAACAACGCACGTAGTGAGAGGCAAAACAAGCCCGCAATTACAGAGTTGAATGCGCAAAATACACTAATTTTACTTTGTCGAGTCCGATGTCGGGCGGGAGATCTGTGTGCTTAGCGAATGAAAAATGCAATTCAAAATTGTATGATTGGTCCCTTTGTTCAGTGAATACGGAAACATGGACAAACGAACGTATTTGGTTTGCGTTGTGTACGTCGAATTTGTTTTGATGACGACAATAATTATCCAGGTATGCGGTCTTTGCGTTCTTTTCGGTCGTTATCGATCACAGCGACCGGCGGGTGGGTATATTTAGTACTAGTTATTGCACTCTATTTTAATTGACCTTTCGTATGATAGTCGTTATTTGGTATATCAGTTTTTTTTATTATTTTCAAACCCTGACGAATGTATGTGTTAAGTTATATTAGTATGTATTAAAACGTATAATTATGTAAGTTTTATTTTATCTATTTTAATAAATCTGTAATAAATAAAACATATATCTATACACGAATATTTTGACGACTAAGAGGTGTAGGTCTAATATGCGTTGATTTTCTAACAGGATATCAAAGGTAAACTGTAATAAAAATACAGTATGTATGAATGATTTTGAGAGTTACTATCGAGTTTCTCACCGGTGCTTCTCGGTAGACATCACTCCGAATAGGTGTTAGCCTTATAAAAATCTAAAATAATTGACCTTTATCTTAAAAATTCGAAAGTGCTTTAAAAAGTCTATTTGAAAAAAGTATATTTTGAGTTTGTAATGAAAAAAGGAATAAAGAATGTATTAATTAATGAGTAATAATAAATAATATAATATATTTGATTATTTGGAAGCAATACAATGTGACTTGATCACACGGACTTTATTTTGAGAAAATGGCGCCTAAAGATGTCAAACCTATATATTCTCAATAAATTTTTTGAAGACGCATTTATACAATTTTCTCTTTTATATTTTGATAAAAAAACTTAAAGGCTAATTAAGGTATATTAAAATGTTATTTAAAAATAAGTTTTCAAATATATTAGATTAATTTATAATCCAAAATACGGAACAAACTTAAAAATTCTAAACATTAGATTAAGAAACTTTTTTCCGTACTTATTTAGTTTTGGATTACTTTAAAAAAATTGCTTTTGAATAATGTTAAATACAAAACGCATTATCAGAATACATCAATATCTCCGAATTCGACTTTTTGTGGATTGACTCATTATTGGTTATCAGCGTCCATATAAAGGAGATATTTTTTTATTATTAATATTATATTAGAAAGCTAAAATAATATAAATAATAAAAAGTAGGTATAAAAAAAAATACATTCGTCATCGCGAAAAAAAAGGTAATTAAATAACAAAACTAAACAATGGAAAAGTCGACATAATTTCATAATAAATAAATTTCATATAAAAGCAGAAACATTGTCCGCCAATTAATAGAAGAAAGAGAGCAGACACGTCAGTCGCAAGCGGGGGCTTTATTCTTCGAGTATTATTTGCGGGAACGGCAGAGGGAGCGGGCGTCATAATTTATCCAACACGGCAATTCCCGACAGCGTCGCCGCTGCCACTCCGTACCAGAGAATGTAAGCTACAGTCAGCGTTTCATAGGTTTCCAACCGAGAGAACCGCCGCCTCGCTAAAGTTCCGGGAATCTAGAGCATTTTGCAGTTTGTTATGAGCGTACCTACCCGCCGCGGTGCGACGATAACTCGCTCTTTATGTACAAAGAAAAACATAGACACGACGTAAAATCTCCTCCGAGTTGCATCTCGACGCCCGGTGACTTGAACGAACGAGGAGATTAGATCGAGGAAATTTATGTAATAGATGAGCAATCACTGCTAATGATTGACATAGAGAGGTAACTTGTTAAGGAAAAAAGTGGTTTGATTGCTATAACTGTGACTTCAGTCAACATAATGATTCATTAACTTTCACTTTTGAGATAATATTTATTGAGGAGTTAATTGTTTGACAATTAATAACAAAGTATACAATTTAAAAAAGAAAAAATATTATCGATAAGAAAAGTCGCACAATTATTCGCACGGCTTTTGACAAATATGCCTCGTTGACAATAAAATATAACGAGTTTTTATTCACAAAACGAATGGCCGACTAGCGAGCGGTGGAGCTGTCGCGAGCAACCGGCGCGCCCTCTGTGGAGGAATACAAAACGGACTCCGTAGACAAAACATTATTATACCTTGTCACTGTCTCCGTTCAATATCTTACAAGGTATACGATATAGCGTTTGATCATCCTTTTTTTATTTACATACAATTTTTTAACGAGCAGCGTCCATAGAACACAATACAGAAGCTTTATTGATAATAAAGTATAAACCGAGTAAGTACTCGACAGCATATTTTTCCATAAAACAGCAATGTAATTAATATTGTTTCAGTAGTGGAGTCCAGTAAAATATAATTAGTGATTCCTCATTACCGCGCGGCATGGCCCCTCTGGACGTTCGTGCGTCTGCCGGCTTATGGTTATTAATAACACCGGCCGCCCCGCCCCGCGGCCCCGGCCCCCACGCTCGCCCGCGCTGCCGCTGCCGCTGCCGCACGTCTGACATTTTAATTCCGGAGCCGAGTATACGTCCACCACGTGCCTAGCTATCGATAAACGTTTTATCGACTCGCTTCGTTTAGTATAAAGACCAAATACTGGTTTCTTCGTTTGACACATTTATTATAGATAACGTAACTGGAAATTATTTCAATTTTGAGTTTATTATCTACAGGAGATAACAAAGTTGCTTATTATGTATTTCCCTACTGTTACTAACAAAGTCGGATTATGGAACGAGAATTATCTGTAGAATTGTACTATTCGGAGGCGATACAAAGGTTTTACAAAATATCATCGTGCGAAGTTAGCGAACATCACTAGCTACAAATGCTACAATGGCGGTCGGGCGAGCGCAGGTCGAGCGCAACATGGCTGCCTAGTAGGCGGTTCGAGTGACAGAGAGGAGAGAGGTAACGAATGTCGCTCTCCCGCTCGCTCTCGCACGCAACGCTCGCATCGATCTCTACTCGCTGTGCTCGCCCCCAGCACCAGAAAGGCGGAACTAACAAAATTACAAAGCGCTTTCGAGCCGCTAATCATAAAATAAGATACGACGTTTCATTTCGACCGTACGACTCTCGAGCGATCGCGATGCTGGAATGGCCCTTGACTCTCAAAATTCTCTACTGACATCGTAGAGTATTAACCTCGCGTCGCTGCGAGTTTCGTTTAGTCATAGATGGAATTTTAGATTGAAGTCAGCGTTCGACTTAGATACTGATTTAGTGTCCTCTATTCTAGGCTACACTTATTTCATTGTTCTGTAGCACGGATCCGGACGGCGAATAGCTTCCGTACATAATAATTGCATCAGCGACCACAGCACTGGAGAGTTTGAGCTTTAGAGCGGAATTTTTAATTACGTTTGTTACTTTGATTGGTAACGAGAATCGCTGTAGGGTTGGGTATTCTAAATGGAACGGAACAGTCACATCTCAGCATTGTCGAGTGGCACCGGTTAGTTTAGCGTTAGCATAAATTGCACCGGGGATCGATTGTTTAATTCGAGGCCCGGGGAATCGAAGGAGAACACCCCTGCCGAGTGTTCTGCTTCGCCGGCCCAGTGATAGCTGAGTGACGTTTAATTTTTGCACCCCGCGAGACAGGCCTCGTGTCTTGCTACGAAACTCTATAAGCCTTTATTTATCACACGTCAGTTTCGTTCTATTTTATTGGATAGAAATTGTTATTTCTATGTCTTTTAGGTGTTATTTTTTAGTTATAAATACGACCTACTACTTCGCTTGTATAAACTGATTTTACAGCAATCATTTAAATATATAATTTGAGATGTGAGAGTTGATGGACCACATAAAATCTCTGATTTCATTATAATAGCTAGTTACTGTTAAGTTTTCACTCACAAATTTATTATATTAGACTTATTTTGTTACTATAATGTTTTCATCTTAAATAGACTTATATTTTAATTAATACTATGCAAAAGCATTAATTAAACATTTTATAAATTTAGGCAAAGAAATGAGAAAACATCGTCACAAAGCCTTGATATAAATTGTAGCTCATCGTAATAGAGCGGGGTCTACCTATTAATGTTGGAGCATGTGCGCTGTCTCTATTATAACGTCGGCGGCAGTCGGCCACGTGCTTTCAATAAATATCGGAAGGAGGAATATATTAAAAATGTGACGATTTTCGACAAGATTTCGCAAATATTATATAATTTTATCTACAAAAGAATTTGTTTCAGTTTTTTAAGAATTAAGTACTTTGTTTCTTCTTAGAAAAAAAGACATCGATCAAACGTTTAATAAGTCACACGATACCTCATCATCTCCGAGATATATAATTGTAAACTTGATCACAATTAATTAATTCTTATCGTAATCTCACAATTAAAATACACGAACCGATAAGTGTAAATTATCTATGATTCAGCTTAATGAAAAAAAAAAAACAATTCAATAAAATGTGACACAGTTTAAGGTCGATTGTACACTAGAAACTATGTGCTGAGCTTATCAACGAAATGTCACGTTTCGAATGCCTCGCAGCATGTAGTAGGTATATACTCTCCTCAAATCCATTACACTGTCAGCGACGGCCACGTGCGTTTCGTACATAGGAGTATGTAAATCTGGAGAGTCGTGCCAAAAACAAAACTATCGTATAGGATAAATTGCGATCACTGTGTTATGACGGGTCGGCTACGACGGTGTACCGCGCTACAAAAGATTATAAGATTTGTTGGTTTATTTGCATTTTGCAGTATCGCGATATTTTTGATGTGATTGATAAGACTTTTTATATTTTTTCAAAAGTACGTACGCCATGTTAAAGTCGTTATCTTAAGGTTTAATTAAACATTTGTTACTTGTAAATTATTTCTATCACTGCCATAAAAAAGCTATGTAAATAATATACAGTAGACGGAACCCAATTCACATTTTAAAGTTATTCGAGATTATTACATAAAGTTTGGTCAATATTATAGAAACATCGCATACAAAAGTAAAAACAGAAAATTCTCTATAAAAATGATAAACGGATTTTGTTGGGAGTTCGTATCATTTCCTTCTCAGTTTTCGGTGCAGATTACATAAAATAAATCTATGACTTTAATAAAATACGTAATGAGTAAAATATTTTTATATTCGTTTTACAGTAATTATGTGAAAAAAAATCACAGGAAGTACACTTAGACGCTTTCGTTTTAACTCCTACGCACTACCGACATCTACTAATTTAATGAGTTATATGTACGCGTAAAAGTACAGGAATTTTGTTTTTTTTTATTACCTGAGAATATAATTGATCATTAATAAACGATAAACCAAACTGTTTAATATCATTTAATAGACACTGCTTAATTATAGTAATTCAACATAATTACATTATCTTTAAGCTCTTTTTTTGTACATAAACATCGCATACAAAAGTTAATGAAGACTAGGTTTCGAACCACCGATTTTAAAGAAACAAAATAGACATTTTGCCAAAACACGTCATAGAAATAACGGCGTAGGGAGCGTTATGATGTATTTAGGTACGAGCTAAGATCGTTCGGCGCAGAAATACTCCTTCTTTGCGTAGCGTATAATAATGTTAACTTGAAATCGTCACTATGTCAAAAATGTATGTTTTATAAGACAGTATGAGAGATTCGAGACTCATTGCGATTACATCGTATTGAAATATTACTTCAGATAATAATATTGATCAAATGAAGCTACAAAATCGATTCTATTACTAATATAGAAATATTTTATTATAGATAAAAAAAATTATTACTTATTATCCGTGTACAAAACGTATCAATAAACATCTGTCGCCTACCATCTCGAAATAAATCTTAAATGGAACGTGAGAAATGATTCCCTAATTCTAAAAACAAGAGCATCGTATAACGTTAAATGGTGCTCGGAGAGGCAGTCGCATTCACAAGACGATCGAGTCATTAATCGTGTCTCTAAATTAATTTGCATATCCGTTCGGCTCGAATATCTCGGAGCTAAGAACACGACGTCCATTGAGCGGACGTCGTTACTTTTTATATTGAAATTATAATAATCAAAGAATACTGCCGTCGGTTTTTTAAGAGCCAGAATGACTAGTTTATGTTTGAGAGAATCTTTAATGTGAGGAAGTGTTTAAGTCATTTAAGATACGATAATCAAAGTAATAATACATGCGAAATTTTGTTAGTGTAAATGTTTGTTACACTTTGAAATGACTACACGGTTTTAATGAAATTCGAAATGAAGATAGTTTAAATCCTGAATACGCACAGACTAATCCTGCAGTTTTATCGTTATTTCATCCCTGAGATAAAACCGCGATGTGCAGCTAGTTATTGGATAAAGCAATACCTCTAATGGAAACAAAACGGTTGCAGTTTAATCGACTATAAAATGCCTTTGTAGACTAACTTGTTACAAAATATACAATGAAGTGGAATGTTGTTTTACCTAATCTCTGAAGCTTCAATACCATTACTACTCTATAGTAGACGATAGTAGAGAATGGTACATTACAAACGGACACGCCAAAAAAATATTTACGTGTCTTATATTATATGCTAATTATGTAAACGTATTTTTAAACGACACAAAAAGCGACGGCTGGATAAATATATACAATAAATAACCACGCACCGTGTAATTCCGATATGTATGAAGGAAAAATAAAAAATCTTTAATGGCACAATAAGTGAAAATATAACAGGTTTATTCCACGCCATCGACAAACAATACTCAATGCAAGGTGAAGCGTTATCATATTACATAACTTATTTAAATGCAGCCATTATACAAGTTATGATTTACATGTGACGTATGAATGCAATTCGTTTTCGTTCAAGTGTAGTAGCAAAGTATGAAGACTTTTTTGGTGTTATTTATATACTTTGCGGAAATAAGATTTAGATGCCAAAATTACACGTAAACATCTAAGATTTTTCAAGCATGGTAATTTGTACTAATATTATAATGGAAAAGGATATATTTGCAATTTTTTATTAATTTAGACAAAATTTCAGCTAAGTAAACTGAATTTCAATAAAATTCAATATATAAAAGGGTAAAAGGCAAGAATAAAATTCTACGTAATATCAAACAATTTGAATGCTTTGTAAACGCTAAAACTATAATTTATAAAATACCATTTCATTTTCTTCTGAATTTAATAAACCAAAGGAATAGCGTATCTACACACACAACCGGATTATTAATCGATATCAATCAGCAATATGAATATTTATTCGATATAAGTATCAATTTATAAAAACAGAAAAATGATTCCGTTTATAAAAATGTACACATTTTAACGCAAGCTTCGTTAAAATTTGAAGTACTTAACTGAATTTAAACATTCAACATGATAAAACATATTTTACGATTCGAACATCGTAAAAACTTTATGTATCACATGGGATTACCGAGCAAGGAAATGAGCTTCACTAATTAAAATTATAAATATTAATAAAAAAATATATAATATAAACACTGAACGTTAATAACATTTCTTTTTTATTTTAACAAATTACGTAACAAGGTATAAAAATAAAAGGCAAAAAAAGCCTTTTAAGCGCCGCGATAATGCCGAGCCCGACAAAGGAAAAATAAAAAGAGCTGTGAAAAGTTCGCGAAAGTAAAAGTTATCCATTAGGATGAGCATGACCATAGACGGTTTATTGAAATAGTTATTGTTGGGGAGGTAATTTTTAAAAATTGCCTACATTTGGCAGCAGTTTAATGGCTGCGATAACAGTAAAGTTCATAGCCGGAGCTCCACGGTCGAGTTTCGTGGATTACTCGTACTATCCATACAGAGGGGTGCAATTTCGTTAACGTTACAGATTTCCATATAAAATAACATCGCGCTGGGCGGCGTTATCGCACGATAATGTTTTAAGATGGAAATTTAAGCATTTTAATATAAATTGCGATACGTTTACCGCCGATCGGGTCAGGATTCTATGAATTTCGACTTTATAATTATTCAATATAATCTTTATTTCACATTGTAACAAATCTGACGTATCTAGCATACGATTAATTACGGTATTCAAAAAAGCCATATTAGTTGACATCTTTCCTTTTTATTTTATTTTAATAATATACGACTAATTTTATAAACCGAAATAAGAAAATAATATTCTTGCAAAGGTGCATTCCTGTAAATCGGTTCAGGTATTCGAGTCATATAAGTTTAAAAAAAATCACACATACTATTACAAACATACACGAAGCCTCAAATTGATTCATCGTATAACAAGTTGATAAGATTAATAAAATTACGATAAAACTTCATATTTCGGAGTTCAAATGAAAGTAAACAATTCTGGGTAAGCTACCTTTCATGTCCTGAAACGTAGGAACATGGCAATATTATTAGCTCAACGGAATGGAAGCGGTCCTTCACTTGGCTTTAGAGAAACTGCCTCGAGACAATGTATTGCCCATAAGGAATAGCGCGATATAAGACGACTTATCAAAATAACAATATTGTAATTTAATTTTGATGTTATAACTTAAACGTTAATTGGAATATTTATAAATGATATTTTTACTAGTTAAGATTTTTTTGTAATTAGTCTACCGGAAAATTTAATCATGAATAAATGTGTCTTCAAATGTATCTAAACTGATAATAAGCTGTAGGATTTGTTTATTAGTTCGAAAGTGCTGATTTAGAAATTACTGCTCCAAATTGGAAATTTCTTTTTGCGTTAGATAACCTATTTATATATAAAAACCTCACGTCACTGTTGTCGATATATTCGATTAAAACTGGTAAGACAATTTAAATACGAATTTCATAATCATCTAGAATATGTCCTGAAAAATATTAAAACATTCGAAAACCAGGTGCCACCGCGGGCAGTAACTTGTTATTTTATATTAAAAAATACTGCAAATATTTATGGCAAGACAAACTGTTATCATGTGTCATAGAATATGATAAAGTAACTCTTATCGGCCACTACGATACTGCAAAAACATTTCAAAAGAACTTTAAAATTATATTCAGCGATCATCACGTTGATAACAAAATTCTATATAATACAAGACAACGTTTGATACGTTGATAATAGAAGCTTTAATAAAATGCTCCATAATATTATTAGAGATGAAATTAAAAAAATAATAATAAAATAAAAAAAATATATTTTTATTATTTTGGAAAAATATAGCACTGACTCAGTTGTAAATACATTTTTGAATGGATAAGTCAGCTTCTAGGAAACATTCGATCTATTTTAGCGCTATTATTTTATTAACATTAAAATAATATTCTATTATTTTTAATTTTTAAGCAATGAATTAATATGACATTATAATTATAAAATGACAATAAGTTACTATAGTATGGAAGTTCTAACCACGTACATACTATGCACGACAAAATATATACCGATACAAAAACAAAAAAAAATCATATAACTATCCGAATAGTCCAGCGCAAATACAACGTAAGTTTGGTAATAAATAATATCTTGCTTTCACCGACGTCTCGAGAAGCTTAACCGTGATATTACTTGAATTAGTTTTGAAATTAAACTGTTATCATTGCAAGGTCATCATTATTTCGTATTGATTTTATTATTGTTGAAGATAATACGATATTCGAAATCAATAAATCAAAAGTATTTTAAAAGACAAAAAAGATGCCCTTAATCATCTTTTCGAGTCGATTCTCATAAGAGTTGGACGCCACCAAGCTTTCTTAAATACTCTAGTGATCATCTAAAGTTATGGACCTATTGGTGAAATGTATGTAGGTATTGACGCCACTTGATCTATTAAGTTATATCGTTATGACTATTATTTATAGTATACTACTATCTCTTACCCGCGGTTTCGTTTGCATTATTTTAGAATTTGTTTTTCTTTTTTTTTACGGCGGGTACAAGACGCCACCTATTGTAGATTAATTTTGTTATGCCCTTCAAACAATAAGTTAAGTTTAATCGTAATCGGATCAACGGTTTTGCAGTGCATAAATTACGCACAAATAAAATTTGCTTTTAATATATTTGATACTAAAATATGTAAAAAAAATAAGTATTGGAAAAATTGAACTTTATTAATCCGGACAATTAAAATATACAAATGTACAACAGTCCTCAAATACCTATTAGGTATATAACCTAATTCAATTAATAATCTACACCGGACTGCTAATGTGGGTCCCAGTGGGTCAATCTAATATTTAGCGGACAAACAATATTTGCTTTAGTTCCGTCGGAAATGAAACCAATTGATAAGATAAACACCGTATATTACGTCTTTATGTTGATAGCTATTTGGCAACTGATAGCTAAATTAGTTAGTATTATTAATAAGATAGAAACTGACTATTTTTTTTATCTATAACTAGGTATTTTATAAGAGAATTGAGATAATTAGTCATATCGCACGACTAAATTCGAAATGTGTGACACGAATTAGGTAAGTTAATTAAATATTAATAACTATTTTATCAACATTTTGGGTCTTTAAAATCTTAATAAACGACCGAATTCCCAAGTGCTAAACGTTTTAATGCTAAGTGTGCAGACGTGAAATTAACAATGACTATTGTACTATAAAGTATCAACCTATATAACTGGATGTGTTCAATCTAGCATATCGGCCATAACTAATGACATCTAGAATGGACATTTTTACACGTCGAACGAGTCATCAATTAGTACATTCGGATCGATGCACGGTGTAATTAAATCCGACTAGCCAGGATTTGGATTGTATTTCGGGACATACATCTAAATTGTATACCTAAATGAGTACAATTACAATAGCTAAGACAATATAAACTGAATCACTATATAGCATCATATTAGCTATTTTATTGTGAGATCTTCTGTGAGATGAGGGTACTGGCCCGGTCGAGCCCTCATACGAGCTGTAGTCAGTGGGCTAAAGCTAGGCTCTACCTCATCGAAAATGCCTCGTCGTTCAACTACTGAAGTCTCCAATTTTTATTTAACCATTACATTTACATACAAACATAACATCTAAAACAGTCGTCATCAAACAGCGGACTGCGGTCCAGATCCGGACCGGACGGCCTATTTTGCACGAACTTAATCTTCTTAGATTAAGTTTCTAATAAAAATTCTTCATACTCCAAACTTCAGACAATGTTTATATATTAGTGTAAACATACGTGATGATGATGATGCAAAGGCGGGGAAGAGGCAATGTAGCGCAACGATCGCATTATTAAAAAAAAACGGACCCCTAATGAGAATAATTGGTGAATCCTGATCTGGAATCCAGAGAAACCTTAAAATGGATATCATATTTACCTGGTGTGGCGGTTGCGAGCCGGGCGGCAAGTGCGGCGGGTGCTGCGAGTCCTGTGTCGGCGACAGGCCTCCCGCACTCTGGGCTGTGCCCGGGCTGGGCGCGCCAGGGGGATGCGTGGGAGGCTGTGGGGAACCGCCGCGCTCGTAACCCTGAGAAATAACAAAAATCTGTTATTTCTATACCACGATTATTGGTATGAAGAGGAAATGTTTAATTGTTTATTTATTTACATTATACCTGCTGAACATAGGGTATAGAAATTCATATATTTTTTTTAATTTTTGTAAGATACCTATATCTACACGTGCAAAGTCGGGTCGCATCGCTATTACTTGTAGGCACTTATTAATTGTAGTTATGATTAATTGAGTGAGCTTTTATAATCTGTATAACGTTGCTATTTTGACGCAGTTACCTATAGATAAAAGTTTAAACATCTGGTAATTTCTTAGTGTTTGTTACAATTATATCAATGTAGTAAATCGATGAAGTTAATTTTTTTTTTATTTAAGTCCATAGCCCTATTGATTTATTATAATCATAACCAATTATGTTAGAAGCACAGAAATCATACGATCTTCCGCTTTATCCTCATCACTTCAAAGCTCTTGCTTAAAACGATTCTTCAGGAATATTAGTACAGAGTTTAAGGGTTGCTTCGTATAGAATAAATAATATTTATATGACGAAAATATATTCGCGATAGCCTAAGCTAATTTATTCAAATTAAAATTGACAGAACACAGGAAAAATAACGATCTTTCTATAACTCTCCCGTACTGAAACCGAATAAAATACTGTTGATTTATTTAGAATTTAGCTGAATGTTGCTTTGTTGAAAAATAAATACTCAATTTTTATTTTAGTTTTCATACTACATTATAAAAATATAACACTTTTGAATATCGAGAAAAATAATATCTAGAAATATCGTATAGTTACAAAACTCGTATAATAAAAAATCCTTCGCCGGTACATTCGATATAGTGATAATAAATGCAGTACATTACGATATTAATCACGAGGAGGCGAGTCCTTGGCCGTGACTTCTACTTTATTATTACTTGTCGTTGGTTTTTAATTTAAATAAGTAATGATATAATAATATACAATAAGTTTTAACTATTAATTGAAAAACATTTCTCTTCGCAATCAAGGAATTCAATAATAGTTAATCTAAGTAATTGCTATAAAGGATTTTATTAAGATCGATGCAGTGGTATCTGTATAATTTTTGCACAAACAACAATTTCAAAATCGTCATACTGATGTATGCATTAGTTTTACAATCTAGTGATAGAATATAAACTATATTTAATGAATAAAATTATATATTTCTGATTCGTTAACAATTATATTAATTTGTTAATAAACCAATAAAAAATCGCAGGGTTTAATAAGATTTTGTTGTTTTATTAGTATAATAACCGAAGTATTATATAACGTACAGTAGTTAGTAAATAAATTCTTAACTCCGTCATTAAAGGAACATGTTTTTATATAAATACCATAATTTAGTTACGGCAGTGTTATATTTGTTGCTATAAAAACTTTGGATTGAATATAATATTGTGTGTTACGAAGAGAAGTGTGTAACAATTGATAGTTTATATCAAGTAGCTTAAAATTAATCTTATATTTAGTTACGTATCTATACTAAAAGTTATAAATTTTGATTGTTTGTTTGAAGGTATTTATTATCTTTTAAAAATTAAAAGAAAGCTCGTTAAGGAATGTTGTAGAATATAAAATATCACGTTATGACTAACAAGCGTAGAGCAGTAACCATCCATACACGTCAAACATTCGGGCAATTATTAAAATTTTACGGGAATAAAGCCGCGCTTTTCATCCAGTCAATATTTTATTTGCGTGCACGTATGTCATATTAGAGGATATTTTCATAATAATGCTAAAAGTGGCTTTATCATTAACCAGTGTGATTAAGGTCAAAAATTACTATTCGTACTCCAAAATTGGTAAATAAAAAATTTAAATAATACATTAATTAAGTTAAAGATTCGTGTTAAAAGCATTTGGTGCAATCGATACTATAAATAACTCGTGGGTATATTATATTGTTGTCGTTACAGTGCGCAGCGTCAATATAATATATTTATCGATTTAGACCTATGAAAAAATTCTCTAATACATTTCTGTTCATTATAAGGAATGGCAAAGATTGAAAAAGGGAATGGCAAAGAAGAAAGGCAATTCGAAACTGATTTCGTCACTTGTTACATAAAACTTAAAATTTTAAAAACCCTTGACGATCTACACACTGAGACCATTTTAAGGACCCCGACACGATAGTTCTGCTGACTGAAGTTGGTGAGACGTTGTGTATCCAGCTGATTGCAGGTAATGATTTTTCGAGTCGTTTAGACCAAAATCAGTTGCTCAGATTCTTTTAACAATTAGGAAAAAGCTCATAACTTTAAAACGTTTGAAAAGATCTGCATAAATTATAGCTAAGAACCATATTGATTACATCAACTGACATCATCAAAATTGGTCTATTAGAGAGCTACGATTCCACAGACACGCACACAGGTACACACGTAAAACTTATAACACACCTCTTCTGTTAAAAACAACAACAGCAACTTCTAACTAATCAACCACATGATCTCCAAACAGCAATAAACTCACAGCAACAATACGAAATCCTATCATCAAACGTAATTGGTTATTTACTCGATCGTCAATCTCCGAGAGGCGAACAATGCACAGGGCGAAACAATCGGACACGTGGCGCACGGGCCTTGACCGTGCATCCATTATGCAGAGTTTACTTGCGAATAAGTGCATTACAACATCCATGCATCTAGCCACGTGATAGAAATAGCTTATACCGCTAGCCTCATTGACTACGGAACCATTGAGTAGCTCATTGTTTTGTTTCCAGATATCGTTTTCTCAGAATCAAGACGTTCTGCTTTCAATTCTGTATTATGTATTTGAAGCTCGGTATAAATAACGAATAGGACGCCACTATTACTTCTCGTTCTTGTTAGAAACGATTTTATTATTCGGAGGGTAAGTGCTGTTCCTTAAGGCGGACTTCTATTCGAAGTTAATATTATTATGATCTACCTAATCCCACGGTAAGCTACACCAAAAATATGCTGAATCATTAGGATCATTGCCTCTGCATCAAATATGTGTGTCTAGATATGATACTAAATAGTGTAGAAAAATACAGAAGTTGTTTTTTAAAACACGAAAGCTTTCTATAAAAACCTGGTCAATATAAACTAATAAGGTTCTCTAGAAATATAAAAATATAGCATTTATAAACCGTGCTAGATTTCACGAGGATAAAACAAGTCATATATAATTTAACGCTCTAATCACCAACAATCCGTGAAGACATAATAATTGAAGCCGGTTCATTCATTACAGATTTATTACAGAGTCGAGACGTCCTCGACATAGTTCTCGCAGACTTATTGCATTAATCGTTAGATGCTTTCACTCGACGACTACTCTCTGCGTCACGTTTCTAGGATGTAAACACTGAGCTCAATCGTTATTTAAGCCAGCTAATGTACCGTTATCATATCGCACGTTTCGCAGCGATGAAGAGTATCGGCTAAAATTCATTAACTACGTTTCGACGTCGTGAAAAGTTACGGTGTCGCGTCGTGAGAATCTACGTCATGCATTGTAAAACTGTCTGCTCAATGAGAACCATTTAAACGAGCCCCAACATGAAACTGCTGCAAGTTAGTGATAATTTATGTATTTTGCTGATTCCAGATGATGCTATGTTATGTTCACTATGACTATGTTATTTTGATATAATTCATAATATAGTAAATTTTGTGTCGTTGCTCAGATTCTTTCAACAACAATAAAATCGCCAGAATTTATCTTCATAATTTATATCTAAGAACCATCTCGATCATCAACTTACAAATAAAAACAACCAAATCAAAATTGTTCCATTCGTAAAAGAGCTACGATGCCACAGGCAGACAACCAGATTCTTTCTGGATCGGGGGTTAAAAAATTATGTCATCATACCACATAAAGATATCGTAGTGGTTTTTTGCTATACATATCGTAGATTTTCACGGCGCGACGACGTAAATTTCTACGTCGTCGGAACAAGGCACTGTGCGACGTTCAAACCTGATTATGTGTTTTGGCCCTAAGCCAGCTAATACACTGTTATCATATCAAATGCTATTCGCAACTAAGTGTATATTGGTAGTGATTTATTAGCTAAAATTGCTAGGTGTGAAATATAATTTTTTTTTGTTGGACAGGAAGATGGAAGAAATAAATTGCTTTATTAGTTGTTTGTCCGTCACGGATTTGATTTATTTTAATTTGTACATAAAATTATGACACATTAATTAAACTTTGAATTGTAGCTTACGCTTATGTATGTTAGTGTATGAAATCAGATCAAAGACAATCAACTACAAAGCCGATTATGCTACATGGTTACATACATTTAGTGTTATACTACATTGCATATAAATATGTAATGCGTATCAAGTTAGTTATATAGTTAGTTACATTCATTTATTTTTAAATCTGCCATATAATAAATTCGCAATTGTTATACATATATAGCACTTCCTATACAAGTTTTAATTTGTAGTTTTAATGTTGGATTTAAATTTATCTAAAATTAAAAATAAAAATATAATTAAAATAATGTATTAAAAAAGATATAAGATTCTAGCTGGTTCTTCTCAGAAAAATTCACACTACAACCTAGACTACAACTATTGTAACTGGCTGATGTCTGTACAACAGTGATAAATATTATACGAAAATTTAAATTGAGGTTTTATAACAACAATAGAAGTTATGGCAATTATTTTTTGAGTTTATGTTTGTATCATCACGCAAAAACAACTACATGAAACATGAAGCGATTATACATTGGTGTTGTTATAAGCCTAACCTTAAATCTGGTTCCTGTTTTATTTTGATACGACGCCTAGAACCTGAGTTATATATTATGAGTTATATATTATTAGTTATATATTCTAAACACACAGTGTTTGTTTTACAAAGACGAAGTAACGGGCAAAAGCTAGTCTAAAATAAGTCTTGTAAAGTAAAGATTCAAAGGAGTTTTTAAATCTATTTAAATAAATATACATTTTGATTTCGATATAAATGTACAAATGATAAAAAATATTCAAGAATAAATTGTATCATCATAGTTACTAAACTAATACAACTACGTCAGACTTAGATTAAAGAACAGTCTCAGATAACGTCACCCAGATATTTACAAGTCAATGTCAAGGACGAGATGAGTCATTAACTTTTTGTATTTTCCCTTATTCTACAACGATAATTGATTACGAAACGTTATGAGTTCGTGACCTTACGTAACGTCGTTGTAAATAATAAGACTAAAATAAATGTATATCTATTTTATCGTTCAGTTGATTAATGAATAAATTGATAATTAAGTTGTTCGATACTGAATTTATTTATAACCGAAGGTTATTATTACCGTAGACACGTGTGTTTTACAAAATGTTTTTTCTCTTTGTTTTATCGAAATATTGAATCAGCCGTTATGTTTATTTATGTGCTATAGCTACACAATTTTTTTCAAGATTGCGTCTGTCTCCGACTTTAATGTAATGATCTTAGCAATAACATAATTACACATTTAAAAACGGTCGGAAAAAATTGGCAAAAATAATTATGTACCGACACATCGTTTAGACAATCGTGACATAATAAATTCGCTATTGTAATAGATATATAGCATTTTTATACAAGTTTTAATTTGTACTTTTAATGTTGGATTTAAATTTATTTATAATTAAAAATATAATTAAAATAATGCATTAAAAAAGTCTATACATATTTAAAAAAAGCATACACTATTTGCCAGTTCAATGAATGTTCTGATTCGGAGTAGTAAAATAAACGCAAACAATTTGAACAAAGCTGTCTATACATAAAATCTATGATTATTTTCTTTAAGAAGATACGCTAATCGTCGAACCGTTAAGTTATTATGAGATATTGAAATTCGATTCGTAGCAATGTTTTAATCAGCTTATAGAGGATCGAGTGTTAGACTCGAAGGGCCGCCCGAGGGGCCTTCGCTATGTAATTTGATACCGAGCGCCTCGTCGTCAGTACTACCGAAACCTATTCATTACCTATCGATCGTACTATTGATGTAGAATTACATTTTTTATTACGAAAAGCACGAATATGTAGCATACAAATAACAGAATGTTTATCATTTCATTGAAAATCCCGCGGTTGTAGAAAGGAAATAAAAGACTGTTTCGCATCGTAATCTGCGAATTGAACCTTTACGAGTTTTACTTAACAATCGTGTCACCGGAATAGCTCCACAGGAGGGGGCGGGTAGGGTGGCGGGTGCCCGTGGCCAAAACAAAACACAAAGAATCTCAAGAACTTTCACTGAATAATAATTCGGGGGTAAAAGTTTGTCGCTATAAGGTAGCAGGAAATCGGGACTGACGCTTGGTCTGAGTTTGGCTGTGTTTCAGTCGAACCATCCGCGCCGGTCGCCAACCAATCCATCAAAGGAGGGTGACTGGATCGGGTGTGGGTAGCCTCCCCCGTACCCACATAAATATTGCGGGTAGGTGAGTACAAACCCTTTGACCGAGTTCTGTTTACTTTCATTTTCACTCAGCTGACGGGGCCGCCACCCTGCCTATTCAACGCCACTATTATTATGATAATTAGAAGGTTATTAACTTTATATCCCACTAATTGGTAGGAACTAACGCGTGTAACGATAATCGTATAATGTGTCATTAGTACATCATTCCATTCATTATTGTTACGATACGATTTAGACGCTACTAAGAGTTAAATTAAAAATTCGCAACGTAAACACCAGAAGGTACATACGCGGTAGATCTTAGGTGAGATGCGTTACGTGCGAAGAGGGCGACTTTTGTGCTTTTTAAGGGTACAAGGTACGAGGGGGGTTGTCCCAGAGAGCACTCAAGGTTGCAACGGGTTCGGACGCGGCAGACAGGGCGCAGACGTGCATTATTAGGTGGGTGCCGGAACACCCGCGGGTGCGGTGGGCGGTTGTGGGGTGCGCGTATCGTACGTCATCACCTGAGGCGCGCCCTTGAAACCGTCGTCGCATTCATTGCACTCGGATGCGACCCGGATCCCCAGCCCGCGATACCGGCACTCGAGATACTTCTAACTACCGGCACATCCACGTCTTAAGATTAATCGTGACGAGCCGGCTTGTTGATGCGTACGACAAACGGGCAATGTTTAGCTTACTAGTTAACATTATCAAACACGTTATAACAATTTTATACTTCAACTTCTCAACTTGTTTTCAACGAATCATTTAGTTAAATTTGTGTTGACATGAGTGTAAATCAACTTCAGTGTGGTATGCTGTCTGTTAGTTTGACAGCCATACATACATAGGACATGCTATTTTTCGCTAAAGCGTTAATTTCTAAAAACGATGTGCCATCACATAGCGAACAAAACGACAGACTCTAAAAACCAATTTGACTTGAAGATATAAAAATATCATATTTAGGAAACAACACTAATTGTTTTTAGACGATATTCGAATGATTCGACGCCATAAAGCGGTCATCAAATTATGGTCACCACTATATAGGAAATGTAACCTAATAAAAACTCTAATACATTGACACCAAAATATAAGATAAAAGTACTAGAATTGAATCGATAATCAAATAAAAATACCTTTTCATATTTATATAAACTAGCGGCTCCTCGCGGTTTCATTCGTGCTTAATGTGGGACTTTCATACAAACTTCCAACCCCCGTTTTACCCCTTAGGGGTCGAATCGAAAAAATTTGAAGCTCCTAGCACTTATAACTTCTAAGATTTCGTGATGTGTGAGTGGGTGATCTGTCGCTTTTATATATATGGATGCTGATAAGCAAGACTGTGTCAAGCCACACGGACTTCGTTTTGAGAAAATGGCGTCTAAAAATGTCAAACCTATTCTTTATAAATTAGTTTGAAGACGTATATATTCATCTTTTTTTTCTATTTTGATGAAATGTATAATGAATCAAAAGCAGATAGATTTATTTAATATGTTATATAATAATAAGTTTTTAAATATTTGAGATTATTTTATAAATTGCAAAATATGGAACGCCCCTGAAATACGAAACATTGAGTTAGGAAACTTTTTTCCATACTTATTTAGTTTAGATGACTTGAAATTTGTTTAGATAATGTTAAATAGGTGACGTAGTATCAAAATACATCAATATCTTAAAATTTGACTTTTTGTGGGTTGACACATTATTGCTTATCAGCATCCATATATAGATATTTAAAATTAGCATTTCTTCGATGTGAATAAGTTTAATTAAAACAAACTTGAAACTGTATACCTACTTTATAACTTTATACCAATGTTTGTTTATTTTAAGTTATAAAAACTTTTTACAACAGTTGTACAGTCAAGTATATTGAATGGAAAGATCTTCAATGTAACGGGGGAGTGATCTTAACGAGTCTCAAAGCAAGGAAAACTTGATCTGAACAGACAAAAAAATGTGTTAACATTGGGAGATTCAGATATGAAAGTTAATTGGACGAGTAAGTTTTAAACTATGTTGAAATTGTTCAACTGACCTTTTCAGATGATTACACTTAAATTAGGGTTGGATTAATTTGTCTATATAAATATATGCAAACGATAAATAGTAATAATTCTTATACAATAATAACCCAATAAAATAATTTTAAAAGAATCGTTTAATTTAGTTACAAATTTTTCCTATAAAATGAAGTGGGTCCCTTAGCAAATTATCTTTTTGAAATTAAATATGTAAGTAGTCATGTTTTACGTTATAATATTAACTATAAGCTTTTACTTATAAACTCTTTATTTATTTATTTGTGTTTTTACTACGGCCAGTGAAAAATCACAGTACCACCAATATGTGTTGTAACGGAACACTATACCGCTTGATAGTAAGTGTCCACCAAAGCATTGACATAAGACATTATAGCCATACCGTACAATGCACCGGGACCCATCGTGTCAACTCACCCACTCCGATATTGTCATACAAAACGTTATCGTAAAATAACTTTCGAGTGTGTGGTCGAACTAGGCCACAATAAGTAATATTTCGAGTGATCGAAATAAATGTGAGTTATTTTCTAAACAACTTATAAAAATTGGGAGTTTACGAAGACTTTATTAAAAATCGAATTTAATAATTATTGTTGTTTTACATACTAGCTGTCCCTTGCGGTTTCGGTCGCGTTTATGTATTCTGCTTCGCTCCTATGAGTCGTAGCGTGATGTAATATAGCCTGTAGTCTTCCTCAATAAATAAACCATAACACAAAAATAATATTTCAATTCAAACCAGTAATCCGTGACATTAGCGCACTCAAACAAACAAGTAAACTCTTCAGCTTTATAATATTAGTATAGAAATCTCGATGGTGGTCTCATATTGATAAAGATCCGACGGAAAATATTCAAGCTGCGAAACGGAGCTCCTCATAATCGCTTGCAATTAATATAATCGTAGTAAGTAGTCTGTGTTGGAACATGTACTACTAACTAACTATATTTTAACAGAAGCAGTATAGTAAACGGTAAACGGAGCGAGTAAAATCGGTTATATTATTTTTAATAAAAAAAAAATCATTTTATGCTTTGTGGAACTCTCATATCACGTTTTATATAAAAAAAAATATTATCATTGATATTTTTAGTTGTACTCAATCTAATATTCTACAGCTAAACGTCTTATTATTCTATCTGTATAAAATCGTGTTGTACGCCAGATACCGAAATAGTGCCCATACAAGGGGATATGATGAACTCTATCAATCTCTATGAAGAATTTCATCAAACTCTATTAATAATTCGGCTGTGTAGTGCCGTGATAATGGAGTTACATGAACTTAACCATTTTAAAATTAATTACACTGCAACACTAAAATTAAAAAAGCTTTTAAAGACAATACTACTACAATAATAATATAAGAGAACTTGAACATTTGTTTTAATAGAACAAAAACTCTTAAATCACAATCATGTTTACGTGGAATGTACACGATATATTTATAGATATATTGAAGTAAGAGAAACTGAACACCCGTTTAAGAAAACTGAAGAAATACTAAAGGAACCCCTTCAAAAACTTCCCTAACATTATTTAAAAGTTAAATTTAATAAATCGAAAGAATTAACCGTCAAATGTTCGTTAAATATACACTGGTCGGTTAAAATATGCGAAATATGTAAAATGCTCGTCAATTTATGGACAAATAAACGTTTTGACAGCATAATATAGATAAAAACAGGGACTTAATATTTCTCTAAAAAATCTTAGTTGGAAACGAAACTATTCGATGGTTAAATGTAAAATAAACGAAAAGATTCACCAACAGGTTTTATAGCGAAAAAATTTATTTAAATTATTTTTTAAATCGCTTGTATCCTGCGTTTAATTGAAGAGGCGAATATAAAAAAAAATTACGAGTTTATGTATACACACACGCGCACACGCTAGGTACTAGTTTTGACGCAATGATTCATAAGAAAACGTGTAATTTTAATTTGAATAACAACAGGTGTCAGCGTTTTTAAGGAACCTGTTACGTTCAAAATTACGAAAAAAACTGTCATAACATTTTTATATTAAAAATTTTTTTTTAGTAATTTGGATTAAAATAAAACAATGATATTTTACACTATTGATATGTTTGTATAACGCATGGATTTAAAAATGAAAACGTTTCCCTCTTTTGTAAGGCGTGGAGTACACTTGTATGTTTTACTCTCGTAATTGGTATAAAACAAATCTGTAATGTATTAACAGATACATAGTAAATAGTTACAAAATCTGTAAAAGTTAAAAATAAGGAACATTCAGCAAATTCTTTCAGGTATAAAACAATGACAACTTATGTATCATTATAAAAATTTGAAAGCAAAACTTATAAGTAAAATTCTCGTCTGCTTAACAACTCGGAATCATTAAAACAACAAGACAATTGACGAGCTTGTCAAAGTTGGTAATGGACACAGATTTTGAATGCCTAATAATATGAACGCATCAGACATATAGTTAAAATATATCACTTTAAAAATCAATAACAGAATATTCAGTAAAACTTTTGCGATATTTCTATTTCGTGACACGTAACGTAATTTCCGTCTTTCATTCACCAGCATGATCAGTTCATTCCAACTATAATATTTATAATATTTCGCTGAATCAACATTTAAATACGGAAAATCTAATTATAAATGGGTAAATACGATGTCTATACGTATATGACCATTTCATAAAACTTAAGTAAAACGTAAACAACACAAAGAAGTCATTATTCATAGAAAGACACTTCGTTAAGAACTTTTGAGTAACCAGTAAAGAATTATCTTTAAGCCGATACTATAAAGTCAAATTAGTTAATACCATTAAAAATAAATACATGTCAAGATGCACTAGTCTCGATCACATCAGCTTTTAACATAAAAAATCGGCTCTTTGTTTGGGAGCTACGATGCCACTGAAAAAACACACAGGTACGTTACCTGTGTCAGTGATAAACTTCAATGATAATTTATAATCATTATACATACAATACGTTCATACTATTTGTCGCTTTAAATCTGTAGACATTTCCAACTTTTAAAGGTTATTCAATTGACTTGTTAGACCAAAGAAACTTTCGCTTGTCATACTCGGTCGTGCTGGTTGCTAGTCAACGTCGCCTGAAGTGGTCTGCGTTCTGGGTACCAAAATACACGATCGTAAACCATATGCATATTTATATAATATCATTGTTAAACTTATCACACGCAAATTGGATCGGTGGTCAAAAAAACAACCTAGACACAGCTATCAATACGGGAGAGGAACAAATAAACGGATTATGGAACAGTCAAAATAAATATGTTTCTGTTGAAATTTGAAAACCGAATTTATCGCAATTACTTTCTTTCATGTCATACAAGGAACTAAAAATCGGCCAGTAAAATATTAAATAACTCACGAAGACTAAACAGAAAATAATTTTAAACGCGTTTTCTAAATTTTACTTCCTTCAAGTTTCGTAAAAGTAATATTAGAATGCATAGGAAGTACGGTTGCATATTTTAATGCTGATAGGCAATAATGTATCAACCCACAAAAAATCAAATTCGGAGATATTAATGTATTCTGATAATTCGTCATGTATTTATATTTAATATAAAAAAATAAGTATGTAAAAATGTTTCTTGATTTTATGTTTCGAATATTGAAGTGAGTTTCATAATTTGCAATAATCTCATATATAAAAAAAAAACATTTTATTAGATAAAACTCTTTATTATAGCAATTAGCTTTTAATTCATTATACTTTTTATCAAAATAGAAAAGAATAAATGGACATATTGTTTTTCGAACAAATTTGTTAAAAATAGGTTTGAGATAATTAGACGCTATTTTCTCAAAATGCAGTCTTGACACAGTATTGCTTTTCGGCGTCCATTTATAAAACTGGTTCAAATAAACACAATATACATCGGTAGCACTAATTAATAGCCTTTCGCGTACCATTTTCTTTTTCGTTATAGCACTTATAGAAAATGTGTTGTTTAAAGTTAAAAAGAAATCAATAGATAAAAGATAGAGGAGTATATAAAGAAAATTAATTAAAAGACCTAAAGAATAATTATTTCGTAAACAAAAAACTTACTTCGTCTTCCCCACCTTATGTTATTAATAATTTCAAAATATCTTGTAACATTTAGAAAATAAGTATACAATTTTAAATAACATTAAACAGCATTTTTGTTTCCATTACAAGTTCCCAAACAATAAATAAACGTAAAGCAGTAAAATTCTCCACTTATTCTAGCCTGTCTATATTTAGCTAGAAACAAAACCACAAAAATTGTACGTTTCACGCTAAGGAGCGGAAGGTCGGTAACGCAAAATACAGGTACGGACAATGATAGTATGGTATTATGGCAACCGTTGGTGCTTTTAGTTATTTGCCCACGAGCTATGGTTTCAAAACGACCTTGTGCATTGTCGGTTCGTTTCTTAACACCGATTTCTAGACGAGTTCGCTCCAACAGCCCTGCTTCAAAACGTACCTCGGGCTTCGTTGCACAACGAGCTTACGTCAGCTAGCTCGCAGAGCGGCTTACGTCATTCGAGCGTGATGACTTCAAGCGAAGATGAAGCCTATTTCAGTGGATATATGAGCGTCGTTCCCGCGACGGGTGCTCTAGTATGATAGAGCATTTATGTTCACATGAGTGGATGAGGCTGCGACGCCGCCGCGCCGCCGGCTCAACGATTCTGAGAAACGTTCGAGTCTCTCTAGTTTCGGACTTGAATATGAATCGTGTAATACGATGTCTAAGAAGAGTATTTTGAGCGATCTTTATATAGACTTACTTTATTGCTTTAAGAACACTCTGGTATATTTTCCTTTCATAATTACTCGACTTTTAGAAGACTTGAAATATTTTTATATTAATATAACATTATTATGAATATTTAATTAATGTAAACATATTGTAAATCATAGTTATTAAGTTCTTCGTAATAGAGCATTGACATTTTACGACTTTAGAGTTTAGACCGTTACACGATATTAGATTTTAAAGAATTGTATTTTCACAAAACAATCTTTAACATTCCTTAATTACAATTAATACAAACTTCTTTAGTCATTTTCTAAAAATAAAATGTTTGTAATATGACTACTGTATGTAACTAATGAATTCAAAATTACTAACATGATGGCTCCGAATGATTAATATTTAGACAAGTTTTGTTCTATTCAACTCAAGAGGAAAACATTACTAAATATTAGCCTATGAACAAAACAATCTTTTATTCGTACATCAGATTTTTATCAATTACCAATTATAGTTGATTATTTTCGTTGCTAATCTCGCCGTAACTAACATTAAATAAAATATTCGTGAAATAAGATAATTAATGTTTTTAATACAGTTTTTACATAGTCCTTTCCTAAACAGGTTTAATAGAAAAACATCACACAACACTTAAATCCGAGGTTTGCGCTCATGCAATTAAATCAATTTGGTCATCTATTAGACGAGGGTCCCGAGCCTAATTGTTCTATATGTAGGCTGATGGAACATGCTTATGCTTATCACGTTTTTAATGGGAAGTAATTGTAATTAGGTAAAAATACTGTAATGACTATTAGGACTTAAGAATTAATGAAGCATAGTAAAGTCAGTTTAAGTTTTAAGAAGATTTTATATTTCTTACCCATCGTACACCGCAACCCAAAACGACCAAAGATAAAATAAACTCGTCTATTTCATATTCTTATCGTTGTATTGAAAGCCTGCCAATTTCAGTATAAAAGGTACACGGGTCTTACACATAAAATACAAGTACATACATATAGTTGGTGGTTCAGAAACACATATACTAGTTTAAATTTTTAATCTTTACCAGTGTCATAAAGTTTTTTACTACTTAGGTGTCATAGCTGGTCACACCTACGTAACCCTCTACACGACAATCCTCTTTTATAATTGTCATCATAATTTATATATAGTGATAAAGAGTTCAAAAGGGAATTTTAATAGTTAAGACATTATTTCGTTATGCACGCTATTTTTTAATTTTTTTTAATCTTTATATATATTATATTAACGATCACGTCAACAGACTCGTTAACACATTACACTTTTTAATTTTCTTAGTTATTTATTAGGTCAGAATTACACTAGTTACCAAGTTACAGAGTCATTTTATGTTAATTACGAGAGTGAAACTTATAAACGTAATTCTCGCGTCAGCAGTGACTCAATACGTTTTATAAAAATTTCGCCTTTGCGTTTTTTACGGCGCTCCCAGCGAAAAGTATAGAAAAATAATTTTGCGAATGTATAATTTAATACAACTACTACTTTCAGGTAAACTAGAGTTGTAGCAAATTTGAATCGTTGTAACCTCGGTTTATCCAAGATTAATGTAGTATAGCTAAAACAAACGATATCTAGCTAGCTACGATGTAGCGGTACTTACCTGGTGTGGAGAGAACGGTGGTCTCGAATTGGGCGCGCCTGGTGGCCCTGGCGGCGGCGGGTACCGCGGCGGATACGAACCAGGCGGACCGTACGCGCCCGGCGGCTGCTGGGGACCGCCGGGACCGCCGGCACCGTACGGCGGTCCACCGTACCCTCGTGGTGGCTGAAAGGAAAAGACAAACATTTAAGATTTTAATAATACAACTTCAACCTTATATTTTTAATGATATCCGATTTTAATCGATTTCAAAAATAGGAAAAAGGAATAGATTTTAAATTCGTAGTGTATTGTTTTTAAAGTTTGTTGTCTTAACTCAATATGATGCGATAAAATTTCAATAGAAATTTTATCATAGATAAAATATCATTTAGATAAAATTTCAATAGAAATTTTATCGCATCGGTTCGGTAGTTTAGTTCGATATTGAAATAAATGGTATAAGTATGTCGTTTGAGTAGACGACATTGCTCATCTCTTTTGCTTTTGAAGTCGATTTCTTTTTTTTAAGTCATACTTATTAAAGTATTTGACGCATAACAAATTAGTTTTGACATGAGTTTCACTTATGACTGTGATCACAATGTAACTGCTGTCTGATCAATACACTAAAGAACATTCAAAATATTTTAAAATCCGTCAGCCTCAAATACTTCATACACAAATTATCTAATTTTATTCTGAAAACAATCATCGATTAATATTAAAATGAGCTTGTAACGGATCTTTTATATTACCGACTAAATAAATTTAACCTAAATACGATGACCGCTTCGGGCTAATATTTGTGAGGATATAGCAATAATAATATTATTTGTTTCTAGCTCTAAATCTAGCTTGCAAAAACTTCTAAATACTAATAGGTTTTAATAGGTTTTATTTTTTTATGTCATCTGTGATTTAACATAACATTTAACTTAAAATGTGGAGCAAAGTTATTAGTTAAGACTTGAAATACTGACACACACAGTGAGCTGATTAAATAGAACTACTATTAAGAACGTAATTGATCCATTAACCTTGAAGAAATAAATGCAATTAAAAAATATATATTTTACTCAAGTATCATACTTATATGTTAAGGATTAGTTTTGCGCAATGAAAAACTAGCTTAATTCTGTCATACCAGGCCTTCTATTCCATGTATGATGTCAAATATTCCAATATCATGATGAAAAACACGTTTACTACTAATATTATTAATATATTCAATTCCTAAAATTTTTCGCCTATACAAGTTACGGCATGATTTATCTATATTAAGAAATATTTTAACAAATTGGTCTATTAATAAAACTAATTTGAGATCTATATATAAATCAAATAAAAACGCATATCAATAAAATATCAGGTTTCAGAGGAATACTTATAATTTAAGGCGAGAATTACACTTGTAAGTTTTGCTCATTGATTGTTTATCATTGATTTTTTTCCACCTGAAAGAATTTAATGTGTCACTCTCATCATCATATTTTTACATATATCTTATTATCATATTTATACCTATGTAACCAGTTTACAGAACTGTTTTACATCAGTTATGAGAGTAAAACAAAAACATACACTTATAAGTTTAATCTAAGACTTTCACAAACATTTACGTAAGCTGTTTGTCATTGCTTTACACCTGAGAAAAATTATTATCAGTGCCTTGTTTTTGAAAGGCTCACAGCTTTCGTAAGGTTACCTAGCCATCTGTTACCAGGTTACACAGGGTTGTTTTATATCAATTACGAGATTTAAACTTACAAATGTGATTCTCGTTTAAAAATTAGCATAAAACAAAATTAACTAGCGCAGATAATGTGAATGTCATTGTAAATTCTTCTTTTAACCATTATCATCAATCATCATAGATATATTAAACCTTTAAGTAATTGTAGCCATTATAAGAACATAACCTCCTTGCTTGGCTGATCACAAGATTGTGAATAAAATAGGTGACTTGACAGAATATTTCGCGACCATTAACAGATAAAAACCGTATAAAAAAGAAGAAAAGAAGTAAATTCGATTGCTCATTTATAAGTCAAACGTTGTCCATTTTAATTAAGATAAAATAATTTATGAATCAAACACGACCCGTGTTCGTTATTTTACACGAAGAAAATGTAAAGTAAAATGCAAATTATGTAATTTTGTTAATTTTAATGACATACTGAACAATTTGATGAAAACTTTATGGGACCAATGGAAGAGAATACTCTTTAAAAATAAAATAGCCAAATCGGTCAAGCCGTTTTTGGGTAATCGTTGAAAGTCCGTGACGGGTTAAAAACCTTCTTATTGAATGTCGGTTAAAAGTACAGCTTAATATATAAATAGTACTTTTTTAATATACTTCAATTTTTATCATATTATCTAATGTCATGTTTATGATTATCAGGGTTTTATGCCAACGGCTATTGCACAGCCTTAGTTGTCCGTCTGTCTGTCAGCGCGATCTATCTCATAAACTGCAACAGATAGAGAAGTGAAAATTTCATAACACTGCGTAATATTATATACTATTGCTATTGCTCCTATAACACCAAAAAATTGATCAATTGCTAGTAAGTCTTTACAAAATTTTACACAGTTATAGCGCCTATTTCGTTATTGTATGAACAAAGTAAATAGTGTTATATCTTATACCATAATACGGAAGCTTTCGTGTGCGACTCCGACTCGCACTTGGTCGGTTTTTTTTCATTATTTTTTGATAGCAGTAAGTGATATTATAATTATTATAAGATACAATATTTTTATTGACCGAGTCGAATTCTATTCATACATTTTAATCCCTTCTCGAATAAATATTTTAATGAGATTTTTATCTAAACTATTATTCATACTAAAACTAATAATTTCAATGCAACCCTTATCGCAATGATAAATTGCTAGAATTCAAGAGAGAGTATTGTTTCAGTTTTTGTATTCTGGATATAAATTTAGTTTATAATGCTAAAATAGTATGAATGGATAACGAATGAATGTATTGTTATTTTTAACGTGAATATACGGTTTAATAACGCAATTCCAAAATATCAGAAAGGATATAACAAACGTATAATATAAGCGCAGCGAGCGAAAACCCTTTATCTAACACATTTCAGGCTCGTCGTAACTATAAAAACAACACGCCTTTACTGTAATATCAATTTTCAGACAGATATCGCATCTAAATAATTGACGTCCAAAGTAATTCGCTGTGCCAACAATGCCGCCCGTTTCAGTTTTCAGCTCTCATTTTGTTCTATGATGAAAATTCAATTATTCCGTACGAGCCCGCTCCGAGGCAAACGAGCGCCGAGAAACGGTCGGTACCCTTTGATCGAACGTTTTACATCTCGAAAGGACGGCCCGATACCGGAGGCCCTGGATCTAGTGGGACTAGGAGATATGAGGAGTTTGTCCGCCAATTAGACTTACATTTTTACGAACATTGGGGTGTTTTATGGCGGATTCAATGATTTATGAGGGCGGTGTGTTGCCGGGGTGCGGCGCGCGAGGGGTGGTGCGAGGGTTGCGCAAGGCGCGGGCGGCGGGGCGAGGCGGGGGGCGGCGGCGCGCTATTGGCGGACACTGCATCGATCGCGCGACGAGCTCCGAGCGGCCCGCCCGCGGCAGCCAGCCTCCACCTACGTTAATAAGTAATCATCCGACCCCGCGATACCTCAGCGAGTTTTCCGGACAGAGCTGGAACCACTGAGACGGGCCTCGTATCTCCAGTCTGTCGGAACAAAGAGCCACCGCATAGGGCGACATCCGTATTGATTTATGCAGTAATTGACCCGCGGGTAGGTGCGCAGCCCGCGCATACCTCCGCCCGCTACGCACCTATGCTGCCTCTACACGCACCCGTATCTCTATTATACGAAAGAGAACAATGCAATTGGATCAATGTAACGTTATACGAATAAATCGACCTATTTCGAATATATAACGTTTGCGACGTCAATACTCAATATCCAATAAAACAAAACCTGTAAACATTAAAAGTAGGTAAAACTCGCCCTTATTCTCGGAGATCATAATCTTAGGTTAAAATAAGCCCGACGTCGCAGTGACCTATTGCCTCACAGCCGAGGCCTCTTCAAGTCTCATAAAAGTTCATTTAATGCGAGGGAGGATTTTTGTAAGGTTTTAGATCGGTAGGGGATTTCTCTTTGGTACAAAAACAAAACTTTGTTCGTGTTTGGAATGTAATGCTGTTAATGTATTTGTTTTTACCCAATTTAACACTTTCATATATCAAACAAATTGTATATGTTACATTATCTATATAAATTTTATACGTGAAACTTTTTAACCCTACAAAGGGTTATTACGCACACGGGGGAGTGTGAATTTTGGCACAGTTAATTAGTTAGTTTATATATGAAACAAGTGTAGAAAGCAATATCTGGTACAATTATATTAAATTCAATGAAATAAAACATGAATTGCTTACTTTCATGTTGACGACGACTCAAGTTTGGTCAAACAGCCGTAAAAACTTAAATAATATTTGAAACTTAAAATATAATGAATTTTGTTTGAATTTCGGCAACTATGCGCGACCAGTAGTTTTTAAAACTGCTTTTCGACTTTGAGAAATTCATGAACGCCCGGAAATATTTGTAACGTTCGCATACATGTGTAGTTTGTTTTATAGGCTTCACTCGTTGACGATTAATAGTTTATTGAAACATTTGCAGCTGTCCGGATACTCGAGCACAATGTTTTCATAACAATAGATACGATAAAGGTTTTTATTCCATTATTGAATTCGATTTACCATACATTATTGCTATCGTGCTAATGACTAGGTACTACGGCATAATTATTCATACAACAAATGAACTACAAAGTTCAATACTACTCGTCGCCAACCTTGTACGAGTAAATGATGTTTGATGAAGTTTTAGGTTTTTTGTGTGTTTCAATTTAACTCGCACCGGCTAGTTTGCTAAGCAGAATTTTAATTAACGCTAGCGAAGCGAGTCCTCCATTGTATTACAATTGATGTATTTTATAGCAAACTTTGTTAAAATCTACTAAATATTTAGGGTCAAAATAGAGAATTTGTAATACGGTCCAGACTTGTCATCAATCATTGTTATCAAAATTTTGGCTAAATTAGAAAATAGAAAATAGACATGTAGTACTTTTGTGTGTTTGTTTTTTCTAATAAAGTAAATATAACCGAACTTCGTAATCCTCTGATTTTTCAAATTGGTAATTGTAATCGATTTATTTTAAAATATGAGTCAATGATGTTTGAAAAGGTTTGTTTATAGTAAAAGCTAATAAAGGAGATATGTTAATATTGTATTGATAATAGCATTTACCAGTTTGTCCCTGCGCAAAAATGCAACTATCAGCGGAGGACTTAAATCCACAAACTATCAAAGTGTACGCGAGGTACTTTCAGTCCCGCAGGTGCGTTATGCGATGCAGTAAAAAAGTACATCAAGAATTAATCCTCGTCTGTGCAGATGTCCTTTACTATAGTCAAAATATTTTAAAAGATAAATTTTAAAATCTTTGTAATATTATCTATTATCTACAAATTCATTCACGATTTTATATTTTCTTATATAAACAATTTGTTTTATCCTTCTTTCAGGTTACATGATCTAAATCATTTTAGTTGTTTCGTTTCCTACGTCAGGGAGTATATATCGTGACCTGTCTCAATCATTCAGCCAGTCAGATAGTTAGCATACATGTGAAAACGATAAACAAAAAATTAAGTGGTTTTTATTTTTTGCTTAATAAAAGGCTAAGTTTTTGTATCCTAAATTAAATAATAAATTATCTTACGTAGTAAAAATGGCAAATTGAGATAACTGATAATATTTAATTTTACTCTATTTTAAGTACTTAGAACATTTTGTTAAAAGTGGAGAAAAAAAGAAAAATATTATTATAAAGATCTCACAACTCCCTATTATGATTTAATTATTATAATACATCGAACACACAAATCAAATTTCATTTACACTTCGAAGTGTTATTACGTCTTCGTAAGGTTTATGTCAATAAATATCCATAAAACGGATTTACATTTAGACGATTCGCTACAATCATCGTAAATCTTTACATTTTACTTCATCGTGTATCGTGTTTTCACAACACCGAGTCGATTTCATTCATAACCTTTAAAAACAAACATTTCAACCTTTAAACCAGCTATAACTGTACATGAATGAAGTCAGTAGGAATGAGGCGGGCATATTTAATTAGATATAATATTCCGTGCCTGCAGCGACTGCATTGCATCAAACGCGAGTGCAAGTGCGAAGCAAACCGTTAGGAATGTGACCGGATTCCGAACGGGCGCGGTCGTCACTCGCATCACTATTATGTCATTAATAACCTAAACATCTATTCATATAATAAATCCATAACAGGGCAGTATTTATTATATGGGATATTATGATAAGTTTAAAAATAGATACAACACATTAGTCGATATAAAAGAGTAATGTTAAAACATATTTTTAAGCGAACACAAGAATGTTATATTTTCTAGGTTTATGCAGGTGTATTTGTACATACGTTTCCACAATAACTTCAAGTTAATACATAAATCGTTTCAAATTTGATTTGTTGGATTAACTGTATATATTTCACCGTTACAAAAAGGTGCACTATGTGTTTATATCATTAGTCTTACAACGGTGATTTTTATAAGTTAAATGGACACTGAAACATCATTAAAAATATCTTTGCATGACAAACTTAAACACGACCAACTCGACAGCTTCTACAACATAAATAAGGTTTATGGTTCTCAACAGTAACGTAACTGAAGTTATGTCAGAGCTTGAAACGTTAACGAAATATTCCTCTCTGGTATTAAGTTTAAAATGTGAATATTTCCAGCGCGCATCAACTTGTGTTTAGATGGCTACAACAATACTAACTTCAGGAGTTTGTGCTAAACTATGATGTCGCCAGACGCAATCTCAATCTTTTAACGTTGCAACTTCATCCGAGGATTATTTTCTGTAAAGGCAAGTGTCTCCTCAAGTACGTACATCTGTCGAGAATATTTTTCAGCTTCTAATATTAATCCTGGGTTTATTTGTAAGCAAGCATTTTTATCAAAAACTTTTCGAAATATTTGATTTTTGGAACGATACACTTATTTTTCCATCCTTGTACGAAGTATGATATTATTTATATATTTATATTATTATTATTTTCCATACTTCGTAGTATGAAATCTTGTAATCAAGCTTTAGATGCCAGATTAGCATTCAATTCAATTCTTCTCTGTTATACTTATTACAATGTAGTTGTTACCAAATGTAAATACGTTTTGCCGTGACGTATATCAATCTCGCATATCTCATAAACTACTAGATGTGATATAATAGAACAGTTTTTCAAGTTGTGTTCTAATTGACTTTAGTCAGTGAGGCTATTTACATCAAAGAAACATTTTTCTTTTATGTTGCACCAAATGGCATAGCAACGAATTATTGTAGATTCTTATAAGAATTGGAAGAAAGTATTACCGATTTACCTATGTAAGGATAAAAACTATCGATGTCTATAGTTCTTACCAAGTGCCGTTTGTTAGCCCATTTCCATTGACGTTTCTATAAACATGACTAGAAGGACTATTTGTAATTTGTGTAGATACGAACCCAAGTAAACATTTGGACTCAAGTCGTGCTTACCTTATCCAAATAAATTCTGCGCGCTATTGTGTATTCGAATAAACCGACGCAAGTCATTTTTTTATTTACAGAATCCATTAATTATAAAATAAACAAGACCGTAGGCATAATTTATTATTCTAATTTTAAATATCTCATAATAATTTTAAGTCTACTGTTGAATACTGCATAATGATCTAAATATACATACTTTAATTCAGGAATCAAATTTACTTTGTTTTCCATATTCTACATACTTATCGTAAGAGTATTAAGTTTTTTTTTCTGGAATTATTTAAAGTTCAATGATACTTGATATTTTTATATGAACTGTAGATTATCAAATTAAAGAAAAGAAATATTACATCGTTTGAGTTATAATGTAACACCGCGTGCGAAGAATTTTAGAACAGAATTAAATATTTTTGGTTGTTATACATTTAACGCCAAGGACACGAGAGCAATATAAAATGTGCAAAAAGTAAACAGCGTATAACAGAAATGTTAATGACCTATGACTAATACAAGAGGCCGGTAATGTATGTATAATATCGACATTCGTACAAACAACAGTAGCTGTGTACGCCGGCGGATACGAGCAAACATTACATAACTCTTTGATTGTGTTTGTAAAAAGTTGGGGATTCCCTCAACTACACGCGCACCTTACACCGATACACTTGTGTGAGTGTAACCTTGCCTTCCTTTACATATTAAACGCCGTCGGGCTATCCCTTTGCGTATCTACAAAAAAGCCGAGCCATAACTGTATTGTTGGAAGAAAAAGAGAAAATGAATGAGATGGGATTGACTGTTATTACTATTATTACTTTATTTCAATGAGCTCCTGCGAGAAACGATAAAAGGCACGCTGACCGGTTCACTTTTTGTACTCGTTTGAGAATCAACAATGGAACGTAAAGCGTATTCATCACATCTGTCCCGACCTCGGATGACACGTGCTACCTCAAGCTGTTTTAATGAATACACTCATAATTTGAATTTTCATAGGAAATTATCATTATTACTCATGAATCATAAAGGCTATTCTTGAATGGAATACATAATGTGAAATAATCGCGACAAAGTAAACTATTCAATTAACGTTAATAGTGACGAAACGAAACGCACGCGTCAACGTCACCTCCTGACGACCTCATCGACTAGCTGTAGGTGAATAGAAAATGTCTGTGTATTTAATTATAAAGATCTATAAATAGACAGAACATTACGTCGTGTTATGCGGTTGGTTACGGCGTGTTATTTCGGTCTCTGGCGTCACGAGCCCCGTGAATGTCAAGCTCGCGATTCTAGGTGCAGGCGGTTAGGCAACAGGTGGCATGTACTACATTCTCATTAAATCTCAAATAAGCTAAATAAACTATCTTTAATTTATAGCGCCGCATTAATATTGCTCGGCTGTTTCTAGGGCACGGCCGTCAGATGTGACGTGTAGAATGAATACGGGCATACATTCCTAATGAACCGCTTGTTGAGGCTGGAAACGGTGAACTCTAATTATAAGCATACCGAGGGCTTAAACTGGCTTTTAATATTCATTTATATAATTCATATACATAACGACCATTTCTATAACTGCAAAACGTTTTTACAAATTACCCTATTATAATGAATGTAAATATACCTCTTTACTCAAATTCATTCAATTATTCAAGAAACGATAATAGAACAGCGTTGAATGATTTATTGAACCTATTTGATCTAACACGATCTAAAACATCGCATACATTACAGAATGCAATTAGGCTATTGAACTATCGGTTTCCGTTTTAACTGAAACATAGGCTAAATTAGATATTTGATACGCGTATAATTTCGGCGTTAAACGTCACTAATCAGTTGCGAATCGAATTGCGTCATTATGATTATTCAATCAATTCAATGCTTAAATTAATAGATTAAGTAATAAATTTATATTATCAAATAAATGATTAATGCATATCGATATCTCGCACGCAACAAGTGTAAACAAAGGGATTACAAGTGTTACTGACCTAATAAAGCGACCCCTTTTCCACCCAAGACGGTTCAATAAAGAACTCCCTTTAGGTACATACTATCTGGCGTACATAAGAGTGGCGGTCGTGACCTTTGATGTAGATATACTTTAATGTATAGACGCCCGCCCGTTATGTACCCCGCCGACAATCCAAGGATTAAAAAATATTTACTCCTCCCAACGGAGACGGCATTTAACGAAATCTACAATTTAAATTTATGTTGCGTAACGTTCATAACAGTTCTATGGGAATTTTTATACCTAGTCTTGTATCTAATTCAACATACTTTTTTAAGATATAACGTAAAGTTTGTACGAGATCTTGTAGCAAAGTTGTAGAAAAGCAATATGATAGTTACCTAGGCCACTCTATACGTTACGCTTTCATACTTGTAACACCATAAGTGTTGCAAACCGTCAGTTTCATTCTATCAAGTCGATTCAAGTATCAATATCAAAATAAAATCTACCAAAATGAATGTATAAAAGTATTTTCATTACTCTGTGGCGTCTTCAAATCGTTCAGTAGATCTGAAGTTAGGTAGGTATATATTATATGAATGAGTCATTTACCTTTCTGACTACGTTCAGACAGAGGTCCTTGGCAATGGCCCCTTTAACATTCATATACATTTATCGATGTAAGTTACGTCATATCGTTTGCATTATGAAGGCTAGGTTGTAATTAAAATCTTCATGCAAGTAACACGTGTGATCCATTTCGATATGCATTACATAAAACTTTAATACGATCTCATTTATCAAAGAAATATTCAGTTGAAATGTTTACGGTTTGTATTAATCTTTGTTATTTAAAAAGTGGACATTAAATGTGAAATTAACTTTTCGGGCATTTCGCAGTCGAAGTATAGATTTTGATTATTTTTTGTATATATAAGTTATACTCTTAAACAATTGTCCTACTATGTAAATTATATCGACACTAATGATATTAAAACGAAAATCTATTTATAGTATTATTGAATTGTTATCGGCGACGATTACGAAGACGTAAACAATTAACGTAACTCACTTAAATCGTACTATTGAATCGTGATTAATTAGCTTTTTAAAAGACAGATATCTGTCTAGCGGCAAGGCGAAGAGATAATGGGCTTGACCTACACAGGTTTCCCTTGTTATTAATCCGACGTTTTGATTCCAACCGAGGACGGGCAAAGGGGGCCGGCAATTACATGACGTCACGGTGGTTTAACGACCCCATTACAACATACTGTATGAATGAATGCAAGCCGCGTGACGAGTGACGTTTTTGTTCGCCAATACGACTCGTGATGTAAGATTGTCTCTCCTCCGATCGAGATGACCGTGACGCTCATATTAAAACAGATAATTAAGTAAATCGAGGCGTCGCGTTGTTGTGTGATGCCTCGTTGATTCTTATTATCTAAGAACTGTTTATAAGTATGTTGCATTACGGATATAACAAACGTTGATACTACATTAAACAGACAATTAGAGATTAAACAAGTCATATTTTGCGTGAATCATTTAAAACTGCTAATCCGTTTGTTCGAAACGAGAGCAGCTGATGTCAAGTGAAATTTTAATAGATGGCAGTTAAGCGGTCATCCACCCGATGCGGTAGACGAGAGCGGCCATTATCCAAGCACAACACAATGACACGATTATCGGGCACGCGGGTCCGAGACGGCTCGCATTGATTTTACGAAATCCACATCACGGACTCAGAATGAACGGTCTCCGTCGGCCCATTCATCTCGTTTTCATGTACACACCGCTATTGCGATGCGAAAGTGAGAGCGAAATTTACTCGGGCTTGCACTACGCACCGCAACGTACCGCCCTAAATACGAAGAGAATAGAATATCGAGCACTATCGCGTTAATTGATTATCAAAGGCGGCTAGTTGGACGTGATTTATCTTACGCCGCCCAACACTATAGCACTCCGGTGTTAGGAATTCATTATCACGGATGATTTTCCAAAACGTATACTTAAGGCGAGTTAAGGCGAAATTAAAACTTTAAAAGTAAAACGCAAAACGAATTTTGATTCGGATACTCGATATAGGATCGTGAAATTTCTCGTAAGAGATTAGAGCGGATGCCAGAAACAAGAGTAACGTAGTGTATGTATATCCACATCAAACAGCTAAATCTAAATATAGCGGGCGCCAATATCAGCGGCTCGCCCTTGAACCAGTCGCACGGAAACATTTTATTATTATTACCGAGCTGTCGGCGAGCACGAGTATGTCGGGTCGACGACCCCACAACCACGTGTCTCCTTATCGACAACTATCTAACACGATTGTGGGTAAACAACATGCCGAGATAAATGACTAATTCCACAACACTTTGTTTATTTCAGCCATTCATAAATTAAGTAGTGTATCGTCAAAACGATTTGATGACAATGATGCGATGATAACACATTCAATAAAGTCTGATCGTATCTATTCACGTCAATATACATAACGCTAAGAAACAATTTTGTATACAAAATGTTTGAGTAAGTTTGTGGTTGGTCATGATGTACTCAACAACGTAAACACAAAAACATATCAACTATTCAAAACTACGATCTACTGAATAACGCTTGATGTAGATTCGACTTATAAGAAACAACAAATCGTTCGTAAACCAAACGTTATTACAGAAAACCTTTTCAACAACCAAATCGGGACGAAAATTTTAAGACTCAACTCCTTAAAGAAATGGTTTATGGGATTAATTGCAAGGAGCCTTGACGGACGGACGAGCGGAAGAACAACCGCATCGTGGGAAGTGGGACAGTGTTACGTAACCGGTATTTGTTCGCCGGCCAGCCTACACAGGTACATCCTTACAAATGCGTACGACCTTGAATGTGAACTCAAAGTGTAAACAGCACGTGCTCGATGCATTGTTTTATGGCGGTTCGTTCGAAACGAGCAAGTCGTACTAGGATTTTAACATAAATCGAAGGAGTGTTGTATCGGAACCATAGTTTTAAAGAGCGTTTCTATATAACGTTTACAGGACACAATAACGGGTCCTTAGTAAAGGTACATTTTGTAATTCATTCAAAGTAGTTTTTTTCCGATCCAGTCCTCAAAAAGTTGATATGACTAAACGAATAAGAAAGCAAGTACTATTCGCAGAAAATATGATTACGTTGAACATTGGCTAAATAAAAAAAAATACAAAAACAGGTACAAAAAAATGCCTTTTCTTTACGAGTCACGCTGATGCGAACGAAGCAGAGACAGACACATGATATGTTGGGCACACAGTAAAACGAAACCCTTTCGAATTCACGCGAAGCTGGATACACGTGTCAGATGTCAAGTTCCATTCACGTTGATTCCGTCAAACACGTCCCGGCGCCGCCGCCTCTACATAATGTATGTGCGGAAAGTGGAAGCGGTAGAATGGCGTCGAAGCCTCGCATCGCGGCCGCTTTTACCCCGTTTCGTAATTGAGAGACGAACGCACAAATCTCCGCCTGGAAGCGAGTAATATTTGCCTACACATCAAACTTTCACTATCGTCGTACGCTTTCGTTTTTATATCCGCTAACAGCAGCGGGCCAGCTTTGTTATTCCTCCGCGATTTTTTCTTTTTGTGACCAACAACCGACATTCAAAGCCGTCACGAGAGCATACACTACAAATTTAATACGTATTTTTTCGGTTCCTTTCTTTATGAATGTAAAAAACGTGTCACTACTCTCAAATACTTTAACTTTTACTACGCGAGTAGGGCTTGTGAACGCCCTCGTTAAAATTATAAACGTAATTGGTCTTCCAAACGTTTACGAGTCGCGATTTTTTTCGTTTTATTTCTACGATCTTTAATTTTTTATTGTTTTTTTTAGTATATGAAAAAAATTTACTTAACTATATTACAAAATAATTGATTTCTTAATGTTTACTGATTCGGGTGGCTTTTGTTTTTTTTAGTCACAACTTCTATTTATATATAGACGTAAAAATGCAACTCACCGTTAGTATTATATTCTTCAGAACAAAATCTTGGGCGTACGTTTTTTTCGTAATGATTGCAAAAAAGTGTAAATCTCTCAAATTTCCCCCAGTTATATATTTGAGCAATATAAAAAAATTGCTACATGGTGTGTACTACAATGACTGATATACAGTTTAAATTTTTTAACTGGGCGTGGGTGGCCGAATTTGAAACTATAAGGAACAGTGAAAAATAATTAAAAACTTTAAGCTTACTTTTTCATATTTGTGTTTTTTTTTCATATGAGCAATACAAAATTGATAGAATGTGATGTTTGCTTTGGTCGTCACCATGTAGGTACTTAGTATGTAGGTAAATAAAGTAGCAGTTTGACGCGAACTAGAATTAAAGTTTGGGCAATACTTTACAAAATGAAGTAATTTATTAAAAACCCATTTTTTTTTTTCAAAACTTATCTGGATTGTATCAAATTTTCACTTGGAGTTTTGATCATTTCTATGAAGAATAGACTTCTTAATTAATGTATGAATTTAATATAACATTTTATAAAAAATAAGCCTTTCCCTTCAGTTTGCCGTATTCTATTACTTTCCAGAAGTTGATCCTTATAAGCGACACTATCAAGTGGTGCAATAGTATAATGTGTTTTTTTTAATCAGTGGTTTGATTTCTAGCTAGAAAAATGTAACCAAAAAAATTTCCTAGACAGAAAAAAAATAGTAAGAAATAAACCTTCTCTTTAATTTACTTTATACTATTACTTTTCAGAAGTTGATCTTTATCAGCGGGTTCGATTCCTGATAAGAAAAAAATATTTTTTCTAAAAAGTAATGATGCAGTTTCGATTTGTTAAGGATCTCTTGCTCGAGACTCCTTTAGTTTTTTTCGCTATTCCTTATAATTTCGCATTTGTTCATACATTAATACAGTTCAAAAATTTATGCCGTATATGATTTTATTCTATCAATCATCGTTATATAATGAATCGAAACTGATCCTTATAAGAACCATACATTTGTATTAACTAGCCACAATACAAATTGTTAATACAATTCGGTTTAATACACGAAACAGTAAATTTTACAAAAGTAAAACATGGGATTGGCTAGCTCGCGAAATAAGGTATTCAAATCATTTTTTATAATTACTGCGCATCTGTCCGCTGTCCATTTGGCACTCCTTAAATACCATTGGAGTAATTTCCCCGTATCTCTTTTTTTTTTCAAAACGCTGCGAACCACATTTATAGAAACCACATAGACACTCAAAAACTATAATCCTGATATTATCAAGATTTTTTGTTTATCTAAGAAAAAGTCTTGCTCCTTCTTGCTGTTGGTTTATTCTTCTTGTAGGCGATGTATTAGGATAGACATCAAACCTTTTTCAAAGCCCTTTTGTTTAATAATATTTAGTAATAAATTAATTTTAAACTATTATAGAGGCCTTGCTTCCTCCAGCTGTTAGTTTTATTCTTGCAGGCGTTGTTTTAGTGAATACGACTAGTTTTTTTCCAGAACACGGGGGACAGTAAAGTGCTATAAAAGTGACCATACAAGAGTGAAAATTTAAGTGAAGGCAAAGAGTGAAAATTTCTTCAAATAAAAAAAATCTATTTGCGGGCATATGATTATAATATTATATTTAATAAAAATCATAAAATGTGATTATATATAAGTCATATACATTAGACTGAGCCTGTTTCGCGTTATACTATTTTTTTTCGTCCGTGTTGGCTAGCTTCAGTCTCATTTTACTAGAAATTTATACAATAAACTAAAAAATTCTTTACAATGAAAAAATCATAACTCGAGACTTAGTTTTCAACAGCCATACGACGTAGTCTGTAATTTAGTATGAATTTTAACACAACATGGAAATGATAACTATTCCTATGAATAAATTTATTCAGGGAAACGAGAGTCCAACAAATGTCGTTATCTACTAAAAATAAAACAGTATTAAAAAAATTTATGAAAATATAAAATAAATATTGAAATAAAAAAAAAAGTATTTTCAGAATAGGAATATTAAAAAAATTTACTCTTCGTGCCTAATTTTGGAAACTTACTAACCACTTTAACTCATTTCCACTTAAGACATTTATACCCAGAATAATAATTTAAATGGAAAGGAAGAAAAAATGTACTTATATTTTCAAGGCTAAAAATTTCTTTCTAAACTATTTTTCAATACAGGTATAAATTTATTATTATTTTGATTAACAATTGTTAAAATTTTGCCAAAGCAAATATTTAAACAAGTTTTCCATTTGCAAAAACTTATTAAAGTATTTCGAAAATATAAAAAAAAAGTTTTTAATTTATTTATATATAAAAGGTGATGAATGATTTTAACAAATAAGACTTGGTAAAAACATAGAAATCTATGAAGTCTCACATGTGACAAATACCAATATATAAATTTGTTACTGTATCAAACTAAAATATAGAATCATAATATCAAATATTGTTATTATTTTAATATCCTAATTATAAAGTACTTTTAAAACAACAAAGGTTCTAATTTTCATAAAAAACATTGTTCTTTTCAATTAAAAAAAAATAAGTTCAACAACAAAAAGAATCAAGTAATGTTAAATTTCCAATGTACGGAATGAATGTATCTGAGTTTATTCAATTGACATGTGTCTGCCATACCAACACTAATACATTACAAATGGACAATAGTTTACAAAACAACCGTACACATAGACAGACCGAGACTATTAAATGTGCCAATTTGTTATATCGTATAAATTGGTCATTCGGTTGCTGTGGTGGATATTTTTACAAGAGTGCAATAGAATAGGATGTATCATTATAAAAAATAACTATACAAAACAAAACATAATAAAAAAAAAATACAAAATATCAAAATTTAATCCTTTTTATTGTATACAAATAAGTGTCTTTTTTGATTCTTATAATTTAAAGTTTTTATTATGATTGATGAATGAATGATGAATTGAATTTTACATCAATAAAACTGATTGTCAGTCACAAGCTATTCTCTATTTATAAACATGTCATTCTAAATGAAAATGTATTGAATAAAAAATAGATTTTATAATTGACTTCCTCCTTTCTTTCATATACAATAGGATGTATTAATATTTTTATATGACCTTCAAAACTTTCAACTGGATCTTGTGTATGTATTAATACTTAATATGAATATTTCAAAACTTTTACATGACCAACTATTTTTCATGTTCTCGAAAGTATCTACTTGGAGTAGGTTAATATAAAAGTGTTTGGCAGATGGTTTACCATTTTGAATAGGCTCTTAATTTAACTGATTTAAAAGAATTATATAATTTACACCTATCTATTAGGCCAGTTATGTATGTCATTTGAAAGTGTATTTTTATAATGAACTTTAAAATTAGAAAATATTTTACAAATTTACATAATACCTAGTTTGGTATATCAAATGTAATTACAGTTATAAACAATAAATAATAAAATTTAATTTCTTCGATATTAGCTAGAGATTGAAGAAAATTAAGATGCCTAACCGTCAGAAATAATGTAAGGTTTGTTAAAAAGCCACACTTATTTTATTTGAGTTATATGCATGTAGAAACTTGTACACAGTCATGAATGAACTGTGACATCATAACCCTCTTCCAAGCAGTTATAAAAAGACTTCTGTTGTTATGTATGTCTATAGATGAACCAAACAAGTATTTTACAAATATAAGTAGCCAGCTTTTGACTATAGCTTCGATGCATTAATGTGTATTTTGTTACACCAAACAACCATCGAAAACTTATTTGTCTGTCTGACCAGTACAACAAATATGGATTTTAATTGTACTATAATGTTCTTGCAATTGCAAGCAATTTTAATTGCAACCAGACGAATAGTAAGGCAGTGTTAATGATACAAATAAACAAACATTAAATTTTATGTAATAAACAATTACTCGATAACTGCAAAATAATAGGATAACATAATTATTCTATATCGTTAATATATACTAAATCAATGGTACTAAAGTTTTATATTCAAATATTAACAATACCTTAATGGTGATTCCGACATGGTTAAATGGTAATTTGTTTTATTGAACATTTTAATTCAAAGTTCATCATCTGCCTATTTTTATAACGGAAAAATCTCTTAAGCATGTCATGTGGAAAATTTTTATGAAAAAGACCATATATAGAAATAAATGTGCTACTTTTAAGTCATGTCATGTCAATCAGTCATCATATCAGAAACTTTAAAAAATGATAAATAAAACTATTACGAGACCCAAACTTGGTAAAACAATAATAGAACTAACTTTATTGCGTAAATTTATGTCATTATTATTTCTGAAGTAATTTATGTTTGATTTAATTTTGTATTTATTTGATGATAATCATTTAAACATAAAATCCCTAAAAATGGACCTATATGTATAATTTACATTGAAATTGAATAAATTTCTCAAATATCAATAAGTAAAACAAATATAAAATACAAATCATATCCTAACTAAATATTTTGTTACTAGTCTGTCTTAAGCTATGTTTGATTTAAAATGATTAGACTTACCGTTGAATTTCTATATGGGCTTGGTTGAGGATTGTATGGTGGCATTGGCCTTGGCTGGGGCCACCCGGGCGCGGGCCCGTAACCTCCAGGCGGCTGGTCATAGCTATTGGGATAACGATGCGGTGGTGCTCCGCTCGACTGGAGTAACGAATTAAGTGTCGGCGTAGGCCCGGGGGCTTGTGATACAGTCTGCCCCGGAAAATATCTTTGCTGTGGTGGCGGTCGCGGTTTGCCGGGAAAACCGGGCCGTTGAGCATAATAAGGATCTGCGCCCTCCGGGTAGCGGTACGATCCATACTGGTCCGGCAATGGCCGTTCACCGCTCCGGTCGTGGCCGGGCGCTTCACCACCGTCGCGTGGCTGCCCCGGATCGGCCGACATCGGCGATTTACTCTTTGTGTTCACAACGCCATCGGGCGGAACGCGCCCGACGGACTTGTCGGTGCCGTTTTGTAATAGAACGTTCCGAGATTCACTGAGCTGTTCCGATGGACTCTGATCTACGTTCGCTTCGCTTCGCTGAGACTCAGCCTGCGTCGCAGCCATGTTCGGCTGGTAGCGGCCGTCCCTGCTTACACTAGCTTTGGCGATCGACCGGCTCACTTACGTTACATCGAAAACGGGCGTCGGATTGCAAAACCGCGACGCGGACACTTCCATCACTAATATGCCGAGTAACTTCGCACTAATAGTAACGCGAATATGACGAAAAATCGTTCACCGTTGCACACACATCGATCACATATCTACTCCATTCGAGTAAACGAGGTTATGGAAAAGGTTACATATCTAGCGGGCGCTTTTGTCATGTTCAAACCGCACATTTCATATCACTTGCACATTTATTACACTATGGACGTAAACACTTGAAACAAAACTCATTCCAGCTTATAAAAATGAATTAAATCCTCAAAAACAGAACAATAGAATCACGAAACTTCCAAAATTATTGGCGTCCGCCATTAGCGGACTTGAAATTCTACAGCGCTTGACGACGCTTTTGCCTATCTTCACTTCGGTGACAGAAAATGAAAAAACAGAAATTATAGCATTTACAAGCACATTATTAATTTTAAAGATTGATTTTATATGTTTTAAAATTTTCTAAGAGATATTTTTGGACTATAAGCACCAAATATAGAAAATAAGGCAAAAATTATCTGTGCATGTTTACATTTCCGTAATACTGGGACCACGTAGTAACTACAGTAATGCCAACATTCAAAGTAGTCTATGACTAGTTCCGCTGGCGCCAAGACATCTGTGACTATCTTCACTGTTAGGAAAGTAATATTTAGGTTAACTTAAAAAATTAAAAAAAACTGTGAAAGTTCATATATTAATGGCAGAAAATTTGAGCGAAATATATAATTTGCTCACATTGAGTTTTGTCTCTTTTAGCACATTTATTTTTAAGTAAAGTACTAGTATTAGGTGTATATGTTTGATTGTATATACCAACTTAACGACTTTGATAACCTTCTTGAAGTTTCTCGCAAATATAAAGACAATAAAGTAAACTGTTCTTTGAAAAATAATTTAAATTAAAATTCTTTTATCAAAAATATTATTCATTAGTATATAGAAGCGTTTTTGTCAAAATAATTTATGTTCTATGTTAAATTTTTAATGTGATAAAATGCTTAAATCAAAGTGATTCACATACTTTTTCATATTAATATAACCAATAGTCATGAAAAATATATTTATTTGTTACAATGTTAAGAAATAAGATGAATAGAAAAAAAGGTTAATAAAATTTGAACACGTTTCTTTTACTCCTTATTATGGGCTAAGTTATGTTATTGAAAAAAATCAACATATTTTTGCTTAGGAGCTTGTTATAGTGAGTTAAAAAAATCAATCGGAATATATTATAAATAATCGTGTTTTTTAGTAAATATCACTTTTTAGTGTCAGGCAACTATATTTATACCACAAAATAATATATTTTGCCTCCATAATAGCCCTAACTTTACATACAGATTAAAAATATATGATATAAAAAAAGAGGGCTGCCATATCAAAATAAAACAAAGCCGAGCCCTTTGCCAATAAAAGAAACGGGCAGACAGGTGTTAACCTTACACTGTTAAAGCTTCTATTTTCATGAAATACATCATTTAATTTTAATTAAATACTTTGTTTTAATAAAAAAAATACCTACAATACCTTAATTGCTAGCCTAAATTTAGATGACGCCATAGTTCACTCTTAATTTCATTGATAACATAAGAGAAAATAAATAATTATGGAATGGATTTGGTTTTAATTATTTCAAATAGTATTTTTCAGGTGTATGGGGAGTGGAATGCCGTTATCTTGTTAAGTTGGTAAATCAACAAAAAGATAAGCATTTGTTAGAAATAAAACAAAATAGAATATTTTTTAAAATTGTTTTTATTTTATTGTACATAGAAATTACTGTTAACACTGATGCAAAAATATTTTCTTTCCAATTTCAATAATAATTAGCCGTGTAAACATTTTTTTATTTTAAGGCGTTAATATTATTTATTATCACGAATTTAGCATTATTAACAAATTTTGCGTTAAATATATCATGTTAACGTTTATTAAGTTCATGTTTGATTGCGTTATGTTTTAAGAATACTTTTATTATTTTTCTACGTTTTGTATTTTTAAATGATTCAGGTCAATACTGACAATAATTTTTGAGTACATATTAATAATAACAGTCAAAATGAAACGTGAGAATGTTTTCAAATTATTTGACTAAATAAATCTTATTCAAAATTACAACAATAAAAATCGTTAATTTCAAATTGAGCGAATGATTTTATATGCCAAATATATATATGTAATTTTTTTATTAAACATAATAATAATTGGATAATTATAAAAATCTATAAAAGTAGGTATAAATTAGTTATGGCATAAAAATTATTCTAAACAACTATAAATCTCGTATTATCCTAGTTTAAGTACAAAGATCACGGTATATTCACATAATTATACTGACGAAATGTGATGACAGATCTTTTAAACGTAGCTTGCATTGTTAAACACGCTTAAGCTGCATATTTCTACCGCGTATTATACAATTTTGTGCTCAATCTATACATTTTTACATCACACAAAATATTCTTTGATACATTTTCGAATATTCAAAAAGCAGAGTTGACAATTTATTTACATCATTTTATTGAATGGGAATGTAATTGTATGATGTCTTATTTATCGTGGTTTACAAATAATTCGATATGCGTCTATTTTTTTTAACGTATTTAATACTGAAGAGTTCATTTCGTTTAGAGTTTATTGCCTTAATTGCTTCATTTTACCCAAAAAAATTTCTTTTGTTCTGTTTTCATCGGACACTTTTATTATTTTATTTTTGTCACTGATAGTCTACATTAGAGTGTTTCTACGTAAATCAAGAGGAACCGAACTCTGCCATCCACGTGAGATATTTCTGTATGTCTCCTTTGGAAACGGACTTGTTGCACTTGGCGAGCGCCTCCATAAAGTCCTGATGAGTAACGGGCAAGTCCAGCTCCTCCTTGGCAAGTTGCTTAATTTGTTCCGGTTTGAGACCTGCGATAAAATCAGTTAAAAAATAGAAACAACACTCGACAGACACAAGATAAAAGAGTATCAAAATACGTGTCTGAAATATTATATTGCAGTGTCTAACTCCAAAATGATCAAACGGTACTCAATTTTAAGAGGTCTAGTTAATCTTAAGCACTGTTGATCATGTTATGCTTGTTAGTGACACAGTACTTAAATTGAACACTTGAGAAATTACAAGTTAGAAATATTAAATAATATTGACCAAAGTAATGATCTAACCTGCACACATTAGTAATGTCAGCACCAGAATACCCGTCCAGTTTCTTAGCGATAGTTCGAAGATCTACTTCAGGATCCACCTTAACCTCCCGCAGGTTTATGTGGAGTAATGCTTCTCTACCTTCTTGTGTGGGGAGAGGAATGTAAATTCTCTTCTCGAGCCGTCGCCTTAGCGCCTCATCGATGTCCCATGGAAAATTGGTTGCGGCTAACACCATCACTACCTGTTTTTATGCATAGAAATACTTATTATGAAAGAGGAGAAAGAAAGTTTTTCTCATTTAAAGAAAATAAAGACTATTAAAGACAAATTGAACATTTGAAAATCTATGCTTATTTTTGCTTGATTTGACGATTTTTGAATTAGATATAGATATGAAGAAAAGTAGTCAGTGAATACTCATTTAAATGATCATAAAATATGTTTGTTACAAACGCACTTAGGAAATAATATTTTACTAGGTTATCATTGCTCATGTTTATAAGAGGGTGTGAACATAGAATTTGGGTCGTTTAAAATACATGAGTAACTGAGATATGGTGATGTTGATTTAGTGTGATTTGGATTTGACACATTGTTATTGTTGGAGTTATATTTAATTGGGAGTATGTCATTGACAGAGTTGAGCTCGTCCATCTACTCAAGCAAATTGGACTCAACTCGTCATAAGTTTTTATGTCAACTAATAGAACAACGTTAATGATAGGCAGATATTGTAATTAAAAGATCGTGCGCGTCTGTGTTTGTTTGCGTGTTAATATGGGTGATGTATCACGTATGTGTTATTATTACATATAGTAAATGCGGGTGTAAATGGGTCTTTGCTGGCAGACCAAGCCCTCGCTCGAGCAAATTGTACTCGACTCATCGGGTCTTATGGCACTGGGGACTGCGGTAGGGAGATGTTATAATTGCAAGTGTGTGTCGAGCGCAGTGTCGGTGGACCTTGGCGGGCTCGTCAGAGGCAGAGCCAAACCCGTCCATCTGCACGAGCAACTTAGACTCAACTCGTCATAACTTTTTATGCCAACTAATGGCACAATGTTAATGTTAAAGACATATTTTAATTAAGTGTGAGCACGTCTGTGTCTGTTTGCGTGTTAATATGGGTGCCGCATCACGCACTGGCCTATTATCATTACGTATAGTAAATGCGGATGTAGACGGGTGATATCTGTGAGGCCAGCCTAGCAAGCCACCTTAGCGAGCCCACGCCCAAGCGAATCGCACTCGACTCATCGGGTGTACGGCGCAGGCGCGCTAGGGAGATGTGCGAGCGCGTGCGGCGCGGACCTTGGCGGGCTCGTCGGAGGCGGAGCCGAGCCCGTCCATCTGCACCAGCAGCTCGGACTTGACGCGGCGCGACGCCTCGTGCTCGCTGTCGGAGCCGCGCCGCGAGCACAGCGAGTCGATCTCGTCGATGAAGATCGTGCTCGGCGCGTAGAACCGCGCCTGGGGAACGCTTTCGTGTTAGCTATTTATTTTTAATGTGCTTTATTTTTCTATAAATTTCACTAACTGACTAACGATAAACTTATTTATTTATTTATTTATACTTAATTGTACACCATAAGATGCAGATTAAAATATGTTACAAAAAAAAATGAATATTATTGTAGAGTACAACGGGCGGCCTTATGGCTAGGTAGCCATTTCTTCCAGACAATATAAACTTATCATACTAAACGAGTTATAATTTTTTAGGAATACATTTTTAATTAAAATAATTATCAAAAATCGGCATTATAATTTTATTAATTATATTAATAACTACCCATACATTATAACCTATACAGAATTCAAGAAAACAATTATTATAATATTATATAATAAACAAAATATTTAATAATATTTTATAATTTCATTAGTAAAAGTAAATAATTTGAAATAAATAAGAAATAAAGAAAACTAATCACCATTTCGAACAGCAACCTGACTAGCTTCTCCGACTCGCCGCGGTATTTGGACGTGAGAGTTGAGGACGATACGTTGAAGAATGTGGTCCCGCATTCCGTGGCCACGGCTTTGGCCAGCATGGTTTTCCCCGTACCGGGGGGACCCACCATGAGCACGCCTTTCCATGGACGACGGATACCCTGGAAGAATGGTGTTTAATTCTTTTATAAAACATATAAATAATAATATTGTTATATGTAATACATAATAATATTATTGAAATATTTAAAAAAAATGCGTAAATTGTGGATGCATGTAGTAAAGATAACTTAAGTTATTTTCCTTATAAAAATTAACAATATATATGTTAAATAATATTCTAAAAAAAAATCTATTTGTACTTTCAGTGTTTGAATGTAACAAAATAATTACTTATTTAATAAATAATATGATATAATTTTAAGCAATGATATTGTATAACTATACATTAGGTACGTCCATACTATTTTACGTTAAAAATTCCACACCCATTTCCAACTTTGACGCGTTCAAAGTAGTCAGTAAATTGATTGACAGAATCTATGAGCTTATAACATATGTATTTGTTATATAATATTATTTGTTTTAAGTATACAATTTGTGTGTTTTAGTATTACAAAATACTAAATAGAATATCGCAAATTAGCTCTTAATTTTTTCCCTAATATTAATTTTTTAGTGGTCAATCCATCTCAACAGATGATCGCGGATTCAAATCCTGGTTATGACCACTATTGTGTGTAATTATATTTAAAATCATCTCGAGCTTAGCGGTAAAGGATAACATCCTGAGGAAACCTGCAAGTGTCGGGAGAGATTCTGAGATCCGCAGTGGAGCAGCGTTGTGGATTAAGCTCTTAAACCTTAATTGGAAAGTAGGCCTTTGCACAGTGAAATATTTACAGACTTAACTTTAATAATAATTTTTTTTCAAAACTAACCTTAAAAAAGTCCGGCATCCACATGGGCAAGACTACAGCCTCCTCTAACAATCTCTTGGCCTCCGTCAGATCCGCGATATCGTCCCATCGGATGTTTGGATTCTTTTGAACGATATCTCGTTCTGAAATGAAACAAACAATTTTATTTTAACCGACCACCAAAAAAAGGAGGGACTTTTTATATATGTTCACCAATTACTCAAAAACGTGTGAAACGATTTTTTGTTTGAAAGGGCATACTTTAAGATTGGTTTCATAGATTTTTCATCAAAATCGATTCAGTAGTTTGTTTGCATGTCATTAAAATAAAATAATAATAAATTATATTATATATATTTCTCTGAAGTTGGTTGACCTATTTTTAAAGTCTTATATTAAAATATTTGAAATGGCTTCTTACGAATTGGTTACAAAGTCACACTTTGACGGTATTGCTTTGTACAAGTCAGACCAGATTATTTAGTTCCTCTAAAATTCGCTCGATATTGCTACCTATCCCTGATGATCAATTAATAAATGAATTAAATTCTTTTACACATTTCCAACAATTCATAATTCATAATGCAAAACATACATTCAAATAAATACAAATACATACATTCTCTTCAAATCAAATATTCACAATGCATAAACAAAATTTCACCTCTTCGCCAATCAATAAACATTTGTTTAAGAGTAAAAAAAATTGTGAAACTAGTGATAGGTACAGAACAGCTAACAACTACGCAAACATTTGCCATCTCTCCACAGCCGACGGAACGGAAATAATAAAATCAGCCAAGTGCGTGTCGGGCCACGCACAATGTAGGGTTCCGTAGTTGTCAGAATTGTCAAAATCGGTCAAGCAATCTTCGAGTACCTAGTTTCGTAAAAAAGTTTACCACGAACTGGGAATGTCCTTTACTTACAGACTGACTGACTTACAGTTTATACAATATTACGTATATTACTTACAATTTTAAACCTTTTATTATTATAAAATTATTTTTAATTTCTCTTTATATTTCGAGACTAAAATATTTTTTATGTAAAATGAATGTTTGAATGTGAATTATACTAACGATTTTGAACTTTATATGTTCGTCGATTAATTATTATTCTAACACTTGTAAAATATACTTAGCGCCGATAATTTTCCTTCCTGATTAGCACCTATGAAATCTATGGAGATTTGGTTGAAAACTTCATAAGCGCGATTCAGAATCATTCGCGACATGTTTTATTGAGACATTGTTTTATACCTCATTTTATATTTTATTTTAATTTAAACTTCTTAAATATTTATTTATTTATTCATTTAAATTCATATATTAATTTAAAATTATTAATATTTACATAATGTGATGCTTTAAAAAGTGAAATATTTATTTTTACTTAGATCATCTATAACTCGATAACCATAAGAACCCACATAGCCGTGATAATTTTCCTTTTAAATTCATTATATGTACCACTATCGTGAATTTTTTCATATTTTTAGACGCAGCAGTTTAGTGGGTAGAGGGGGGGGGGACACATGACTCTAAGAAAAATTGACACTTCAAAGCTTAATATTTCGGAAACAGTTCGTCGTTCGGAAAAATGGTTTTCCCACACCTATAACATTTTTAAAAGACCTATCTAACGATACCCCACAACATGGGATAAATGAGAAAAAAAATTTTTGGTCTCTCTTAACACATAGGGAAGACACCCTGAAAAAAAAAAAATTTAAGATTTTATCGTACGACTTTCTCGGCGTAATTCATATTTATACTCATACCGAATTACAGCTTTCTGGTATTAAGGGTTTCGGAGCAAAGCCGCGGACGGACAGACAGACAGACAGACAGACGGACGGACGGACGGACGGACGGACGGACGGACGGACGGACGGACGGACGGACGGACGGACGGACGGACGGACGGACGGACGGACGGACGGACGGACGGACGGACGGACGGACGGACGGACGGACGGACGGACGGACGGACGGACGGACGGACGGACGGACGGACGGACGGACGGACGGACGGACGGACGGACGGACGGACGGACGGACGGACGGACGGACGGACGGACGGACGGACGGACGGACGGACGGACGGACGGACGGACGGACGGACGGACGGACGGACGGACGGACGGACGGACGGACGGACGGACGGACGGACGGACGGACGGACGGACGGACGGACGGACGGACGGACGGACGGACGGACGGACGGACGGACGGACGGACGGACGGACGGACGGACGGACGGACGGACGGACGGACGGACGGACGGACGGACGGACGGACGGACGGACGGACGGACGGACGGACGGACGGACGGACGGACGGACGGACGGACGGACGGACGGACGGACGGACGGACGGACGGACGGACGGACGGACGGACGGACGGACGGACGGACGGACGGACGGACGGACGGACGGACGGACGGACGGACGGACGGACGGACGGACGGACGGACGGACGGACGGACGGACGGACGGACGGACGGACGGACGGACGGACGGACGGACGGACGGACGGACGGACGGACGGACGGACGGACGGACGGACGGACGGACGGACGGACGGACGGACGGACGGACGGACGGACGGACGGACGGACGGACGGACGGACGGACGGACGGACGGACGGACGGACGGACGGACGGACGGACGGACGGACGGACGGACGGACGGACGGACGGACGGACGGACGGACGGACGGACGGACGGACGGACGGACGGACGGACGGACGGACGGACGGACGGACGGACGGACGGACGGACGGACGGACGGACGGACGGACGGACGGACGGACGGACGGACGGACGGACGGACGGACGGACGGACGGACGGACGGACGGACGGACGGACGGACGGACGGACGGACGGACGGACGGACGGACGGACGGACGGACGGACGGACGGACGGACGGACGGACGGACGGACGGACGGACGGACGGACGGACGGACGGACGGACGGACGGACGGACGGACGGACGGACGGACGGACGGACGGACGGACGGACGGACGGACGGACGGACGGACGGACGGACGGACGGACGGACGGACGGACGGACGGACGGACGGACGGACGGACGGACGGACGGACGGACGGACGGACGGACGGACGGACGGACGGACGGACGGACGGACGGACGGACGGACGGACGGACGGACGGACGGACGGACGGACGGACGGACGGACGGACGGACGGACGGACGGACGGACGGACGGACGGACGGACGGACGGACGGACGGACGGACGGACGGACGGACGGACGGACGGACGGACGGACGGACGGACGGACGGACGGACGGACGGACGGACGGACGGACGGACGGACGGACGGACGGACGGACGGACGGACGGACGGACGGACGGACGGACGGACGGACGGACGGACGGACGGACGGACGGACGGACGGACGGACGGACGGACGGACGGACGGACGGACGGACGGACGGACGGACGGACGGACGGACGGACGGACGGACGGACGGACGGACGGACGGACGGACGGACGGACGGACGGACGGACGGACGGACGGACGGACGGACGGACGGACGGACGGACGGACGGACGGACGGACGGACGGACGGACGGACGGACGGACGGACGGACGGACGGACGGACGGACGGACGGACGGACGGACGGACGGACGGACGGACGGACGGACGGACGGACGGACGGACGGACGGACGGACGGACGGACGGACAGACAGACAGACAGACAGACAGACAGACAGACAGACAGACAGACAGACAGACAGACAGACAGACAGACAGACAGACAGACAGACAGACAGACAGACAGACAGACAGACAGACAGACAGACAGACAGACAGACAGACAGACAGACAGACAGACAGACAGACAGACAGACAGACAGACAGACAGACAGACAGACAGACAGACAGACAGACAGACAGACAGACAGACAGACAGACAGACAGACAGACAGACAGACAGACAGACAGACAGACAGACAGACAGACAGACAGACAGACAGACAGACAGACAGACAGACAGACAGACAGACAGACAGACAGACAGACAGACAGACAGACAGACAGACAGACAGACAGACAGACAGACAGACAGACAGACAGACAGACAGACAGACAGACAGACAGACAGACAGACAGACAGACAGACAGACAGACAGACAGACAGACAGACAGACAGACAGACAGACAGACAGACAGACAGACAGACAGACAGACAGACAGACAGACAGACAGACAGACAGACAGACAGACAGACAGACAGACAGACAGACAGACAGACAGACAGACAGACAGACAGACAGACAGACAGACAGACAGACAGACAGACAGACAGACAGACAGACAGACAGACAGACAGACAGACAGACAGACAGACAGACAGACAGACAGACAGACAGACAGACAGACAGACAGACAGACAGACAGACAGACAGACAGACAGACAGACAGACAGACAGACAGACAGACAGACAGACAGACAGACAGACAGACAGACAGACAGACAGACAGACAGACAGACAGACAGACAGACAGACAGACAGACAGACAGACAGACAGACAGACAGACAGACAGACAGACAGACAGACAGACAGACAGACAGACAGACAGACAGACAGACAGACAGACAGACAGACAGACAGACAGACAGACAGACAGACAGACAGACAGACAGACAGACAGACAGACAGACAGACAGACAGACAGACAGACAGACAGACAGACAGACAGACAGACAGACAGACAGACAGACAGACAGACAGACAGACAGACAGACAGACAGACAGACAGACAGACAGACAGACAGACAGACAGACAGACAGACAGACAGACAGACAGACAGACAGACAGACAGACAGACAGACATGGCGAAACTATAAGGGTTCCGTTTTTTACTACGGAACCCTAAAAAACACGGTATAGAAGATGCTGTTTCCACCTCGTGACTTATCCCCGCCCACTTTAATGTAAACATTATAGATTTTTTTGTATTAACAGACAAGTTGATGATGTTTGTATATTGAAATAAAACTATTTTAAACGGATTTAAATCGTCTACCCGTGACCACGAACGCTGCAAAGTGCTCGAAACGTCGGGATGATAAAAATAATTAATATACGCGATTTAAATCCGTTTAAAATAGTTTTATTTCAATGAATAATAATCGCGAAAATCTAAGACAACGAAGTTTGTATAGTAAAATTAATTATTTTAATTGAAATAAGATCGTTTTGCGATTTGCAAAGAAATATAACATCTACTAATCCAAAAGTAAGTAAACATTTGATTCATAGTCCATGTTTTTATTTTCCTACTTGTAATAAAACAAAATGAAAATATACTTCATTGAAGTAGGCTTTTACAAGCACTTTTGAATCGTCAATATAGAAACAAAAAAAACGAATTTCATTATTTAATGTACCACTGGTTCGGAATGTAGATTCTACCGAGAAGAACCGGCAAGAAACTCGATAGTTACTCTTTTAAAGAGTTTTACAATGGGTACATTTGGATGCTGATAAGCAATAATATGTCAACCCACAAAAAGTCAAATTCGGAGATATTGGTGTATTTTGATAATGCGTCACCTATTTAACATTATTAAAAAGAAATTGAAGTCATGTAAACTAAATAAGTATGGAAAAAAGTTTCTTAATTAATTGGTTCGAATTTCAAGTGAGTTACATATTTTGCAATTTATATAATAATATCAAACATTTGGAAAACTTTTTATTAGATAATAAATTAAATACATCAGTCTGATTTTAATTTATTATACATTTTATCATAAAATAAAAGAAAAAATAGATATATACTTCTTTAAACATATTTGTTAAGAATAGGTTTGACATTTTTAGACACAATTTTCTCAAAATGAAGTCCGTGTGGCTTGACACAGTATTGCTTATCAGCGTCCATTTATGAGTTACAAATATATGAATACCCCGTGTGAGTCCAGCTTATACTAAATCCAAGCATCTTTATCATCTATACAATCTTGAACAGAATAATATGCTTTAGCTACTAAGGACTTTTTAATATGTACTTTAAATTTCTTATTTGTAAACTGTTACACATTCTGCGGAATTTTTATTATAAAAACGAATACCTTGCCCCAAGAAGGTAACATTGACTTTCTGAGTCGAAAATTATAAATATATCGCTTTTTCTCTTGGCATCAACAACTCGTTGCTAAGCAACTCTTAAAATCACTACATCAGTCCTATTAACACTACATCATGATAGCAACCGTAAACAAACAGTTAATATTTCAAACAGGACAAAGAACACCTTGATGGCTATAGAGTTTAGAACACATGAATCTGATCAAATATTTCAACGCCAAAAATATACGACCCTTAATAGCTTAAGTGGTATTACCGAAGTATTCCAGTTCGAAAATTATATTATGGTATAACTAGCTGGTGCTCGCAACTTCGTCTGCGCAGGAATGGCAGGAAAATAAAATTAACAAAGCTTCATACAAACTTTCATCCCCTATTTTATCCCCTTCGGAGTAGAATTAATCAAAATCCTTCCTTAGCGGATGCCTACGTTATAACATCCACCTGCATGCCAAATTACTATGGCGCTCGGTTGCGTTACTCTTAACACAGTATAGCAGCGAAAATTAGAAGTAAATAGGGAGGATTTATCTACTTTAAAACAAATACGAATTAATATTATGTGGGATTTTTGAAAAAAAAAACAAAATTGAAAAAAAAGTATTGAGGTTATGTTATATGTTAAAACAATATCGTTTTGTAACCGTCGAGGAACATATTTACATGGTTCTATTATTTATTGTTATGTTGGGTTTATTTATATATATTGGTACATCTTTATTGTTTGGTTTAAATACATAAATAGGTTTATTATAAATAATTCCTAATGCATTTATAGAAAAGCAATAATAATCGCTTTTAAAATCATTTTACAAGTTATAGGCAGTATATATATTTTTGTGTAGTTTCTTAATGCTGGTTAGTCGATCGATTCTTTTCAAGTAAAAAGACCTCACTATAGTGACAAACGACATAATTATTTAATTAATTCTATTACAAATACAATACTAATTGGATTGAAAATATAAATCCCACAATTGATTTGAATGAATTTCATTTATAAAACATTTAAAATAATAAATATTAATTATACATTTACTTAAATGGCTATACGCGTATAAAAGTGAAACCAAAAACGCCCAATCTCCTTTCAGCCCGATCCATACAGTGGTTTGGGTGTTCATAGATCACTATGTCAGTCAGACAGTCACCTTTGTGTTATATATATATATATATATATATTTAGATTTTTGACAATGATTAAAAATTCAATTTATTATACACAGAATAACCTGTAAATTGTCAATTCAAAAGTAGTTCATATTCTTAATTAATTAAGTAATTGAAAATGCCCACAAGGCTTTCTTCTTATTAATAATATGTAATTTAATATTCTAATTTAGACGTTATAGGAAAAGCTAGATACGCGGTTTCGCAGTATCTCGGACGATTTAAGGGTTAAATTTAAAATCTCACCTAACATATCCACCAGGTCGCCGTCGACAGCGGACGGGGGTTCGAACCTGCGCTCCTCCTCCTTGTGCTTCTCGTCGTCCGTGTCTCCGTTGTTGTTGTCTCTGTCTTGCTTGTCCTTTGTGTTGCTGTTCTCTTTGTTGCTCGTGTCCTTCGTTTTAGCTGGCGAGGAAGTTAATTTTATCATTAATTTATACTTTTTAGTGTTCGGAACTTTGTAAATTTTTATTTTTTGCCGTATGACAAATTATTTCAAATAAAATATAAAATATATATTTTTAAAATTTTTGACAAGAAGATAATGATATTCTAACGTGAATAAGTCGAGAATTAAACTTGTAAGTTTTACTATCGTAATCGATATAAAACAATTCTATAATCTGGAAACGGTTACATTACAAAGGTAGTGAGTGTCAAAAATAAGACACTGATAGTAAATTTCTTTAGATGTAATAAAGAATGTCAAACAAGTTATGAAAATCTTTAAAAGAAGTGTAAAAGTATAGAATAGAGACGTCATTTCTAAAATTTTACCACTTTATAAATTCGGACACATCTTAGAATTTTTTTTTATCATTCTTATTCAATTTTTTCATCTAAAAATTTTAAATTATTACGAAACAACTGAATATTTTGAGATATATTGATAGCAATGCAAGTAGTTTCGATAATAATTCTTTACGTACTTGGATAAAAAGGAGATTATTTCGTTAATTCGATAAAATAAGATAATATAACGTCACTGTTAAGCAATTTGCGAACTTGATGGAAAAACAATTTGATTTATCTATTGCTGGATGAATATTAATTTTTGATACGGTTTACGGAACTAGATTAGTAGCGAAGGTTGAAATATGTATCAATATCTAAATCTTCCTAATTGTTTTATGTATCATATTGATTATAAAGAACTATGCATAAAAATGCAAGCTATATTATAATCTTTCGTCAATTCATGAGTTATTTGTCATCATATAAGAGCACCTTTATTAAAGGATTTTGATGCAGATTTGTAGTATCTACTTAATATATCGACTTATTAACCGAAGAATTTATATCAAGTTTTGTCAAAACTGATAGAGTCGTTTTCTAGAAAGCAAAATGTATACAAAACAATTTAATGGTACAAAAAATGCTATATAAGATATCCGAATTTTTTAGGTGGTGAAATTTTAGAAGTGTCGTATCTATTCCATTCTTATACCTAAGTTTATGCTAACATTTTCCGAAGCATATTGTCGTAATTTTCATTCTGATCCGAACTGAATCGATGTAAGAGCGCTAGGAAGACATATCTATCTTTACCTCGTTTGTTGATAATTTTAGAACTATTTTATGAGGTTTACATACTTTTTAGATGCTTTAGAGTGTCCCGAAAGTAAAGGACTATCTTGAAGGGGGTCATAGTCTTGGTCATAACTGGTCAAATTACAAAAACAAAAAGTTTTAGTAAAAATCCCTTGGCTTCGGAGAGAGGTACCCTTTTGTGAAAAGTATTAAAATCTCTAATATTTTTTTTTTATAATATAAATAAATACCACAGCTACAAACTTCGATCGTTCTTAATTATTTTACTGCTTCTTGTAGCTAAATAGATAGGTATTTAAACAAATAAAGGTATGAATATCCAGTACAGTTTTCGTCTATTGCATCACCTTACTTTGTCCACTAACACAATAAAGAAATGGTGGTACAGAATCTGTAATTAGTCTAAAAATTGGCGTATCTTATTGTGATTCTAAAATGGAAAAAATATAACATTATACTGCCGAAAAAAAAAGATTTTGCTATTTAACCCCATTTATAAAAGATTTCTTTATATGAATAAACTAAATAGGTACAGTTTTTAACATGAAATTTAGTTTACAAAATGATTAATAATATGACAAATCACATTTTAATTAAAACGCATTACATAAATAATATGATAACGGCCGTGCAGCCTTATGCTTATCTGGACTCAGTTCGCGCGTCATTTATAAGCTACAAATGTAATAAAACGCAGTCATCGGTGCTAGTATGATTTCATTATAAATTGTCATTCATACGGTCACGCCCAGGAAAATTATCTAATAATGACTTCCTATCGTACTATCTACGAAATCATTGATGTATGACGATATTATTTTTATTTAAAGGTATGAACACAAATATCGTTTTTTACTTTATTATTATTATGTTATTAACATTAAAATGCTGTCGACGATTATTGCGTTATAAAGCTGAGGGTGTACATTTTTTAATTGAAAGCATTATATTACATGTAAGAAACATAACTTGAACGATATTTTATTTATTAAATCAAACATTTTTTTGCTATTAAAATTTTACACAGCGAAAAATGATTTTTTTAAAACAAGTTTTATTAACGTTACGAATAAAACGTTGAAGTTTCACCATTTCCTTTATTTTCAATAATAAATGTATCGGAGTTATCAGGCATCGAGTTCTCGTCCTAAATACGAGTACTGCTGACGTGTTTTTCACGTAGTCTCGTGAACGCTACGTGATTTTAATACCTTCGCCTGTTTGAGTGACATTAACGAAGCATATTTAATTTTTTTAAGTTGATAAAAAGTTGAAGACATTACTAAACTAATTGTAATGTTTACATTATTTTTTATATAATATAATTACTAAAAATTATATTTGATGTTATATTTAAAACTATGGGAACCTAGGTTAAGTGAATATTATGGCTTCGCGTTTTATTTAAGTTATTATATTCAATACGATGGTATGTCTTATTTTTTCATGTTTCCGACTGAAATTTTTTTAATGTGTTTAATTAACATTATTGTACATGACTGTACGGCACAAGGTCACTCACCGCTGTGTCCCTTGTTCGTGTTGATCCTGGGGTTCCGTACGTCTGAGGTCTTCCTCTGCGACGTGGTCGCGTTTCGACCCCCGACCGTCTTCTTGCTGTCCGCCGTCCTGTTGTTGCGCGGATTGTTTCTTGCTGACTTCATCGCTGGAGGTCCTCTGTGGAAGGTTTTTTTTGGTGTATTATGATTTTTTTGGATGTCACTTAAATATTGTGATAATATTATTTTATATTGAAATGGCAAATAACTTTTGATTTTTGTTATTTATTGATTTAGATTTTTGTTTGTAAATAACGTATTTTATTATAGTATACAATGGGATATAGAAACTTGGTGGTTAATATAATTATAACTAGCGAATACAGAGTGCATGAGTGTAATGCAGTTTTTTATGACATCAAATCTTTAAATCCTTGGCTTTTCTCTACTATAATATGTTTTGTATTTTGTAAATAAATCTTACTCTTGAATCACTCTGTTGATTAATGGAAACCGCATTAAAATCCGTTACGTGGTTCAAAAATCAAAACGTACAGATGGCGGGAAACGACTTTGCTTTAAATTATATAAAGATTATTATTATAAAACTGATTTCCACACTTTGTCTTCGATAGTTTTATGCACTAAGACTATTTATTGATGTGTATAGTAAAAAATTTATATGTTCTATACTATTTAGTACCCGTAAGAACACACATATTTGGAGCTAACTGTACTTATGACAAAAAGCTCTGGTCATACCTGGAATTGAACGTGTAATAGCCGTTGTGTCCATATAAGAGCGGTGCATCGAGACATTGCACCGAGAAACTAGTTTATTTTATTTTCTAACGGAGAAATTTAAGTAACGAGTTCACATTACTTAGGGCTAATGATGTCAAAGAAAGTAATTATGTGACGCTCACATTTTATTAAATCTAACTATAATTGGACGCTGATAAGATAATACTATATCTTGCCACACGGACTTCATTTTGAGAAAATGGCGTCTAGAGATTTCAAACCTATTCTAAATAAATTTGTTTGAAGACGTATATATCCATATTTTCTTTTCTATTTCGATAAAAAGCAAAGTTAATTAAAAAAATATTGATATACTTAACACTTTTATCTAATAATAAGTTTTTCAAATATATAGATCATTGTATAAAATACAAAATATGGAACGCACATGGAATTCATAACATTAAATTAAGAAACTTTTTTCAGTACTTATTCAGTTTATATGGGTTGAAATTATTTTGAATTATGTGAAATAGATGACGTTTTATAAAAATACATTAATATCTCCGAATTTTACTTTTTATGGGTTAACAAATTATTGTTTACCAGCGTCCAATTGGTTAATAAATTTATTTGATCGTTTTGATAACAAGAAAAGGGTTACGAATATTGCAGACCGCACGAACGTAATTTTACACGCAGTGTATGTAAAAAAACAACAAGGCAACGAGGTAAAAAAGGAAGTACGCGGGCTGCGAGGAATTAAATAAAATTAATTAAAAATTATTTTTAAAAGTATTGTGACTGATTTTTTATATAGGTTTATATTTTTCACCAGTCGTTCGGTTTCGGGACATGTATTTAATAAATGAATAAAGCTATATATATTCGTTTAAAGCACGTCAGCAGGTTCTATATGAATTGTGTATTCTGGCGTCACAAAATTAAATACTCAATCAATATAGTTCGAAAATTATTATTCATCCATGGAGGTCATATAGAATTAACAATCTTAAAAACCCAATACTTCATAATAATTAAGCATCTAGTTTTTACAAAATTAAATTTGTTTTTCTATCACCAACCAACGCAGAACAACAGCAAAAACTAATGAAGTTAAATACATGCATATCTTATTCGAAACTACAAAAGTGCTTACAAAGACTATCCCCGTCTGTTCCCTTGTTACTATCCATATTCATCTCTTATTCTTTTTTAATCCCCGCTGATGCTGCAAATGTTCATTGGTGATCAATTTACATCGAATAAACCCCCCGCTCATTTGCCCACCGTTTTAACCGACTTCGAAAAGTTAGAAGATGTTTGTTCAACGATTTCTCCGTCGATTGTGCCCTTTGATTTTTTTTTTTGTTTAAAAGGCTTTATTTGTTTTTACTTCCAAATTAGTCCCATTGTTTTTTCAAGTAAAAATAGATGACAGACTATGTAGAAAATAGTTATTATTTGCTTTTTAGTTCACTTGCTTCGTTTTTGAAGTCAGTTACATGTTTTTTAAAGTTTTTTATGAACACCAACTTTCCTTTCCGACCGATCAGCCCACGCGCCACCAGCAGAAGCTAATGGGGTTATCAACACACGAAAGTTTATAAAATGTAGAGCGATTGTGGTCAACTCACTTGTGTTCGACGCTGGTGGGCGAGGGCCAGGCCGCCGGGTCCCGGTCGGGCGGCGGCGGCCAAATGTCCGGGTCGATCTCGTGCGGCGCCGGAGCCCACATTTGGTCGCGAGTTGGGAGATCTTCTAACGCTGGAATGAGAATCATTATTAGTTACTGCTTACGAGGACAGAAATTGTATGTGGGTCTTAACCAAAGATTTTTACAAAGGGTAAAATGAGTTTGTGGTCGATGAACGAAAACATTGTAAGGAAAACTGCATATGTCGAGAACACAAACGTTGAGACAGACACGTTGGCGCAGTGATCACTGCAACTGACTCAAGCGCTAACGGTCGCGGGTTTGATCTCCGATCACGGCAAATGTCTGTATTGGTCATACGGGTGTTTGTCGTGCTCTGGGTGTTTGTGTTAGTGCTGGTCACGCGTTCTTAATGGGAGTCTTTGAGCGTGATGCGTTTATTTATTTATTTATTTTATATGTCGAGGATAATTATATATATATAAGTGTGTTTGTTAATCAGCTTTATAATAGTGTTTGAAGCATTCATCAGCTTTTTTTAAACATTCGTATAACAAAGGAGTCACATTCGATCGCGATTTAGGTCTTCTAACGGTGGAATAGGAATCATTATTATTCACTGAATATTATTCACTGTTTTCAAGAAATTGTATGTGGATCTTAACCAAAGATATACGTAGATAAAGACTTCAATAACTTTTTACAAAGGGTTTGAAAATGAGTTTGTGGTCGGCGACGAACGAAAAGATCGTAAGGAAACCTGTATATATCGAGGTAATTTTGCGCTATATAAGTATGTTCGTTTATCAAAACAACGTGTTTTTATTAGAACAACGAGTTCGAAGCTTTCATCAGTTTCTTTTAAAGATTCATATAAAAAAGAAGGTTCTTCTCCTGGCTGACTTATGTATCACATTAACTGTTTTCAGTTACAGAGGATAACATTAATGACATAGCGTAGGAGGTGAAATCAATTAAGATTTCAAAAAGCGGTTAATGGAACGTCGGTCACGTCGATATGATCACGACCCTCAGCAACAAAACACAGCTCGGAGGATGTTTCAATAACTTCAGTGTTTGCATTAATGCTTTAATGAGTAATCACTAAAGACTGTGTAATTCTTACACAACTATATTACGGTATTTTATTATTATGAATTGAATTACATTAATTACGATTAATGTTTAATAAAAATTATTACGAATGTCAACCAGTTTTTTATATTCGTATAAAAATTAAAATCGTTATTGCTATTACCGCAGAGGATAAAACACACCAATTAGCTACATTCGTTTAACTTTCACTTGTCCATAAAGACAGGACTAAGATAATTCTCAGAAGGTTAATACAACGTGTTTCCGAGTATCAGAAAACGAGTCCAGTCGCGGTGACTCACGAAGTTATTTGAAATGTAATCCGGATGACTACTTTTAAAAAATGCATGTAAATACCGCACCGGATGAATGCCGCTGTAAAAGGACGTTTTAAACTCTTTAGATTTCTTCTCGACATTTGTGCCGTGTCCTTTAATTAACGCTAATGGCGACTTTAGGTGTTGATTCATGAGATCACTTAGAAAACGTTTTTATCCTTAATGCCTTATTAGTGTATTTCTTAAGTCTATTCCGTGTAACATCGTAGTTTATGTCTAGGCAATACGATTAAAGATGTCTATCAAGGAAAGGAAGAATGGAAATTTCGTGTGAAATGTTATATAGCATTTTAGGGACCGTATCAGGAACAAGAATATTTCAAATATAATTGTAAGTTGAAATATTAGGGACAACCATAAATTAATTAGAGTAAATTTCATTTTTTGACTACTTATTCTAAAACTTTGGAGATAATAATAAAATAGAGAATTAATCATCATATCCAAGATGTACACGAAAAATTCTGTATCGCAACTGTGTATATATGTGTTTAAGACTTATTTTCACTTTAAAAAGCCATTTAAATAATTACTTTTACGTGAACGGTTAGCTCATGGCAGTAAAGAACGCTACTTCATTATGCAAAAGCTCTTACCGAGAGATTTGAGGTCACAGTTTCAATTAAGAAGATCTTTTCATTCTAAGCTCCTTCTATTCTTACATTAGAATTACGTAATAATTGAGATTAGAGCTTCTTGATATATAAGCTATGTTTCTGTTACTATCCTAGAAATGAAAAAGGTCTCTTCTACAATAGAGAAAAGAAAACGGAGCTTAATCCATCACACAGCACGCCGCTCCATTTCGAATTGGCATACGTGTCTGATTTTAACACGTACAAGTTTACAACATTGACATTTGTACTTTTAAATATATCTAAATGCATATTTAATACTTAAAATCAGTTTTGATTTTCAAATTTTAATCCTCCAAACTTCGATAGAACGTACGTGAATTTATTTGGTAAATTGTTTTGTTTTCATTTAAGTATATAAAGAATGTTAACGAAGCGTTCAAATTACATGTGTAAAATTAAATAAACAGTTTTACATCTATACTAATATTACAAAAAGGTAAAATTTGTTTGTATGTACATATGTAAGGCATTATTTCTAAATCTACTGATCTGATTTCAATAATTATTTTAGCGTTGGATAGCCTATTTATTTAGGAAGGTTATAGGCTATACAACAACACTATAACTCTTAAAAGCAAAGTAGTAATTATAAACGCGAGCGAAACCACGAGAGGCAGCTTGTCTTTAATATAAATAGTGTCCACGATATTATTACTACTCCATTATAAAACGTATCATCAGCCCTTTACAGAGCACAGTTAAAACAACGGGTCTTGTATGAGAAAATTGCCGCATCGAATCTCCGCAGTGTAGCCACAGCATCTCAGCTCAATCTTGATAAGTGCTCGCACTTCACCGTGAAGATTGGAAAGTCATTCTCATATTTTGTATCATCTAGTGTCTAGTGTTGTTTTATTAACTTTTATTCTATGGTATTACGGAGGTGAAAGGCACCGTTTATGTCAATTAATGGAAAGGTTAACGCAGAAGCTACATCGCCACAAATTATTATGCACTAGCGGCCCGCCCCGGCTTCGCAGGGTTGCTATATAGTTTTTACGGCATCATATTACAAATACATAAATAAATCTTAAAAACTATCTTGTGTAATATGTATGTATTATATGTACATACAATCTCTCTTAATAATCTTGATCAATCGGTTTATTGATAAAAACTGCATTTAAATCTGTTGCGAAGTTTAAAAGATCTAAGAGTATAGACGAAGACGAGTTTGGTTTATACTATGTAAGGATTATAATTTTCTTTACACGTAAAATATATAAAGACTCAATGCAGAAGGAATAAAATAACATAAATAACAAAAAGTTACAAGAATTTCGAATAAAAAATTACATATTATTATTACCAACTGTATAAAAATAAAAATACGTAGAACTTACGAATGGTGCTTACATGATTTGTATTGCAAAGAACGGATGTTTTAAAAAACATAGTATAAAATGAAGGAATTTCGAAAGAGTAGATTTTGTTACGATATATAAATATGGTTTAGTATTTTTACATATAGATCTCGAACTCAGGCCAAAAAATTACGTTTGTAATTTTTATCATTTACAAACGCAATGGATGTCAAAAATAAAAGTACTAACAGTCAATTCTTTCAGGTGTAAAGCAATGACCAACAACTTATGTAAAAGTCTATGAAAGTCTGAGAGCAAATTTTATGATTCTCGCCTAACGACTAATATCTTTCTTATATTCTAATTGACACAATATTTAAGCGACACAAACGATAAACTATAGAAGATCCATATGGTAATAGCTATTAAAATAATAACACAGCTATTAACCAACGGACGTCAGTAAAGGTTGAAACAATGAAAAATTAACAGACCCACGGTTAAAAAAGTGTGTGATACATACATTGAAAATTAGCCTTTAATACTTTTACCATAGAGACCACAATCCAAAAAAGGCAAAATTCTTATTATATGAGTTATCATAGGTCATACATTAATATTAACAGTGAAAAATAGGCTTTAGGGGTATCAAAATAAAGGTTATAGTACAGAGTGGAGTATGTCGTTTTATGGAGTATGGACTGTCGTAGAACATGCAGATTGGAAAGTAGTTTTATCAGATGGCCACGCTTGATTACGAGCATCGAGGCCTCAGTGTGTATTTGCGTGTAAAGCAGAGTATATTTTTTCACTGAAAGGTTATAAGGAGAATGGATAAGGTTTAGATGTACTTGGTACTGCTCCTTGAGATGTTAACTAGTATCTGTTACCTTAATAAATTAATTATCGTCAAATTAGTGTTTAAATTCATCTCAAGCTCGGCGGTGAAGGAAAACATCGTGAGGAAACCTGCATGAGCCGGGAGAAATTCTGACACATGTATATCCATCAACCCGAAGTCGAGCAGTGGTGGAGTAAGCTCTAAGCCTTCTTTTGAATAGGAAAGGATGGCTTTGCCCAGCAGTGGGACATTTACTTTACTACTTTTTTTTACTTTATCGTCAACTAAGAAACTTTAACAATTTGAAATATAAAATGGCTTTCATAAACAAATACAGGAGAAAAATCAAAATGAAAACGTAAAATACAATATCATAAAAATAGTATATATATGTGTGTGTGTGTGTGTGTATAATAGTATATAAAAATATTGTAACGTATATTCAACGTTTGCAGTTCGCTGCAAAATCAAACAACGCTTTTCATATACGACGTCCGCAGTTACTGCAATGTTATTATAATATTTATTTAGCTATGTTATTCATTAGCTAAGTTGAAAGGCATGTATAAAGATTCATACAATCTCTGCACTGCGTATTTTACTTTAATACAGCTACATTATTATCAACTAACTGGTGCCCGCGACTTCGTCAGTGTAAAATTGAACGAAATAAAATAAAAAACGTAACCCAAGTTATCGCTCATAACATTACTTATCTACTAAAATTAGAAGTTCCGTCAAAATCGCTCTAGCCGTTTAAAAGATAAATCGGAACAAACAGACGGATAAAAAAAACTAATTTTTTTTATGTCCGTACCATATATACTTTCATATACATTTAGTAAAAAGCTGTTAATTTCATATTACAAATAGACATTTTAATTTTATTAAGTTTCTTTGTCAAAAGGTTTCGTTCGGGTATTATAACATACTTTTCTTCCGCGTAGCTAATTGTGTCGTCGGAATGAAAAAGACGTAACAAATAGAAACCTTAAAATACTCATTAATAAGTTAAGTCTGAAGCATATTATCGGACGCAACTTCGCGGCGGGTGGACTTAATGACATGCGTTCGCGCGTTCAAGGTAACGTATACTCACTGCTGATAGATTGCACATGGCTGTGTAAAGCTATTAACTAGAAACATACATAAAAGTCATCATCAAAACAAAATTGAAACGTCTGTTTGTAATTTCAAATTAACGGCTTATGAAAGTTTTTTTCAAAAAATGCTTATGAAAGTATTTACGGTACTGACATAAAAAAAACACACACATTTTTAAAAATTTTGTCTGTCTATCTGTCCATCTATTTGATCAGGCTAATCTTTGAAATCGCTGGACCGATTTTGATGGAACTCTCAGTAGCACATTGTTAATGTTATATGGAGTAACTTAGGCTACTTTTTTACAAATTTTCTTGATTTTAATTTTTCACAGACCAAGTCTCGGGCACCAGCCAGTATAATGATACGTTTCCGTCTTTTAACATAGTAGGCACGGCATATACAATTATATTTATCGGTGTAGGTACAAGTATTTTCCTCGTGTCTGTACCTTGAAGAGCATGAAAGGTTATATAATTTATACCCAGGGACATACATCCCACGTAAGTATACAAGCACTGTTTACACACATCGTTATGTGTGTGACCATCATAAGGTTATGCGTCTATTTTGTATAAGAATTTATATTGTAACTAGCTTTTGCTTGCGGCTTCGCTCGCGTTAATGAGGGGCAAAACTACCGTTGTGGGCACAATGGGTATGCCCACAACCCTATAGACTTGTGACGTCACAAACATACCTTATTAAAACAACAACAAAAAAAAATTTGACAATAATTCAACCCTAAATCCTGCATATAATTATATTGTGATATACAGATTAAATTCTTTATTTGACAAAGACTCATACTTACGTATTGAGTGATCTATATGAACGAGTAAATACCCGACTTGCACTGTGCCCACAACCTTTTTTGAGGGCTAGATCCGCCCCTGACATAAATGTAGATTTCATTTAAAAATAATAACTATATATACCTAATATAGCTTATGACCATCTAGAACAATGTACCTTTCAAACGGAACTATAATTTTTAACATAGGTTCAATTGTTCCGGGGTTTTCTACGCACATACAAAATCCGCTCTTCCTTTATTAAATAGATATAGAAAGATTTGTATCTTTTTCTTTCATTGGTAAAAACGCAGAATTAGTAAAGTCATCGTTTCTTTGAAAAAAGTTTTGTCCTCTTATTGTATCAGTTCATAAAGGAGACATAAAACTCGTCGGTAGAGCGGATAACGTTCGCTTCAAACTAAACATCTAAGTACCAGACTCAATATACATTATTCTACATTCAATTCAATTTCAATTCTTTGGTTTATAGCTTTTAATTATTCTACATTTCTTTACAACCAGTTATCGTGTTCTATAAAACTGCTACCACATTTTTTCCGCTCTAAAATACAATAAAAATCTGTTGTATTTTTTGTTCAGCGTTTCTGTCGTGATTCATGACGTGGCTGATCACGAAATATTTTTTTCATTGTAAAATATTCTAGACATTACTACATTTAAGAAGCCAATTTCGATTCACTGTCTGTTTTTTAACGCAAAACTAATTTACCAATGGGTGGATTTTCATTTAATTCGCTCTTGTGTTGTCGTGGTTAGAAAATGGGACTTTCCTCTAGGGGTTAATAATAATACTGTGTCGCCATACCCGTCCACGTCAACACTAAAAAAATATTTACTTTTTAGACAAGCTTTAGACTTTTTATTTTATATTGAAAAGAAAAATAAAAAAGCCCTATAAAATTTACAATATTAATATTAAAGAAATTATCGTTTTTAATTTAGATTTCGAATATGACGGTACAATTTCTTATTTCACAAAGAAGACACGTATTTCATGAAATCCACATTGTATTGTAGTTAATCATTATAGTTAGTTCAGTTAATAATAAAAAAAATATTATTATGTTTTTATCACCTTTAAATATAGTCGTAGAAAAATATTCGCGTATTCTCCATTTAAAGACTTTAGATGTGAACTTTCACATCTAAAGTCATGCCGCTTAACATTCAGCACGGAAATCATTTAGCTTTGATCGTATTATTTCTGCGTCCAATCATTCATTTCCATCAAAATACCATGCAATAATATTCACCAGCTGACATAGAATCCTACTTACGAGACAAAAACGTCGCTCGGAATAATAAAATGACTTAGCATTAATAAACAATTATTAAAACATTTCAGTGGGTGTTAATTAAAACGTTAGAATAATGTTACGATCATAATCGCGACTGGCCCTAGAAAGGAAACTATCGTCATGGCTAACAATTGTTCTGTGCCGTAGGTGAATGTGTTAAGCCCGATTGTTCTCTGTAACGAGGTTCTTTGCATTAATAATTTCCTACCGAGAACGAGAGAATACGGACATGTGACAGACGTACAGGAAATAAATAACCTAAGACTTAAAAAAAAAACAGAACTTACTTCAAAAGCAACATACGTACTTGTTAAGATAAATGATATACTTATTCTAGTTACTTTGATGTAAAAACCAAAGTACTAAATCGATTTTCATAAAAATTCTATGGCACTAATCTAAAAGTATATTCATATAAATATTTATAAATATGGACGCTAATAAGCAATACTGTGTCAAGCCACACGAACTTCATTTTGAGAAAATGGCATCGAAAGATGTCAACTTAATAAATTTGTTTGAAAAAGCATATATTCATCTTTTCTTTTCAATTTTGATAAAAATATAATTAATTAAAAGCGGATTGGTATAATGAATAATTTATCTAAGAACGAGGTTTCCAAATATATGAGATAATTGTGTAAATCGCACAAAATGAAACGCACTTTAAATTCGAAATATTAAATTAAGAAACCTTTTTCCGTACTTATTTAGTTTACATGACTTTAAATCGTTTAATGTTTAATACCGCAGTATCAAATAACATCAATATCTCCGAATTTGACTTATTGTGGGTTGATTCATTATTGCTTATCAGTATCACTATGCCTATGTATATATTTTCAAAATCGGTTAAGAAATGACGGATTTCTGAGGTAGCAGGAATAACTTAAACTACTAATTGAGAACAGCCCTCTTTGAGTTCATTGAAAATCATCCTTATTCTAGAAAAGCATAAAAAATATATATAAAATATGGTATCGCGTGTCTTGACGTGTCAGATGCCTATCTATTCCACACATTTAGTATGGTTGGAGCAAACATATTATCGCGAAGTGTCGTGACGCGTTTTGTTTAACATATGAAATCGACACGTCACGACACTTTAGTCTATTTCAAGCCTAACCTAAAGCCTTTTTATGGTGTGCTAAAGGTTATTCGTTAGGAAACATTGCGGTTTGTAGGAAATTCTTGTTCTGTTACACGTTCTCGATTAATAGATAAACAGAATTTATCATTAGAGAAACAAAGATAAATTTAAGCCGTTTAATGTGACTATGATACCATTGTAGTAAAATGGTTCCATATGATCATAATTGGATAATAAGCAATAATGTGTTAACCCACAAAAAGTCAAATTCGAAAATTATATAGAAATAGAGAAGGTTATTTTGAATTAAATTTTTGAAATCAATGTTTTTAAACAGTATTTTTTTAAACAAAAGTTTGATGAATTTTAACTTATAAAGGCAATACTAAATTTTACATTTTTAGTTTCAAAAATGACTCACTCCCCATAAAATATCTACCTATATAATCTTCGTCCTAAGGAATTTCCAAAAAACGTTAAAGCTACACCATATTACACGCTGATTCATGCTTTTAGAGCCACCGATTTATATATGCGTTCTACCTGTTTTCTGTTTCTGTCAGTCACTAGGATTTAGGTTGATTTTTTGAATAGTTAAGAAGTCTAAAAGAATCATACCATGATTTGATTTGATTTGATTTAATTAATAACAGAATTAAACATGTAAGCGGCGTATATGATAAGTAAATTAAGAATTTGATATGACGACATCTTTTCGGAGATAACAAGTTCAGTGCGATATTTACCACTAGTCAATGGGGTGATAGCTTTCTCGCCTTCATGCTGGAACATCTGCAGGGTCGCCACTGTCGCCTTCAGCTGCTCGTACTCCCGCGCCATCTGCTTCTGGACCTGCGTGTCATAATTACCTTACATAAATATATGATTTATAATTGTTTTCGTAGAAAAATATAACCTACTTCGAACGGAACTGTTGTACCTCTAAATGGCCATTTGATCTTAGTGGGTCATTTACTATTAGTAATTGAAGAAGTCCTTTGTTTACCTCTAAATATATTAAAAAAGATCCTAACACCTAAACTAAAACCTTTATTGAAAAATATCCATTTAAATACCGAAATGCCCATCCTAATAGTATCAATATTTTTTTAAGAAAATCACTGTCATATAAGCGCACATACGGGTCGAATACAGAGCCTACTATATTTGAAGTCGGTTAAAAATAAATAGTGTAAACATTGAAACCTGAGTTTTATTATAACGACTGGTTCCCGTAGTAGTAAATATAATTAACTGCTACGGTAAAGGTCGCGGGTTCATTCACCACCAGTGACAGATAGTTTTAAAGGTCATATAGATTTTAAGTTTTTTTGAGTGTTTGTGTTACTTGTGTTTTCCGATCACACAGAATTATAACAATAGTATTTTTCTTGTTGATTATATTGTTCTTAAAGTATTAAGGAATCGTAACAACTAATTTAATTGTTAACTAAATTATCTATACACATATATGAATCTAATGCAAAATTCTTTCCAAAACACTTATGCCATATATATCGATACCTCCCACGTAAGTTATTGTAAGCCACAAAATTGCCGTTAGCGTTTTTACTGAATACTACACGAATTTGCATTGCTTAATGTATTCAAAGTCAAAAAATACCAAAAATCAAATTAAAGCGGATTAAAAGTGCTCTACTGTAAAATTGTAATTTTGGGGTTACAACAACTTACGTGGGAGGTATCGATATGTTTGTAATAAATTATTGTCATTACGAAAACTGAACGTATCACATTTTTTTAAAAGGCATAATGCCAATGAAAATCGCGTAAAATCATCGTTATAACAAAACATACAGTGAACCTTTTTAACCTAAGGGAATGAAACAATATAATACTTCTCTACGGCAGTATCATAACAGGGACATTTCTCGATAAAAAAGGAAATAGTAATTTAATAATTACTATTTCCTTTTATTAGGAAACGTAGTGTTTATATAAAAGTAAAGTAAAGTAACAGCCTGTATATGTCCCACTGCAGGGCTAAGGCCTCCTCTCCTATTAAGGAGAAGGTTTGGAGCTTAATCCACCGCACTGCTCCACTGCGGGTTGGCGGATATACACGTGTCAGAATTTATTTCGACACATGCAGGTTTTCTCACGATGTTTTCCTTCACCGCCGAGCTCGAGATGAATTTAAACACAAATTAAGCACTTGAAAAATCAGCGGTGCTAGACGGGATTTGAACCCGCGATCATCGGCAAAGATCGACGTGTTCTAACCACTAGGCCAGCTCAGTGTTTATATACTTTTATAGAATGCAAGCCAATGAACGATAAACCGCACGCTTAAATATTTATGATATGAATATATCCGCTTATTGGATTGTTACAATGTGATTAATTTCTTCATATGCAAATAATTTGTGAAGGTTGGATGTAAAAAGTAAGCCAAGGCCTTATAAAATCAACCATATAAAGTAATACAGCTGGTTTCTTGAAAATCACTGTAAATGTTAATTACCACTTATACCAAATAAAACTTTTTGGGTCACATTGTAATAACGTTTATAACGAAATATATTTAAATTACGATATAATGAATGTCGCTTCTATTAATGCCCTCGTGAAAACTTAACATAATTGGACGTTGAAAAGCAATACTATGTACTACATGGACTTCATTTTGAGAAAATGGCGTCTAAACATGTCAAAACAATTGTTAATAAATTTGTTTGAACACATATATTTTAATGTTCTCTTTTCTATTTTTAATGAAAGGTATAATGAATTAAAAGCAGATTGGTATAACATAAAGTTTTAAGTAACAGTAAGTTTTTTAAGTATATTAGATTATTGCATATAGCAAAATATTAGGCAAACTTTAATATTCGAAACATTAAACTAAGAAAATTTTCCGTAATTCATTAATTTAGATATAGAAAAATATAACACACCTCAAACGAATCGTTTTATTGAAATTTATATATCTTACAATGATGCATTAATCGCGAAATATAAGCAGTAATGCGTTGAGGAGTTTATTCTTTAGTTCCAGATAAGACTTAGAGAGCAATAAACTCTTAAATTAACTTATTTAAAACGATTCTCAATCAACGTTTAGACAAAAAAATTAAATCTACATTGTCTTCTCTTTAAAGCCTGTTAGAAAATCGTTGAACATTATTGCAAAATAACCTATTAGTTATAATCACAGCACATTGCTTCTGTCAATTGTTATGAGAATTTCCAACACATTTCACAGAAAGTATCGAATAGCACACAATGGACGAAAGACAACAATGAGGGCATGAGCAATTTCCTCGATGCACAAAAGCGAAATTTGATATCTCACATGATTTACGAAAACAAAAAAAAAAACACTTCCCACACGAAATATTCAATTGATTGTGTAAACGACATTAAAATATATAAATATTAAATATTATTCCGGGCGCCTTGACCGAGTTTCGAGCAATGGTTATGTTAAGAGGGTGTTTAATATGCGGCGATTAAAACTACCCACATAGTTAGTAAGTTCGGTCGAAGACTGGAGTCGCTAGCGAGCGTGTAACTGGAACAACGTTCCGCCGCCGAACCCCGCTGTATAATCAACACAACGATTGTGTGCTAAACTTTAGTTTATTTCTAAGTAATTACATTTTTGCTATAGTACAATTGACGGGAAGGAATTTATACTATGATTTTAAATATATTTTTCCTTCAATAAGCGTTTTTTTTTTTTTACTATTTTATAATTAAGCTAACGAAAACTATTCATTCTTTAATAGGCAAATAAACTTAAAACAACAACAAACAATAAGTATTGATTTAAAAATACTGTTCGCCCTGAATTATATTACTCGGATATCTTTTTAATTGTCACAAATATGACACGAATTCACTATATCCCGTGCACACAACATCATATAATTCCTTGTTTTACGTCATAAAAATGAATCTACGAACTGCATACGATTATCGAATGCAAGATAAGACACCCCCGGACGATACGCGACCGACATAAATTATGCAGGTTCAACGACCCGCCTGCAGACCGACAGCCGAATGCTATCAACATGCGTGACTATACGAACATCCATGACGAACGGACGCCACAATAGAACAAATGCTTGGCGACAATCCAGACACCGAATTAGACTAGGTGACCTAAACTGTGACTCAAAGCCTATCATTCTGTGCCACCCCCTTACCTCTGTTAAACATGTTTTATAACTAGCTGGTCCTTGCGGTTTTACGCGCGCTTATAGCTTTGCTTCTTTAAGCCGTAGCGTGAAGTAATATAGCCTAAAATCTTCCTTAATAAACGGGCTATCAAACGCAAACAGAATGTTTTAAATCAGGTCAGTAGTTTCAGAGATTACCTTCTACATGCAACTTTGTAACTAACAATTTTTACCCCTTCATAATATTCTTACAGAATCTATACTAATATTATATAGATGAAGAGTTTGTTTGTTTGAACGCGATAATCTCAGGAACTACTGTTCGAAATGAAAAATTCTTTTTGTGTTAGATAGTTTATTTATTAAGGAAAGCTATAGGCTATATTACATCACGCTGCGACTCATAGGAGCGAAGCAGTAATCATAAACGCGAGTGACACCTTAAGGGACAGCTAGTTATAGATAAATATGCAATCGTATAGCAAATATAAAAAAAACAAGGCAAAGCAATTTTGTACCAAACATTTTCACCGCGATTCCCGGATGATAGTTCCGATGAACACAAACCGATGCACCTAACCGTTCATTTACGAAACATGTGTAATTAATAAGTCAAAATTACACTCATAAATGTTTATTTATTTATTTAGAAATACCAACAGAGGCAACAATAAATGCCGATAATGTGTCTTAATAACATATGAAGAAAATTAATTGAACCTCTAATTATAGATATTTACAACATGACACAAAAAAAACAAAAGACAAAGATTACACAATAACAAAATAATATTAATTATCATTAAAGTAATGAGAAAAAATTAAATATTAGTGAGTGTTGATATAACAAAGTTGTAATATATAGTGCTAATTTGAGCAAAAGTAAACACCGATTTCGAAATCAGTAAGTCTTATGCTGTAAATCAGTCAATATATTGTCGAGAGCTAAATACGTTTGCACATTACGATCCAAGTAGATCATTACTTTGAAACTTTATGGTTATATAGACAGCGATGCAAACTCAAAATATATTTTGAATGGTTAAGTTACGTCAAAGCGGGATGCATCTTAGTCATAAATTAATTAGGATTAACCGATATATCCAGCATAAGTTAAACGTTTCATGACTTGTGTGCGGAAATATTTTATATTGAAATTAGAAAAACACATTTAAACTACGTTCAACTAGTGTTTATTTAAGGTTTGAATATTTTCGAGTATTCAGCCGGCTTCAAAAAAAGGGGAGGTTCTTAATTCATAGTCGTTTTTTATGTTTGTTACCTCAGAACTTATTTATTTCTTAACCTATTTTAAAAATTCTTTTTAAATTTGAAAAGGCATACTAAATTACTAGTCTCAGATTAGTGCCATAGAATTCACATCACAACCAGTTCAGTTATTTGATTGTTAAATCAAAATATCTGAAAGTAGTGTCATACTAATAAGAATATGCAAAATCGTGTATTCTGCTTTTGAAGTCTACTACATATACAAATGACAAAATAGATGATTCACTTCGCTCTTCCTAATTATATCGATCACTTTCTTAATGACATAGGTTGTCGAACTTTTCAACAGGCGCAGTGCGTATCGTAAAATCCATAATCCGAGTTCGTGATACCGATCACAAAGAACCATTCGGCCAACCGGCCGGCACAATCAGTTTGGAAAGTATTAGATTTGAGAGTTACATTGAATCGTTTGTCACGAAGTATTTCCTATTTTCGTCAACACGTTTAAGTATATCCGTTAGCTCTTTAGCTCTAATCTTTATTTCTCCTGTCACATGAGTTTCCTCAGGAAATACCATTCCAGCATTCCAACGTAAGTCGTAACGAATTAGTGGATCCGTATAATATCGTCACGTTCGTCTTTTCATTTCAGATGCACCTTTGTAGTTTTTATATTTTAAGGAAATATTAAAGCAACAAATGAACTAGATCCTATATTTTAAATAGTATTTCGAGTGTTGTTAATTACATTTAAAAGTTAAAAGACGCTATTGAAAGTCATATAAAATAAAACAAAGAAATATGAAATAATCAAAAGTATCTGCACAAGTATTATACGGCGTGATGAGAAATTAGGAAGCTAAATAAACTTAATAGCAATTCTTTGTATGAAAACTTGTTACCTGAATATATAAAACTAAAGATGACTGACTGACATAGTGATCTATCAACGCACAACCCAAATTATTGGGCGGATCGGGCTGAAATTTGGCATGCTGGTAGATGTTATGAAGTAGGCATCTCCTAAGAAAGGATTTTGTTTAATGCTACCCCCGAGGGGATAAAATAGGAATGAAAGTAGATTTAGAAGATTGTAAGAAATTTTGTCAATTTTAAATTAATACCATTCCTGCGCAGACGAAGTCGCGAGCACCAGCTAGTTGTAAGTATAAGTACATATCAACATTTCACATGACACTAGATATTTGAGAAACCATTTTTTTTATTTTAGTAAGGAAGTAATAATCTAAAGCAAATCATTTTGTAACATAAGGTATTCTTTCCGAACTCTGCCGCTAACAAGTGTCTCAAGAGGACCATAATATTGACGAGCCATTTAAAACACTTAATAACAACCAGTAATGTTTAAAAGCAGAGAATTGTACTTTAGTTGTAAAGGACGACTTACAATTTGCAATTAGTAATTACATGCACGAGAGAAAACATCTTAACCGTCGAGAACAATTAGCAACGCTGTTAGAATAATTGAACTCTCTCAGCATTTGCTTATATCTGTGGGGTTTTATTGCACAACTTGCAAAAAAACGTGTTAAGTACGTTTCATGTATGCAGGTCAGTTTTGTATACCCCAATAATATTTACTTAATTCTTTTCGATACTTTGTATTTTAAATTGCCGCAATACTATTTTCTGCAATATCAAATTAATCATTAAAATATAGCACCAAGAACTATAGATGTCATGAGAATCGCAAAAGAAATTCAACAAATGTATTTTGCTATTCCGATACGGTAAACATAGTTACAATAAGGGAATAACAATTAGTTACTTGTAATACTCGCAATGATCAAAGAGGATAGACGATATCACAAGAATATTTATACTTATTAAACAAAAATAACGTTTTTATATTGAATAAATAACTTACTTATAGAATTAACCCTTAATAGCCTGATTTACGAAAGTGTTTGATTTTTAAATACTACTGTTTGCTTGAAGGTTTAGATGAAAGAAAAATAGTTAAATAATCACAATATTAATTTTACATATTTATTTAAAAAAATTACAGGTACCAATTTTGATACTTCAGGCATTAAGGCCATATATAAATTAGATATACCTAGGCTAAAACTAATAGTAATGTGAACATTTGGTTTAAAAGATTGGTATCAAAATTGAAACTCTAGGCTATTAAGGGTTAAATATAAAAATTATCAAAGCGATTAGATACGTTTATTCACGTATGACGTTACGTGATAATATGCAAATTGATGGAAAGAGAAAAAATGTACGCTGCTATGAAACACTGCAGACAAATTGCAGTAAAAGTAAATAATTAATTCATATAATGAACACACTACACGTGCCTCGCGGTTTTGGTCACGTTAGAGACATAAAATTTTAAGGTTACTATCCCGTTTTTGTTTGTAGTGTGAAGTTTTATAGCCGTGTGCGAAGTGGTTAATGGGGACTGTCAAATCGTTCACAGTCAATCACGACGCATATTCTGTGCATTATTTTTGGTACAAAATACATCTGTTGATATTACGACTTCAATATACAAAAATTAATCTTCAATAAATTAGTTTTATATAGGACTAATTCACTATGCTTATATAATCTGTGTAATGTTTATATTTTGACGCGCTTCACGGTTGTCATAATTAAAAAAAGTCTAACATCTACTCTTGTACCTTAGTGTTTATATAATAAACACAATATCGTTAAACTTAAATATTTATTTTTATTTTAAATCATAATCCAAAAACATCAATAATAGCTTGAACATTTGCTAAGTTATCAAAATATCTAATATTAAATTATTAAAACTACAGATTCCGCTAACAGTCGTCGCCACTGTCGTATCACACATAATATTAAAAATGAAACGCTAAATGTATTTTTTAAGCGTTTGTTATACTGGGTCCTCACAATATCGGCTCATGCGATGAGAGCTCGCGGGCTCGTCAACGGCCGACTATTACGTCGCCAGAGAGTCGCCATCCACTAAAGTCTCAGGCGTGAGGAACCGGCATAAGCAGCTAAATAACATACATTCCTATAGGTGATCTTAAAATACAATAATGAAAAAGATTGCCATAAGTGTTGACTAAAACAATACAAATTCCTTTTCTATTTCTCCTCGAGGGTATTTCCACATACTATTTTAAATGTAGCCATTGAAATTACGCTTAATTCCCAAAGGGTGAAAGTCACAAGACATATACCTAAACATTACACACTCATGATGATTGCTAAAGAAATGTTTATTGATTTTTATGTTAATGATAAGACTTATTACGGCACTGACCAAAAGAATAACTTTACATGGTTAATGTAAGTGAAATTCTTTTAACTACATAAACGATTTTTATATGTGTAATATAGCAAAAATCTTGACATTATTCCAGGTTAACATTATTATGTTAAACCTACATCGTCGAATTTTTTTATTTGCACATTTTATTTTCCTTCATTCATGTAAATAATATTATGATAACAAGATGAAGCAAAAAACGGCTACAAGTAGCAGAGTCAAAAGAAGTAGCTAGTATAAAAATAACAAAACAATGTGTACAGATGAACTGCTATTAACTTTCTAGCCTTTGATGTCCCGCTGCCGGAAAATAAGATGACATAGAATAAAATCTCTAATAGTAGAACGAGTGTTACATTCAAATGATTAAATAGTCTTCGCAAGAAGACCACCAAACTTTTAAGTATTTTCTTTTATAATCTCTCGGCTTCACAGGGATACAATGTAGTTTTTATATCGCGACATTACAAGTTTATGAAAATCTCGGCTTTAATCTACTAACGAGTTTAATCTACTACGAATTTTGCAAAATCCCATCTGTAATCTGTAAAATCCCGTATATACCTATGTCCTAAAAAACCCACACTCAAAATTAGAAACTCCTAGCACAGTTTCTGAGATTTTGTGATGAGTATATGAGTGACCTTTTGATTTTATATAGATTATTTGTTTTCTATTTTTACATTTAAAAAATTGAATTATAAAAAAATTATGAATATTTTTTCACATAACATAGGTACCTAACAATAATTTTGCTAAATCCTACGTAATTAAATAATTTAAATCTTCCAGAATCTAGTTTGAAATCTAGGATATTTAAATTGTTTAATTAACTTAGTGGATCTTTCGTGGCCATGACTCTTCAGACCGGTCTCAAATCAGGTTTATTTTTAACAATAATGTTTTAGATATTTTAGTAGTATCTATCCTTATAGCTGCTCTAAAAATAATACTGACATTATAGAGAATAAAATTCAATTTTAAATATATATTTGTAAAATTTTGATGTTCGAAAATTTATGTAGAGTATAAGCCTCGTGGTTTCACCGACATTATGGTTTATAATTTACCAGTTTTATATTGGTTGTAATATGGTTATTAATCATATTATTCGTAGTAAGGATAAATATACTCTTTAAACTTCTATATTACATATAAATTTTCAATTAACAATAAACATGAGCTTCGCCTTTAATGACGTCCTTCAGCGGTCACACAGCAATCGTAAATGAGCCAAATAAAGATTAGATTATTGATTATTTAACAAACTTTATTTTAAAAATAAATAATTCTATGTTTTTAATACTACTAAGCTTTTATTCGAATCAATAATGTATTTGAATCTTATACTAAGAAGCAATAATTGAAACTGCGATCAAGCGACGCATCGACTTCGATTAGGCGTAATAAAAACCGTCTCTAATTAGCAATTATATACGCTATTCGTGATCATTATTGGCCCTTTACTTCTTGTAACTTGTCGGAACTCACTTCCCATTTATTAAACTTTCTAAACTACCAATGGTTTCATTTAATACATCTATTTTATCTAATTCATTTATTACTGTGTAACCTAGACATATTTATTTAATTATCTTATCACATTACTATATAATCTTTATTCAGCTAATATCGTTTATAATTCGATGTGGATACGTCAATGACTTCCTAATGAAAAACAAGAAAAAAATGAAGTAATCCTTAGAAAAAATGCTCCCTTGGTCTAAACAATTGGCTAGAAAATTAATTAACATTTATTATTATGGGAGGTTATCACCATTTTTCACCATAACAATTCATACTAAGAACTTCGTAAAAGGATTAAAAATCTTTTTAAATAGTTTCTGTTTCTGGTAATGATATGTGGAATTTTAATATCCCCATAAAAACCTAATTAAACATCAATACATTGACACAAATCTCCTTAAAGCGATAGACCTATAACTCTGAAGGTTTCTCGAGTGGACTTAGTGTTACGTTACACTAAACTCAGCCAGGTGTAAAATGCTTTTGTTTGGTTTCACTGCGAGAAAAACTCACTAAATATCGAACAATCACAAGGACATTTGATATGTGGTTATAAAAACATAACTATTTATAAAATCGTTATTTTAATCAAACGAAATGATTGAACGATTTAAAAAACTACGGAAAATCTCGGTATCAATTTAGTAGAATGACTAAATATTACTAAATCGTGCACTTCGAAAATTGCTTAAAACGAATTATAGTTATTTTTTCCGTTGTTTGAGGTAACTATCAATTCGATAGATAAGTAACATATAGATTTAACATGTATTTCGTAAAAGACTATAGAATTCCAGACATGTGACCCCCCCGACATAAAAATGTTATACCTTTGATGTGCATATCTGTTTGTCTGTGTGTGGCATCGTAGCTCCCTAACGAGTTTATCAATTTTCATGTGATCTTTTTTTTTGTTTGAAATCTGATTGCAACAGACGTAATTGTTGGCTATAATTTTACTTTTTAATCGGACGTTCTAAAGTTATCACTCTTTTACAGTCGTTGATATGGTCTGAGCAACTTGCACTATCCTAATTAACTCGAAATTTTCTATACTGTAAATTACATTAAAATACCATAGTTGCATATCTTTAACTTGGTGTTGCAGATCATGAGATTGATACAGATGCAGATCATGATGATTATACAACTCCTCGCCAACTTACACTGAAACTATTGTGTTGGTGCATGTTGAAATGGTCTCATAGAATAGACTGTCGAACGTTCTTTAAATTTTTAATTTTATATTAGTAAGGTATTTTATTTAATTTGGGAATAAATTTCATTTATCGGAAGATATAATTTTGTATTTCCCCATAATAATGTAGTAGGCATAGATAATCAAGCTACATTCTTTCTCCTTATTAAGAGGAACAAATTGTCACCCACACAACGATATCAACAATTCCGTTAAGTTTATAATTTAAACAAAACAATTATGCCAGGTTAAGTTGATCTTTTGTATATAATATAGTCACCCAAGAAAATGTGTCGCGAGGCAGTCGTGTAGGCGTACTACGGTACCAGCAACCTGTTATATTTATTTGCGCAATATGATTAAATATTCAATGACATTAATTATAGCTAATAGAAAACTTATACTTACTTATATTTAGTGCATTAAACGATTGGTTTATATAATCCCCCCCCCCCCCACGCTAAAGCTACAATTAAAGTGTTTGTTACGAAATTGCAATTGTAATTTTTTTTATTTGCTCATGTGCAACACAAAACATATCTGAGAGACCTTATGCAGGAGTATAATAATTTGTGTCGCAGAATAGATAGCAACCCGTGTGCCAAACAGCCGACACAGCACAGCACGGAATCACATGCTGGTTTAATTTGATAATTGCCTAAAAATGTCAATAAAATCTCTCGAGCAGTAATATAAGGAAAATATACATATTTATATATTATACAGCACACATACATACATCAGTTTTGATAAATTTGAAGGTAGTAAAACACTGTTCATTTTCAATTTCAAAATAAAGCATGTAACCAATAATCAAAAGAACTTTCATAGATACCATAGATGTTAAATTTCTGAACATTACACATTTAAATACAGATAAAGTAAGTATTGTGGTGCCAGATAGTCTATGTAGATTTGTAATTGATACATCTTGAAAATGATTACAGTGGTTATCCTTTACTGAAGGACAACCTAGATAATCAAGTTACATTTCTGATTTGTTACAAATATTTGCTTAGTTGATTGAAAAAAAATGTTTTTATTTTTATATCAGTTAAGTTCAAGAACTAAATAAGTCAATAGACGAAAATAAAAAACAATGGGGTAAAGGCTATTTTGTTATTTTACTTATTCAAACCATACAAAAATAATATTTAAATTTGTAAATCATAGCAAAAATTGTGACATACCATGACATAAATGTACAATGCCTGAGTGCTTGTCAACTAAGCTAGATGAAAGTACCTGTAGTGCCAATTTCACAATGATATGATGCATCTCTATAGTTAAAGAATTGCATATACTTGATTCATAACATGAACAAGTGATTTTAGTTTTTCCAGTTATAAAGCACTTGGGTCCTGGACTATCATTTATGACGAAACTGATGTCATATGACAGTATGGTTTTTTTTCTAAATTAGAGACAAAATCTACTATTTTTAATTCAAATAGCAAATAAGTACATAGGCACTGATGTTAAGTGATCCTGGTCTATTAATCGCCTATGCTTTGATATATACATTATGCTAAATTTCTGTGTGTTTTATGAGAGCAATTACTCTTCAGCGAATTCCTAAATGTGTCTATGATTGTACTTAATAATGTTTTTAATTTTATGTTTAACTATTATTACTTTAATTGGATAAAAGTTGATTAGATTGTTTAAGTGTAATTTGGATTCATTTGTGTTAGCACTTATATCAACAGCACTAATTATTTACTTTTAGACTGTCATCAATTGAGACAAACCATTTCTCTGCTTTTCAAGAATATTGATGCAACTAAAAATGATGAATTTTAGGGAATGGGGTTTTTAAATTTCTTTATTAATGTGTTGGTGCATGGCTGCAAAATTTAAACGATCCCTTTATGTTATAACTTTATTGATTTAAAGAAAATTCATCATTGCAACTCTTTTCATGGTAAAACATCAAAGATTTATGGTCTTTTGACATACCTAGTTCTATTTGTTAGAATTTTGAGTTACTACGATATTCTTGCAAACAAGCGATTTATATTTGAAAAGTGTAGCTGAAATTATCATTCAAATGTTTTAAGCAATTCCCGCAAGTTACTGTAAATTTTATTCAATTTCAAAAAAAGTAAAATTTGTTCGTAAGTTTAAGTAAGTAGGTGGTAATTACTGAAACTTTTGTGAATTCTTTCTGCGTCATTGGCTACATTACATCATGCTACAACTCATAGGAACAAGCAGTAACCATAAATATGAGTAAAACCGCAAGCAGCAGCTAGTCCATAATATTTTTGGGAGTGAAGTAAAGAACTTCTACATATCCATTTCTTTTTGAGTTCAATAACAGTAGTTATTTCTCAAGTTTTATACAAAAGAATAAATTATGTTGATGTAGCATGTTTATGACTACTAAAATATAATAATGAGAAAATCTTTGTTTAATATTTAAATTTCAATTCTTCATTATATGTCATTAACATATTTTATTTGACACTAATGTCAATGTCATAAAAATTAAAACAAAAAAAATGTTTTCTAGTATTATTGGCAAAATAAGTGTAAATTTGAATCAACTAAGAATTACTTAACAAAGATGAAAAAAAAAAGATGAAACAATGTATTCCTTATTTTTTGCTAGTTCATTAATTTCAAAGAAACATATGCCCATGGACTGTTCTGGTAGCATTGACCTGGGTCGACTTAACTAGTCACAATTGGCATGAATCAATGATACAATGAACTTTAGCAACGGTTAAATGTGAAGATTGAAAGGTCAAATTTGTTAATCTTTTTATTATACTGTTGTTATGAATATTTATAATTTAAATTATTAAAATTAATTATCTTTGCAATTTTTTGTTTCTATGCTAAGTTATTGAGTAAGAAAGGGATGTATATTAATGTTAAATTTTTTTTAGGCTCTTACTTCTGCATAAACATGCAAATATGAACATAAAAACATTTAGCAACCTCTCAATTCATATGTCACATAAGTACTGTGGAAAATTTGTTAGGAAGTGATTGTTTATTTATGCTGATCGCTGAGTAGGATAGCTAATAAATTACTACCATAAAGAAACTGTAAACAAACCATCCAAGAATAACATTATAGAACGCGGGTGGCCTTCCGTATTATGCGAAACTAATTAAATAACTTATCATATAAGGAAATGACACTACATACAAGGTTAATTGTATGGATCAAAATAAACTTTGTAAAGTGAATACAAAAGGTGTAATGTACTTACTAATTGCCACTTGGACTTGCGTGTGGGGTCCGCAATCGTAATCAGGAGTCTGTGGATCATCTGCACCGTCCCCTCGTAATACACCAAAGCCGATTCATAGTTTCCCATCAGAGCCATTTCCCGAGCCAGCTTGGTGTTCTCGCAAATTTCGCCAACAGACACTGCCATTATTGTCATTCCCGCTGCGTACATATAACGATTCTTTCAAGAAGATACAAATTTTCTACTTGGAGATAGAATCGCGTGTGACAATCAGCAAACCGAGAGCACTTCTCATTTTTATTATCGAACACGACCCGATTCCATCGTAAATTTTGTTTTGACATATAACTATAATACTTTTTTTGTTTTTTAATAATATATTATCTCATGACGACTAGAAATTTTGTAAAATGGTATTCATACTTCTCAGACAAAACAAACTTTATCAATTTTATTCGACGACTGTTCACATCACAATCACACACTGACACACACTAATGCTTATACAACAGTGTTGCCTTAACTATATTATAATCTCAATAAATACTTTTGTATCTTACAACTTTATTAAATTTATTTAACGTAATTAGTCTAAAAAATTATTTTGTATTATTAATATCTTAAATTAAATAATTAGAAACTATAATTCACAAAACTAAATGAACATTCATTTGCTGTGTTGCTTAAGGAGTGGGAATTCATAAACATAAATTTGGACCAAATTAAAACGTTAGTTTATATATATATATATATATATATTTAGTAAATTATATTATATACAAAAATATTATGCTGCATTTATTATTGGGTTAATATTCGGGTACAAAATAATATTAGCTCCGCCCAAGACTCGCGGAATCTTTTTGACGTAAAAATATAGTGCAGTGATTTAGTCGATTTTACAGTATCGATATTAAGCAGTTACAGATTTTTTCTACAATTTATAAAATAATATAGTTAATAAAGTAAACTAACTGAGCTATGGAAAAGTGACTAGCTACTATTTAATTCAAATATAACATGCTGAATAGTAAAACTAAAGATTGTATTCAGTTGTGAAAATAATTGATCATTCTCCATATCAATATTTTAATATAAATACATAATGCAAAACAACAATAAGTAAAATAAAAATCACAACAAACACTCTTGAATTAAAAATAAGTCGCGTGCTTGTGCATGAAATAAAGAAACGGTCAAGGGAAGCACACGCTCAATTTCTTTGGTCCATTTATATTACTTGCGTTAATATTTTTAACATTCGAAAGTGACAAATCATATGTAATGTGTTGTAATTTTTATTTTGTGGCTAGATAATGGTTATACGTTCGTTAAAGATTGATCACATATAATTTATTCTTTGATATTTTCACTTATCGATTATCTACATAACAATCCCTCATTTAAGAAAAAAATATTAATACACCTTAAAAATACCTTAAAATATGTGAGGTGTTTATTTGAGATACTTCTTTTGAATATTATATTATAGTTTGTTTTTAATATTAAACGTGAAATTATTTATTCAATATTTGTATAGGGACTTCATATTTAGGTAATGTCGTCTTAATAAAGTACCGCGCCAAAAGGTCTTCGTCGCTTGAATGAAATTCAACTTTGCCGAATATGCCCGATCACAGCGTGAGAACTTTCGACTGCAGTTTCAGTTCTGGTCGTAGTTTCGGCTGGTTTGCCGCAGAAATTGATATATTATAGTTATTCAAACTATATTCTTGAGGCATAGATTATAAAGTGCAGATGCAAACATTGTAGGTAGTAAAGTAATCGCCAATAAGCCACTATTTTGTTATTTCATTTTTTAAAAGACAACCAAAAAAGGAGTGTTCTGATTTTGGGATCTTATCTGTGTTAACTCAATAATTGTTAAAGGTTTACCAGGTTTCCTAAATAGGTAGATTGGGTGGGTTAAGAAAAATAAAACGAATAATATAACAATAAACATTATATTGATAGCCATAAGTATTATAGGTATACGTAATGAAATATAAATACCTTTCTCAGTTATACAGTTTAAATAATATTTACAATAACAATTATGTATCTTTAAGAAATAGTTTGCACGTTACAAAAAATAATATATTAGTGGCTTCAAGAATTTACCACGACATTTATTATGACAATCCTTATATCAATACAATTTAGAATTTCATAACATAAGCCACTGACGACTAAACACCAAACGCTACTTAAATTTAAGCTACCGTTAAAACCAGTGCTGTCTTTGTTAATCACGTAATGTTTCAGACTGTAGCACCAGCCTTAAGGGTTATTTAAAATTAAGTAAGGTTTAAGTAAATCTTATATGAAATAAGTAGTTTATATTGACAGTAAATTGAGAATAGATAAAATTATTTTAGGATTTCACGTTTTAACATAATTTGAGTAACCTTTGGTTCATGGCGCTTTCATATTCGAAAACATAAAGGAAACTAATATCGTAGACGTGTCATATGAAAATAAAAAAATGAGCATATTTTAACATGTATTGTACACTTTTACATTGACCTAGTTATGTGTAAAATAATTATGATATTTAGGAAATCCTTTTTTTTTCAGTTGCTATACTTATTAAGCTAAATATATAATTATTTGAAATTTTCAAACAATCAAAATAGCAATACGAAATTAATATTGGTGTCTGAGAATTGAATTATTTCGTCTTTATTTGATAAATTCATCAGACATCAGACTGATACAATCGATTGAAGCAACTTCCCAAGCGCGATGTGACTCTTACTATCTACAGCCGGCATTACGTTACAATATTACTTTATTGTTAAACAATAAAATCTAAAAACATAAATAATTACATTTCCTATAAAATATAAATGAGTAAACAACTAAAGTCTATTTATCCGATGCAGTATATGACATAAAATCTAAACACGAAGCACGTTTAAACATTACATTCAATAAATATTTTGGTGAAAATGTTTTTAGCACCCAAATAGACTTTGAAAACCATAGATAGATAATAGACGAGAACATAGACTAGTTATATTAATCTATGATAACAAATATGGCGTCGATGTATTAAACCAATATTAGACGATTTTGTACTCCAATCTAATAATTAAGTTGAAATTTGTATTTGATAACATTGACAAATATTTAATCATTTTATTTTTTCATTAATAATGATTGCGGAAACGAAATAACGTATGGCTTTACTTACATGAATATTCGAAGCTATAACTAACACAGTTACAACAGAGAACTGTAATATTGCGAAAGCTCCACATTTAACACTATTTATGTACTAGATATTTTACATATCAAACATTTAATGATAACTAGTGATCTATAGCATACACCAAAACGATATTTGGTAAAGATTAAAATAATATCAATATAGTATTTTTATTTAATTTCGTTTTCCGTTTGTTTTTATTCCTAAAACTCCACCTAAAATATTGCATTAAAAGAGATGAAGTATGAAGATGAAAAAATGAGATAAAACTTTTTATTTTCTTTTCAAGCTAACCATTTTTTATTGCTGATCAATGTTAAACAAAATAACACGATGAAATATTTTTTCACACGAGCAACTTCACTAGCAATCATAGATTATAAGTATGCTCTAAAATAGCCTTAACAGTAAAGTTCATAACTGCACAATATACAAAGATCTTCATAAATACATTTATCACATATATTGTATGGTCCAAGACATTACAAAAATCGGAGGGGTGATAAATGTTAGAAAGCGTTTGTTATATTCAGGACGACTTAATATTGAAAGACATTTTAGAAGTTTTTTTTTTATAAAAAAAAACAAATGCGGTTTCTTGTTGCAAGTAATCGTACGGCAATTAAAAAATTGATTATTTCTTCTTGGTTTCTTTTGGTTAAAGTAAATTAAAAAAAGATTACGTTACAATTTATTGAAAACATTGGGACAAAGTAGGATTTTAAGCTGTATCTCTTAATATTTTGCAATTTAAACTGTTGGCTTGCCGTCTTTTGATCAATTATATAATTTACAGTTTTTTTCTAGTTTAACAAATTTAAACTATTAACAATTAAAAATATAATAAGACGTTAAACCTATATTTCGGACGTTTTAACTGTGATACAATTTTGATTTTAGCTTTGGTAGTGACGTAGAACTATCGATTGTTGATCTGGAAAATCAGTATCATTTATATCGATATTCACTCGTGGAAAGGCATCACTAGATTTTACTTTTAATTTTGTTGCATTATTTTTGAAATGTAATCATTGATAGTCTCTAAAATTATCTTTATAGGTCTTTTTCTTCTCCAAAGATAGATTTAAAGATTCGTTTAGTGTCTATTAATTGCTAGCACAATGGGATTAAGAAAATTTAATTTAGATTTAATATTTTAATTAAATATTTATTTACCCAGTTGACATTAGGGTCCTAATATATTATTCTTTCAATAAAACAATTAGTTTTTATCTATAGCTGTTACGAAGCCGAATGATTATTTAATATTTTTAAAGTATATACTTAGTGTTATTTAGTATTTTATGTGCGTATTAATTGACACTGCCGTGTATGCACATCAAATTCTTTAAACAGTTTGTTCAAAAAGCAAGCACTTTTATTTTTCATCCTACTTGTCTATTATTTATCAATTACAAGAGTAAGCCAATCTAAAACATTTTTAGTACGAATTTTAGGATTTTTAAATTATCTACAAAAAAAATGTTGGCAACATCGGACTTCTTAACTTCAGTTAGCAACGTGCCTCATTACAGAATATACATGTTCTGAAATATAAAACAGCATAAATTGTTAGTCTTAATAACCTTTATATTCCGGCCTTTTAAAGATGGGATTTTTCTCTGAATTCATAATTTGGATTTCGAATGTTTGGGAATATCAGAAAATAATAGATATATGATATGTAGTTAATTTGTATGCAATTTCGTATTTTGTTCATTCATAATATGAATACAAAGAAACGATATGGCTGTGAAAGGCGGGGATGTTTTGAAATACATGCCTGCTATAACAAAATATCAATTTAAGATGTCCTGAGCTCTTTGGTCAGTGTGTTTTGTTTTATTTCAGAATTGAATCGCCGTTGGATTCTAACGCTGTCCCTTGTTATGTTTTAACATCGTAATTACGCAATGATATTATACAGCCACTGATATACATATCAGTGTCGGCGTTCTGGCGGCCTAAAATGCATGAGCTTGTTGTAACAAGCTTAAAATCAAGTAACAGATTTTAAAATCAAGTAGTATGAATCTAACAAATCTATATTTTTAAAATATTATTGTATTCAGGCTAAATATATCAAATTCGAAATGTTTATTAGTATTGGCCGGAATGCTGGATTATATTTTCGAACATACTCTATCGTAGTAATTTAATGATTAAAATCATTGAAACGGAACATATATCCTGAAATTTATTTGTATAGAATTAAATCACACTGTTATATCCACATGTTCCTTGGGAGCAGGTGGTAGCACATGGATCTGCTTCGCTTTACCTGCATGGTAAACTTGTCCCGGACTGAAGGGCTCTAGTCGTGGATGCGCTGATATATCCTTCTTTGGATCTGCAAAATTTTAAACTCTTATTATAGTGAGAATGATATAGATAGTTGGATCCTTTTTTATTTATGTAGTTCAATTACTCTAAAACAGTTTTACCCGTTTCGTAAATTCTTTTTTTGTTTTGAAAGTGAAAATATTCTCTCATTGATCCCATGGTTCATCAAAACTAGTTAAGTATTTTACTTTTAAAGTGGCAATAACTGTATCTCATTCACATGAACGAAATAACGTTTTTTGCTTTTGAAGCTGGTTCCTCTTTTCAACCCCCGGCATAAAAAGATGAGGTGTTATAAGTTTGGTGTGTTTGCGTCAGTTTGTGGCTCTTGATCGTAGCTCCCTAACGAAGAAACCACGTTGCTGCAGTTTTTTCTTACTTTAAAAACTGATTTAATTGAGATGGTTCTTAGTTATAAATTATAATTACCTGTTTAGATGTTTGAAGGTAATCGCATTAACTTACAACAAAAATTATTGTGTTGGTGCTCGTTGAAATGGTCCCAATGAATAGATGTAGTTTTTTTTGTAGGTTCAAGTGGGGAAGGTAAACATTATATAAATTTAATTTTTGGTCAAACGAGCGCGAACAGAAAGTGAGATGCGACCTCACCGCGGGTGTTGGCGGCGATGTACTTGGACAGGCGCACGGCGGGCAGCGGCAGGTAGCCGGCGCCCAGCGGCATCACGTCCAGCGACACGCTCTGCGCGCCCGCGCCGCTCGCCTCCAGCGATATCACGCCTGCGTCCATACCATAATTATGACATTTATAGGGATTAGGTTTTTATAATTACATTTTCAAACATATTATTCATTCTATATATATATAACTGAAAGGAAACACAACCAAAACCACTGGACGGATCGGACTGGGCATGCAAAAACAAAACTTATTTGTTATGGAACTTTAGTCTATAACTCAGGCAAAAAATGAAATTTAATTAGGGTAAAATAGCGAGAAACGTTTAGTTTTAATACACAATAAACCCAATAATCTCCATCGTATATACAGGTTCTTAAGAATAGTCTTGATTAATAATAGTTGATGACCACTCAGTCTAACCAGGAGAGTATCACTTGTCGCAATTTAATGATGAAACTCGTAATTAGAATTTTTGTCGCGAACTCTAATCGGATACTGTGGCGTAACTACGATGTCATTTTAGAACTGAAATAATTATAAGAAATTGTGACAAAATTAAAATAATTGAACTATTTCTATATAAATAAATATAGCTTACCTGCGGTACGACCAAGCACTGCCCACATAGTCTGATCAGCCAGCACTTCATACATCAGAGACGTATGTTCTGTTTCATTCACCTAGAACAAAACATGAGGTATCTCAAGATCTAGTACAAAAATGTTTTTTCTATAATCAATTATTTCAAAATAGCTCACTATGGAAGTATCTCACTCTCACATAAAAGTGGCATAAATTAGCTAGTGTAGTTATTTCATATGGTGAGGAAGACAGACAAAAATTACCCTGTATTCTATTCCTTTGCTAATTTCCTGATTATTCTTCTTTTCTTTTAATGTTAGCAACGCATTTATCTTCTCAATTGTCAGTAATTATTTCTTATTACGCAGTTACATCAAGTCAATCATTAAAAAAAACTCACCCTCTGGACATTAAGTTGTAAACAGCAAACTTGAGATGCTCTGCAAAAATCTGAGCCCTTTCCTGGCTCCAATTTAGTTCTAATAACGAAAAGCGTCGTATAATCTTGTATGTCGAATGGGCAACAGAATCTTCTAGAAGTTTCTTCTTTGCTAAGGCTATAGTTGACAGCGAAAGTGGCTTTCAATGGTCCGGCCTTCACTAGCGGGTCTTTGAGCAACTCCCACATGAACGACGCAGTTGTACCATCCGAAGCGACAATCTGGAAAAGGTTTTAATTACTTTATATGCAGTTTGGTAATTTATAGCGTGATGCAAGTAGAATTTGATTTTAATCAAATGTAATTTTTGATTTGAACTTCGAATCGTTAGAATCCAATAATAATATTTATATATAGATATTTGGAAAAATTCTTGCAAACCTAATTCTAAAATATTTTTAAAAGTATATAATACAATAAAAATTCTTAAAACATATTTGCAGGTGTCTTGCCATCTTGATGATAATTGATGAACCTTTAATATAAATAACGAAATACATATATCAAAATTCTATTGTGGAACACCTGCTATATGATATTGCTATTTAAAAGCAATTAGATCTTTTAAGAGTTCTCACTGTACATTATTAGCGATAAATATCTTTGAAGTATTCGATAATAATATATTAGTTTACTGTAAGATGTTAATTTATCAACATTAAGGAATATAGAGTTTTTCACTCACCAAATCACCAGCATTCTTCGGATTCAAATCTGACACATTATTATTGGCATCGCAGTCTAAGCTCGGTTCGGAGAGAAGAAACCGTAAGTGATGTGCTACGGTTGATTTGAGAGTGACATGTATTAACTTCCTGGTGTTGGAGGTGAGCAGGCGCCATGAAGCAGACATAGGAGGTACGAAGTGTAATGGCACTTCGGTGGCTGCCTCCCACCATGGACAGGTCAGCCATACCTGGTAAACATACATGTTATTGTATTACAGTGAGTATTGTATCTTTTCAAAGCAACTTCAAAAAAGGAGGTTTCTATTTGCAGTGTATTTTTTATTTTATGTTTGTTATCTCATAACACTTATTAACCGATTTTTATGATTCGTTTTAGAAATGATATACTATTAGATTAGTATATAGAAATTTAATCAAAATTGGGTCAGTAATTTGGTCTTAAAATAGAAATAACCGGTAAGTGTGTCGTCCATGTAAATAGCTTTTGAAGTTGGTTGCTTTTTAGTCTTAGTCAAGACTTAAGTCTTAGTCATTTACCATTCTTTTTGGTTGGAATTTTATGCGAAACAGGTCGAAAATAAATTAGGAAAGTAATAATTATATAAGATATAATTTTGGGTCATGATTAAAGTCTTCAACGGTTTCAATATTCATATTTTATATAAAAATAATAAAAAAATATTGTTGGTAAATTATAAACAGATATTTGAAGAAATATATAATATAAAATAGGCAGATTTTTAAAGGCTGTTATTAAAACATTTATCTCAACATTATTAGTCCAATAAAAATCTATATTTACTGATTTGAAGAAGATAATAAGCCTTCTAATGTAAATGTTTTTGAAACTATTAAATTTTACTTACCGTATGCTCAATACTCTTGTCCCTCTTCGGTTGTAAAATGGCAAACAAACGAAGCTGTATTTTGGTCGTTTGAAACGGCCCTATCGGGTCAATAGGTATGGATATCTCACGAGACATCTGAGATTTATCATCCGCAAACCGCATATGAAGACCAGTTGAAGTTCGCAGTAGAATCGTTGCATTCTGTAAAATGTATTTTAAAGCATGTAATTATATGACTCTTGTATATGTAACATTTATGAATTCTCTTTCTTCTTTTTTAATCTATAAATAAAGACCGGTAGTTTCTTCTAAAAGTAATTTAAGAACCATATAGTCAAATGTATAGATATCAATTATAAAATCATTTATGTATTTTTGTTCAGGCAATGCATTGTAATCACTAACCTCTTCAATCTTGGAACTGCCACTATTCACCACTAATTCCATTTCTTGTTCTAATCCCGCTACCAAATCCTTTTTAGGTTCAACTTTATTTAAATACACGCTAACTCCTTGCGTTTCCACCTCATAGCCCATTTTACTAGCAATTAGGGCGTTAGATAAAAATTCCAATTTACCCTCGATTAGTAACGAAACTTGTCCTAACTTGAATTTGCCACACTTTTTTGCAATATACCCAACTGTTATATCGTTTAACCCCGGTTTTATTATTATGTCATTGGCAGAAAAACAAGTTTCGTAATTATTTCTTATAGTGGCTGAAGGTTTTCTATATTTGCTGCTATCAGATCGTTTGAGCGTAACTTTAGGGTTTTGACATTCTACAGTTGCTTTCTGAAGTGTTTTGTCTTCTTTGTAATGTAACTTAGATGTAATATTCATTGGATTTAACAACGGATTTTTGGGTTTTAGATCATCTAGTCTTATACTGAAAAGTAAAATTACATTGTATTTTTAAGGCAGGAAGAGTTGTAAAATCATAGAGAATGTTAAATGTAGATTAATTTTATAATGATTTTGTTTTGGATAGTCCATTTATCGAGGTAGGTTAAAAACTATATAACATTATGCTTTGATGAATAGGCAGAATATCAGTAAAAAATATTACAAAATGGGAATATTTGAGAACTTCATTTGAATAAATGGTTAAGGCATGGAATATATTTCAGTAGGTATTTTCCTCAAATTAACGCGGTAAAAAACGTGTGCCTGTGGTTTCATACTAGTTCTAGAATAAGAGTTTAGGTAGGACTTACCTAGTAATTAAATTAATAGATTCGTTTTCAGTAGTACTATCAGGAGTTGATTTTCGTGGAGAACTGGACTGTGAACCTACACTAACACTTAAATCAGTCTTATTATTCTTCACCGGCGTCCTCTTTTCTGCATGTTTGTCTTCAAATAATTCTACGCTAATCGCCGCCCGCGTGCAAGTCACGTCCTTGGGCATAAAACTCTCAACAACAAAACAACACTGTATCATATTGTCGGTGATGTAGACACCGCGTTCGGACGGCAGCAGTGTTGCTGAGACTATTTGAAAACAGTCATTGAGCTCTGTTAGCACTGTGTCCTGCTTGTCAGCAAGTTTTTCTCTTATAGATTTCAACATTTCTTCGAAATAAAAATTTCTGACTAGTATCTCCAATTCGGCTGTACTCGCTATTCTAGCAGAGAGCTTAGTATACCTGAAATTGAAAAAATATTTTTTTAATAATAAAATAAAATTATTAAAAAATCATAGATTACATATGTATTAAATCAAATATTTTGGGTATATACAATTAATATGGTATTATATAATTATCTGGTATGTTACAAAATTCATGGATTTTTGCATTAAGAATGTAGTCAAATATAGACGAAACTAAAAGATTTTTAATGTTTAAAAGTATGAATTTAAATTTAATTAATTTGTAATTTATTATCCTGGTGCTTAAATTTGTGATCTGCGCAGCGTAATGCGTATAGTTTAAGTAAGTGTGTTGGTCTGAACACGAAGCGAGAAACACATTATGTATTAATTAAAGTAAAACTGCTAAAAAACTATTACACAATGATTTAAACACAATAACTAGATATATATAATTATATCAGAAGTATTTAGATGCGTTGGTCTGAACTATGCGCGTTACGTTGCCCCGAACACTAAATTAGGCACCAGGACAGACATGCAGACATTTCTTTAATTTTTTTCTTTAATTAATTATTAAAGTTCTTATATAATTATATATGTCAAATTATTGTGTTTAAATTAATATTTAACAGGTTTTAGTTAATAAGAATATATTAATTTATATGAATATGAATATATTGAATATATATGAATATATTTTTTCTGAGATAGTTGAAAGTATTAATACTGAACCAATGTAATTGTTCGAGGAATCGTGATTTTAATAGGTCCAGTAGAAACAAATAGATAATAAATGTCTTATAACTGTTAATCATTAAGTTTGAAGTGTAGTGTAGCCGACTGTACCACGCGTACCTGTCGACGTCGCTCATCTTGTGCGCGGCGGCGACGAGCTCGAGGCGCGTCTGCGCCGCCAGCTCGCGCCAGCCCTGCTCCTCGTAGGAGCGCAGCGCGTCCGTGAGGAACACCACCGCCTTGCCCGCCTCGCCCAGCTCGGAGTAGAACGCCGCCAGGTCGCGCCCGATGTGCCGCGCGAACCTGCGGAATTACGGCTTCCTATGAGTCGTAGCGTGATGTAATATAGCCTGCAGCCTTACTCAATAAATAAACTATCTAACAGAAAAATAATTTTTCAATTCGACCCAGAAGTTCCTGAGATAAGCGAGTTCAAACAAATACTCTTTAGCTGCAAAACTTATTTATTTTTGTAAGTAATAAGTATCAGTAGCAATAACAGAGCCGGTAAATGTCCCCCCGCTGCGCAAAGGCTTCCTATCCATCAGGAAAAGTTTTAGAATTCAATCTACATTGCTGCTCGACTATAGATGTATGTACATATGTCAGAATTTCTCCCGGCAATGTGATCATTGCTTGATATCAACGTATTCTATTCACTAAGCCATACTCGGCTTCATGTAATATAACAGTCAAAAAATATTTTTTTAAACACTACGTTTACTAGACAGAAGAATGGTGACACTGTTTTGGGTGACCAGGCAATTTCTATAAGACAATTTTCTATAGTAAATGAAATGTGTAAAAAAATTTTTTTAGATTATTTAATCTTTATTTCAAATACTAACCTTAACCTTCCAATATGTTTGTATGTGCCCATAGCAAGTTCGGCCAGCTCCAGGTAGTATTGTTGGAAGCTGTTCTTGCTGCATAACGCTTCCTTCAGCCTATCTGTCGGGCTCTGTTGGTTATTGGGCTCGCTGTCACCCATCCCAGCTGACAACATCACCACCAGGTGCAGTTGTTCAGATGATGGGTCGGGTGAACCAGGCAACAAACCACAAAGCTTGCCAAGCTCATGCAACTGAAAAAATATGACAAATAATATACAAATAATTAATAATTCTTATACAAAATTTTTAATTCATTAGTTGTAATTGATTGAAAGATGTTTATCATGCTCTAGGTATTTGTATTGGGGGTTTTTCTTGACACCCAAAACAGGGTCATGTGATCTTAATGAACCCTATTAAGTGTAAAACATTTCTCTTTATTATTAGTCTATTTATGAGTATATAGACTCAACTCACCTTATCCTTAGCATTATGCAGCAACGGCGCATGCATAGCAGTACAGGCTTCGAGTGCACTATTGGTGGAAGAAAGTCTCTCGCAAGCCCTCAACGTTTCCACACAGGCCAAGTGAGCCCAGCACGCTGCAGCACCTTCTACTGCATGAGCACCCAGCAGTGTCAACTCCACCAGTGTATTATGGACTGTTGTTAGGCATCGGGAAGCGATCTAGGGTTGAAAATACAACTGTTGAATGATTGGCTATCCATAGGGATTATGTTCGAAAAGTGGAATTAAGGTACTGGAATGCCATAAATGGCATAAATTCATGATGGTTGAAGACCTGTTTCAGAGGAAAATATCCAGTACTTATTTATATGCATTGTTTTTTTTTTCTGCAAAGATATTTTATAGAAAAATGCGGAAGTAGCTGTAAATTATCTAACTTTCATTTCACACAAAATTTTCCTTTATGCCATGGCACCAGACAAAAAAATACAGATTTTATAGTACTGACTTAAACCTGCAACTTTTGTAGATCCATACATCTAATAAAAACGTAAACAATTTCTTATTTACTAATAAATGCAATGTAGTAAAAAAAAGAAACAATTAATTCTAAGTCCAAGCACATTTGTAAAAAATAATGTACATGTTACATTTATTACATAATTTCTCCGGCTGGTTAAAATATTTTGCTTCAAAAGAAGTGCAAGTTAATACCAACAGAATGATAGGCTTGTGTGTAACTGTGTAATTGCTCCAATTATCATTGCTGTGGTTTACAGATGGGTGATCAAGTAGAAAAATTAAAAATACTAGCATGAAGATAATTAGAGAAATAAAATTTTAAGTATGAAATGTAATTATAAAATTTTAGGAATATAGCATTTGTTTGCTGTAGGAGCTTATATAAATGTATATGAGTTTCATTATAAATGTACATAATATAAACATATATTAATAGTAACTACAGGTACGACTTAAAAGTTTAGATGTCTATTTGAAAACTGAGAGTTGCTATGTATTTAACAATTTTATTTATGCCTATACCTATGTATGGCCAACAATGTCAAAATAATCGAAATGACAAAGTATAAATAAAATTGTCACAAGTTGAATTCCAGAGAAGCATTACTCTTTTATATGTTTACAACTGTTACTCAAGGACCGAGATAAAGTATTATGAGGAAATCTGCATATGATGTAGTGGTTGATAGTGCCTTTCATTCAATAGAAAAAAAGAAACATTTAATTGTTTAAATTTTAGAATTTAAGGAATGAAATGTTTCTTTTATTTAATTTTTTCTAATGCAGTGCTAATACAGAAAATTAGCAGTTTTACAGGACAAGAAGAAAAGTGCATTATTTTACACTGATACCATTTTATACCTAATATTAATTTTATTTTAAGCACCCAAAATAATAATTTTATAATTAAAAAATATTATATTATTGATACATAAAGGTATCTATGTAAAATTATGCATATTTTTCTTACTATATAAGAACATAATTTTTATAAATCTTTCTAATATAAATACATTAGCAATGACTTACCTCCCATGGCTTAAAAGTAAGTAGTAACATGGCACTTTGTCGTTGGAATAAATAACTTCTAAAGTCTAATAGAGATGCCTTTTTCTTAATAATTAATTCCCTTAAATTCTGTGGTACTAATGCTGTCAGTCTTACTGCTTGCCAGGTTGTAACTGGTTGCTTAAAAGTCTCGAGCCATTTTGGACTCTCCGCTATATTAGAATTGAGTACAAATTGAGAAAATAAAGCATCCAATTCATCATATTGCACTAGAGCTTCTTCATAGAGACCAAGCATTTCAAGTACAAATGCTAATTGCTCCTGTAATCAAGAATAATGGTTTGTTTATAAAAAGTAGGCCATGTAAATTGAACTGAAAAATTATGTAATTACTATTTATTCCAACATTACTTTTAGGTGGTATAATCATAGACAAATGTGGGTGAATCTTTACACAGTGATCACTGATGCTCATTAACATATGCATTACTAGAGGAGTCACAATGCATTGTTGTCTTAAAAATGTGAAGGGACGCATGGGAATAGGAAAGAATATAATTAATATAACTTAAATAGGAAAGAAGATAATTAATATGATTATAATGAATATAAATACTAACTTGTAAAATAAAGTATTTACAAAAATCCCATTCTGGATCATTCCTTTTCTCTCTCTGTTCTCTCATATACTCTTCAAATTTAATGAGAGCTTTGTTATACGCCACTAGAACAAAATGCCTCACTTTTGCTACCAAAGCTCTCCATGACTCAGCACTTCTCGCTTCAGATTTTATCGGATTAATAACTGAAATAAATCTATCCTCAGTCTGTTTGACTGCAAAATCTCCTTTTATTTTATCTAAAACAGTAGTTCTTGGCAATAATTTGTTTGTTTTTCTTATATCGTAGGTCTCTACTAAAACTATCATCCAGTCTGTAACATTGTTTTTCTCTAAATATTTGAGCCATGCTTCAATATCTTCTCTGAGCGTAGTTTTGTAATATTCTATGTCCTGCAAATAGAAATCATATTGCTGTACTTATTAACCTTGTAAGTTACTGTTACTTATTTATTGCACAAAAAACAGTAATGTAAGATGTAATTTATATAAAGTTTTGTATATAAACATTAATTTAGTAACCTTGGTCTTTATATAAAAATTCAGGAATCAAAAATATGTAAAAATTTCATTGTATACAATTATTATTAAAAAATCTAAAGATTACAAAACTAGTGCATGGCACAATATCTTACCACACAATCTGTCCAATAAATATGGAATATGGGTCTCTTCAGTAAATTTAACTCAGACTGATTTTTGTCTTTATTAAACTTTACAAAAGATGCTTCCAAATAAACAAACTTAGTGATTCGACCGTAGGATCTTCGCCATTCACACGAATCTTGAGGAATGGCAGCCACTAATGGTGCTTCTAGAGTACAGAATAAGTTCCAATCTCCAGCACCTACAAGCAATAAAATAACGTGAAAAATTCTGACGAACAGTTCTACAACAAAATAGACACAGCAACAGTAAGCTTACATGTTATTATTGGTTTGTTTGTCATCCCTTCACGATCAGCTGGTGAATTATCGACCCCCTTCATTTTTCATCATCAGAAAAGTTAATTTCACCTGCATAACACTGAAACTCTGTCCAATTAACGACCTAGGTCCACCCACTTTTTTGACCTCTTTTAAAAAGAAACATATATAAAGAAAATATTACGAACAGTTAACCTTTATCGTAAATATTCCAAAATCTACTTATTTTTTCCCTGTTTTGACTTACAAAAGAAAATATTGAAAAGGGAATTTTGACAAAATTGGGCTGTCAATGTCAGCACCTCCACGAATTAAAAATTTGTATTGTGATGATATACTTCTTATAACGCAATATGCTGAATTTTTCAATTGTTTGATATGAACAGAAAATCAAGTTTATTGATTTTAACAATTATTTTAATTTTGTAATAACAAAATATTAAATGTCTTTTTTATTTATTTTGCGTGTTTCTTTTTTCAATAAACTAGTTTTGTAATTATAATCGATATTTATATTTTTGATTGTTCGATTACAATTAAACCATTTTACTCGTTAAAAATCGATTTTTTTAATTCGATAATTATCTAAACTAAATCTATTTCAAAGAAAGTTTTTGCTAAATTATGCTTCAAAATTATCTTTCTTCTAAAACTTATATTTATACGCGTGATAAAATGTTAACTTTCTTTTTTTGTACTATTCATTATTTTTATGCGCATTGAATACGGTCTAACTTGTTCGCTAGTCTTTCTACTCTTTCTAGTTTCTATTGCTTATGGATTGTTAAAATGTCGTGTTCTGTTTTGGTATCATCTCGCAATAAAGGAAATCAATTTTCATAATATATCCATGAATTTAAAATTATATATTACGCGATTTACCTATGAAAAATTGACGTATTTAAAATTTAATCAGCAGGTAATTGTGTGAATCATTTGAATCTAATCTTTCGTATATTTTACGCAAATGATTATTTTATTTTCTAATGATCTATTAAATTCTATAGATTATTAATTATAATTTAGTTCTATTTTAGTTTATCTAATTAATAGAAGTGGTGTGTTTGTGAATATAATTGTGAATAAGTTCAAATACTAAATATTTGTAAGAAGACTTAGTAATTATTCAACTGTTATAAATAGACGGGTAATTTGTGTATGTTATTACGAACATTTGGTTGTAATTAATACGTTACTATAGTAGAAATAATAACAGCTCTTCATTTGTTGATATTTAAAGTGGTTTACAATTGCTCTTGGGAGAAATATAAGTATATTTCATAACAATATTTTTTTCAGTCATGAATACTACAGCTCCAACTTCGGCTGATGCCTGCTTGAGTATAGTTCACTCACTGATGTGCCACAGGCAAGGTGGTGAAAGTGAGGGATTCTCGAAAAGAGCTATTGAATCACTAGTCAAGAAATTAAAAGAGAAACGAGATGAATTAGATTCATTGATCACTGCCATAACAACAAACGGTGCTCACCCAAGCAAATGTGTTACTATTCAACGAACTTTGGATGGTCGTTTACAGGTAATTACTTATCTAATGTTAATTTTATATCTCTCGTAACTTGTAGCATCTTCTCGGTAATTAAAACTATCTACTTCCAAATACATATTGTGTTCACTGTTAATTTCTTTAATTATGTTAACTTTTTTGCATTCAGTCATGCAAACATGTAGTGTGAAGTAGTAATAAAATAATAAAAAGAGGCTTTGTAATCGCTAGGCATTTTATAAATTACTTTTCTTGAAATACAGCTGTTTTAAAAATCAGACATACTAATTGGCTATAATTTTGTTCTCTTGGAAATGTGCTTGCATAATACTTAAAATTTTTTATGTTTACCACTTTATTTCAGGTTGCTGGTAGAAAAGGTTTCCCACATGTTATCTATGCTCGAATCTGGCGCTGGCCAGACCTACATAAGAACGAATTAAAACATGTTAAATTCTGTCAGTTTGCTTTTGATTTAAAATGTGATTCAGTCTGTGTTAATCCTTACCATTATGAAAGAGTTGTGTCACCTGGAATTGGTGAGTTTTGACTTTTAAAACAAATATTCTATTATTTATAAGAGTCATATTATATATGGATGTGTTGTATACTGTTAAAAAATTTGTTACTTTGTAAAAGACAGAGTAATATGAGTTACTGAAGTAAAGATGACCCACAGTGTAGAAAAAAATGCAAATGCTATAGTACAAGGATCATCAATTAGTTTTTAATCGGGGTTCATTTTTAAAGTATTATGATCGTCTCAGTCTCTGCAATTATTTTGAAGCAGATAAGGTTAAGGTTATGTCACCTAACCCTTCAGTCTCCCCGGCCTATACATCATCACATATATTAATTTTTATATGAATCCAAAGAGGTCTGCACATAATAGACTGGTGGTCCAGATCTGTATCTGTATTGATGATCTTTGCTATAGACCTTTGATATATGGACGCTGATAAGCAATACTGTGTCAACCCACACAGACTTCATTTTGAGAAAATGGTGTTTGAAGATGTCAAAGCTATTCTTAATAAATTTGTTTGAAGACGTATATATTCATCTTTTCTTTTCTATTTTGATAAAATGTATATTGAATCAAAAGCATATAGATTTGTTTAATATGTTATATAATAATATGTTTTTAAATATTTGAGATTATTTTATAAATTTCAAACTATGGAACGCACCTGAAATTCGAAACATTGAATTAAGAAACTTTTTTCCATACTTATTCAGTTTAGATGACTTGAATAAAGTTAAATAGATGATGTAGTATCAAAATACATCAATATCTCCAAATTTAACTTTTTGTGGGTTGACACATTATTGCTTGTCAGCATCCATATATATATGTATATATATATATTTAATGTTCTGAAATACAACCTTACTGTCTTAAATAAAATTTAATGATGTATATATGTTTCAAACACTTTTCAGTATTTATAATCAATAGATTTTTCTGTGTTGAATGCACTATAGGTATAGATTTACTGCATATTTTAAGTATTATTATTTGTCCTTTGAGTAGAAACAAATGTTTTAGATCTCTCAGGACTCACACTTCAGACAGGACCTAGTAGATTAGTGAAAGATGAGTATACAGCAGGACTAAGTGGTAATGGTATGGACATGGACACTGGTGAGCTGGTGACCATCCAGCATCATGCCACAAGCCCTCGACACCACCACTCCACTATACCTCACCATCACCAGCAATTTCAAACGACAAATATTATTATTAATCAAGGCCAGAGTAAGCTACCAACATGTTTGATGTTATTTTATTTTTATTTTTTTACCATGTGTGTGTGTTTATTTGCAATGCATGTTAATTTTCTTTTGCATTTTTCATTTCGGTAGCGCCAGATGGCGTTGCGAATATGTTCTCTGCTACACACGGATCGCGAACCCCCTTACGACCCGGAGCGCCGATGGTCCCACCCCAAATGGTACATTCGCCTGGCAATCAGATGATCACAAATCATTCTGCTGGCCAAATGCCGGGTAATCCACAAATGGGTCCAGGTACACCGCAAATGGGACCCGGTACGCCTCAAATGGGGCCGGGCGCACCTCAGATGGGACCTGGATCTCAAATGGGACCTGGAACTCCTCAAATGGGACCAGGAACCCCACAAATGGGGCCAGGAACCCCGCAAATGGGGACAAACGTGCCACAGATGGCTTCGCCGAGGCTAGCATCCGCGCCTAATCAGATGTCCCCAGGAACACCTCAAATGCCAAGTATAAGCCAAGGAATGTCAATACCAAGCCCCCAACAGATGGCAATGGCGCAACAAAGAGCTATAGTCCCCAAATTGGAACCTCCCGATACTATGGACGCTCGCGCGATGTGGCTGCCTAAAAGAATGAATCATTGTAAGCTTATATATTTATTTTGCACCTTATGTTAAGGCTGATCACATTTATTTTTTTTTCTTGTCTATATGTTGTTTGTAAACTGTGCCATAAACTTTGTTCCATTTTGTACTTTTCTTGATCATTTTCAGCTGCTATGCCAGTCAGTATGTCACCGGGTGGTACAACACCATTACTTGACGGTTCAAACAATACTTTTTTCACTACTGAGCAGACAGCTACAGACACCCAAATGACACAAACTTTACCAGGTGAATATATAATTGCATAATTAATAATATTAAATTAAGCAACAAATAATGATGCATAATATTGAACATAGATGATCATACTACAAAAGACGCATTAAAACCATGTTGAACATGTGTCTAGCTAAACAGTGTTTAATATTTAAACATTGCTTAAAATATTACCTAAATTGCTTAACAGCGAATAAACTCATAAAAAAACTTATTGATAAAATGTTATATGTTACATTAGACAGCAAAAATAGATTTTAAATATCTATTAAACTCACTTAAACGTATATTAATCTATGTCTAAAGCATGTTTAACTCAAAACTGTCTTAGACGCGCGTTTAACGTCTGTTTAAATCTTTTGTAGTAAGGCAGAGAGATTTTTTTCTTTGAATCATCATACATAGCAACGATGACCGGTCTGGTGTAGTGGTGCAAAATGTACCTCTAACGCAGACGTTTTCGGGTTCGATCCCCGCTCGGGACAGATATTTATTTTTCTAAAAATATTTGTTCCTAGGTCTGGGTGTTTGCCCTTGTGGGTCTTCCCACCGTGCCTCGGAGAGCACGTAAAATTGTCGGTCCCGGTTGTTATCACAATCACCTGATAATGATCGTTACTTGTAGTAGGGAAATTATTCTAGTCTAAATAGTTACTGGCTTGCCTGCAGAGGTTGTAGAGGTCAGATGGCAATCGCTCTGTGTAAAAATCAGTAACTCATCAATATCTGGACTAGAATAGAAAGCAGACCCTGGTATAACCGGGAGAAATGCTAGGTAGATGATGATGATCATATGGATGCTGATAAGCAAAAATGTGTCAACCCACATAAAGTCAAATTCGGAGATTTTGATGTATTTTGATACTTGGTTAACTACTAAACATTATTCAAAAAAAATTTAAGACATCTAAACTACATAAGTATGAAAAAAGTTTCTTAATTTATAGCAGAGAGTTTCGAGTGCGTTCCAATATTTTGCATTTTATGCAGTAATCTTATATGTTTGAAAAACTTATTTTTGATACATCTTTTCATTACACCAATCAGCTTCAATTAATTATACATTTTATTAAAAAAGAAAAGAAAAGGTGGATATATACGTCTTCAAACACATTTATTAAGAATAGCTTTGACATCTTTAGACGCCATTTTCTCAATGAAGTCTGTGTGGGTTGACACAGTATTGCTTATCAGCGTCCATATATAGCAACAATCAAATCCAAATATTATTAAATTGTAGACAGAAGCAATCCCGCGAATTTTAGAATTGATATATCTTTACCCAATCTATTTAGTGGATTTAACGGTACATTGATCTTTATTAAGGGTTGTTTTATATTAATATTATTATTAATAGATTGTTTATCACCAGCGGGTACGGCAGCAGTATCAGCAGTATCAGCGGTACCAGTGACAGCAGTATCAGCGATGCCCACTGAACCACAACAGAATGGATTTGCTGCTGGTAGTCCTGCCCCTCAGCAGAGTCCTGTACCCCATCGTACACAGCATCAGCAGGGTAAAAAGATATTTCTATTTTCTATTTCTTGAAGTTTGTCAAAAAGGAAATTTTTATTAGAGATATTAGTACTAGAGTAAAGTTTTTGGGATTTTGGAGTTAATTTCTTAAGTATAAATACTTATGGTATGCATTAACCTTGCCAGTTACATGTTTTACTCAGTATGCTACTGGTGGTAAAAATATAATAATGAAAAGTAAGGTTTATCACCTTACATGGAGTTTAAAATAAAGGTAGGAAAATTACTGAAATGAGCATTTATTAAATCGAAATTATGCACCATAAAATCTTAACATGACTGATTCTAAAATTATTTATCCGGTAAGACGACGTCAATAATTAATATAACGCCACGTTTTTTAAATAAAAGTAACGTCTTCAAGAGCAACGTATAACCTTTCAAACAAAAAAAAGAAAACTAAAAAAACTAAAATCGGAGAACGTACATAAAAAATCCTCCATGAATTCAGCTCTGCCTTTTTGATGCCGGTTAAAATGTGTTTATTTACCAGGCACGTGGACGGGCAACAATACGTTGACGTATACGCAGAGCCTGGCGCCGCCGCCTGCCGCGCCACCTGTAGATGCGCCTGCGCACCACCACCACTACTGTGAGTATGGCTGACACATTATGCAGAACTTGATTTTATTCATAATCAAATCAAAGTAGAAATTACGAATTTTTCGAATAATTACACTCGTTTAGTATTAATTAATTATATTTGAATAACATTGTCATAAACAAAGTGACAATGGAAACATTTTAAATGTTTATTTATTTCAGATAATGGAAATCCTGGTGGTCTCCTTTCAAGTCAGCCCGCACCGGAGTATTGGTGCTCAGTGGCTTATTTCGAGCTAGACACTCAAGTTGGGGAAACATTCAAAGTTCCATCCAGTCGGCCTAATGTCACTGTGAGTTTGTATCTATTCTTCCTATTTACTTATTATTTGTATTATATATACTGGATATGTTCTGAAATATAAACATGTTGCTCCATCTTAATGTCACCTTTCTTATGTACAGGGGTGACCCATCCTGGCTTCACATGAGTGTAATGTAAATTTTTTCGACATCATATTACAAAATAAAATGAATATAATAATAATTCTCGGTTTTCCTATACTATATAATATGCATATAACCATTCTTTTGAATCATGCAGTTTATTGATGAAAAACGCATTAAAATCGGTTGAGTAGTTTAAAAATATAAGCATACAGATATACGAAGCGATTTTGGTTTTATACTACGTAAAGAACATCATCCAGAAGTACAAATGTGTAAGTTTAAATTCATAACAACCGTGTAATAAGATTTTTTATATAAATGTTTTTGCCCCTTTTTATCTCCTTAGAGGTGAAATAACGAAAACTTTTCTTAGTGGATACTTACCAAAAACTTAAAATTTTAGCAATAGCGCACCTATTGCCAAAATTTCAAGTTTGTAGCCCCAGTGGCTTAGTCTCTGCAGTGATGAATTAGTAAGACCAGGTGTTTATTTATGTATAGGTTAGGTATAAATAATATTGATAAATAATATTTCCATGTCGTTATATTTGGTTTGGTTTTTATTTTCAGGTCGATGGCTATGTTGATCCTTCTGGTGGAAACAGATTCTGCTTAGGTGCTCTTAGTAATGTCCATAGGACAGAACAGAGTGAACGTGCCAGGTAAGATACATTTAAAATTTAATAAGAATAATTTAATACATCTATAAACCTCTTAAAAGGTTGTTAATATGAAAATAATTGGCATTAAAATTTCTAATTTACAACTGATGTGAAAGTAAGACAAGTAATTTTAATAAAAAAATAAGACTTACAAAAGGAACTTAATTCAAAAGCGAAATACGCAGTTTCATTTACTTGGGTGGGATACTAAGTTCAGTTATTTTGATTTCGAAATTAAACTACTGAATTGATTTCGATGAAAGATCCACAGAAAGAACAAACTCTTTCAAATAAAAAAAATAAAATAAATAAATTAAAATCGGTTAAGAAATGACAGTATTCTGAGGTAAAACACATACACTACAAATTGAATCTCTTTTTTGAAGTCAGTTGAAGATAAAATTTATCTTAATAGCTATAGTACCACATATGGTTTATATTTCAGACTGCACATTGGCAAAGGCGTGCAGCTGGACCTGCGCGGCGAGGGTGACGTGTGGCTGCGCTGCCTGTCCGACCACTCCGTGTTCGTGCAATCCTACTACCTGGACCGCGAGGCCGGCCGCGCGCCGGGCGACGCCGTGCACAAGATCTACCCCTCCGCCTGCATCAAGGTGCCTTACCCACCACCGCCACCCTCACCGTCTGATCACTCTTCATGATCATACTGTGTTTGCGGAATCAACCATGTCACACAAATTCTACACAGGACCGTGTCGTAATCATCCATCATCGCACAACCCCTACACCGGTTTGTGTAGATATAACCATTCATGGTCACAATTGATTGATGATTGTAATTATTAAAATCATTGTTTATAGACGAGAAATGTGAATATTTGTGTTGCATTTAATTACAAAACAAAATCATAAAGCTCATATCAAGAAACCACCATTTTCGCTTGCAGTTACCGCTATTAATAGTACCGCTGCATAAGTAAAGGTTTTTAATGTAAACTTAGTATTACCAATACAAATAACAATGAAATGGTAATAATCTGTTCCCCGGCAGGTGTTCGACCTGCGGCAGTGCCACCGCCAGATGCAGTCGCAGGCGGCCACGGCGCAGGCGGCCGCCGCCGCGCAGGCCGCCGCCGTCGCCGGGCACATCCAGCCAGTGCACCCCGGCATGAACAAGTGTGAGTCATGTGCAACGCCTGGTGCATTCTGGGTTACCTCTTGGGTACTTAGGGTTCTTTTGGGCTACCTCTTGGATGCTTAGGGTTCTTATGGGTAGCCTCTAGTGCTTAGGGCTCCGTTGGGCTACCTCTTGATTCTAAGGGCCTTATGGGTAAACTCTTCGGTGGTTATGGGCTCCGTTGGGCTACCTCTTGGATGGTTACGGTTCTTATGGGTAACCTATTTGTTGCTTAGAGCTGCGTTGGGTATCTCTTCCTTCTTCTGGGTTATCGAATAATCGTGAACATACGTAAAGAAGAGAATTGAGAATACTCATTATTTGGAAGTCGGTTCATTAGGCGGAGCATTATTTTGTGCATCAAGTGTTTATTGAATTTGGGTTTTACTAAGCTCTTTTTTTTAAAGAAATCCGTCTCTTCTATAGATCAACACAGTAGATGTGGGCTCTATATTTGTTAACCTTTAATAGTACACCAGATATTCTGCAATTTTCTTACATATTCTAACAGTAACTATCAATAATCCTCTGTAAATGCCTCAGGTCTGTCGGCGGCGGCCGGTATTGGCGTGGACGACCTGCGGCGGCTGTGCATCGTGCGGCTGTCGTTCGTGAAGGGCTGGGGGCCGGACTACCCGCGCACCTCCATCAAGGAGACGCCCTGCTGGGTCGAGGTGCACCTGCACAGGTCGGTATATTATAAGGGCTGGGGGCCGGACTACCCGCGCACCTCCATCAAGGAGACGCCCTGCTGGGTCGAGGTGCACCTGCACAGGTCGGTATATTATAAGGGCTGGGGGCCGGACTACCCGCGCACCTCCATCAAGGAGACGCCCTGCTGGGTCGAGGTGCACCTGCACAGGTCGGTATATTATAAGGGCTGGGGGCCGGACTATGCGCGCACCTCCATCAAGGAGACGCCCTGCTGGGTCGAGGTGCACCTGCAGAGGTCGGTATATTATAAGGGCTGGGGGCCGGACTACCCGCGGGCCTCCATCAAGGAGACGCCCTGCTGGGTCGAAGTGCACCTGCACAGGTCGGTATATTATAAGAGCTAGGGGCCGGACTACCCGCGGGCCTCGACTTAAAAAATTATAAAAAACATAATTTCCTTATAAATATATTATTTATATAAAATTTATTGATATTACGGCCGTTCAATGTTTGTCGAGTCAGCAAATAAATTAAAAAATCCTTATTAATGAATTCATAGAGATAAAAAATTGTTTAACTTGCAGAGCGCTGCAGCTGCTGGACGAGGTGCTGCACACGATGCCGATCGACGGTCCGCGGTCGAACATCGAGTAGGAGTTGATCGGCTTCTTTTGAGGCCTTCGAGCGACTCCGCACTGCCTGGCGCCTTCGCCGGAACACTGCTCATACCTGCCCTACCCTACCTCACCCTACCCTGTTCTACCTCAGCCCATCCTCCCTTGTCCTACCCTACCCTACTTCCTTTTTCATTCACTTATGTTCGTTCTATTCTTGTCGTCTTATCATTTGGTTACATGTAGTTCTATGACGTTACAGTAATTTATACCCTCCAGTATTTTATTTTAATTTGTTGTAAAGATAATAGTTGAAAAATATGGTTTTGAATTTTATTTTTTAAAAATTACTGAAGAAAAGTAGATGATATTATTTCGCGGTGTAATTTTTTTTTGATCATATATTTCATAAAAATTTAAGTAATATTTTCATATAATTTATAATGTTAAATTTATATAATTATGTACTATATACCCCATATCATTATTCTTTCTCCCTCACTTTGTCCTTTTCTCTAACAAAGAACAAAAGCACAACGAAGTGCAAAACGAACCTTAGTGCTGTAATCTTAAAGTGTTTCCCCTCGAGTGGTGACGCGAACGCAACCAGGCGAAATGTGCAAGTTTGTTTAGTGGAGTGTCATGGATTGCGTAAAGTGTTGAACGGTTCAAAGAGCTGGATATATATATTTTTTTTATTAACTTGTTTTATGGCCCTGGATTCAAGCCCTTTTGAGCCTACAAGCTGGATTTATATTTAGTATTGCCATATGATTAGCATTTATATATTTGTTACTTATTTTTATGTTGTATTTAAGCGATTATGTTTTATAACTATAGATATGTATCATAGTATTTGACGTTAAAAATCTTCACCCATTTCCAATTTTGACAAGCTCATCAATCAGCTTGGTCCAAAGATACCCTCGACTGTTATACTGAGTTGCTAGCTGGTTGCTAGGCAACGTCGTCGAAAGTGGTCGACATTCTGAGCATATCTATGGTTATAGAATATCATTGTATTTTAGTATAGAGACGTTTCGGCTATCCCCGTCTTCCAAAATTTTTTCATTTTTTTTTTTCGTCTTCCTTCGTCAAAATTGTTATTATTGAACGGTTTGGTTGTTTTATTGTAAGGTAAGGATTGTTGTATCGAAACAAACATTGCACATTGTACGAAAGCGCATTCGCTCGCGTTTATATAAAAAGGTGAACTATTAATTGATGTCTTGTATCTATTTCGCTATGTAGATCAGCCTCTGAAGCATAGTACACCAGTATTGATATGAAATGGACTAAAGAAGATATAAAAACTGATCTCAGTGTAATATTTTTCACAAATCCTAATTGAATTATCGTTAATAATACTTAAGTAAGATATTAGTGGTATATACATTTAATGACATATATATTGTGTTGTAAAGTTATACGAATTTTAGTAACAGCGATACCAAATTAAGGCATTTCTTTTTATATAATTTTAGATTAAATATAACAAGACATAATTATGGTTCAACTTGAAAGAAGCCAAAAAGGAATTAGCTTTCGATAGACGTAAGCTAAGATACCGCGGTTAAGTTTATACAGTAATTTATGATACGTAGTATTAGAGTTAATTTTTAAGTGATATGGTTTACGCGGCGCCGGTAGGGCTGTATTTTGTTAGCTGATGTGCCTGGGCGGTGGGGTTGCGTGTATTTACAACAAAAATACTAGCTTTTCTGTGTTGCCATATAAATTAAAAAAATGGGAGATTCTAAGAGATTAAAATCGCTGATATTGGGTTGCCATGTTTTAAATGGTCAAATAAAAAAAAATCGATGTTTGAATCGATTAGTATATTAAAAAAAATGAGATATTAAAAATTATATAAATTTTTTACGTTCGGTGATTACACGCAACTCCATCGTAATTATTGATGATCTGTGATGTGCTAACAAAAGGGAAATTAAAAATAGGTCTCGGTCCGAAGCTACGGAGTGGACACCTGTGAGCGTATAAACTTAGTTGTAAGGCAAATGACATATTTTGTGTACGAGAGTTAAATGTTTAAGGTTATAAATGGATGCTGATAAGCAATAATGTGTCAACCCACAAAAAAAGTCAAATTCGGAGATATTGATGTATTTTGATACTGCATCAACTATTCAACATTATTAAAAAAATCGAGTAATATATACTAAATAAGTACGGAAAAAAGTGTCTTAATAATTGTTTCGTATTTTAAGTGCGTTCCATATTTTGAAATTTATAGAATAATCTGAAATATTCCAAAAAAATATATTAGATAATATATTAAATATATCAGTGTACTTTTAATTCATTATACATTAAAAAAAAAGAAAAGAAAAGATGGATATAAACTTCTTTAATCAAATTAAGTAAGAATAGGTTTAACATCTTTAGGCGCCATTTTCTCTAAATAAAGCTCGTGTGGGTTGAGACATTATTGCTTATCAGCGTCCAAATGTATGTCGTGTTTTTGGAACTTTAAAATATTTGAGATTTTTTTTTCGTTTGCTATATTATGTAGATTCGCTTTAATTTTTTTTTATTACTTCTCAGTTTTATATGTGTTGAATTGTAATACTGTTAGTGAGGTTAGTGTTTCGATTTTTTATTATATTGATGATTATTTTATTTTAAATATTTTTGTATCACGTTGTAGGCGACGCCTACTTTTAAGCTCTTTATAACGGTTTTAACTTTGTCTCATTTTATGTAACAGATTTTTTTTTTTCGTATTTCGAAATAATCGTGCACGATTTCGCCTATCGGACGAATATCATCACAAATTGTTTTATTTATTGTTTATTCATTGTTCACAATATTGATATTGTTACCAAATCATTTTTTTTTTCGATTTGTATGTGCAAGTGTATATAGTACAAGTACTAAAAATATGATATTTTTAATAATATTGAGGCGTGTGGCGGTCGCCGGCTGGAACGAAAACGACCGCGTATCGGTACTTAGAAATTATATACCCATTAAAATTTCTCTTAAGGAGTTTTCACAAAAAAAAAAGATTAGTAATTATCGAAAATACCTCTTATATAGTGATCAAAAAAAGGATTCAAAGGGTTTTTAGATTTTAATAAGTGGTAAGGTTTTAATGATGTTAATGTTTTGAATAATATTTGACAAATTCTACATACCACAGTTGAAATGACTTACCGTTGAACACACTGGTCGAATTAGATCGATCGCTTCATGAAATATGTAACAGATCTCTGCATTTGATAATTATGTTTTTTTTTAATGGGATTTAAATGGCATATAGAAAGCCATTATGTACCAAAATATCAGACTATTCTAGACGATTTTTAAAATAAATATTTGAGTTCATTTGTTTTTTCCTCAGAACGTATTGTGTTATAAAAGTGGTATAAAGATTTAAAATAAAAGATGGACTTAAATAGTTTTGTAGGTAATTTTTTTGGCAAAAGAAAAACTAGCAATAATTATTGTATTACTATGTTAAATATCTGTTTTGTTTCTAAATTGTGACATTTTTAATCCTCAATATAAGTTGTCCAATTAAAAAAAAGATATATTTTCATAATTATTTACTGTTCTGAGGTTTTCAAAGAAGGCGTAGTATACTTGTAATGGTTGTGATTTAAATAGTTGAAAATGGATGGATTTAAATTATCAAAACATTCAGGGAAATTGTTAATGTATTTCATGAAATGATTCGATTTTTTTTAATCTAAAATATCATACAATGTATTACCCAAACGAAATAATTAGACAACACATTTCATTTACAATTGATAATCCAATTTTTTTAACAACGTTTGTTGCCATAGAAAGTGGTGTAGCTATCATAAAACCTCGCGCTATTTCTGTTCATCATGTACTATGTGAGAGTGACAGCACGAAACTTAAAGGATACTTAAAATTGAAAATGGCTACTGAAACATAATCTTGATTATGTATCGCGACTGATGGACGGAACCAACGGTATTTTCTGATATAAAATCGCATACTAGTTAGTTTTGATGACACCTCGAATCGACGTGGGCTTGTACTAGTCAACGTTAGATGTAGAAAAATATAAATTCATGATGTCGTTAGCTCTGACAATGTGTCGGCAATAAGTCATGCATGTTAACTCGAACTCCTAAATGTAAACAAAAGTTTTGGTTCCTTCGAGAGAGATGTCAGAACTAGGATTGCCAACGTTTATTCGACATTTTTATTTTCGTTTATTATATATAGTATTCGATGGAAAAAGAAAAAAATAGACTAAGATATAATTGTTTGTTAAATATTTATTTGTATAAAAACTATATTTTATTGCATTTCTTAATTTTTTTAAATATTTGGTGTTATGTTAGTCAAAAGGTAAGTAATGATGCGTTCATAGATTTTTATAATAAAGGATTTATTTGTTAATTTCGATGTTGAAAGTACAGTATTTAGTGTCCTATATTGTTTTTAACAGAATATACAGAGACCCGAAAAATATTATTATATATATTATACTTCGGTTGGCAACCCTAGAACGAACTCAATATATACAAATTATTAAATCACATTCATGAGTCGATTTTCAGGCTTCACACTTAAAATTCATCTTGGATTGTCTAATTATTTTGTTAGGGTATTGTTTTATTGAGCAGTGTGTCAGTTATTGGATATAGATTATGAAAAGTTGGGTATTGTTAATGACTAAACATCCGGAGTTTAAGTATGAAATGATGTTTATAAATGTCTATTATTGTGAAAATAAGGCATTCTGTTCGGCTATTTGGTATATTTTTCGGATATTCGCAAAGCGAAAATTTCTATAACTGTTTAGAGACCAATGTAACCAACACATGATATTTGTACAAATTGTTGTACGCCATTTTGTTTTCAACTTTTTTTTTCTCATATCGTAAGGAGAAATACCGCACACGGTGTAACGTAGCCTTAAGTGCATACTTTAAGAGTGACTATAAACTATGAAACAGAAATGAATATAAAGGTTATTCCTCTAAATGTAGTTTTATTTTGTTTGTACGTAATATTTTCCTACATAAATTTTTTTAAAAAGAATTTCAGAGCACGATGGTTGTTTTATTGCAAAATATTTAACGAAACTTTATAGTTTGTTCAGTACGTCTTTTAGTAGTAGTTTTTATTAGTAATTTCTTTAATTTTTGGCTAATAAGTTGAATTATGTGACCATTTATTTTTATATATTTTAATCGTTTTACATTTACTTTTTGTATTGTCATATAAATAAAAATAAAAATTTGTTGGCGAGTTTGATAGTTAGTAAAATATATGGTTTTATCGTTTACAATAAAATTACAAAAATTCGCGTGCTCGAAGGACCATTAAATTGTTTTTTTCTTTTACGATACAAGACGTAAACCGAGGATCAAAAATTTCATTCACCTCATGTCTGTTTATATCTAAATTGTCATCCAAATAATGTTTTTAACAAATGTGAATAAACTCTTAATCCGATGTAAAATAAATATGAAATGCTTATGACTGTCATCAATTCTCATATTCGCATGAAATCTAAAAATACCGAGGTATTCCTGCGCATCTACTGTCAGATACTAAAACACTATCGGGTCACAAGACTTACGAATAATTATTACGAGTTCATATAAAAATATATCTTACTTAAATAAAATTTACAGTGGCAGTAAGACTGCCATTGTATAAATCCGTTCTGTATAGCTCGAATGGTTTTTATCAGATCTTGCTATAAATAAGAGACTTATCTAATTCAAACATACGAAATAAAAAGGTGATAAAAATCAGCTATTGGGTAAAAATTCAGAGATATACAAATAAATTACCTAAATTTAGAACCGTTTTGATGTGGCAGGGTAATTACTTTAAACTATCGCTATCATAAAATGTTACATTCTAACAGTTGATTTTTTATTTTTGTACTAAAACGCCTTCTTTAAATATGTATTAAAGTGTGGTATGTTTTGATAGTGATCATTTTTTATAATTGGCTCTCCAGTTATAAATTTTTTAACGATATATGTGTTGTAAAACTAAGTGTTGGAAAAGCTCTTTTATTATAAAAAAAAATACGTTGGTACCTCCTAAGCACTTCAATTTAGAAGATACGAAAATACAATAAATATATTTTCTAAATTATGGGAACTTCTTAATTTCGAAAAAAAAAAAGTTTTATTTTCAAGTTCCGATTGTGCACACACTGATAGGCAATTGATTTTCGTAGCAGCATTTTCTCTTCATTTGCACCATGCTAATTCATGGCCGGCATAAATATTTGGCGACTCCCGCGCACCAACTGTCGGCTCGATTCCAAAGCGCGATTTTCTGATGGTCTATTTCAACATTTGCCTACGTTTTACATATTGTCCGATCGGTTCTAGATTTTATTACTTTGTACTTATGTTTATGTGATGTCAAAAATTCTAAACGCGCGTTTTTTTATTCGAAAAATGGATGTGAAATTTACATAAAGTATAAATTAAATTAAAAATAAAACTAGCATTGGCAATTGACGTGAACGTATTATGAGGTACTAATTTAATAACTATATTTATCATTAACTTATTGGGAAAATAAAAAAGTGAAAAAAATGTGAATACTAAATAGCATGTATTGTATGTATGAGTCGAGATGACCTAGTGGTTACAGCTCTTCCATCTCAACTATTGATCGTGGATTCGAACTCAGCTAGCCCCGCTAAAATTTGTGTTTAAATTCATCTCACGGCAATGAATGAAAACATCGTGAGGATACCCACAAGTCTCAGGAAAAATTCTGACACATGTATATCATCCGCCAACCCGCAGTGGAGCAGCGTGGTGGATTAAGTTCTTAGCCTCTATTTGGAAAGGAGGCCTTTGCCTAGCAAAGAGACAGGTTGTTGCTTACTTACTTAAGAATTGTATCGTATATCAAATTATTTAAAAATACGGGGTCTATTTAAGGGTTAATGTAATCTTTTAAATTAATCTGAGACTAGATTATTGTTCTTTTTGAACTAAATATTTTCAGTATAATTGAAAAAATACTCAAACGTGTCTCTCTCTGTAAAGCACAAATAATTAATCTAACATTAATAAGCAGAACGACGAAACGAAATGTAAAATTTTATCTACGCTAAACATTATAAGTTGCGCGGGCGCAGTGGGAATATTCCGAAATATTGGATATATTTAGCATCGAGGCCGACCCTGTTTACATGTTTTCTCTTTACGACCGTCTTCTTTTTCAGTTTTTCCTAAGATTTAAATAAATTTAGCCGTAACAGTTAAATTACATAAAGATAAAAATTGTTAAGTATTCAATTTTATTCGAATTTGTCGTGGTAATGAAATCATACGATGTACGATGATAGTTGGTGAGTCACTCAATCATATAAAACAATCACTAAAAGTACATTGACTAAAATGTAAATTTCATGTATTAGTCTTTAGTTAATCATTATTTTCAAAGGATTATTAACGTGTGTTGTTTAACAGCAAATACTACCGGATGCTGGTAAACTACCAAATAGTTTGTTAAGACGAAAAAAAAAGCAAAATAGTAAACTCAAGATCATTTGTTCCAACCTCGTTTTAACCCAACGCGTGGGAGGCACATATCGTATCAACAAATCGTATGAGCTTGGGTCTCGTATAGAAATATATCGAAATCATGAACATTTAACTTCCTTCTAATTTATTTTTTTATTGAACCTTTTTTCAAACAATTTCTGATTTCAAAATCTAACAATACAGCAATAGATTTTTTGATCTGTAATTAAAAACAAAACTACGAATACGAATTTAGTCATTGATATTAAAACTGAAACGTATTCCTCTGCTTCCGCACATTGTCCTTGTTAATTCAATTTAAAAATAAACAATTCCGTTCACAAGGTGTTTAATTACAAAAGAAAAAAAAAACAATTAATTACTCGTAACTCGATGATAGTGGGCAATCGATTCGGAAACACAAACGGGTTATGCTAACAGGTATTTCGATTATTCATAGGTAAGTGGGCACATGCTAGTGATTCATCGGTCACGCTGAACCTTGTCTGGCTGCCAACTGCTATTTCCGTTGATATAAAGCTGGGATTATCTACTATGTTTTGTAGCTCTTACTTATGTACGTTCTTTTTATGTGGAAAGTGACGAAAAAAGGTTTGAAGAGGTAGGTAGAGGGGGAAACTTATTTGCAGGTAGGTTTCATTTCGAATTGGCTCCAATGAAATTTTATTTAACCTTCGACGATAAAGAAAAACGTCGTGAAAATCGTATAGAAATGTATGTATATATCAGGAAAGTAAGTAAAGTAACAGCCTGTTAATATCCCACTGCTGGACAAAGGCCTCCTTTCCTATTAAGGAGAAGGTTTAGAGCTTAATCCACCACGCTGCTCCACTGCGGATTGGCAGATATACATGTGTAAGAATTTCTCCTGGCACATTCAGGTTTCTTCACGATGTTTTCCTTCACCGCCGAACTCGAGATGAAATTAAACACAAATTTAGCCTTTGAAAAATCAGTGGTGCTAGCCGGGGTTTGAACCCGCGATCATTGGTTGAGGTCGACGTGTTCTAACCACTAGGCCATCTCGGCGCTATGATATATATATGTATCAGGAAAACTTCACATAAATGTATATCTGTTATTTATTAATGGAATAACGTAGAGATTAAGCTATGTGTATCTCTTTCCTTATTTTTTTGTATATAGAAAATGCCTTAGCCAAGCGGTGATGCATTAAAGTGGTTGTACACAAAATATGCTACAAAACTATTTTTTATACAGTACTAGTTGCCCTTTCCGGTTTCACTTGCGCTCATGGTTATCGCTTTAAGCCTATGACATGTGATATAATATAGCTTATAATCTTCCTCAATAGATGAACTATCTAACGAAAAAATATATTTTTTAAATCCACTAGTTTCAGAGATTACTCCCTACATAGAAACTTAAAAACAAGTTTATCTCCTTATAATATTAGTAGATATAAATATCATTTTTCTTTGACAATTTTGTTCATACGAATTAAAGTTTACTCCATACGAAATTCCCAAAAATTTTAATTTTATTCCATTTATAAAGCCTCTCAACTCCAGTTATTAGCATATAAACTCAAAATTTTATACAAATATAAGCAAAAGTTATTCAATAGTGTTTCAGTTATATGTTTTTTGTAAAGATGTTTTTTTTTTTATTTATTTCTATTAAGTATTAGTAAGTACTACACATAATTATAAAGTATATTACTCTTTATTTTCAGAAGAATTCCTATATAAATTGAATTAGTACTAAGGGCCAAAACATTTAAATTGTACACACGACGCAACAGCGTGTCGTGGTACATTACGACGCGCGTAGCTTTTCACGATGCGATGTCGAAACCTTTCACGACTTCGCTGTGCCAAGACGCGAGGACGCAATGTGTGTACGTTTTAGCCGTAAATTCACATAGTGAAAGCAACCCTTTATGAATCGGGATCTTAGTAATCCATCGAGTGATTTGTACCTGCTCAGATAGGCAGGCTTAGTTAAAAAGATGTATATATGTAGTCTCTTTTTCTTCACTTGTCTTATTTAGCAGATAAATATGGCGTATTTCTAACTACACATGAGAGTCAGATAAGAAATTATCGATTGAATAATTGAACTGAACCATTTTTTATAATGCAAAATTATAATAAAAAAAATGTTTGAAAATTCATGATTACGTTCCGGGTACTGTTACTACATAAAGCCAAGTAAAGAAAAATCGCTGTCATACTACAAAAGACGCATTAAAACCATGTCGAACACGTGTCTAGCTAAACAGTGTTTAAAAATTAAACATTTCTTAAAATATTATCTTAATTGCTTAACAGCGAATAAACTCATAAAAAAAGTTATTAATAAAATGTTATACGTTACATTTGACAGCTGAAATAGGTTTTAGACATCTATTAGACTAACTTACACGTATGTTAATCTATATCTAAAGCATGTTTAACTCGAAACTGTGCTCAGACGCGGATTTGTAGTGCGGATTTTTTTAAACACGTTTAACGTCTGTTTAAATCTTTTGTAGTAAGGCAGTCGGTGTTTTATTATTCATTTAATCTTAAAATATATGTCATGTCAACACACAGCTTTGTTACAGTTTTACTATATGTACAGTTTAATTACTCAAGTACGAGCCAAATTCTCATAGTCGCTTTCACCACGTGTAGGAACGTATTGACGAACGCATATTTGTATATAGTTAGTTGCATTGTGTAGGTTGTTTATTCTAATATAAGACAACTGCTCTATAAGACAAATGAGAAAAATAAATATAACAGATAATAATAAATAATTATTGATGTTAAAAAAATATTAAGCATACTTAATATTATTTTTTTATTTTTTAATATCAATAAAGAGGATGTTGATAAATAATACTGTGTCGAGCCACACGGCTTCATTTTGAGAAAATAGCATCTAAATATGTAAAATCTATTTTAAATAATTTTTTTTTTTCCAATTTCTATTTGAAGAGGTCTATGTCCATCTTTTCTTTTCTATTTTAATAAAATATATAATAAATTAAAAGCAGATTGGTATAATAAATCGTTTTATCTAATAATACGTTTTTCAAATATATGAGATTATTGCAAATTGAACACTACAAAAAAACTTAATTCAGTAAGTACTAATTTAGTTTAAATGGCTTGAAGTTTTTTTGAATAATGTTAAATACGTGACGTATTCTCATATATCAAAATCTGCGAATTTTACTTTTTGTGACTTGACACATTATTGCTCAGCATCCATTTAGCATGTTCAATAGACATTCATTTAATTAGGGTAGGTGAGTTTGTGTGAAAAGGGAATTCCATTTAAAAGTTACATAATATTAATGTGTCCCTAATAATTTTGGTCTATGTACGACCTAAAAGACCATCTAATTTATTTTCATGAAATATTTATTAATTTCCTTGTCTTACTGGCTGCACTGGTGATAGGTGTACCTAAAATATGTACATTTTTTTTGTAAGGCGTTTAGCATAAATTAGGTTAAAAATATGTTCCTCCTGGAAAAATGGAAAAATCCTGCCGTTGCTCACCTCTCCACTTATTTATATACATATTTCTCTAGATTTAATAAACATTATTGTTTGTAAATAAAGTAAAGTATAAAAACGATACACACAGTTCAAGAAACTTTTTCATTTTAATGTATTGGAAGGCAAGAGATAATGGTAGTTTTTCTATAAATAAAATTTGCAAACGGCGCGAGGTTATTTTGCTTTTTTTACATCAAATTGAAGGTTGTGGATTGAAAACCCTGGCTCGTAATGAGTGGTGAGACAGACAAATCGTGAGTGTGCGTCCGAAATAAAACTATTTGCCAATCTAGTGTTGGGACTGCGATATCGATAAATATGTTTCAATTTTAAAATAGCTTTTGAAATAATACTACTTTAAAAAAAGTAAATATTCAGTAAGGTAATTTATATATTTGATATACATAATAAAAAGATAGATTTATGTTTTAAATAAATTCCAACATTTATCATTATCAGAGATTCGAATGTAATAAATAATAAAAAGAGGTTTATAAGATTATGATTTATAATTATTTAACGCAATTAAATTAAATGCAGTTTAATAAAGAAATGAACTAGTACACTCAGTAAGTCATCTAAACCGCTCATAGTTATACACTTTCAAAACGTTAGATGAAGATTACACAGAATGTGATATACATGGTATATCACAAAATATTCGTCGATATCGATAGTTTCCCGTTTCTAAAGTCCCTCGACGTCGTTCGCTGCCCGCAATCGCCGACTGCCCGGGCGCCCGGCAGCGCATCCGAACGAACGACGCCCACGCGACCGTGTTTAACGAACGTTACCCATTCAAATTCAAACCTTTCGAGTGCAGTGTGATCTGTTTGGATTATTTGACCCTATAGGCGAGGTGAGTTGGTGAATACAATGCTTCGTTTTGAAAGGTGTCGTTATAATCTGTTGGCTAATTGACGGACATCGTCGCTATTACAAATTGTCACATTTTACACAATTATACTTTTAACTGCACAATGTTTCAGTATCTATTAAAATAGAGACAATATTAATATTGGACGATTTTTTAGCTACTTATAACAATAGTGGTCTGTTTTATATGATGTTGTGATTTTTTATACATGGTAATACTAATTACCGATTACACTTCTAAAATGTATTACAATAAGTTAGGTAATTTAGAATAAACAAAGGCAGAATTGTATAATATTATTATAAAATACATGGACAAATTTAGGAAGTAATTGTTAAACGTTCTATTGTCGCCAACATTTTATTCCAACAATTTGTTTGAATAATAAATGTGGAACATGAATAATACAGTTGAAAACGACCCTGTTATAGTTCGGAAACTAAATCTATTTTAGCGGTTAATAAAGTGTTTTGTCAATTTTTATTAAATCGACGGCACGTGCTAGTGCTACTTTCGTTTTCTATACGATGAATATTTTAAACCGTTTAATAATAGCGTTAACGTTATATTACAGTGATCTATATTTGCGATGGAGTTCGGTTTTTGGTTTCATACGTGCTTTATTTAACATGTAATATTTTATTTATTAATTTGTTGTTAAATATTGATATATGAAAATTAAAAATAGGTAAATATTTTTATTTAAGATAATTAATTGAAAACTAAAACTATAAGTTAATTTAGACACTATTTGTATAATATCAATTCTTATACCAATAAACCAATCTCCAATTATACAAATCACCTAGATATGCTTCGCTGATTTTACTGCACTAAATATTTATCAGTACTCGCCATATTGAAATATGTTTATTGTAAAATCGCCTAAAGCTTTTCTCAATAAATAAGCTATCTAAAATATATTTCTAATCGATTTTTTTAAATTTTAGAAACGCGAAACAGGTTGTTCTGAAGATTACAGTTTTTAGCAAACAAACTTTGCAATAGTAAAGATGTATGAGTTGCATATTATTCGTAATTGAGTTATAATTATGATATGGATAATGGGGTTGCATCTCCGTTCCACGTGCGCAAGCGCAGGTCTCATACGTAAGTCGTGAGTAACGACACGCAATCGCGTCACTGACTCAAAGCTCAGATTTAGCACATGCATAAACACATTCGTACTTGAATTAATCCATTTGAGTACAAAAATATCGTAGACAATTGAAAACTATCGTTATTAAACATGCAACTTTCTAAGAATTTGGTAATTCTTTTTATACTAATACGTCGCCTTTTAACATTGCTTAACAGTAAAAAATTACAAAGATTGAAAGTAGTCGTTTTGAATCTTCTGGCTATAACAATGATTAAATTAATAATAGATAGGATATTTATTTATTTTTTTTTATAAAATCTATCTATACATTTTTCCTTTTTTCATTTTTCGATTATTTTCGTAAATTTTTCTAAACTAGAAGTAAAAACCAATAGGAAATCTTAAATATCATATTAAAAATAAAAAAAAGTCCAATTAGTTCGTGGGCTGTGTGCTAATTTCAGGGTCGTGAGGGTGTAAATGTAATTCTCTATATTACCGTCTGGTGCACATGGGCATTATATATTGTTAGTCTTAAATTATGTATTGTTAGTTTTGGGCATTATATATTGTTAGTTTTAAATTTCTAGTAGGCAAACTAGCGAAGACTTACGACATCACAAACTGTTGTTTAGTTATTTTATTTTTTGTTAGTTTCAAACGAAAAAACGCCCTCTAATGTCAGATTGTTTTATATATTCATTCCAGACAAGAAGATGTTTCTCGATGTTTTCTTTTACCACCGAGTATAAAACGAATTGTAAACACAAGAAGTCTTTAAAAGATCTGAGTTTGCTGGGTTTTAAACTTGGAATGTTCGATTAGTTCATTGGTTTTATTTACTAGGTCATGGGCTTATCTTATATCAAGACTAGCTGCCCGGCGCGGCTTCGGGTGGACTGATTATGAAATTACTCACTTTACCGTATGTTTTTTAAATAATGCAGTCGTTCTGATGCGCATAAGCGCATAATATATATATATATATAGGTACAGTCTATTTTTCTTAACTTGTCTTATTTGGTAGCAATACTCGGAATGATAATCATGAATTTGTGCACATTATTTTTTATTATAATCTAATAATATCTGTAAAGCAAAAAAGACTACATTTGAGTATTATAATTATTTATATTTATTAAGGCCTTATTTTAACCGCATTAATTTATTTTTATCTGATGAACTACAATCCAATTGATATTTGTTTACGATCCAAAAAAAAAATCCTCATAATTGAGGTTTTTTTAGACACTATTTAGTAACTTCGGTTAAATTGTAAAAAATGATAGAGAGAGATCGAAATACTACAAAAATATAAAGTAGTTGACTATATTACTACAATTGTAGAGATTTTTCTTAAGTAAAAGTATATTGTCTTAAAATAACGAATTTAACATGCTAAGCAATGGCATGCTAATATCCATAACCAAAAATTATTTTTGTGGGCTATGTGCTACAAGTTCTACGAAAGTAATCTTTTGTATTTCTAATTGATTATTTGTAGTCCTCGTTTACTCCTTTACAAATTACTAAGCGGTATTGTCATCAGAAAATCTCCAAAAAATTATAGAGGCACTTCAAGTTTATGGTTACACTTACAATAAACATGTTCATAACAAATTGTGTCTCTCAGCATATATTTTGTGCTAAGAGCGATATCAATTTGTTTCACGAAAAGGTCGCGGTGTTGGCGCAGGTAAGACATTAGTCATGCCAACATGTGTTCGTTCAGGTATGAAATTTGACGTCTATGTCTGCTGTTTATGAACGGAGATTTAGACTTTGAAACCTTTATAAAATATTATTACTATAATTAATTTGAAATTGAAACTGCTGATTGGAATTGAGTTAATACAGAATACTAGCAGTCTCTCGTGGCTTTGCCGGCGTATATTTTTGGATTTGGTAGAAGCGAATTAGAAAACTTGTGTTCATATTTCATTATTACCATCAAATGTACGAGGTTTTACGTAAATATGCCCGCAGAATAACGTTTTGCATACAGTCGTTTACACCCCGTCACACCCTTTTAGGAGCGAAATACCAAAAAAACTCTTTTTTAATTGATCCATACGTCAATAATTTAAAATTTCAGATAAATAGATTTAGTAGCGATTTTTTTCCATTCCAGATTTTAGTGGCCCTTAGCCCCTGTACGGGATGATTCTGGAATTCTTGTATACACATATTTAGGTATTCACCCTAAGGAATATGTATGGTAAGTTTAGGGATAATCGGTCAAAAAAATAAATTTTGTCCAAACAAACTTTACCACCCCCTTTCAGTCTAACAGGGGATGATATTCGTAAGTTTTATGTTTCACTTTTCACTACTAACACACAGAAGAATGTGTATCAAATTTTAAGTTAATGCGACCACGGAATAAAATTTTCCATACTAACGTTTTTACCCTGTTAGGGGTGGAATATTGAGAGATTCTTTCTGGCTCTGCATTAATGAATCAGTCAGGACAAGTGATTATATATGTTTTATTGAGAGATAGATAATAGATACAATTATAATTACATAGATTATCTAAATTTGTTATTATTATTTTTAAGTGATAAGCTCTTTTTTTATACTTTCACACAAAGATTTAGACTGATTAAAATATCATTCATTAAACTTAACTAAATTAGTTTTTCGACTTGATAGAAAATACTTAAATATATAAAACAAGTCTTTATATTTAGAAAACTGTATTTACATAAACAGTTTATGAATAATATTTACTTTCATTTAATGCAATACTTTTATTTAGACACATTACTTAATGTATGTTTGTGATCAAGCTAATTAATTGAAATTGTTATTAATAGTTACATTATATAATATAACTATTTTCATATTTGTTAATTCGTTTTTGGACCGATAAGAAGTGCTCAAATTGTATACGGTATTATACAAGTAAAAAAAGATTTTATTCTTTTGTTGATCTTTTTCCACCCATTTTTGTACTCAAACTAAAAATATACTATATTCAAATAGGCTTTTATAAGCTCTTTCAAATCGTCAATGTACAAGTTTCTCATGTCAGTTCCACGAGAAGCTACCGCCGCGCCGGCTCAAAAAGTGGACTCCACTGAGAAGAGCCGACGTTAAACTCAGCAGCTACTGTTTTAAAAATATTTTTGTACAATAATGTTAGATACAATTAGCTTCATATATCCTGCGAGAATGTCAACGGAACATAACTCCACGATGTATTATCATTAACGTAATCATGAATAGTATGCTTTTTCTTTGTATTATGTAGTAAGTAGATCGAGGAGCTCCTTTAAGAAGCTACATCACATACAAGACCCATAAACCTTCTATTGTTCATGTTTGATTTACTTAATAACAGGGCCAAAACACATCCACATCTCGTCGTCGCTTCGTATCGCTATAATGCGTCATGAAAATGTAATGACATGGCGTCGTGTAAATATCGTGCATCGTAAATCACGACGCAACATCGCATCGTGTTATTTTGTTTCATTTTAAACGAAAACCAATCATCGTATCACAATGCGACGTCGCTCCATGATTTTTTTGGTTTCAAGTTTAATCTGTTGGATTTACAAATAACTACATAAAATAAACTTAATTAAAAAAAAATCGAATATGTAAATTTATGATTTTTTTTGTTTCGTCGGATTTGTGATGACAGGTTCATTGACCTTATGTCGTATTATATGGAGCATGGAAGGTTGACGGACGTCATGTTGATTTAGTCTACTTTATCATTAATCTACAGACCCTAATCTTAATAAAATAATGAACCAATATGATAATACTAAAGCAAAATGATTTGCACTAAATTTAGCGTCTAATTAGACTTGTCAATGTAATTTTACAAAATGTAATTTCACTTTTAAAAAAATATATATTTATAATAGTAGTATTAGAACACATTACGTCTATGTATCGTGTATATAAGGGATATTTTCTAAAATGCTATTTAGCACGCTGGTCGGTCTTAACGACACCTCGCATCGACGTCGAATTGAATTAGTTAACGTTTTGTTTGTCGCAGAAAAATGTCAATTTAAGATGTTGTCGGATTTGGCCAGTATGCTGGATATTTGAAATATACTCTTAAGTTGTCGCTACTGAATATCGTTACTATAACAATAATAAAAGAACCAGTAAAGTTAAATAATTTACGTAATAGCTAGTTGAGCTATAGTATTTTAGGGAAAGCTATAAAAACTGGAAACTGTTTCATTCTATTACATATACTTGTTTGTTTCAAAGAACAAGGTTATTTCTATTTAAAGAAAGCGCAATTCTTACTTATAGTTCGAATGATTTAATATTAGTTACAATACATTATTGTAGTGTTGGTAACCGTGGTAATTTGGTTTTAAAGTACGTATGAATACCAAATTAATGTTATAAATACGATAGTTTGTAAATATGTATGTATGTTTGTTATTTCATCAACGGCCAAACTGATGCGAATGAAATTTGGAACGGAATTATTTTTCATCCTGAATTATTACATAAATCAATTTTATTCTACGGATGAGACCACGGAGCTCAGATAGCGTTTAATACTTTAAAGAATGACCTCTAAATTTTATTCAATAAATATGTTTATTTTATTTTCTTCATCGCTTGCTGCGGCCTCGATGGTCGTCCTCGCTCCAACAATAGACTTCCACAACTGAGCCTCAAGACATAGCTTAAATATTTATAATCGACATATTTTATGTATCACTTTATTAGTTAACAATCTCTTAGTATTTTTGTTTTAAAACAGAAATAATAAATTAAACCACAATTACTTTCAAAAATTTTTACTGTTTATTTTTCTATTATATTTTACAAATTATATAGAAAAATGGTCGTTTAAGTTCTAACACCGCATTAGTTAAAATAAGCAACTTTAGCGGAGAGTGAAAAAACTGTATAATTTTACATTTACACCATTACTAATCAAGAAGAAATCTAACAATAAATACCCGGAATAAAAATCTGTGTAAATTATACAATTTTTTGCTCTCTTGTAGAGTTGTTACTATGACTTAAATAGTGTTGAAGTTAAATTAAATAATAAATAAATTAATAATTAATAATTTGCTTGGTTTTTAAGTTCGTTGTTGACTCGATGCACAATTTCGCTTTTGGACACTGTCAAAACATAGTAAGCTAAAATTTAAAATTTCCGGCAATATACCATTAATATTTCTGCACGCTGCAAATGAATGGTAAACGAACGTTGGAAAAAAGGAAATTTATTGCGAACGTTCTGGTACGTAAGGCGTAGTTGAGCTAAAACTGTATTGGCGTCTAGCCATCAACTATAATTATCGTAAGAGTGCCAAATTCTGCCATCGCATTCCATCTCTGGCATTTATAGATTTCACAAACATTTTCCATGATTTTCAGATTAAGAAACATAAACTGTGATATTGGTAAATTAATAATGAATAAGTTGTCCAAAATTATTTAAATCATTTTTATTTAATACAGATTTCGTTTTCAATAACAAAAACAGGTAATTAAAAGCTATCTATATAAGTAATCATAAGCTAAAATACACTGTTACGTACTAATTAAATTTTATATAATATATTTTTACACAAGAAACATTACGAAAAACACGTAATTAATTTATTAACGAAAACAAAAATAGAATAGAAAATTGGAACTAAAGTTTTACTATATTATTATGAAGACGGAAAATGGCAACTGCATTTTCCTTAATAACCTTGAGCAGGTGGCTAACCGCTTACATCTGTTCATCCACTAATACAGATGATCTCACTTCCAGTTGGGGCTGGCATACAGCTGCATCCACGGCACCGCGATAACATCATGGCTGCTAACGGGTAAGATATTAAATATTCAGATATTTATGTCGTAAGAAGTTTTTTAGTTTTAATTTGTTAAAATTATACGTGGATGCTAATAAGCAATAATGAGTCAACCCACAAAAATTCAAATTTGGAGATATTGATGTATTCTGATACTGATATTCAAAAAGTAAAATAAGTACGGAAAAAAGTTTCTTAATTAATTTCAATGTGTTCCATTTTTTGCAATTAATACAATAATCTCAAATATTTAAATAACGTTTTATTAGATAATATATTAAATGTATCAGTCTGATTTAAATTCATAATACCTTTTGTCAAAAAATAAAATAAAAGATGAGTATCTTCTTCAAACACGACATTTTCTCAAAATGAGGCTTGACACAGTTTTGCTTATCAGAGTCCATATACATGTGAGCTTTTTAAATGCGCGTGGTTGGACGAATCTGAATCTCTAAGCGTAAACGAAAAATACTCCAAGGAGTCTCAGTACTGATCATGATTAATTATTACGGGCTGGCGCGATCGGGGCAGTACTCCACTCTCTCAGAATATCGGCGTCAAGTAGCTATTAAATCTGCGTTTAGTACGGTGATTTGCTAGTTGCTGATTTAACGATTTCCATATAATAATAATTTGAGCACAGTTTATGTTGTTAATTTCTTATGTAGGTCATGTTTGATTTTATATTAAAATTAGGCTTAATTCAAATAATACATATATTTACCACCGTGACTAATACGCCAATTGGCGTTTCATTTACAGTCTAAAATAGTACTAAGTTTGTCATAATCATAAAACTGTTTGCCAAGAATTATTGTTTGGAATGTTTTTTTAAATTAAAATCGTTTTTTATAAACATTTAAATTTGGTAAAAACTTCATCGTCGTGTTCTCGTTATTATTCAATTGATGTAAATTGTTATAAAATGTAAAATGCTGCTCCTCACAGTTTCACTCGTTAATGGTTACTGCTTCACTCCTATGAATCGTAGCTTGATGAAATATAGCCTATAACTTTTTTCAATTCACAGGCTATCCAACGCGAAAAAATCAAATGGGATTTGCAGTTTCAGACATTACCCCCAACATACTAACTTACAAACAATTTTTTATATATATTTTATAATATGAGTGTAGATAGCTGTGTTCCCCAGTTTAACCCGCGTTGATTTAAGGAAAGACTATGTTTGTATAATGTATTCCCTTCTTTTATTAATATAAATAAAATAAAAGTAGTTACGTTACTCCTTAAAACATTAGCTATCTGTGCGTGAAAGTCTCATCATAATCAGTCCAACCGTTTAGAGATTAGCAGGAACAGACTGACATAGAGATAGATAGACGCAAAATTAAAAAAAATTGTGTTTTTGATGTAAATATTGTAATACGCATTTAATTAAAGGTTATTAATATGAAATTACAAACTGACTGAATTTTTCTGACTACATTTAAAAAATCATATTTTTTCCAATAAAATAATATTGAAACATTCTTCGTATTGAAACATTTATCTTTGATTTCGGAGACCGAAATCAAAACTGACAGGGTGTTTCATCGTTTTCGTTTTACACGAAACTTTATTGAGCTTTCGACCAGCTAAAGCGGAATGGGTCAACAATACCCGACAGTGTTTGTGTCCATCGGTGTTGTCATATGTGTAAAAATAACGTGACGTTTGGCTGTATTCCAGATACGGACCCGCGCCCGTCGTCGGCCACGTCGGCCGGATACCGAACTACGGCAAGACTCAAGTCAATGTAAGTGTTTATTATATTAAATTAGTTATACCCGGCATTTCAATTATGTAGATTTTTCGGGCCAAGAATCTCCATGGCCGTCCTCAAAACACTCCAATATAGTTTTTTTACAATCTGATTAATGTTTTCCGAACAGATAAAGGACAAACAATTCGTTGTACACAGAATGTCACCGATAACGCGTAATCTTGTAGATATACATAAGAAGTCAACATGTGTTGTAAATTTTACCAGCGTTACCAGAATCGATATTTAAAAGTGAAACAACTGAACTAAATTTTTTAAAAATTGTTTCTAATTAATGTTGCCCAGCCAAACTTACAAGATAAAACGATTAAATTTAAAAAAAAATATATCTTTTTTTTTTTTTTACTTTTAAATATCAATTCTGATAACGCTGGGAAAATATCCAACACATGCCTAGTTGACACCCAATATATAGGCTCACTATTTATGATAAAGAAGCATTAGGCAATTATAGATAATAGTTATAAAATCGTTTTTTGGTAAAATATTATTTACATCAGATTTAAAAAGTCATTAAACCTCATAAATAACCAGGTTATGGTTCCATTAGTCCCGATGTTTAGTTTTTTAAGTTTTAATATCAATTCTAATAATATATCAGTTATAAATAAATAAATGAATAAATAAACGCAACACACAACAGCCCCCATTAAGATCTTGTGACCTTGTGTCGGGGGTCTGGAAACATACACAACACTAACACAAACACCCAGACCACGACATCCGTATGGCCAATACAGATATATGTCGTGAGCGGGGATCGAACCCGCGACCGTTAGCGCTACAGTCAGTTGCAGTGACCACTGCGCCAATGTGTCTGTCAACATATACCGTATTGACACCATGTATAATAGTATACATTTGTTATTGTACCTTCTATGTATCATCGTTGTATAAAATAATTCGAAAAGTGCGTCTAAATCTTTGTCTTTATAATCGTTACTTATATTAAATTTAGTTTTATGTATACAGCGCGGTGGATAATTTATTTACTTTCGGATTCCAGCCAATGGGTGGTGTGGAGCCTCCAGCGTGTATTCAAAACGCGATGATGACTAAAGACAAAAAACCTTTCACATATACTCCTGGTGGATTAGACCTGTCACAAATTAGGACACCGAGCATGGCGAGAAGGTTGGCACGTCAACGATCTCAAGAGGAACAGGAGCAGGCCTACGCGCAACAACCTAATAATACCTATCAATCTCAGGGAGGACCTGTGCCACCACCCCCACCACCACCTAAAATACCAGCTCCTCCACCGCCACCACCTCTTGTTATTAATGCTCCGAAAACTAAATCTCCTAAACCAGTAGCACTAGGAGAGCGACCCGAAATCGTCATACCCGAGAATCCCATTGGTATGCTGAGAAAAACTAATAGTCCCTATCACTGGGAGGCCGAAAAGGCGGAGTTACAGCGTGCGGGCCCTGTTCCTAAATTTGTTGATAAAGTGCCGAGTCCTTTGACTGTTAAGTTACCATCTAATAATGCCTATCAAAACTATTCTCCTCAAAATAACGTTCAAAGGCCGAACTACTCTTATGGAAATCAGAATCAAGCACCAGATAGTCCACTGCATAGGCCAGAAGCTCAATACGCTCACCAACAATCTGGTTCACCAAATGTTAATGGTTCACCACAAACTAGAGATATTTTGTTACGCCAGGACTCACAATTTAATAAGAGTCCTCAGCCATTCGGAAATCAGTCACCCCTTATTAGTAATCAATCGCCACAAAATTCTGGTTCGCCCTATTCACCTAATCCTAGTAGTCACTGGAGGCAACCAGATAGACGAGATTCTCCGGCAAGTGCAAACAATAGCCCACAATCTCCACAGTTAAATCGAGGACCATTTTCTCCTGCTGTTAAGCAAAATGCTCCAAGTTACAACCAAACAGTGCCCAATAATTCTGTATTCCATACTTTACCGAGAGTTGGACAAAGAAATCAGGAAAGTTTGCCGAACAATCAGAGTAATTATAATAATACAATTTCCAATAATGTCAAAGAAACTCAACCTAGTCAAAACATTGAGTCATCCAACACAGCCCCATGGCGAACTAATACATTTAACAGATACCCGAAGGATCAACCTGTTCTCAATAACAATCAAAGTATAAATCAACAACCGGTATACAATCCACCTTGGAAAACAAATGACAATAACAACAATCAAAGCGAATATAACAACGCGCCGCAATGGAGAAATGACAAAAGTATTCCAAACCAGCAACAATACACTCCACCTTGGGTTGCACAAGAGACAAATAATAATAGAGCACAAGAAACCGCTCCCTGGAGGTCTCAGGAAAATACAGCGAGATCAGCTGCTCCTATTTCTCCTGAAACCCGTTATCAATCTTCAATATCTATACCAGTGACACCAAGAAAACAAAATTCACAACCCGAATATAATAACACTCAGAAAGAAGCAGTATATGTCAATCAGGAACCTATTTATTTCTGTCCCGAGAGTCCCAAATCGATTCCACCCTGGGTAAAAACACAAAAGGAAAAAACAAAAACACCACCTCCAGCTTGGGTCCAGCGACCGTTGGAAGGAAGGAAGAGTTCTTCGAGGGAATTAGCTACACCACCGAGAGATCAGGAGCCCGAATGGGTAAGAAAAAGTAGTGAAATGCAAAGGGGTGCGCGTGAAGTTATTAGTCCTCCAAAATACCAACAGCCTGTGCAGCCCAATTGGTCAACCAGACCCTCTGAGAATAGAAAAAGTTTACCACGAGAAAATACACAAAGCGCACATACAGGTAGAATTATTCCGATACAAATGGAAGTGTCAAGTACAGAAACAAGAAATCAGGGCAGACAAGGAGGCAATCAGCCTCAATTGAGGATCGTTATCGATATGAAGCAAAACCCTGAGTATCAGAACCAAAATAACGCACAGGCTCCATTTTCACAGCCGACGCAACGTATTATGAGAGTATTATCGCCACAGTTGGTAAGAATGGACGAGCCTGGTCAAAATCAGCCGGATTTGCCGACGTTGAACAGAAGTTTCCAGAATCAGGACAGTCAACCAAAAACGCGAATAATTCCAATTCAAATTGAAGGTGGCAACAACGGTGGGGCAAACAAAAGGTAATTTATATTTGTTAACTATTATATAAAAATAAATGTTAAACTAATTTACATTTCAGATATGTCTTCTTCTAAATGTTAAATTTATTTATTTTTCACGATTTGATGTTTATATGTTAAGAACTCCATTTTAAAATGTTATTCTTATGACGTAATTTAAAAACTTCGTTAAGAAACTTGAATGTTATAATTTTCAGCTTCGGTGGGCGGTATTAAGGGAGCTGTTTGCACTGTCCAAAGTAAACACATTTTTATTGCACTGCTTTCTCGATTCAGGCACTTGCGCTATAATTAGCAATATTAGCATCTTCACGCTTTACGAACGCGCTCTAATTCTGTTTACTTCATTCATTTAACAAATTTGCGCTCTCTGTAATTAGCTGCTAAATATCGATTTAGATGATTAGTACTAAATTTTTTTTTCATTACGCTAAAGTGCACATTTTTTTTTATTAATTGGCTTTTCACAAATGCTGTGTTGTAGAAATTCTTTAAGTTTATTCGCGTGAGCATAATCTGAACTAAATACGTACTAGCGTAATTTTGGTGTTGATTTGTTTGATTTATTTCATTTCTTATTTATTAATCAATTATATGTTAGAAATTAAATTATTTGAATTGAATATATTTTAAATTATATACTTATTGGATCTATCTTATATACGCAAATTGCCATTGCAAATTGTGTTTAATTATTATATTGTTCAATAATTTGTTATTCAAGTAAATTGTTAGACTTACAAGTGGACGCTGATAAGCAATACTGTGTCAAGTCACACGGCCTTCATTTTGAAAAAATGTCGTCTAAAGATATCAAACCTATTCTTAACATATATATCTTTATTTTATTTTTTGATAAAAGATATGTATAATGAATTAAAATCAGACTGATATATTTTATATATTTTCAAATAAAAAGTTTTTCAAATATTTGTAATTATTGTATAAATTGCAAAATGTGAAACGCGCTTGAAATTCAAACCAATTAATTAAGAAACTTTTTTCCGTACATATTTAGTTTATATGACTTCAATTTTTAAAAATAATGTTCAATAGGTGATGCAGTATCAAAATACATCAAACGTGGGTTGGCACATTATTGTTTATCAGAATCCAAGTAATGTTGTCTTACTTATTGTAGACAGTTTTGTTTACCTCTTAATTTAAGTATCAGAAAATATTTTTTAAAAGTGTATTAATATTCTTACAATTAAAGGTAGACTTCATAAAAACTATTAGTATAACAAATTCAAATTTTTTAATATATGAAATGTAATTTGACTCAAACTTTTCTTTAACATTTTGTTTCCTTATTTTTATTATTTTTTTATGTATTTTCAGTGTGTACTACCACAAATTCACGCAAAATGGTTCGCCACGGCAGTCCAAGGCGTTTAAGGTTCTTCAGGTTATAACAGGAACGGGTGACAATATTGAGGTTGACTTGGAAAATCGCCACGGTTACTCTGACTTATAATTATACTTTGTGAAATAAGATTATATTATAGAAAAAATAAGTCATTTAAATGTTTTCTTGATTAGCTTATAGTTAAAAAATGGTGGCATTATTAAAACTACTAAAATAGTTTTAAAAGAAAAGTTAGGGTTTTTTGGTGCTTATTAAAACACCTAAATTCATGTTTAATATATTTGCTTTTGTATTTTAATACTTAACCCTATATTCTTATTTTACAATTTATTATTAAAACAATTAAAAAGAAACTTAAAATTTACTCGTAAGCACGGTAGGTTAAATGTTTTTTTTTTTCTTGTAAAAATCTATATATATCTTTAAATTATTATATAAAAAACTGACGCGCGGGAATAAAACGAGCTATATTAAATTAGTAGGTATTTATATTACTATTTAATGCTATATTTAATGTAGTATAATATTAAGAAAAATCAAAGATTAATTATTATATTAAGCGGTGCTTATGTCATTAAAAACTAAAAACTAATGCTCATAAAATACGGCTAAAATACCAAAGAATATTTAAGATTTTATTTATTACTAATTTTTTCGTTATAAGTTGTTATATTTAAATAAATTATAATATACATAGCAATAATAAATATTTAACTTATGGTTACAAGTTACCACTAGATAGAGAATTTTTTAATTATTTTTTATTAATTAACAAAATGTAGATATACGTTGCTATATTTAGATAAATAAAAAATAAATCATGCCCTATTTATATACTTAAATAATAAAATGCTTATTTATTTACTTTTATATATTTTGCTTATTATGTGTCTTATATATTAAAATATTTATTTGTGTCAATATATGTGTATTTAAATTAATTATTATTGTTTAAAACTATAAATATATAAATTTAGTTAACAATTATATTCCTACTAATTAATTAACAAGGTTCCAGCCGAAGTTTCAATAACAACATTATTTCCAATATTATAACGAGTTTCCAAAAACCTGGTTTGTGATTAATTTGTTTGTAATTAACAAAATTAATAAAAAGTTTACTTACCTATGTATCATGGCAATACTGATTTCGCATTAAATATATGTATATATTTTAGCTTATTTTTCAAATTATTAATATAATCTGTATTCAAATGTCAATATTAAATACAGATTATAAAATATAATTTAACTAGGGTTTCTATATTATCAAAATTAAAATTTAATTACAAGTGAAAAAAAAATCTTATTAAATCTTTTTGTAATAAATAAAATTTAAGTTCAGGTTAATGAAAATATTTTTTTTTTATGAGATCAGCAAGTGTCATGTTCGTAGGTATTCTCGTAAATTCAAACAGACAGGGGTGTGGCAATCTAGTCAGTGTGATCTTTATATAAGTATTTTCTTTATTTTATATGAATTTACTATGTTATTGCATTATTTTAAGTTTAGCTATGTGTATATTATTTTATTTCATAGATTGTAAGAATGAAATAGTTTTTTAATAAATGTCAATAAATGCTTAAAGTTGTTTCTATTCAAAATTATGCATGTTTTTTAATATTAGTTTTACTAACGCCAGGCAAACGCAGTTTGTATTGACATTGAGACAATTAATTTTATTCGAACATAAAGAATATAATTATGTTGATTTTGGAAAAAAAAACCATATATTTTGTTATCATCAGATAGTAGCACTTATAAGGATCAACTTCTGAGAAGTAACATCAATAAAGATGCCTACGTCTATTAAAATGATTAAATGTTAAAAAATTGTATATTTATATTTATTTTAAGAAGAAAAATAAAACAAGGCAATGATACAAATATAATATTTACCTTGATAATAATATACCAACCTATATATTATATGCATATAAAGAAGACAATTTTGTTCGAACACTTATAATTTAAGAACGACTGGATCGATTCTCATGGTTTGTGATTTGTTGTATTTGTCTCCGTCTCGAATAGCAAAATAACTATAAATATTAAAAATATTGGAAAAATGACTTAGGAAAATATATCAAGCTTCTTAAAATACAAGAAATTACGTATTTAAGATAAAGTAATATCAAATCGGTTGGTCTCATTCAATCATTCCAGATTATTCTGTCAATTCAGTCCGAGTATATTATATAAATATTTGAGTCGTGAAAGAGTAATATGTTTTATAAATGCTGTCTGAGATTTGAAAAAAAAGTATATTTACGAAGACGAAGCCATAAATCATCCAAATGAATTTTGAAACTCCTTAGTATGCCTGGTATAACCTAGCACAATTTATAACTAAAGGCGTGCTTGATAGTCATTATGTTTTACAAAACTATGCAATGAAACGTGCTTGGTGATAAGAAAACTGAGGAGTTATGCGCTTGTATGACTTAAAGGAAAATTTATAGATATGAGGTAGTTCTCACATCGAAGATTCCAATGATAGCAACGGATATGGCCTATTAGTTTTAACTTATTCAGTGTCTGATCTCAACGCCATTCGTCATAACGATTAAGAAACCACAATCAATCCTTGATTGTTTGTGATCTCAACTTAGAAAATTCATGTTTTTAATATGGTCAGTTACACTTGGCATGTTCACGTATCGACAAGCCTCCCGCTTTATTTGTTCTCGCACTTGATAAAAATAAAAAAAAAATAATAAAAAATGTCGTTTATCACGAGATGCTCCAATAAAGATAATTAAACCGAGAGCATCACATGTTGCACAGTACACATAGTTTAATTCAATCATGTCTTGCTGACACGAGATTGATTTACATAGTTAGTTTTTGCACTTTATTCCTTGTTTATCTTAATAAACTACCAAACTTAATATTTTTCGTTTTAATTTTATCATTTTTATAAAATCATTAATTATCGATATATTATATATGGACGTCTTAATCAATTTGTTTGAAGACGTATATATCTATCTTTTCTTTTCTAATTTGATAAAAGTTATAATAAGTAAAAAGCAGATTGATTGATATATATATATATATATATATATATATATATATCTAATAATAAGTTTTTAAGATATTTGAGATTATTGTATAAATTGCAAAATATTGAACGCACTTGAAACATTAAATTAAGAAACCTTTTCCGTACTTATTTAGTTAGATAACTTGAAATTATATTTCATAATTTTGAATACGTGACGCACTATCCAAATACATCAATATCTCCGAATTCGACATTTTGTGGGTTGACACATTATTGCTTATCAACATCCATGGATTTAGGCACCCAGAATACCGACCACTTTGGACAACGTTGTCTACCAACGCTCTAGTTCCTATCCATCCATCATAATTGACGAGCTAGTCAAAGTTCGAAATGGGTACAGATTTCTAACGTAAAAAATAGTATGAATGTAAAGTGTCTATAGTTATAAAATAACATTGGTTTACGACAATTTTTCGAACAGTATCCGCTACATAAATCCACAAAACCACTTCGCCATTAGATATTCAAATTCTTTTTAATTCATGACATGTTAATTTATAGCCAGACAAATTCCGCCAAGACACGTATTTAAAATGTATCTTAGCTGAAAAAGTTTATAATAAATACTACGTTAGCCTACGTTAACTGGCTTGAATTAAAAATATGAAATATTTGATGAAATTTCAGTACACATGACGCGACACTACGTAAATAATTACGTGTGCGTAAGATGTTATTTGTAGAGCCAACGAAATGACGTTGATTCTGATGCGAACAGATATATGTGTCTTTGAGAATATTCGATACGTACTTGTGAATATTAATGAATGCCTATAGCCGATAAACTGAGTAATAATAATAATATAAACAACATAATTTTGCGATTATGTATAGTTCATGAAACTTGCTTATCTATATACTAATACGCAAAGCAAAAATTGTACCCCTTTTTACAAAAAATATGCGGACGGAGGAGTATTAAATTACGCGAACATATAGTATATATAGAGAAGGAAAGAGGAATGCTAATTAATAAAAAATACTAATGGGAATACTTTTTAAAAATGATGCATAAAGATACATTAAATCAATAAAAAAAAACATAACACACTACTGATGCACACACGTATACTCTTTTGTTTATTTTTGAAGTCTGTGGTCAAACTGAGAATAGATTAATTATCTGTGGTCAATCTTGAAATCGAGAAAATTTAACGAACTACGGTCGAATTCCGACCGCTAGGTGGGCACTAGTTATAATAAATACACAAGCTTTTCTCCGCAGCTTCGTTCCTGTTAATATATTCTACATTTACTTGTAAGACACTCGTATCACCTACTTTAAGTTAATTGCTCTATGCCTGAGACGAGACTTACATTTGTAGTTTTTAGTCTCGTAATTGACATAAAACATCTCTATAACGTAACTAAGACGAGAATTGCACTTATAAGTTTCACCCTTTATTAAGTTAGAAAGTTGTTTTATGTTAATAACGAGAGTAAAACTTACAAATGTAATTCCCATCTATTGTGCCTTTGCGCAAATGCTAACTCGACAAAGCTTTATTGCTATCCGATGCATTGCATAAAATACTAACAAACATATATTGAGTTTTAGCGCGAACGATTTTTGAATGAACAAACATACAGTAAAAGATTCGGCCAGTATTTTCGAAATTCGATCTCTAGTAATAAATTAAAAGCCATAAAATATTCATAATAACTTCATTATGATGCTTCAGGATTGCATTTAGAGTAAACTTTTACAGTATAATGGGAAAACTCAAATACATGTGTTAATTATTTTTTGAACTGTTAAAAAAAATAATAGTTTTTTGATTAGTTCTCAACTACGAATTAACCCATTTGACGTTTTATTGTCACAAACAAAAATAGCTAATGTTCTTCTTCAAGATCCAATATATCTTTTTGTTAAAATTCCTCAAAATTGAATAAATAATTTGGGAAAATGTAACAAATACTCTGATAGACAGACAGAGCTTCGCATTAATAATATTAACATGAAAGTACGTATAAACGATCGCGTTAAAAATTTATTGTTAAACAAACAGTATTTTTATAAGCAATATTTTTAAATTTGTTACTTTGTATACAAGCAATCTCAGTTTCTTTCGTAGTTGCCAACTCGCAAGAGCATTGTGTACTTCTCGGTCGACATTGAAGCTATAAATCTCTACACTTATAGAATAAAGAGGAACGCAATGATAATTTGTTTAAATGTTTCAGTAAAAGCAGTTTCGTAAAGTTACGTGCAGTAATTACATTCTAAAAACAATATTTCAACAGAAAACAGACATAATCTAAATATATTAATTCAAAGGCGACTGACTGACTGACTGACATAGTGATCTATCAACGCACAGCCCAAACCACTGGACGGATCAGGCTGAAATTTGGCATGCAGGTAGATGTTATGACTTAGGCATCCGCTAAGAATTTGATAATTTTACACCCAACGGGATGAAATAGGGGATGAAAGCTTGTATGAAACTTTGTCAATTTTAAACAGATCAGGATGATACTTTGCATGCATAAAGCTACTATAAGAAGGCATCACAGACATCGCAAACGACGTCGCGAGCACCAGCTAGTTACTTATATAATTCTGTAAATTCTTTGTAAATTGTACATACCGTCAGTGAAGTTTTAATACTGCGTAAGCAAAATTAGGAGTTTTAAAGGAGAGCAAAAAAATGCATTATTTTACACAGACATCATTATAAATCAATAATAAATCAAACTTTAAGTACACGAAGTAAAAAATACAAAATTTAAATGATATATTATTGATTCAAAATAGTGTCTATGAAAGATTGTGCACTTTTTTCGCTCTTCTTTTACGCTGTTTTTTTTTATTTACAGTGTTAGAACTTCACGGACGGATTGTAAATTTTTGTCTTTAAATAAATAAAAAACAAAATAAAAATCCATACTTATCTTTACTAATATTATAAAATATGGATTAAAGAAATTGCATTTGCAATCGACGTCGAAAAGGAGGAGGTTTTCAATTCGTGACGCATTATTCTTAAATTTTACCACATAATTCCGTCATTTCTTAATCGATTTTTAATTTTTTTTGTTTGTACGGATATAATTTCAAATTGTTTCCATAGAATTTTATCGAAATCGGTTCAGTAATTTAGTTTTAAAAACAAAGTAACTGGTATAAGTGTTTGCTTTCGAAATCGGTTCTTTTTTTAATCTTTGTTATCAAACTAACTATAATATAGAAGAGTTCAGTACTTTATTATTTCCCATTGCTGTGAAAAGCCTCTTCTCCTGTTAAGATGGATTCGGAGCTTAATCCACTACGCCGCTCTACTGCGGTTTGGCGCCTTTGACTGATATTCGTACCTACATGTCTCAGAATTTCTCTCGAAACGTGCAGGTTTCTTCACTAGCGAGTAGAAGATTAGTTTCACTGTAAGCATTTGAAAACTCCAAACTGGATTTGAACCTGGAATTTTTGAACTTATTTTGAGGTCAAAATAGACATATTCGTTGAGGAAACTGAAATTATGATTTCTGAATTACACTTCATAATAGTAAATATAAGTAACAAACAGTACTCTATATACATTAAAATCAAGGTTCGTATCTTTGTACTCTATGCGTTCCGAAACCGTTAATCAGGTTATGTATTCACTGGTCATTGGTTTCGGCTCTACCAAAGTTCAATAATTTTGGTAGTGTGTTCTGGGTACGTCCACGAAAACGTACCCAGACGACACGTTCTGGCCCAAAAAATCTATGTACATTTTAGTGGATATAGCATTTTAATGGATGTTACAGCTAGCATTTCTTTATTTAATATATTTCACAAAGCCAATTGAAATATATTGTAGATCCTTGTAGCTTCAGCAGTTGCCAATATAGTTATGACGCAACGTATTGTGTACAGCTGTCTCGGCCCGCATTAAAACTATGTACGTCTGCAATTCTGTATATATAATAAAGTTGGTACAGCGTTCTATCTGTCGTGATATTAAGATTTTTTTTTTAATGAAAATTTAAATTTATTTATTTTTTTCAACAAGATTATATGTAACTCAAAATTATATTACTGGAGTGACTTATTGAGTGAGTATTTATTGAGTTTAGACGACTTGAAAAATTTTTGAATAACGTTAAAAACACTTAATATTATCAAAATACACCAATATCTCCGAATTTGAGTTTCTGTGGGTTAACACAGCTCATCAACTCATACATGTTATAAACTTATTGATTTTGGTACTTGGACGACGTTGCCTAGCAACCATCTGGCGAGTAATACGGCAAACGAGATATCTTTGGGCCAACAAGTCAAATGACATGGGTAATGATTTTAAACGTCAAATAGTTTGAACGTAACATATCTATAGTCATAATATATCAGTGTGGGACTCATAATAAAAATTCAAATATTAAAAAAATCGTTATGATAGAAGAATATTGTAATATCATCGACAAAAGATATAAAAAGAAAATATTTAGAGAGAAATGAACAAAAAGAAGAGTCATTAATTGTTATAATATAAATGACCCGGCAAATCTTGTACAGCCCTTGGATATAACGGCTAAATTATTTATACAAAAATCGTGATTAGAAATGGGGTAGGATATTGAAATAGATTTTACAACCTAGTCTCATACCTACGAAATATACAAAATTTATCATTAAATTCGATCGAATCGTTTTGTAGAGGGGCCATAAACACTGTGACACGAGATTTTTAAAAAACATAATGATAGTTAAAAAAAAAAACAATATACATATAAATGCAAACGAAGACGCGAATAGAAGGTTGTTTAAAGTATACGAGAATGCGACGTACGAACTCTCAAACACAACATTGCGCTTAAAGTAATTACTCATGTCCAATATAAAATGTTTTGAACGCGTAATGAAGGAACTATTTTAATTTTCTGCAATAACAATGTGAAATATATCGCATTATTATTGTATCATAATATGCTACGCAACGCCCCTGGTGTTGTAGATGTCCATGGGCGTAAGTAACCACATAATATCAGGTGGTAAAATTTCCTCGTTTGCCCCCCTTTTTTTTTTTAAAAAAATATGATAATTTTCTATTTATTTACATTAAATGAATATGTAGTAGTAGGTATATCAAAAAAGTCAAGATTTAATAGAACATTGTAAGGCTTATAAAGCTTAATATTAAAAAAAAAATATGAACAAGTAAGTATAAACAATAAAATAACATTGAAATAAAACTATTTTAAACGGATTTAAATCGCGTATATTAATTATTTTTATCATCCCGACGTTTCGAGCACTTTACAGTGGTCGTGGTCACGGGTAGACGGTCACGGTTAAATAAAATAACATTTGTAATTGGAATAGAGAAGAAAATGTTACATGTAAAAACCACCATTAATATTTATTTAACGTGTCTAACCGCGATTCATTTTCGACTGCTCTTTATTTTCGTCTGACATTTCGACAGAGTTGCATCTGTCATGGTCACGAGCTGACTCGACGACAGACTAGCGCAGTTCTTTGCTTACACTATTGTTTATTTTTATTGTCATTATAATGCTTCGTCCAGTCGTTCGATTATTGCTCGTCGACCGGTAAAGTACTACACTCTTACAAAAAAAAAAACAGGACCTAGTATAGTTGGGATGTGCATGAAAAATAAGCTTATTATGTTGCTCTTTCCTAATATTCTATTTCGCTTCTGTCCTTATACCTTTTCAAGTAGGCAAAACATTTGTGATTTCTATAGTGTTGCATATGTTCATAACCAGCGGTGATTACCTTACATCAGGTGAACCACTTGCTTGTATACTCGCTGCAAACAAATATTATCTTTTTAGTTATGACAGTAGATTTTAATTAAAAACTAATTCGTTTTATAAGTCATAAACCAGCCGCGCTTAAGATTGATAGATACACTGATAGGAAACAATTTCGTCGTACCGCCCTTTCGGTAAATTGAGTAACATTTAATCCATTTGGGTCTGTAATCACTGGATTAATCCTACTAAGGGTTGGTATCGATTACAATTTTCCGGCTTTGATGGCAAAACGCCAGAGTCAGTATTTGAATTGCGTAAGCGTAGCGGCCATCGACTTCACGATTTTAAAATGCCTTTGATATTTCCACAATCGATTTTTCCTTTATTCTTCAATTCAAGGATAACCCGATTTTTATTTAAAAAAATAAATGTCATATCGTATATATGTAATTCATAAGCGTTACGATAGCTATAAAATTGTGTTTATATTTGTTAAATACTTCATTCCAAACGTTATATAGCTATAGAATTTAAAGAATAATTGTTGTTTAAATTAAAATAACAATAAAAAGTAATTGTGCAACAACATACGTAAATTACTACCAAAGCCAAAAAACGATAACGCAAAACAAAACAACCCGCACACAAACGTAGAATTAACCAGAATCAAACGATGCAAAACGAGACATCGAAAACAAGTCAATATCGAACGAATGATATCATTTTGAACATTTAAAAGAAATTCGATATCGATACCATTTTGTTATCCGCATACGCTTCATATGTTACTAATTGAACAGCCATTAATCCTTTCAATAAAGACCTGTGGTTACGTGTTACTTTCGCCAATTTTACCTAACCCTACCAGTTCGTTATCCAATAAAACAATATAGGGTGGGAGCGGACTAGTGTGGATCGTTCCGTTGTCCGTTAATTAACAATTTCATGAGCGAATGGACGTGAAGATTACCTACGTCCAATAGTCTATCACCTGTGTTGATGGCAAATAGATCCTCATAAAATGAACGCCGGCTTATATGACTGTTTGGACATTAAAATAACATGTTGGGTATGGTGTGGGTTTTAGAGTTTATATGTGGTGTATAAAACCCCACTATTACTAAAAATGACAAATTGATGTTCTATGTTTTAATGATTCATGTTCATACAGCATATCCGATTAAATACAGTTAAATATTGAAACATGCTAATGATGTGATGATTTCTTGTTAAAAATTATATGTACCATTTCAATGAAATTTAATATTAAGCGAGAATTATACTTGTAAGTTTTGCTCACAGATTTTCACGACATCAATTTAGTTATATATGCTTTTACATCAAAAGGAATTTACTGTCAGTGCCTTATTTTTGACAATTACAGCTTTCGTAAGGTGACTTAGTTAACTGTTACCAGGTTATAGAATTATTTTATGTCAATGACGAGAGCCAAACTTACAAGTGTGATTCTCGTCTTACATTTACACGTATGTATATTAAGTAGAGCGTAGATTGTAGAGTTCGATAGAGAGAAGATAAAGACACAAAAAAATTGAAATTATAATAAGTTCGACAGACCCAGAGAGGACGTCAGTGTTAACGTCAAATTTCAACTTACTATACTTCTTTTCGATTGTATAAGAGATCTATAAACCCAACAGATATATTATTAGACTGTTATTTTATGAAATATCATTCGCATGATCAATTTGTTTCTTGTTCACTTTTCTATGCCATCTGCACTGACGGCTCGTTTAATAGACGTTTTATAAACGGTCCGAAAAATTCAATTAGAATAAACAATAACGATATACGAATGAAAAAAATGTTTTGAAGAATATTTTACGTAGAAACAATTTTGAAAAATGATAAAAATTTTGACATCGGCCAACAAAGTGTTGATGTAAAAAGTTTTTTTTTTGTGTATTTTATATATGGTACGGTATATACAGTATACGGTCGTATATACATTATAAATAGGTATATTTATATGTTACAATGTAATTTATTTAATATTTAGTAATTGTGAACAAAAAACAAGAAGACCCGACTACAAAAGCACAATCAGTAATTTCGTTTACTTGAATAATAAACTTAAAGTTAAGTAACAGCTTGTAAATGTTCCACTGCTATTACGGTTACGGTTCTCCTATTACGGTTTAGGAATTTAATCCACCACGTTGCTCCACTGAGGGTTTGCGGTTATACATGTGTCAGAATATCTTCCAGCAAAAGCATTTTTCTTCACGATGTTTTCCTTCACCGCCATGCATGAGATAAATTTAAACATATATTTAGCACTAGAAAACTCAGCGGTGCTAGCCAGGGTTTAAACTCGCGACCATCAGTTGAGATTGACGTGTTCTAACCTAGTGGTGGCCATCACCACTTCAATGACAAATTTATTCAAGTTCTTTTCATTTAAAAACTAAACTACTGAACCGATTTTGATATATATTCTATTATACCAATTGGAGAGTAAACCTTTTTAAACACAAAAAAAGAACTAACCAAATTGATTAAGCCGTTTTCGAGTAATAACTGAACGCACTTAAAACGTTCCTACGACTTGAACTCCCTAGGAAGTCGGTGAAAAGCATACAAATTTCATTAAAATCGAACACACTTTAATATGGAGTAGTAATATTTATTGCTATCAAACTTTTTTTAATAAAATTATACTAACACTACAACACTAAAGTGTTTACATGCTTAATAAAGTTTTATAATTATCGAATACAAACTAAATACGTATTTTTGTCAATTTAATTTGTAATTAATATAAATATCTTTTAAATCCATTCACTCATTCATTTGATTTCAATTACTATTCTGAAATGACAGTGTTGGTTGGCGGTTGGAATTTTAAGCCTCTTAGAGATACGTTAATAAAAAATTCATTCAGTAAATACTGAATACTCGCAGCGAATGAAAGTAAATGAAAAATGGAAAAAAAAGGACAAAACGCTAGCCGTTGCGGTTTCGAAAAATATTTAAATATATGCGAAATATTCGTGTTTGCATCGAAACTTAAATTTATGGTTGTAAAAAAATATTGTCCTATTTTCTTTTAAAAGTTTTGTTTTTTTTTTTTTATTATTTGATTTATGGTATTTGTGATAGGTTTTGCATTATTAATATTGTATTTAGCTTAAATGGTTCTAGTATCAAGATAATTCGTTGAATTTAATTTTAAACAAACATTTTTCATGAAACCAACATTGTTTTTAAATATATTAATAAAAATTGTTTGTCTGAAGAAATACGCAATGACGTTTTTAACGGTTTTGTGATTAATCACAAAATCAGATAAAAATATAGATAATATATTATATCGTTAATTATGGTTAGTCCATGGACGTTGTTTTTATGAAAACTTAATGATTACACGATTTCATTGTACTAAAAGGATAAGCATACGCCTTTTACAAACGCCTACATTTTGATAATTAAGGTACAAAAATAATGGAACGATAGCTTCAAATACTCAACTCCTTAAATCTTCTGTTAATCGATTCAATCATAATTCAAATCAATTAAATTGTAATATTACAATGAATAGCATTGTTATGCCATAATATTTATTACTTTAATCCATATAACTTTAATCTTCTCAATTCTTTTGTTAAACGTGGTAGCGTGAACACTTATCAATTTAATCTGCAAAAAACTATATAGCAGCATTTGAAATGCGACTATAGAGAATATTTTGAAGAGAAAACGTTCATGACAAAACAGTTTTGTAGCGTCTTGGTATAGAACAGGAAATTATTAAGACCACAACATGAAGGATTGAAGTAACGCATACTATGAACTCCTACAGTTGATTGTCCATAGCAAGATACAAAGGAAAACATTTGTAGAAACTTTCAAAAACCTTCGTCAATGGTATAAAAAAGCAGCCAATTACAGTTAAATCCAACGTTCAGGTCATTTTAATGGTCGTCGACATTCCTTAGAAGGTGTCAATCAAAAACGAAGACGAATTCGCACGAAAGGAGACTAGGTTTTAAGCGTATAAGTCGTCAGCTCTTCACAACCCCGTGCTCGATTCCAGGTATACGGAAAAAATATTTTTCATATACGCAGTTTAGAATTCGTTTGATTTTTTATGAACAATTTACGACTACAACCCAATCAAGTTTTTGTTAGCATGAAGCCTAACCAAATGTTTCGTTTTATTTGTATTTTGTTTTATTTTGTGCATTTTTCAAACGGACATACGAGTATTTTTCAATAAAAAATTATAAAGGCCGTTCAAGCTAACCGCTTATGTAAAGATACACACATCAATGTTGATGTTTTCGTTATGCATACTATTTTTAGTTGATAGATTAATTTTTCCAATTCATACGTGCAATTTACGTATTTTATTCGTGATTGTGAAATATATATAAGTATTAACCATTCACAATTTTGATATTCAATGAAATTCAAAATGTAAACAAGTAATTAATTGAAAAATCAAATACCAGACTGCGTAACATGACCGTAGAGAATCGTTACGATGCCTTACTCGACATAATCAGTCGATTTTTATTTTTTCTTCTTTACATTATAGCGCCCAAAATCAGCCACTTTGATTTTTTCAAATTATAACAAAACCTACAACCATACGTACATACATAGACTGATAAACACATTACACGCGCAGATGAATAATAAAAGAATATAAAACTTGCGATTACATAGTGAATTATTTTTGATTATAAGATCATGTAAAGACAATCAAATTCACAACTATGTATAATGTGTCCAATTGTGTTAGCTCACCACTTCACATTCATGTCCTTTGAAACTGGAAACTTTGATCATAAAATGTAATATGTCAAGTCAAGTAGATGCCATAATATTCTTTAATACAACGTAATTACAATACAATTTTCTATACCAAGTCGTTTTGAGTTGTGTGTGAGATATTTAAATCAAGACGATTAGATTAGATAAAGATTCAGGAATAGTAAAAAAAGCAATTTCATTGAAATCTGGAAACCGAAATAAAGTATTTAATTCGCAAATTAAATACTTTATTTGGAAGAATAAATTAACAATCTATATTCGTAGGTAAGTTCTTCAGTAATTTCCTCCTCGTTGACGATTCAACGACGAAAATTAGCCAACTTCAATTTTACGACCAATTGCTGCAGTTATCATTGGGAATGGTACTCACGGTTGTGACCAATGTGTAGGTCATTCATTTTGTCTTGTCCTACGTGTTTTTTCGTATTTTTTGACCGACTGTAAACAAAAATTGTCAAAAAGTCGAAATGGTAAAGCATTTTAATATTAACTTTTATCTAAGTTTCATATTATATTATCATTATTTATTTATTTATTTATTTATTTAATATTTGGGAAACAAACAGATATATAATATAATCAAATTACATAATACAGTTTAAATATTACATTATCCAGCAAAGTTTCCATAGATTGATAAAACATAAAATGCACTCAAATATTTATTATTAATAAGAAAAAAACAAGATTGGACCGAATCGTATATTAAATAAATGAGACGTGTGACGTCATAAAAATGCTGTGAAAGTATAAAAAATATATCTTTGATAAACAAGTACTAAAATCTCATCTTTTTGCAGTATCGGATATAAAATAAATACAACTAAGCTCTTAAGCGATTTTCGTACATTTATAAGTGATTTGAGATTGTTTACGATAATGATATTCTGCTGCCAACATTGCGATCATTTCAAGCGTGAGGATTCGTATTGCGAAAATATTCATTTATTGAGCAGATGTAAATGGTTTCGGAATAAAAAATAATATACAAAGGACCATGAAACATGATTCACTGCGACTATGCTTGTACATATTGAGAAATGAATTGTCAATCCTTTTCTCTTGCAAATTGTGAAAATTCCGATTTCAAGCAATGAAAGTTATTCATAAAGGGTTTCTGAAAATTTTCATGCATTCGACAATCATTACTATTTTACATAAAAATGTTGGGTTCTTTTTAGAGGTTTTTGGTATAAAAAATGAAATTCTTATAATTTTATCCTGAGTCCTTTGTTGAATTACTTTTACTGTTTACATTTCCGTGTATCCTCTGAATGGGAGGATAATTTGTTTATTTCATTATTTCATGTACGCTATTGAGTGAATTGTTGTTGAAAATATTTTGAAAAGATTTCAAAAGCTTCTTACGCTCAATTGGAGTGGTTAGAGATCGGAAATGTATGCAATTGTTTGAAGCTTTTTCTTAATAAAATGTTAAGGACGGTTTCAAAATTTCTTCGTATTTGTCGACGTTACATCTTTCGTCTTTGATAATTGAAATGATTTTAGAAATCTCACGTTTACTTGTTTGTTTGAACTACATAATTATTACATATATTCTGTACTTCAAACGAAATATTTAAGACAAGATTTTCTCAGTCGGTTTACTTACGTTTACATATATATATGAATTCTAGCAATATGTCACGCACGTTACCTACTTTACTTAAATTGTACTTACTATGCCAATAACCATAGAGGAAAAAGAAACAATTAGTCGACATAGTTTTATTACCTTCTGATCAAACCAACCTATGTTCTTGTCTTAACTTGTATTGTCGACGAAATTTCTGAATTACAGTCTATTCTTACTATAATTCAAAGATATTGTATAACTAGACGTTGATAAGCAATACTGTGTAAACCCACACGGACATCATTTTGAGAAAATGGCGTTTAAAGATTTCAAACCTTCTCTCAAGAAGTATATATCCATCTTTTCTTTTTTTATTTTGATTAAAGGTAAAACAAATTCAAAGCTGATTGGTATAACCAAAAGTTTTATCTAGAATTAAATTAACATTATTGTGTATTTCAAAATATGGAAGACATTTCAATATTGAGAACATTAAATTATATAAACGTTTTTTCTATACTTATTTATTTTATAAGACTCTAAATGTTTTTGAATAACGTTAATTACATCACGCACTATCAGAATACATCAATATCTCCGAATTTGACTTTTTGTGGGTTGACACATTATTGCTTATCAGCATCCATTTCTTTTTAGGATTCCGTAGTAAAAAACGGAACCCTTATAGTTTCGCCATGTCCGTCTGTCTGTCTGTCTGTCTGTCCGCGGCTTTGCTCCGAAACCCTTAATACCAGAAAGCTGTAATTCGGTATGAGTATACATATGAATTACGCCGAGAAAGTCGTACAATAAAATCTTAAAAATATTTTTTTTTCGGGGTGTCTTCCCTATGTGTTAAGAGAGACCAAAAATTTTTTTTCTCATTTATCCCATGTTGTGGGGTATCGTTAGATAGGTCTTTTAAAAATGTTATAGATGTGGGAAAACCATTTTTCCGAACGACGAACTGTTTCCGAAATATTAAGCTTTGAAGTGTCAATTTTTCTTAGAGTCAAGTGTCCCCCCCCCTCCACCCACTAAACTCACGATAGTGGTAAATATAATAAATTTAAAAGGAAAATTATCACGGCTATGTGGGTTCTTATGGTTATCGAGATATAGATGATCTAAGTAAAAATAAATATTTCACTTTTTAAAGCATCACATTATGTAAATATTAATAATTTTAAATTAATATATGAATTTAAATGAATAAATAAATAAATATTTAATAAGTTTAAATTAAAATAAAATATAAAATAAGGTATAAAACAATGTCTTAATAAAACATGTCGCGAGTGATTCTGAATCGCGCTTATGAAGTTTTCAACCAAATCTCCATAGATTTCATAGGCGCTTATCAGGAAGGAAAATTATCGGCGCTAAGTATATTTTACAAGTTTTAGAATAATGAATAATCGACGAACATATAAAGTTCAAAATCGTTAGTATAATTCACATTCAAACATTCAATTTACATTAAAAATATTTTAGTCTCGAAATATAAAGAGAAATTAAAAATAATTTTATAATAATAAAAGGTTTAAAATTGTAAGTTCGTATATTATATAAACTGACTTAAAAAAAGGAAATTCCCAGTTCGTTGTAAACTTTTTTACGAAAATAAGTACTCGAAGCTTGCTTGACCGATCTTGACAATTCTGACAACTACGGAACCCTACATTGTGCGTGGCCCGACACGCACTTGGCTGATTTTATGTATATAACATGTAACAACTCTCATATGCTTTCTATATACAAAATAACCCAAAAGAATATTGTTGTTCAGCGTATAGGTAAATAGTCATAGGCTCGTACCGCACAGGTCCATATTATCAGTAAAAAATATAAATTTTTCATTATAAATTTCTTTAGACTAATCTGTCCTATCTTATACTTAAGTGGGCTTAATGGCTTTTCGGGACGCTGAAGAATACCTTTTAAGTATTTCATTCACAACGTGCTTATCTATCCTTATGTATGGAGATCTCTTCGGATTAGGAGGCAAAGGATAAATTAGAATATCTGTAGCAAAATGTTCTGTGATCAATAATAATTTCTTTGTGACTTTTAATACATCCCTTCCGTTGAAAATGATTAATAACTGAAACATCTTTAACATATATATTTTGAACTCTTGCTATTTATACTATTCATATTTGATATAACGGTCACGAGCTGACCACGACGAATGCAACTTCGTCGAAACGTCGGGCAATAAAGAGGTATTACTACCATTAGTTATCGCGATAATACCTGTTATATTAAATATGAATCTGTAACATATTTTAAACAAAACACTTATGATACAAATGAATAGAAAAATGATTTTTTATAAAAATGATGACATATTTTTTTAAGTTATTTCGATTTACCAAAATATTAAAACCATCATCGTCATCTACTTAGCATTTTTCCTTGTTATATTAGGGTATGCTTATAATTCACACATTTTCACATTTTTCTATAATTCACACATTCACACAGAGCTATTGCCATCTGACCTCCGCAATCTCTGAGGGCAAGCCAGTAACCATTTAGACTAGAATAATCTCTCTACTAAGAATAGCGATCATTATCAGGTGATTGTGATAGCTACTGCGACCGACAGCTTTACGTGCTGTCCGAGGTACGGTAGACAAACACCCAGACCTAGGAACAAATATTTATGCAAATACAAATATCTGCCCCGAGCCGGGATCGAACCCTCAACCGTCGGCGTTAGAGATACACTCAGTACAACAGAGCGGTCGTCTCTAAACCAATTTTGTTGAAGATTCTATGGGACCAATCGACTAATCAACAATCGGTAAAGCCGTTGTCGAGTTAATAAACAGAAAAAACCTCGACTAACTGAGGGCCTCCTTTTTGAAGTCGGCTAAAAATAAATTCTAATGAGAATTTACTTTTTTCTTTTCAGTGAAGACTGCAGAAATGGCTGTCTAAAAAGTTTTTGTAATGAAACAATGTGTTATATACATGTAGGAATAAAGTAATTATATTGTTTATCACATTAAGAAACATAAACAAGATTAGATCATCAATTTTGTTTCTTAATGCCCCGACTAATTATCTTCGACTATTAAAATGGGTATTTGGGACAACGCCATTTCTATTAAACGTTTATTTATAATAAACGATGTCTCTATAAATTATTTTGAAACTATTTTAGAACAAGAAAATATTTATGATGATAATTTAGCGGGTATTATGGTATACAATTATGGACATAAAAAGCTTTGACAAAAAAATTAAAATGTAAATTGGAAAAACATTTATTATTAAATTTTATCTTAGAATTACATATTTCCTAATCGATTTGTATTTTTTTAATTGTATAGGTATACTTTCAGTTTTAGACATTTTTAGCAAAATCGGTTTAGTAATTCGGTTTTTAAATTTAAAAAACTGGAATAAGCATATCATCTAAGTCAACTAAAGTAAATTCCTTTTTTGAAAAAGTTTTAGTTATTGTTAATAATAGAAAATACTTTTTAAGACATTGTCATAAATTCTAAGTTAAAAAAAAATATTTAGAACCAAAGGTAATCTACGCAAAGCTATAAAAATAGATTGTAATGGCGATTTGTAAGGACTTGGATAAAAGTCATTTTATTTATTTTAAAAAGACCTTTAATATATTTAATTGAATGTCATTTTAATTAAATAAAAATTTGCCCGTTACATAAATATCTAAATTTAACTGTATCAACTTATATAAAAAAATTGATAATTTTAAATATAACAAATAAAATAAGTTGAGAATTTTTGGCTAAGATGCACGAGACATTAGTAACAATAATGTAAAGTTCAAAAAAATTACATTATGAACTGAACGTACTTTTTTTCGACTATATTTTTTGGTATACACGTGCTAATAAGTAGGTACTACAGGTTCAGAGGGTTGGCAACACGCCAGCTCGCAAAACAAAGGGAGATTCCAATTCTAAGGCTTTCTAAAAAGATTATCCGATAACTGCAATATATTGCTCGGGTCTTTTAGATTTTATGTTGACCTGGGTCTCTTTATTTCCTCAATGCCTTCATAGGTTATTTATTTTTTACTTTTTTTTTTAATTTTATTAGTATAGACATTTGAGAGGGTAACACTGGGTTACTGATAATTGTTTTATTTTAGTCATTAAATTGTAGTTTAATTATAGATTTTAATTTAATGTTCTTAGATTTACTTACTGAATTGTAATCTTAAGCATTTTTTTATAAAAAAAAAATATAATAAACGAGAAATCTGAGCAATAATATACATCTAAAGAGTAAACGGGAAACGAGACAAAAAACTATTCATATATTTTTAAGTTCTGTGTGTATTTTTAAAACATGTCAACTAAAGAAAGGCGGAAGTTTAGCTAATTACTGGAACTGAACGGCAGTTACGCAATACTGACGAAAATACGCGCTTTCCCGACCCACAAGCGTGACCTTGATGACTGCGCTGATAGATCACGTCTACTTTGAACTGGTAATGGCTATTCTGTGTGTGTGTGCGTGCGTGTGTGTTTAAAAATAAGAAAATGCGTATATGCATTTGTATCAGTGTGCGGATTCGTTTATATTATGAAAAAAGATCATGTTCAGCACGTGTTCCGTAAGTGACGGTCGAAATTCTGTAACAGAGCTGTCAAACTTCTAATACTGTGTAATACTCTAGTGCAGTTCGTTCTGTTAATTTCCTCTCTGGAAATAGTAATCTTTACTATCAGTAGGTATAATAATATAATATAGAGAGAGATTATTGTAGAAGCGAAGGACACTCTGGCACCGGTGAACCTATATTAAAAATTATAGTATCATTTCAAAGGTTTATTATATTATACAAAGGTTTATTGAAACAAAATCTATGTTGCGAACGAAGCCGCAAAAACAAGCTAGTGCAATTACATATATTTTCTATTGTTTTTATTTTATGTCTGTATTCTAGGCGTTAAGACCTTCTATTATCGCACTTCGAAATAACTGTTAATATTTTGAACAAAATAATTTAGTTTACTTCAGATTACAAATGAATTAAGGGAATTAATAACACTCTGTTGTTTCTAGATAAAATGAATTTCAATATCGTATAATAGTGTTTGGTGAGTAAATTATGTGTAAATACAGCTCAGCAATTTCAGTATTCGTTATTAATTAAAATATACTTGTAGGTAAATATTTTCTACGATTATTTATTATTAATACGTTTTAATTACGTAAATCGGAACGTGTTGTTATGTCTTTGCAAATCACCACATAAGGAGTACATACGTACGTAAGTATAATTGTATATAGTTACGTATGCATGTCGCACGCTTAGTATTAGTGACCGAATTCAAAAATTTACATTTTCGGGCACGAAACCCAAAAAACGGTTTACAATTTGGAAACGGCCTAGTTACCAATTTCATGTCATAAATGTAATATGATATGTTTTAATGTCACATAATGTTGATAGAATAGTTATTTATTTTTTTATTATAGATTTTGAACCACAGAAATACTATAAATTAAAGTAAATTTTAATTACTATCTTGGTTAACTCATTTCACACAGATTTTGTATTAATTCCTTTTATAAATGTTATATGGATGTGTGCGTTATCACAAGCATACTTTCTTTTTTCCTTATTATGTTTTATTATTATTGACCTCTCATTAATACATTCAGTCGTTTATTATACATGTGTGTGTGTTAACCCCGACGTAAAAAGGATTGATGTTATAATTTAGATACGTGTATAACTGTGTGTGTGGTCACGTAGCTCATCAACTTATGCACATATTTTAATGCGTTTTTTTATTTGAAAACTGATGTAATAGAGATGGTTCTAAAATACAATTTATGAATATCTCTTCAGGCGTTTAAACGTCATTAGCACTTTCCTAATTGTTGATGGGATGAATTGGGGCTCATTCAAATGTTCTCAATGAATATCAAATTTCAATAAAGATTAAAATTCAGTAACTAACCGAATATAGTAAAAATGCTAACAATTTTGATGTTGCGAGTTTGTAGACTATACTTTAAATGAGAGAGCACCCGCACGGATTAGAAAGGGTGCGGGTTCAATGCCCACTGTATTGCAATTTTTTGTATGATATTTTCGTTCTTAAATATTTAGCTGAATTTAGATCTTTTTGGTTTTTGTATCATGCTCACTCGTTAATAAAATAAAATTAATCAATAAATGGAATGTATGTGTTTTAGAATTGGGTCGGTAATATTTTTGTTATAGATTTACTCCCGTCCGCCCACTATCATTGAACTGATCCTATTTCTATTTAGTAAACGCTAATGCGCTTTTAAAACTTTTTTTTATTTAAAAATGTTGTTTCCGTTTGAACTACTTTTAAAAATATTGATTGCTAGTTCGATCTTATAAAACTAGACTGATGTATAGCCTATAACCTTTCTCAATAATCGGACTACCTAAAATGGCTGGTAGGAAATACTGTAATGAGTTAAGTCCGCCCTTTGTAATTTTTTCTTACGTGCAATAAAGTGTAATAAAAAAATTTTAATTAGACGGCTTTTCAGTTTGATATTAAATGAAAAATCATTTCATCGTAACAAGATGCGTCGCGTCCTAATTTCTTAGGAGGTACATCGTAAATTTTTATGATTCGACGTCGTATTGTTTCTTGATGTCGTAACGTGTCACGACACGACGCCGTAACATTTGTATGTGTGCTCTTAGCTATTGGAATTAGATCGTTAATACAATCAAACGCTTTAAAAAAATAAAATATAAAATAAGCCTTTTATTATTTCCCATTTTCATGCAATGTTTACAAAATTATTTACATGCACTTTAAAAAGTATGTATATTTAAAGAAGAAATAAGAATTTTGTATAATAATAATTTTAGTTAATTTATCTGTACATTTTTTCGAAATTTTAAATTTTTAAATTTTATTACTTAACATTATTGATAACAAAAATTTTTCTATAGTTTACATCGTTATTTATATACATATATATACACACACACACACACATACATATATATATATATATATATATATATATATATATATATATATAATTATATATATATATATACATATATATATACATCCATACATACATACATACGCATACATATATACACATATATATAAATAACGATATATATATATATATATATATATATATATATATATATATATATATATATATATATATATATATATATATATATATATATATATTATTTTTTTTTTTTTTATAAGATCTTTCAGTTTATTGAATGAGAACCCCTTTGTAGGGTAAAGGCCTCCTCCATTTTTCTCCACTGTTCTCTATCCCTCGCCTTTATATGCCATTCCGCTCCAGCTATATCTTTGATATCATCAACCCATCTTCTAGTTGGTCTTCCTCGTTTCCTTTTTCCCTTTGGTCCTTTCCATACCATAACTCGTTTCGACCACCTGGCATCCTTTGTTCTAGCTATATGACCTGCCCAATTCCATTTCATTTTCATAGAGTGGAGTAGGAAATCTATTAGTTTCGTTTTTTCTCTTATCCTGGTGTGGCGTACTTTATCTTTTTTTCGGAGTCCTAGGATCGATCTTTCCATAGCTGCTTGACAGATTCTTATTTTTTCTTTTACCTGTTTTGTGTATATCCAGGTTTGTGAGGCATACGTTAGACAAGGGAGGATACTACTATCTATTACTTTCTTTTTCATACCCAGTGGCATATCTCCTTTCATTATTTCCCTATATCAAACGCTTTAGCATTATCTAATCTGCAATATGTAAGTTACATTCAATAATTCATTCATTCAATTCATTCCTAGTGAACAATATAAACCTTAAATTTTTGTTGTATTTTTTTATCACATGGCAATAAATACTTATGATAGATAGAATATACTTACTTGTGATAGAATACACTTCTATGAATTTTACATGTATAACTTAAATAGAAATTTAAATATATAGAAAGGTGGTTCTTTATAGCGATTTATTCTAGACAATCTTTTTTTTAGGGAGAATCTGCAAAGAAAAAGTAGGTGTGTGATACTTTATTATTAAGTAAATAATACAATCTATATAAATGATGCTAAATACAGATTAAATACAGACAACAGATACAGATTAAATAACTCTAAAGCAGAAGAAATTATATTTGTGTCAGGTGCATATTACTGCTTATCACTGCTAAGATTTCATTTAACATTTTATACATATGTTGGGATATTCCATTGCGTTATTATAATAATCACGTGGTCCGTTGTTTCTTCAATAGTATTCTCTGCGTTGTGGTATTTATATTTTCTGTATTCTTAGTTTTATTCATGCAAATAAGCCTAGATAACAAGACTTAAAAATGAACCGAATTCAAACAGATTTATTAAGAACAGGTTTGACATTTTTAGACGCCATTTTATCAAAATGAAATCAGTGTGGCTTGACACAGTTTTGCTTATCAACGTCCATATATCTTTTCTTAATAGAATAATAATATTGTACACCGAAATATATGTATCGCGTATTAAATTATTATTTACGTAAACGACATACAAAGCCGAAATGTAGACGCGCGTACACAAATTCCTTCAGATTTTCCTCAATGGAGATTTTCATAAACGGTATAAATTATTTACTATCTAAATGCTGTTTTGTTACGATTCGGGAAATCACTGTCAGGTATTTATCATTGAGGCTTTCCTTTCTTATAAGTAATATTACATTTCATGACTTATTTCATGAAAATGTATTCTGTTACAACTAAGTTTTATTAGCTTCAATAGTAATGTGCCGGATCGTTAAATGTTTATCCGCGGATATGGATTCGAAAAAGGATATTTGGTATCAATATTCGCGGAAAGGGATACGGATACGGATCACTACTGTTTTACTTAAAAAGTGTCGATGCGTGAGACCTTAAAACGATAGTTAGATGCTTAGAGAGACAGGGATCTTTCTTTGACACTGGGCACATATATAAAATTTCATCGATGTATTGAAAATTAATAAGGTAAAAAATCCGTCAAAAAAGTAACGGATACGAATCTTACTTCTTTTTCGGATATCTGCGGATGCGGATACCGTTACGAATATCCGGCACTACCTAGATTCTTATCGCGTTAATGTAGGTTTAGTTACGTCGGACGACTGTTTAAAACTTATTACCTGTCTAGCTCATCATCTTCTGGAAGTTGGTTGCACTATACCTTCACGTAAGTGCTAACAATAACTTAACAAATTTTATCGCAATCGGATAAAACTGGCGAGTAAGATACGAACAAACAAACACATTGATTTTTTTTATATTAGATAGCTGTGCCCGCGACTTCGTTCGCGTGGATTACAGAATGCTTGGCATGTCTCCTGCAAAGCAAGGTTATAATAGTCTGCGGTACTGCTCCAGAAAGGAGCTTTTTACTTTGGATTTGAGAACTTTCTGGTTGTATTTATAAGCAGACACTAAATCAGATACGGTATTCCTCCACGGTTTTCACTATAAATGTTGAAGAAAAGTGTTTGGTGTTGGTCTTTAAAATTTCTTGGCTTAATAGGCCATATCCGGAACTTTAAGGAATCGCGAAAAATACTTAAAGGAGTCTCGTGTCCGATTTTGAGAAATCTAAAACTGCATCATAAGTTTTTTTTTTCATGATTCTCCTGGCCAGGAACTGAACTCACTAATTTAAAGAAAAAAGAATACATTCTATATTATTGCACCACCTACCTAATAGTGTCACTTGTAAGAATTAACTTTCGGAAAGTAAAAGTAAGAGACAAATTAAAGGAAAAGATTTATTTTTTAATAAAATAACATTAAATCTATACATGAATTAGAAGTTAAGTAATCGATTCTATATATATCAAATATAATATCAAATATACATAATCAAATATGTGGGTTAAGTCATGGCTCCCGGTAAGTTTAGAAAAAAAGTCTGCATTACCTTGAACGATTTGTTTATTTGTATCAAAATGCTGGTCACCTACTAAAGTAAGGAAGAGTGTAAAGAATACAATCAAAAATACATATATATAAAATGAATAACTCAGAGTATCTTCTTTTATGTTTGTCTATTTTTTCTATGTGAGCTATACAAAGTTGATAGAATGTGACGTTTTTTTTGGTCCCCGTCACCTACTCCGTTACCCAAGTAGATTTAGATAATTCCTAAAAAGATGAATTAATTTATTGAAAATCTACATTTCACTGGATTCGGCTATTGTACTCACCCACTATTAGCGTTACTACATCCCGTTATAATATTCAAAATTTCACTTTTAGGTATGATCGTTTTTTTGAAGAATTACTAAAGATTTAATTAATGTATGAATTTGATAGAATTTTGTAAAAAATTTGCCCTTTCTTTTTGTTGCAGTTAAGTATATACTATTACTATACACTATGCAGTTAACTATGTATATATGTACTATTACTCTGAAGTTGATTCTTATAATATGTGACAATATCAGATGATGCAATCATACAAAATGTTAAATTTTTCCAAAATCAACGTATTCGTTTCTGGCTAGGAGAACTTATTTTTCAAAAACTAATGATATAGTTTTAGTTTTTATTAAAATAGGCTCTGTTACTCCTTTAATTATTTTTCGCTATTGCTTATAGTTTCGGATTTGGTCTATCATATCCAGTAAAAAAATACCCAGTAAATATATTATTTTCCAAATTATTATATTTATATTATATACATATATCTTCCCTATTTGAATTAGATGTTGTTCACTATTTCATTGGTTTCGATTTTGTTCCTTATTACATTAGCTTTCTGTTCAGTGAAAGTTTCGTCAAAATCGGTCCAGCTGTTTTAGATATTAGCCGTAACAAACTGAGTGACAGATAGACAGACAACAATTTTAAAGTTGGTAATTTTGTTGTCAGTACCGTGTATACTTTCATATGCATTTATTTAAAATTACAAACGGACACATCAATTATATTTATTTGTATATATGTATAACCTTCCCCTTTTAAATCAGAAATTGTTCACAATTTTATTGTGTTCTACAATATTTTGTTATCGCGATTACGCAATAACAAAATATTAAGAGAATTATCTCTTTTTTACTTATTCATTAAAATAAATATATTTTTTTAATAAAAGTAGCCTAAGTTAATCCATATAATATTAGTTATAATATTAGCTATTATTATTAATCACGTAATGTTTTTAAGAACTTTTTAGACTTTGTGATACTTCGTGATTTTTTCTTCCATCCCCTCTCCCTCCTCTGGCCCTCACGTGATTAATCGACATCCCCTAACTTCAAGTGAAAGTCCCATCAAATTTCATTCAGCTGTTTCAGAGATTAGTTGTAAGAAGCAGACAAAAATTTAAAAAATTGGGTTTTTTGATGTAAGTACTGTATATACTTTCATGCATTTAGTGAACAACATAAAATAATGTTCGATGTGAATCCTTAAATTCACATAAATTTTTTATTTATGAACCGATTGAAATGAAAAAATCACTAAATGTTAAGTGAAGCTTACTGCAATATATTAATGAAAACCGGATCTAAATCGGATAAGCCGTTTCTGAGATTAGCGGGCATAAACTCACAGATAAGCAGACAAATATCTAACAATTATTGTTTTGGGGTCTATTTCGTAGGTAAAGGCCCCCAATATTATATTTTTTTATATATCTGTCATGTGCAGACAGCGACCCGTTAGATTTTTTTTGTACGTATCGATTAAAAATATCTAAAATAGAAGTCAGCATATGTCACTCCTTATAACATTTGCTAACTGCAAGTAAAAGTACCATTAAAAATTGGTTCAGCCGTTTTAAAGCTTAGTCGGAACAAACAGATAGACAGACAGACTGACAGACAAAAATTTAAAATGTTATTTTTTGATTTAAGTACTGTATATACTTTAATGCATTTAGTGAAAAGTACAAAATAATGTTCGACGTGAACCCTTAAATTGACATAACTTTTGTATTTATGAACCGATTGACATGAAACAAATCCTAAATGTTAAGTGAGGCTTACTTCAATATATTAGTGAAAACCGCATCTAAATCGGATAAGCCGTTTCTGAGATTAGCGTGCACAAACGCACAGATAAACAGACAAACAGACAAACAGACAAACAGACAAACAGACAAACAGATAAGAATTCTAAAAATCTTTGTTTTGGGTTCTATTGCGTTGGTAAAGGCCCCCAGTAAGATTTTTTTTCATATATCTTCCATGTACAGACATCGACCCGCTAGAATTTTATTATTAGTATATAGATATACTACAGAGCTATAAACGAAGAATTGTTTAAATGTATCGTTTGACAATAATGTGTAAATTGGAATGTTACAGTGTATGCAAGAATATACTTATTTTCGATACCCAAAGACGAACAAAGTAAACATTATTGGATAGAATACAGTCTGGTGTAAAGCGTGAAATGAACACTGGTGTAGTTTATAGAATTTTCCACTGCAGTAAGACGTAGTAACAAAACTGCAGAAATGAAACTATAGTACTAAAACTATATATTTGGAACGTCAGGTCCAAAGCTGGATGTAAACAGATTTATTTAAACGTCAGGTTTAAATAGATAATTTACGTTAATACATACAATGATGTGGTCTGTTTGTTTTAACGCGCTAATCTCGGAATAAAAAAATACAATCCACATTTTTCTTTTCAATCACTCCAATCCAATCCACAATTTATATCAAAATCGAAGGCTTTCTCACTCTGTGAATCACAGCTTTATTTGCTACTTGGTCTTCTGTGAGAATGAGGTCTGCCTCGGTCGAGTCAGCTTGAATACGATCCGTCGTTAATAGGCAGACTATATTATCCCCCGTAGACTATATTATCCCCCGCATTGTATTATATACATTTACAAAATAAATAAAAAAATAATTAATTATAAATTTTTAATGGTTTTATCGTACGGCGTTTCATATATTATTATATACATATAGATGAAACATATATAATTTATATTTTTTTAGGAAGTCCTATTTGTTCTGTTCTGCTTCTGTAGTTTTGTGTTCACATCGGCATGTTCTAAAAATAACGTAACTAGTAAAATCGCATTTTTATAAAAAGCTTTTCATGGTAATAAAAGTCGATGTATTTTTAAGCATTGTTTAATAATGTCTAGCGTAGTACCAATGAAATTTAAATCAACATCACTAATTTTCAATAAAAACTGTGTTAAAAATTGGTATTGAACATCGTTTTTATTCCGAATTCAAAATAGGTACATATAATTCATTCAAGCCCATTAAAGATTTTTCGAATTTTTAATTTTGCAATTGATCGCTTTATTTCTTTGTAGAGTTATTGACCCGGAATGTGATTTCAACTGAGGCCACGTTTTATTTTATTCATGTAAATAGTCTCATTAATTTACATACATTTAATATATTTTTTCTAAATCAATGAGTTCAATTCTTAGCATTCTTATGAAAAGCAAATTAAAAAAAGAATGTTTCAGTTCTATTTTTTATCAAAATAAGCTATGAGATTTGAATATTTTTTTCTATTCCTTATAGTTTTAGATGTGAACATCCATGCCAATTAAAAAGAAATAAACTGTATATATTGCGCGTAGATAGCTTTTTTCTTTTATTTTATAGAATAATCTATGCACTAACATGAAATTCTATTTAAATCTAAGACTCAGCCAGTCGACGTTGATCACTGAAGCGTCCGTGAAAAGATGGCGCGATCTATTTTATTAGTAGACAGTAAAACACGTTAACGACGCATATAACTTTTTAAATCGTAATTTTATTATAGTGTTAATCTCTTAAAATTAACTGAGCTTGTAAATTTAAACGAGTTTTTCACTATCATCAAATTAGCTAAAGCCGGTCAAGTTTAAATTAAATTTTTAAGCGACGAAATATATTTAATGGCGTATATAGATGAGAATTAAAATGGTCAGAAGATTTCGCAACGTGGCACGACGATAGGAATCTCATTAAAATAATAATAAATAAATAAACGCATTAGGGTTATGATTCTGTGTCGAGGAACCGGAAACAAATATCAGTATGGCCAATACAGAAGTTAGCAGTGAGCAAGGATCGAGCTTGTTAGCGCTTTAGTCATTTGGGGTGACCTCTGCGCCAACCTGTCGTCAATTGTCGTGATTTAAAATTACGATACACGTCGTAGATTTTCACGACGCGTGACGTAAATTTTTACTGCCTCAGAACAATCCTCAGAGTGACGTCGCATTAGTTATTTGTTTCGGTCGTTAATTTATATAAGGTTCTGTACAGAAGCATCCTAAATTACAACATTTTTACAGATAATATATCTGTTTACATTTCCCGAAGTTAATATCAGCGTAAAATCGCATGATATTTATATGAGCGACGTTGGCAGTCGCATGAATTTCAATTACAAAACCAGAGTATGTGGCACGGAATACTCGTGATGCGATTAAGTGATTTCAGTCAGTTGATTTCGTTATTCTTAGCATTCATTCTCCGATTCTTTGAATGATAATGACAAGAATTTCCCGCTGTAAATAATTTGTTTATTTTTTATTGAAACTTCCTTGTATTCAGGATTGAATTGGGAAATATAAATTAAAGGGACTCTTCGAATTAAAATTGTTTTTTCCTTAAGGTTATGCATGTAGTACGTATGTTTAAATTTTTTTTATATAATAATAAAAGAAGAGGCGGGATACCTGTTGTTAAGCGATCACCGCGGTTAAGATTTGCAACAACAAAGGAGCTAAATGAGTTGCCAGCTTCAAATATGAATAAGGAATAAAAGTGCATATGAAGTAAGAAAAGAAATGAAAAACGAGGTTAAGCTTCCGATTCTCTCACTCACCGTACGAAACGTTGCTATATAAGCTATTTCACGCCAATTTTCTGTGAAAGTGAGTTACTGATGAGGTCGAGCCAGTCCATAAACGACCTGTAGTGAGTAGGGGACAGCTAGGCTTTAACTGCGTAAAATTGTATGTACACGTGTACTTTGTGTTAGGAAAATATATTATATATTACATTAACTTATTTTTGTTTTCTAAATATATTAAAATTTAATTCCCCGTGTAAAAGCAAAAATATAATCAGATTGTAATTTTCAACAATTTTTTTCGCTGTATAGATTATTTCGTTGGGCTTTTGGCATCTTTCCCGCCAAAAGGCACAATGACAGCGTCATAAAGCATAAGAATGATTACGAGGGGATTAATGCGATTGAATTCATTAAAAGTTTTATACAAATTGCTGAAGAGGATTAAGGTTAGTGATAATGCGTGTTTTTTTAGAATATATATAATTAAGCAATGGAGTTAACGTTGCATGATATGTAAATTGAAATATGCCTTCTCCTAACATGTGGCAGAAATTTTAAAATAAACTTTTTGATCTACAATATACATTTAAAAAATCATCGATTTTTTTTTCAAACAAATACGAATGTAAAAATTGCTTTTAAATGTATTTACCAATACACAATATTACACATACTTAAATAATGTATGCATTATATTTAAATGATTAGTGTTAATTGTTTGACAAAGATGTTCACGCACCTTTACGAGTTTAACACTTTTGTATTTTAAAAACCATAGTGAAAAGTCGTAATAAATGATTTTGTAAAACAATATGTTACAGAAAATAGCGTCGAAGGTTATTCCCTAAGAAGCGTCAATTAACATTTATACCCATTAATACCATATATTACCAAGATTGAGTTTATTGAATATCGCTTTTTTACGATAAAAGTAGGTCTAGATTGACTTTGATGAATGTGCCGCTCGCTGCGATGTGGCTGGAGTAAAAAAATAATATAAAAGTTGCGAGCTGCACGAAAATCCTTTTAGCGGATCCAGACATTGACAAAACGGACCTCTTTTTAAGCCGGTTTTCAAAACAAACGCACCAATAGATATAAGGACTTGTGTTTGTTTCGGCTGGTATTTTGTTCTTTCCATCGTTTTCGTATGTATTAAAAAAAAAATAATTGTAACTGGTCGAAGGTAAATGCGTTTTTGAATTAATGAGTGCTAATTCAGTAGTCAGTTTTGAAGTTGGTTGAATATAGTTAAATACCCTGATTAGCTTGTCTTAAAATGACGTCACTAAAATTTTCTTTGGATAATCATTAACAAATTAAGGTTTATTCTTGAAAAGATACCCATACAAATGGATCGCATTGAATATTTATTTTTTGATACAAAAAAAGTTATAAAAAGTTAGTTTGTCTTAAAGAATCTTGTGAATCAATATTAAAGTGATACCCTTCGATACTTTGGGAACGAAGATGAATTTGAGTTGAGGACATTTGAAATTTTTGATGAAAAATAAATTGAATATTTTTTTTATGTAATGGTTTAAGCAGTTAAAGTGTTCATGCCGTTTTGGGAAACATTTTTATTAATTGTTCTTCGCATGAATGTTGAAGACGGAATTTTACTTTTAAAGTGTTTAAAATTAGTAAAACATTGATTGTTGATGTCAAATATCGAAAACTTAAAATAAATAGTATAACTTTATTTAGCAAGTATTAAGCATAACTTAATTATCACAATTTCATTTATCAAAAAATACGTTTACATATGAATAGATACGTCAGCTAACAACAACAACATAGCATTTTTTTAAAGCTTTGCGTTAAAATACTTTATGATTTAACAGGTAAATTTTGGTTTTTGCGTTATTTTTTCAATATTAATATATACTTTTATTAAATACTTATTTCGTAAACAAAAATTATTACTAAAGTAGATAATATTTTTACTTCCATAATCACTTTTTTTTAAAAAAGATTGAATCTGGGCACGGCAATGTGCCCAGATTCAATCTGAAAAAAACTAAAGTAATTAACTACTAGGAAATCTAATTTAATACAATGTGTATTACTTGTGCGATACATTGTGTTTTCATGCGATGACCAAGTCAATCTATAAATATAAAACATTAAAGATTTTTCATATCGATTTGGTCATTATAAGATGTTTTGTGTTGTTAGGTAATTCAGTAATAATATAAGAAAGTATATTCTTTAAGTATTCTTTAAGACTGCATAAATTAAGCGACTTGGCATTACAAGAATCTCACATCTTTTTACGGCTGAAGAATTGAGTTGCGAGACTTGATTTTTTTTATAAGTTATGTTTTTATCAATTTACAATTTTAAACAACTTATTTATTTATCAACGCAAAGCTAAGTATGAATTTTAACACTAAGTAAGTAATGTAGGTATGTTAAAAAAAAAGGAAAATAAGACGTTGATATTGTTTTAAACACTCTTCAAATGAATTCGTCTCTGCTTCGAAAACACACGTTAACATACATGTACCCCGTGTAAGATACCACGAACTTGCTAACGCTGAGGTATACTGTTACCAATTTGAGAAACTTGTACTTTGCTAGTTACTGGTGTAAACTCAATATGAAGTGAGCGGGGATGTTTGTATTTAATTATAGACAGCCGTGTGAGATGCAAGCTAATTTTGTTTCGAATCGATATTTTGAACTGTTAAGCGTGAAATGAATATATTGGTTCAAGGTTGAGTTGAAGTCTCTATCATACTTCAGATAATTTTTTGGTTTGGTTACATTTTTATACAATTATGATGATAAAAAAGTTTGCAAAAAGGTTTTTCTGAGTTAATCTGGAGAACATTTAACTTTTCACACAGATTCGAATTTGTAATCTTTACCTAACGGCCGTGTGATCTACTCACTGGACTATTTTTACTTTTAAAAGAAAATAATAGATAAATAAAAATTAAACGATATAACTATATAATAAAATATAATACATATGTTATAAGCATATTGATTTTGGCACGCAGAACGCCGGCCACCTTGGACGACGTTGCATAGCAACCAGCTTGTGATTGAGTATGACAGACGAAAGTATCTTTGGTTGTCATTGTCGTCTATTGAGACGAGCTTGTCAATGTTGAAAATGGATATATAATAGCACGAAATTAACATAACTATACTTATAAAATAAATAATTAATTAATTGATAAATACTTAATTTTTATTAAAATAAAACTTTCTAAATAACTTTACCGTAGGCTTTGATCAAATTTATAGCTGTCATAAATTTAAAAATAATTGACATTTAATCTTTTGTAAGCAGTTTTTATTATTATTAGATCTCATTTCAGTGAGCGAAGCGTTCAACTCGGAGTCTCGCGTCATTGTGTACAAAGTCATTATATTCTTAGCATAATGCGTCCTATAAACCATGATCGCGTTTACAGTAATAAAACACGCATTTTTATTTGAAAGTCGGACAAACCTTCGATAAATTTGCTAAAATAAAGTTTACGTCCTTCATTTAATTTAAAATTGTAACACTGTTAATGAAAGCTTTATTTATACATTTTTTATTTTAATTGAGAATTACATTTAAATTAAATAAATCTATGAGCGATCATTAGTTCGTTTCGAAAGTTTGTTATTTTAATTATTATTGCAATTATTTAAAAAAGAACACCTACTGTTCTTTTTTAAATAAATAATTTTGCCTATGAGAAATACAAAGCAAAAAAAAAATCAAAACGAGTACATTTAAATTAGGAACACCAGTTGGATTTAATTCAGATTTTATTATTCCATTATTGTATTTGGCTGCTCATATTCTTATCGCTTGTAGAATGCGTGTTCGCTGTTATAATTCTAGATGAAAATCTTTAAAATCTAATGACTTTTGTTCACGGAATTTATGCGTCACCAAATAAAACTGTTTTTTGGGAGCCTTTTTGCGCCGTATTTTTTCCTCTTTGTGCATTATGTGATACTGTTAATCAGAAGATACGTAAAGATCAAAGTGAAATATGATTGCATTAAATACTTAAATAAAAAAGTATTAATTTGAATGCATACGTTAAATAAATTCAAAATATCTATAAATTTTATTTCTCGAGCTCCATTATAAAGCTGAACAGAGAATAATTTTAATCATTCTTACAAGGAGTTGACTGAAAGCGATGTTCAGGATGCATTTGACGTATCGATAGCGAAGTTGTCGGAATCGCCTCTGGTATACGTTTTCCAGGACAAAATGGAATTATCAGCTTCCTAGAACATCTCGAAGAAAAGCTTTTGAAGAGAATATTATATATTTTATAATAATAAAACGGTGTGAACAACCAACATCTATATTTTATTGATATTTTATAAAAAAATCTAAGCATAAAAAGTGGTTAAAACAGTCTTTAGTCTAATTTTAGGCGTGGTTTTTTCAGAGTTAAGATATAGATTGAAAATTTTCGCGAAACATAACATGTATTTAGACGCTGATAAACAATACCGTGTCAAGCCACACGGACTTCGTTTTGAGAATTATCAGATTGGTATAATTAAAAGGTTTATCTAATAATTAGTTTTTTTTAATACGTGAGATCATTTTATATTGCAAAATATGGAACACTCTTTAATACTAAAAAGACTGAAACTCAGTATACACTTATATTGCCCAAATTCAATCAATCAATATAGTTATAACAGATTAATGTATACCAGAAATAAAGTACAGAGGGAGGTCTACAATTATATATAAAGCATTTTTATTTTGAACAAAAAGTCACAAAATTCTAAGAAATTGTGTCAGTATATATGTAATTGTTTCTCTAATTGAAATTAAAAAGCAGTCAAAAGGAGGTAATCCTTGGGCAATCTAGTGTTATAATTCGAAACATTACATAAAGAAACTTTTTTCCGTACTTTTTTAATTTAAATGACTTTAACATTTTTTGAATATTGTTAAATACGTGACTTTTTATCAGAATACATCAATATCTCCAAATTTGACTTTTTGCGGGTTTGACACATTATTGCTTATCAGCATCCATTTATGAGTTACATCCATTGGAAGTAAGCAGAGCCGGAGTTAGGGAAGGACATTTGTGAGTATAGCCTCGGGGCCTCAATGACGGGTCCCTAACAATTGAAGACATGAAAAAAGCCAAAATACGTCTTTTAATTCATTTTAGTTATAGTGTGTTATCGAAACGTTATCGAACGCTTCTGTGCTATCAAAGTCGAGGTTCTTCTTATGCGTCGGAGCAAGTTAATGCATTACAATAAAATTAAACCGTAAAAACGAAAAATAGTTTTGTCTGCGGCTTCACTGCCTTAAATTTTTTTCCATACAAACTTTCCCTGACCCCCTTGGACCCTCGATTAACTCTTTCAGTGGTCAAATTTTCAACCATACATTCTCAGTGGATGTCTACGTCGTAATAACTAGCCATCTGTGTGCCTTTCAACAAAACCCATTCATCTGATAAAACTATGCGTTGAAAGTTCTGTGAGTCACGGGTATCTTTTAAACAATATATAAATGATTTTTTTAGAATTGAATAAAGCATTGTTATGAAAATTGATAAAATTATACGACTATGTATATATAGTTTCAGACAACGCTATCAAAACAAGCATATAATGTTATTGCATGAAGTTTTATCAGCAACTCCCGAGCTTTATAGACTTGTTTGTACAAGTGTTTTATAAGAAAACATAATTTAGGAAAATAGATTACGAATATCAAAACCATACTCTCGACCTCGACTACTTAAAGAAATAGTTCGTTGATGGTTCCCGATGTTTTGATAGTAGAGAATGAAGGTCTCGTAACGAATGATCGATGTTTTTACAGAATTCAATGAAAACTCTATTAATATATTGTTGCAGTAAAAAAATATTATGGAGACAAATATATTACGACGTTATCTCCAGTCCAGCGAATTGGAAGTCGCTTCCGACCTCACATTCAAAGTGTTGCGTCCGGCGGAGCTTGTCGCCTTTGCTAGAATTTCGCTCAAACAATAAAATTATAAGCGATTTATAAATAGATCTGTGGAGCGCTAGCGGCGAATCGGAGACTCGGCAGTCCCAGTCTGGAGGATAGGAGGCGTGTGGTGTGCGCGCTCAGCGGCTGCCGACTGCTCGCAGGTTTGTAGCTCACCTGTCTCACCTCGCAATGTCATTATCACTATTATTATAATACACTTCGCATAGATAACAAAGCTTCAGTCATCGTCCGCGCGCTTCCTCGACCGCGACCGGTGACTTTGACGCGTCAAACGAATGAGTGAAACGATTCTATTTTAACGAAGTAAGTGAAAATGACGTACTAATTAAAAAACACTCGAAGTCAACTATTATCACGCGTTCTCACACGACTGAAACTAATTTTAGCCGGCTTCAAATGCAACGTTTGTTTTAATTAAGTGTATTCTTCAGGTGCTCTAACGTGAAATTGTTTTTCGTAGACGATAAAGTTTTTAGTGCACGGAGCTCGAGCTATTATAACTTGATCATATTACCTTAGTTCGTAATAACTTAGCTCATCTCGTAAGTCAGAACATGTGTAGGTCTTTAAAGAGCGTCTAAATTAAGTATTAACGTCGGATGATTATATTCTGTGAAAATTTTGTTTAGTTAGTTTATATGTGGATGGATTTAATACGTTGGAATTCTGATGGCGGTCGCCAGTTGCGTAGAAAATGTAGATTATTTTCGATGATAGCGTGGGTGGCGTTTAGTAACTTTTTACGTGTTGTCGCAACATAAATGCAGTATGAAATTAATTTTGAATTTATTTCGAGTCGACCTCGAGCTAATCTCAGGCCCGTCCCTGTCTTATATGTTTTATGTTTTGTAATAAACGTCTCGGTATAAATGTATAGATAAATCCTTGCACTGAATATTTTATGTTACTGATACACAGTTTCCTAGTGTTTTGACGAATAGTGAGTTTAATCGGTTACATTGATTTTTTTTACCTAATGTTATTATAGAAGGTGTCAATTTTTTAGTATAATACAAAAATGCTTTACTAACGAAATAATACAAATATAAAAATAACACGCACGTTTTACTATTTTACCAACGTACGGTAAAAAATAATTTATTGCTATCAATGAAAAGTAAATTTAAAGAACGTCGTACTGAAAAATTAAACTTTTTAAAATCAAAGTGTGTTAAAAGCAAGCATCAAAAATGCTAATCCTTTTCTGGCAGCGTTTCATACAAAATTCTTTACACACAGACTCGGTATCAAGAATGGATGTAGTAAGCCTTTGAAAATTGAGCCGGTTTACAGCGGCTAAAGTATTTTTCTGGAGGCCTTATTCTATTCATAATTTATTATCAGCGCTGAACTCTCTATCATAGGATTTAGGGGAAATTGTTAGAGAATATTTTATTCGTTTTAAAGTAATTTATTAATCAAGTTATAAAAATGATAAAATTGTGTATTAATGATATTATTAATAACTATAGATAATATAAGCGTATGGACTTTGACATCCAGAATTGCGGAACACTTTCGACGACGTTGCTTAGCAACCAGTTAATGATTGAGTCTGACAGGGGAAAGTATCTTTGGGTCAACAAATTAATCGATAAGCATTATAAAATTAAAACGAGCACAGACTTTTAACTTCAAATAGTATGAACTGGATAGATTTGCTGAATATTTTTTATTGAGCAGCCTTTCGACAATCGTGATATGGTAGCACGCGTAAAAAGAAGAAAAAAATATATAAGGGTCGTAATTACACAATGAATTATTAGGTTTAAAAACTTTTTTGTATTTAATTCTTTTGGGTTATAATAAAGCATAAATAAAAAAAGGACCGTAGGTCCAAAAATTTTTAAGTTTTAATATTTGTAAGGTTATGTGCCTATTTGTCACGTATATAAAATTTCTGTTTTTTGCACTCATCTATAGACTTTAACTATATTAAATTTTACATCATACGCACATTATTACAAGGAGATAGCATATAAAAGAGTTCATTTGCTTATCTTCAAGGGTATTTATTTAATCCTAACATATTATATACTAAAATCTTCCTTAAAATAAGCATTTAAATAGGGAAAACCCATCCCAATAGGATAAGTCGTTTTTGAGAAAATCACGCCCATACCAAAGCTTGTATGGAGAGGATTTTTAGATATGTATGTATGTAAAAATTATCTCCAAATCTCTCGATATCATATTATACCACCTTACTACAAAAGATTTAAACAGACGTTAAACGCGCGTCTAAGACAGTTTTGAGTTAAACATGCTTTAGACATAGATTAATATACGTTTAAGTGAGTTTAATAGATGTTTAAAACCTATTTTTGCTGTCAAATGTAACGTATAACATTTTATCAATAAGTTTTTTATGAGTTTATTCGCTGTTAAGCAATTTAGATAATATTTTAAGCAATGTTTAAATCTTAAACACCGTTTAGCTAGACACGTGTTCAACATGGTTTTAATGCGTCTTTTGTAGTATGACAGATAGAATCTCCTTTTTGAAATCGGCTAAAAAGAGGAACAATTTTTTCTCTGTACCTATAAGTATATTGATGGGCAAAAAGTTAATTTTAAAATTTTGATAAAATTAAATGAGACGTGCGCGATGTCGCCGGAGTGACTAGTTAAGTAGATAATAATATAAGTCAGAATAAATTATTTCAAAAGGAATATTTCATGTGAAATATCTTCCTTTACAGTTTAATTATATGTGTAGATAAGAATTATTTATTGAAAGAACGTGTTACGTTTCTCGAATCTTTTCATAATGGCTGCGGTTAAAAAATACGTAAACATTTCCGTGCCAAACACATTATTTCATTTGGCAGATGTTAGGTAATAAAGCGCAATTTGCCGCGAATTATAATACACTGTGCGGGTTTCGTTAGCGAATATCTAAATTATGATTATTTTATTGAGATATTGTTCACGACGTTAATGTAGGACTGGTTGTTACTTTGGCTTTATTTGCTTTTCGCATTTTCTAAGAAATGTTGAATTATTTTAAAAAGGAAACAGAAAAGTTATGGTATTTTTTTGTCTAGGTTATTATTTAAATTTCGAACTATTTCCTTAAGTTTCATTTAAAAATTGATTGGTAAAAGTATTGATATTGTCAAACAGTTAATAGTTGGCAAAACTTCGCAATTTTAGCAGTTACTGTTGTATGTAGAATGTCGTACACATTCAAATAGCTTATTTGCGCATACGCAGTAGAGCAGTAAAGTAATAAAGTAACAGCCTGTAAATGTCCCACTGCTGGGCTTAGGCCTCCTCTCCTATACTCCACTGCGGGTTGGCGGAGATACATGTGTCAGAATTTCTCCCGGCACATGCAGGCTTCCTCACGATGTTTTCCTTTACCGCCAAGCTCGAGATGAATTTAAACACAAATTTAGCACTTGAAAAATCAGCGGTGCTAGCCGGGGTTTGAACCCGTGATCATCGCTAAAGATCGACGTATTCTAACCACTAGGCCATCTCGGCTCTAGTAGTAGAGCAGTATTTATAACTAATTATTTAAAAAAACTGACTACAAAACTTAATACGATTTTTGATTTTACTTGTGAAGACATACTTATTCCAGTTATTTTTCTTTAAAAGACAAAGTATTGAACCGCGGTTTCGATGAAAATTCCATAAAATCAATCTGAAAGCAAGGAAGAATTTTCAATTTTTTTTATTATGAATATGAATAATAATGAAATGTTGACCTGCATTGTAGGCATATTGGTTCATTTGGTGTATAAATTATTTAACATATCATTATAGTATTACGATAAAATTATCATGATACGGATGCGAATATATATATTTATAACCATATTTTTATGATATCAGTGAAATTTATTTATAATTATTTATGAGCAGTACGCCTCTCTTCATGGTATTTAAATGAAAACAGAATAATTAGAAATATATATTAATTTGTACGTTAGATTTAGAATTTTATACGCCTAACTACATTTAAGTTTCAATTTTTATGTTCGCTTAAAAATGTTTACAAAAATAAGGATTTTTTCTTCACGAAATGTACACAATACAAATACAAACGAAATGCAAAACAGAATATTTTGGTATATTGGCTCTTCCGTACTAAAAATTGCGGGTAAACGGTTGGTTCTGATTAGAAAAATAAGCAAAGACCACAACTGAATGCTGATAAGCAATAATGTGTCAACCCGTAAAATGTCCAATTCGGATAAAAAGATATAGTTTGATAGTGATATATTGAAGATTATTCAAACATTTTTAAGTCATCTAAACTAAATAAGTACGACAATAAGTTACTTAATTTAATGTTTCGAATATTGAAGTATCATACATACATATTTTGCATTATACAATAATCTCATACATTTGCAAAACTTAATATTAGATAAAACTTTTCATTATAACAATCTCCTTTTAATTCATTACACCTTTTATCAAAATCTAACAGAAAAGCTGGATATACATATACCTCTTCAAAAAAATTAATTAAGAATAGGTTTAGACGCCATTTTCTCAAAATGAAGTCCGTGTGGCTTGACATAGTATTGCTTATCAGCGTCTAATTATGCTGTTAAAATACTTCCGAAATTTTAAAATCTTTTATGTTATTTCTCTCAATATAACCGTTCAGTTATAATTGTAACGCAGTAGTAAATTAAACATTTAAATTTTAAAATGTAAAAATAATTAATATACATGAAAAGCTCAGGTACAGTAGGTAGGAGACATCAGCTGAGAAAAGATTTCAAATTCATCCTATAGGGGTGAAACGGGTGTTTAAAATTTGTGTAGAGAAATCAAACTTAACGCGAAAATGACCATTGGAAATTTGGTTTTCGGTTAAGAAATCGAGCGATAATAAACTTAAGACATATACGCTTTTCTTAGAAGATCGGTTTTTACTTGTATTTTTGTTACAATTGTTTTGTACATTTGTCCCGACTACTTTTACTTCTTTCGGTCTACACCCCTCCCTCTTTCTTGGCTGTGCTGAAAGAAATCACTTTTACGGATAAGTATGCTTTTAACTTAGTTTTTTTATGACTTACGTAGGTGTGTGGTAAATAAATAAGAGCACAAATGCTTTCGTCAAGTTAGCTATTTTCAATGTTACAGTCACGCCACTGTTTCATATCAATGTACCCTTCTGTTCTGCAGATTGGTATGTTAATTTTGTTGGGAGTTTCCTCGCAATGATTAACACCTGAGCTAAATGGTAAACATTACGTGAATGACGTAATGGTGATAACAACTGACGCGACCGAAGGTGTGTCAGAAGTAATGACATCATTTTATCTGGATACAATTTTATTATGAAAGTTTTCAATCGATTTATCAGCTTTTGTGATAGTAATATACGGTATGTTCCGAAATACAATCAATATTGGATGTATATGCATAGTATGCCAAAGTTAATGACTTTTCAAATTTACATTTTTATATATATTTTTGTGTTTACCTGTTTGACAATTTTTAATTTGCAAAACAAATCAATCTAATTACAAACATGCTATTACTATTTCAACGTCAATTATCACTGAGACCTTATACTGCTTAAAAAATACTAAAAGTCTTATAGCCACACATAAATTACTAGTTGTGACTAGTACATAATTTATGTGTGGCATGTGTGGCGTGGATGTGCATTGCTAATTGCCTAATTCTTCATCCTTTCCTATCGCATTTTCCTGTTAACTTCATTCCTTATTCATTTTTAAATGCTGCAAATGTTCATGGGGGTGGTGACTACTATACATCAGGTTATAAGCCTGCTTGTTTGTCTGTAATCATAAAAATAATATATACGTTTAAAGGTTGCAAGTTACTAGTAAATACTTAAAAGCATACATAATATACCATCGTTAAACCATGTAAGTGCAGTTTTATAGATCCCATTTGCCGAATGAAATAAAATCTCAGATGGAGGTGTGCCAATAGCTTGACGTCATGTTGGGTCAGCCAGGTGAGCTGCCAAGTGTTAATGAACTCTAGAGTTGAACAGTTTTTAGGTTAAATGTAGACTTACAGTTCTTAGAAGAAGGTAATTCACGCCATGGTTATTAGGTAAGGTAACAAGTGGTCGTAATAACAGAGCTATCTTAACTTAAATTAAAATTGTTTTAAATTGATTTAAATCGCGTTTATTATTTTTTTTTACGTAACCGTGCTCACGAATAGTACACTATCGCTTTTTAAAATTTCAGAAAGTTAAAAATAAATGGGTAATTAATATACGAAATTTAAATCTAGGGTAGAATAATTTTATTTCAATGTCTAGTAATCGCGAAAATCTAACAAAGTGTTAGGTATCTTAACTTCTTAACAGGTATCTTAAGGTGCTAACCTAAGCTTGCTAAGGACACTTACGAATATGGAAACAAATATTTGTACAAACCTGCAATCCTTTTTATGTCGCTTTTGACCGAAAATCTAATGAACTATTAACGTCAAGCTAATTATCATTTAGCGATCGCTTTATAGCGTTAAATAATGTCACGTTGACAATTTCTATACAGACAATACGTTTAACTTACTTCCATCACATTATATGGACGCTGATAAGCAATACTGTGTCAAGCCACACGGACTTCATTTTGAGAAAATGGCGTCTACAGATGTTAAATCTATTTTTAATAAACCTGCTTGAAGAGGCGTATATCCATCTTTTCTTTTGTAAATTGATAAAAAGTATAATGAATTCAGATTGGTATAATAAAGAGTTTTATCTAATAATAAGTTTTTCAAATATATGAGATTATTATATATAGCAAAACATGGAACACGCTTCAATATTCTAAACATTAGATTAACAAACTTTTTTCCATACTAATTAAGTTTAGGTGACTTGAGAAATTATTGAATATGTTAAACACGTAATGCATTATAAGAATACATCAATATCTATAAATTTGACTTTTTGTGGGTTGACACATTATTGCTTATCAGCATCCATATACACTATCATCCCCTCTATGACGTCCTCCCTCCTAAAGTCCCCCGCCCTATAAATGTTGACTGTTTATTGATGTTTGTGTTTAGTCCGTGTAGTGTCCGTTTCTGTGTAAATATATTAAATATAATAAAATTAAACTGCAAATAAAACATGTGATTGTCCCATTAAAATTACCTGTATTTTTATACTAGTATGTATAATATTTATATCTATTTTTGTGTTGTTCTAGGTTAAGGAATAATAATGAAATTCACACTATTTTAAGGTGTTTTCAAAATTTAGTTAAGGTTGGATTCTTGACCCACGTGACATTGGCGAAATAACATGTGTCTAATTGGCACAACTAAAAGCCATTAACCAAAGAATTGAATTGAATCATATACACTATATGTCAGTCATACGACCCTAGGAAAGATCCTTCAACCATATAAGTCATAACATGTTAAACGTCCGTACGTCTTGTTATTCATCTCAATCGGATGCATATAGTTTTGCTAGCTGTCTCTGGCGGTTTCACTCGCGTTTATGGTTACTGCTTCGCATCTATGAGTCGTAGCGTGATGTAATACAGCCTATAGCTTTCCTCAATAAATATTTATTGATTTAAAAATTAATTAAGTTACAAAGAGTTAATGTTTACATTTACCATAAGGCTATTATATAGATTGTGTAATTATATATAGACAAACACCACATGCACACAAAAGTGAGAAAGGAAGACAAAATGGCACACTATATAAAAAATAATAATAATAACAAATTTTTATATTAAAGCCAAGACAAAAAATAGTAGTTATACTTATAATAATACGATATATAAGCGATAGAGACAGGAGCTTCTTAATCTATTTTGTGTTGCACAAGGATTTGTTCTTAATATTGTTAGGCGTATTCCAAAAAATATTGATTACTTCGGCATTCTTGTTCGATAAGCGGCACATACGCGGAATAGGTGAATTAGCACCAAGTACAGTTCGGCGGATCGATGGCACGAGTGATACTCGTATAATAGGGCGTCGATATTTATATGGGATCCGTAGTTTAACATAAAAAGAATTTTTCATTTCGAACCAGTAGTTCCTGAGATTAGCGCGTTCAAACAAACTCTTTAGCTTTATAATATTAGTATAGATTACAGTCATATCTATTAGCTCGTATCCAGCGCAATAAACAGTAACGTCGCTGCTATATTTCAATTCCGAGGTCTCGCATACCCAACAGTTTATCACGCTGGCTTAGCATTAATGAATGTCCAATTTTGAACCGAAATTCAAATATTTTGGTATCTCGTACTAACATGTCATAATGTTATATGGTTCGTATTTTTTATTCTTATATTCTGAAACGTGTAATGTGAGGATTTTTAGTATTGTTACTTAAATGGAATACTTAATATCATACCAAGTTTAATATGTTTAAGCGTAGGTTTATTATCTTTCTATTTCTAAATCTAGGTTAAAACAAAATCTAAGATCGAACCTTAGTTATAATTTGTTCTGTTTTTTTCTAGTTGTAATTCCATTAAGTACTTTTTCAAGATGATTTCGAAGAAACAGACGATCTAAAACACTTACGTACCATGTGGCAACTGAAACTATTTTTAACATAAAATACATTTTTACCCGCAAATCCCACGTATAGAGCACTAGAGGAGTTATTAAAGGCACATACATCTCACTGCAGTCGTAATTGCAGTAAATATGGCAGCAACAGCGCCCACTGGCGATAAAATACACATATGTCGGAAAAGAAGGTATGGTCGGCAGAGAAAGTTTTATGTTGTTTTCGGTTGCTTAATTTATTTTCGTTTTACGTCATAAGTATTTCTCTTTACGATTTTATATTATTTATTGTTACTTTAATAACATTTAGTTAAAAAGATGAATTGGATGAAAGCTGTGTATAATATTTTTCGAAGTGCATTTTTTCGGATTTCGAATGAAAATTTAACTTTAATGAACTAAAAAAAAAACAAACGAAATATGCTCAAATGTGGTTTTTTTTTCTAATATGTATTTTTTTTCAAATCATGTCTGCTTTGCATTGTTCGCTCATAAAGGATAATGAAGTCGGATGACTATCGCCCTGCGACTTGTAATCTGTCCTATCAAGATTTAAATATTAAACAGATTTTACTAAGAAAACGCTGACAGTATTATTTTCAAACTCCAGAGATAGCGTATAACAACCGAATATATACCAACGCATCAAATCGAGTCACCTTCTTTTTAAAAGTTGGTCGAAAAGTTTCACTAATTAAAGTCAGAAATGTTGAGTACTACACCGTACGTACGAATGTAGCGGAGTTAATTCAGGCATTCTTCTCATTGCTATCGTAATTGCAGTAAATACAGCAGGAACAGCGGCCGAAAGCAATAAACAAACGCATAATTATTTAGACTAAAACAGCGTACGGTCGCCAGAATAAACTAATCTTATGAATATATGGACAAAATGAATTACAATTTAACCCTTAAAAGCGTGTTTTTTGTATTGCGGCCTAGAAAAATGTTTCCTGGTAGGTATTTAGGTACCTATTTACCTAATAATAGTTGAGAATATATATATTGTTTTATAAGAAATGGCACTCGTATATTAATGAATACAAAATTACGGAGACGCTTCTTATAACTCTATGAACTTAGTCGACCGCCAAATAGAAATGTAAAAAAAAATAGATTTGCCGCCGAAACTTGCATAATTTCTTTTTTGGTACTCAATATTATTATCTATGGTTTTCAAAGTGCATTCGGAAACACATACCACACGACTTCAATGAAATAACGTGAAACGTGTATACATTTATCAACAACATGCATTTAAGGGTTAAATACCTTTTCATAAATTTAAATTAAAAAAAATAAATTGTCTTCAATGTTGTTAGGACATTCTATTTTTAAAATTCGATAGTATTTTAATTTAAATTCTCTGTGCGATATTTTTTCCAATAACAATGACTTATAAAAATAATAAATGCAAAAGTTTGTAAGTGTATATATTTATTGCTTCTTTACGATGTAGCGATTAATAAAACTTGAATAATATTCGTTAATTATTCTGTATTAAAACAATTTTATCTTGTGGCTTCAAACCGCGGGACGGGACTAGTTTATTTATATTATTTACTACATTTCCCTGCGGCTTTGCTTCGCTCTCGTCAATGTAGCTTTTGTTATTTCGAACGATGTTTTGTGACTTATTTTTGTTTGGCCGATAGAATACGTACTACTACTAAAACTAATTACTTAACTACTATACGTTAATTTTTTATACCAATAACCTTCTCGAAAGTACAAACAATATATATATAAAATTAAAAAAATCTAACTTTAGCTGCTAACTGTACCGTCGTAAAGAGTCATGTAATTGTGATAGTAGATAATAAAGCGTTGTTTTCGCTATTCTCGTGGTGTGGAGGTGACTTTAAAATAGTCTGGACCAAATTTAAAATGCTGTTTTATTTTATCTTTAAATATAAAACATTCCAGTAATGACGTTCAGCATGAGAACCGACGTACCAAAAACTAGTCAGCATAAACATTTTTAAAATATATTTTTTTAATTTTATTGCTTTGTTTTTGTATTAAATATTTCTAAACTCGAATTAAAAAAAAGTAAAGCACCTGCACTAGTATATAAAATATTTCTTTTACTTAAAAACTAAGAACTTATTTCAACTGCCAATGTTGCTTGAAAATTTAAATGGTGGCTAAAATACTGGAAAAAGTCGCTTGAGGTAAAAGCATATAATAAATAAAAATATTAAAATCGGTTCACAATCGAAGAATTACATTACGTCACATACATGCATTAAACAGCTGAATAAGAACCTCTTTTAAATAATATAGTATCTGGCATTAGCAGAATACTTTAAATTTCGTCTGAACATTTTCGTATGAAATTATTTAAAAGTAAAAAAGTATCAAACATGTGTCCCTATTACGATACCGTGTTATTTTCTAAACTAAAGTATTTTTAAAGCTTATCGAAATATTTTGTATTTAAATAAATATATTTATACTAATATTATAAAGCTGAAGAGTTTTTTTGTTTGATTGTTTGGTTGAACGCACTAATCTCAGGAACAACTGGTCCGATTTGATCTCTATCGGTGCTAGATAGCCCATTTATCGAGGAAGGCTATAGGTTATATATTATCACGCTAAGACCAAGAGGAGCGGAGCACCAATGAAGAATGTTTCAAAATCGGGGGATATTTACCTATTGAGAGAGCTTACGCTGCGTAAACGGTTAAAGTTTCGCAAAAATCATGTATGACAGAATTGTTCCCCTATAAAAGTGCTAAAAAAAAGTTCGCGACAGCATATGTCTATCTTTTAAGGTTAGCTCACTATAACCTTTTTTATGTTAACCAAATTTGTTCTAAAATAATGTATTATTAAAGCCAGCCCAAAGTAACTATTCCACGCGGACGAAGTCGCGGGCGGAAGCTAGTAAAGACAGAAACATAAAATAAAATAAGAAACATAAACAAAGAACGAATTTTGCATGTTCGAAGTATTCTTCGGAATTACTGAACTTATTTTAAAAATTATAGTACCATTTTGAAGTTTTTTTTTATTCTATAAAGTCATAGCTATATTTTATATACATATATAATGTGCTAAAGTAAAATTAACTAATCGTCCAGTGTAGATGTCCCATTGCTGGGCGAAGGCTTCCTCTCCTATTAACAAGAAAGGTTTAAGAGCTTAATTCACCGCGCTGCTTTTTTGCGGTTTGGTGGATATACATGTGTCGGAATTTCTCCCGGCACATGCAGGTTTCCTCACGATGTTATCTTTCACCGTCGAGCACGAGATAAATTTAAACACATATTTAAAACTTGAAAACACAGCCCGGTGCTAGCTTGGGTTTGAACCCGTGATCATTTAAACACAAATTTAAGACTTGAAAACACAGCCCGGTGCTAGCTTGGGTTTGAACCCGTGATCATCGGTTGGGATCAACATGTTCTAACCACTAGGCCATCTTGGTATTTTTTTAAGTATGTGTATTTTTTTAAACAAAGTTTACATTAATTCGAGCGTAGCTGCGAGAAAAAGCTAGTCTGCTATAAAAACCACATCACATGAGTTTCAGAATATGTTTATTTATTAGGCAACAAGCCAAAAGTCTAGGTTTAATTTAGACAATAACTAAATTCTGTCTAGAATTGTATTTCGTCGACAACGAATATTTCATCTAATTGTTTAATGGAGTGTACATAGGTTGTGTATTTATTACTTTCTGACGTCTAATTTTGTAACTATGTATCAAACTACCAGTGCCTCGCCGTTTCACCCGCGTTTTCGGGTGATATTTTTATTAGGAAAATTTGTTATCTAACGTAAAAAGTAATGCAGATATTTTAAACGTTTTAAAATTATTTTTACATAGTTATTATGTTATATATGTATATATCTTCATTCATCTTGATTATGGAGAGTAAGTGAGTATAATATATTTTTATGCGATTGGCTTTTACGTTTTACACTTAGGAAAATGATTATATTCCATTCAAAATCAGAATTAAAGTATTTTTATTGAAAATAGGAATTTACATTCTCTTTTTGAACGCCAAAAAAATTAATCTACCATATTATCATGGAATAGATGCATCATGTCAAAATTTCACCACAGTACTAACGTAAATATAGTTTAATAAAAAAGTCTAGATCGTGAAATCCAAGAGTTGCAGGTTCTAGTTCGACTGTCACATTTTTATATATAAAAATCTGCTCATTGGACAATGCTCTGCTGTTAATGATACTTATATGTTTATTAATATAAGTAATTATCCTAAAAGCATAACAGTAATTAGATCTCGTAGATATTAATAATTCACTAATGAAGGGTAATTAATCAATCAACTGTTGTATTAGATATCATGTTATGAGATATTACATATAATAACGAGATTTTAAATCATTGACTGACTCACGGCTTAATAACTCAACTTTAACGTCTTAGACTTAATTGGTCATATTAAATGAAATTTGTCGAATTAATCTTTTTATTATTATTGAAAAATATTCAAATATTGATTAATTTTCGATGATGATTAAATATCGTCTTATTTTAATTCATCGGTTCCCATTTTTAAACGACATCAAAAAAGAAGAAAATTTTCAATTCGTAGCGTTTGTTTTCTTGACGTTTGTTATTTCAGAACTTCGCCGTTTCCTAACTGATTTGGACAATACTTATTTTATTAATCTATGACCAAAGAATAAATAAAAATAAAACTTGTAACACCCATAAGTGTTACAAGTTATATGTGTATATCTGTGTGTCTTGTGTCATCGTAGCTTCCTAAAGAATGGATCGATTTAGATTTTGATGAAGATATGGTCAGACGTTTGAAGGTTGTAGGATCTGAGCAGCATTAAGTAGTCTAATTACAATACTATGAATAATATTAAAAGTAACATACTTGAATAACATTGACCTGATGCTGCAGCATCATCTGGAATTAGCAGGATAACTCCTCACCAACTTACAGCAAAAGTATCGTGTTGAGGATCGATGAAACGGAAATGAATAGACTGTCGGTGGTGTTTAAAATTTTCAATATCATATTATTTGAAAGGGTAACACTAAAAGACTAGTCTAGCTAAATAGTGTTTAAAAATTGCTTATCAAATAGTAAAGTCGGGAAAAACTTATTAATGTAATTTACACATTACATTTGATAGCTAATATAGGCTTAAGACATCTGTTAAGCATATTTTAAACTACGTCTAAAGCACGTCAAACTCAAAACTGTCCTTAGACACGGATTTGTACTACAGATTTTTTTAAACACGCGTTTAACATGTGTGTGATTATTTAAACAATGTAATTTAAATTCATATCAAATTAAAATAAAACGTTATATTATAAAGCAAAATGATTTACAGTAGAATGTTAATTTAAAACCACTACTATATACAATGAAGTGACATTGTAAAATATAGAGCTTATTTCTTTGTTCATATTTTTAATCAATTTCATTCCTGCTCAGTCCTTTTATAAGCGTTAGGAAAGAAATTATTAGGATGTCGCAAACAGTAATGGCTTGTTCTTAGCAGTAAATAATAGCGAATGCAATTGCTTTCACGGTTCTCATGTATATTAACTTTAAGCGATCGCAACATCATTGGTTGTAGAGTATAAAATATTATTTTCGTATTACTATCAGGTTTTAAAATAAAAAATATTCTAGATCGACTTAAAATTGGTACATGTTATAGATTTTAGATAACGATATTTTTAAACTGTAGACATGTTACGTTCATTTTATATGACGTTAATAATCTATACCCATTTCTAACACTAACAAGTCTTGAAGCAAATATATTCTCGTTTCTCTTGTTCAGTCACTAGTTGGTTGCTTGGCAACGTCGTCCAAAGCGATTCGCATTCTTGGTATCAAAAGCTTATAAACATATACTGTCATACTACAAAAGACGCATTAAAACCATGTTGAACACGTGTCTAGCTAAACGGTGTTTAAGATTTAAATATTGCTTAAAATATTATCTAAATTGCTTAACAGCGAATAAACTCATAAAAAACTTATTGATAAAATGTTATACGTTACATTTGACAGCAAAAATAGGTTTTAAACATCTATTAAACTCACTTAAACGTATATTAATCTATGTCTAAAGCATGTTTAACTCAAAACTGTCTTAGACGCGCGTTTAACGTCTGTTTAAATCTTTTGTAGTAAGGCAGATAGTTGTTTTCGTAATACTTTTTGAACGTATAGAGGACATACAAACATTGACTTTTATGTATATCGATTTAGTCGGTCCATGCAACTTTTAGTCTCTATTTTCTGTTTCATTTTTGCGATAAATAGTAGTATGTATCCTTTTTCAAGGCCAAATATATATCTTCACCAAAACTTAGTTAAAATGTGTTAAGCAGTTTAAGAGTGAAAACGTAATAGACAAGGTAACTCTTACATTTATAATAATATGAATAATCTTCTATACTTATAATAAATCTGTAGAGAGGTCAATTCTGTACATGAAATATATTTTCAAAATAACTATCAGGGGGTGATCGATACTGATGCCAAAAATGCAATCAGTAAAATTTTTGTCTGTCTGTATGTTCCTTATAGAAACAAAAACTACTCGACGGATTTTAACGAAACTTAGTACAATTATTCTTCCTACTCCTGGGCAGGTTGTAGTATACTTTTCATCACGTTACAATCAATAGGAGCAGAGTAATAAAGGGAAATTTTAGGAAAACGGGAGACGTTACTCCAATTTTTAAGCTTTCGCGTATGCGGCCTTAATGGTTAAAGTTACATACAAATCATGTATGACGGAAATATTCTACATAAAATTATTAAATGATAAGGTACACAAGTTCAACCCGCATTCGAAGTACAAGTTTAGGCAAAGTAAATTCCAACTTAATACGGAAACTCTTTATTCAAGTGCCTACTCGGCTTAAGAATTCACAAGTCCCTTTGGATGGTGCTGTTGAAACAAGTTGTGGATATATCTATATTATGTATATCTTTTATATACATTAAAAATCCTTAACTGCTTCGTGTCCGTGCGAGCATGATGCAAAACTGCTTCTAACATAGCAAGTAATTTTATACTATCGTAAAAACTATATTTGTAAGTTTTACTCTTGTAATTGCCACAAAACAACTCAACAATATATATATATATATATTCGCTATAAAATATGCTATAAATATATATATAGTTCACCGAATCGCATTTGTAAGTTTTACTCTCATCATTAACATAAAACAACTCTGTAACTTAGTAACAGTTACCTTAGTTAGTGGCACTGTGACTTAATTATTTCATGTAAAGCCAAACGAATTGTGTATATCTTTATGAAAGTCTGATAGCGAAATTTAGAAGTGTAATTTTAGTATAATGCATATATGTAATTATGTATCTATTTTGTTTTAAGTGAGTTATCGTAGAATAAATTAATACTCGCAAAATTTCTTTAATGTCTTAATGTATAATAGATACTATATTAAAATATAAACCTTGGTTTAACGTTTACAGAAACGTTTTAAGTGAAAAATTGTTAATATGTCGCATGTTATGACAAAGGCATATAAGGAAAACTTTAATGTGGAATAATTGAAGAAAATTTCGATAATATAAATAAAAATACTCGACGTAGTTCATATTTAAATACAAGATTAGCTTTTTGACCACATATAGTTACAATACAGTAATGATTTTTTTTCAATCGAACACAAATCAAAGTAATAGTATTAAACTTGGGCTCTTTTTATTCGCCAGTCGCGTAAAATATCGCCCGCTATTTGTTACGATTCCTTTCATTGTTTCACTTCAATACCGTACGAAAATATCTCAACAGCGCACGTGACAGTCGACGAGTCTGCGTGTATCCTTGAAAAGCAGTAAACAGATTTTATAACGAATAACCGATTCTAGATTAAGGCCAGAATTACACTTGTAAGTTTTACTCTTGTAAAACGTACTCTTGTCTCCTTACCAAAGCTGTAAAAAATAAACTACTGATAGTAAATTCTTACAGGTGTAAAGAAATGACAAAAAACATATAATTCTCAATAAAAGTCTGAAAACAAAACTTGTGTAATTCTTGCCTAAGAAACTATGTAAGTCTATGTACAATAAAAAAATGAAATCATGAATGACGGACTGATTTATTAACGCACAGCTTTAATAGCTAAGCGGATTGGGTTGAAAAGTAAACAGATAGATATTATGACGTATGTAAACACTTATAACGGATTTTTTAAAACTCCTGAAGGAATGCAACGGGCGTTCAGAATTTGTATGGAGGTCGCACATAAATGCTAGATATTAATTATGTTTCCAAAATTTGTTGTAATTTGTAAATATAGGCTAATTATCTGTATTTAGTATATTTTATTTTTATGAATTTTTCGTACGAATTCGTACAAAGTTGAAATTTCGTTTTTAAGATGCCTCTGTCATTCTTCGTATATATATTTCCTCAGGTTTTTTTATTTTTATTAAAGAGAGTGAGCATTTTTGTGTGCGGATGAGCGAAAGGGGAAGAGAAAGGGAGAGATCGAGAATAATAAAAGTATAAACATAATAAAGTAAAAATAATAAATAGCATCGGCCTTGTAATAAAATTTAATATGCACCAATAACGTATTGTATTTATAAAAAAAACGAACAGATGTTTCCTGTAAATAAAAGTTTTTGCAGTTTGCAAGATAAATCGTTGTGTAAGAATAAAATATTGCTAACTCTGTCTAAACAAAATGCGTTTGTTTTTTTTATTAATTGTTTGTTGTAAAACTGGATGAATTTACATCGATATATTCATTTATATTTTCCCTCAAGAATATTTATGTTTTTTAGAATTTTATAATGGCTTTTGAGAAAACATGAATATGCAATTTCTATTTTAAAATTTTGTAAGAGGTTTGTTTTATAAATTTTATTTATTTGTTTTATATGTAAAATATATCAAAAATAATTGGAATACATTTTTATGATCAAAGTCATTATGTATTAATAATAACGTATTATTAAGTAAACGTTAAAATATTATCAAATTTGAAAAATTAAATACTTATTAAAACAATACCAATTTTAATTAAAACATAATATTTTTGATAACAAAATATGGAAATCCGCAAGACAATTTATTCACAAGCATTGACATCAAGTTACGTGAAACGATCGTTTCATACGGGGTCTACTACACGGAATCTCATTCGAACTTATCCCGCCAGCATTTGCCTTTCAAACTCCGCGATTTTTCCGCAATCTCAGCCATTATTTCGTAAAACATATGACCCTAGGTCTATTCAGCACAACCAATATGGATATTTCTTTCTACATTCTCGACTATATTTTATCAGCAGTATCTTTTAAACCGAGCGCAAATCGTCCGCACGTCCAGTGCGGTGTAAAATAGCGTGGTATAAGCGCGGCCCTCGATTTATAGCGCCTCTATTTTTAGGTTTCCCTCGAAAAAAATAGTTTATTGCACGGATCTTTCCATTTGCTTATGCATGAATGCTGGATAATTCTTTGATCAGGGTTAATGGTCGTATCTCGTTGGATGGCTGCCTAATGCTCACTCGACACGTTTGATTTGTGTTTTTTTTAATCAAAGTTCATCAGTATATGTGCAATGCAAATATAATAAGACAATGATCATATGTAGACGTGACGTAGATTAATTCGCATTTTTTGATATTTTGCTGACTTCGACGCTGCCGTTGGTTGACGTTTATTGGTTACTGATTTTCTCTCGTCGGTCAAAATTCGTCGGTTATATTTTCAACTGACTTTAAGAAAAATGTGTATAGAATGACATAATTTTTTTTAACGGTTTTGAAAATTTAGTTTGAAAGGATATGCTTTGATGAAATAACAAAATAAAGAAAGCAAATGAAATTGTGTATTTAGCTTGTGAAGTCTTTTTTTAAAGTCTTAATTATATATCCAACAATCTTCCCCAATAAAAAGGTTACCTAAATTAGTTATTGAATTAGTGGTATTTTTTTAAATTAAACAAATAAGTTCCAGGACGCGGGGGCGCGTCTGTCTGTCTGTTCCGGCTAATTTCTGAAACGGCTGGATCCATTTTGTCGGGACTTTCACTTACAGATACTACAAGGAGTAAATTAGGCTACTGTTATTTAAAAAAACAAATAAAAAAGAGGATTATGCGAAAACAAAATTGAAACCAATTAAATAATTAAACATTTTATACATATAATTTCTTCCGAAATTAAGGCGGGGCAGAGCTAGTATAAAATATAGGAGGTTGCATTTAAATAGCATCTATTCCTAAAAGATTTTCGTCTAAATAAAATATACGTATATAAACCGTCAGTAAGACATGTGACGTCACCGTGATAATCGAAATCCGGATGTTGGCGCAGCGCAGGCTGCTGTTGGATAAGAACTTTACGACTCCTGGAAACGAGATCTATCTATCCGGGTTGTTTCTGTTTTAGTTTTCGAGGAATTTAATTGCTTTGATGTATTACTTGAGAATTTGACAATAAACGTTTAAGATGTTTTCATACTGACATTGTTATTTTATAAGGCGAGAATTACACTATATATTTATGAATTTCTGTTCAACTCATTTATGGTTTCTGAAAGGATTTCAGCTACTTTTATTAGTAGTCTGATCGAATAGAAATTATCTATACTGTGGTTTTAATGATAATCAAATATAGTTATACAGCATTGACCTGATGCTACAGTATCATCTAGAATCACATACAGAACTTCTCAGCAACATAAAGCAAAAGTATCGTGATTGGGATCATTGAAATGGTCTTAATGAATAGATTGTCGCTTTTTTTTTTTAATTTTCGATTTTAGATTATTTATTATTCGTTGCAATAGGTATCGAGAAGAACAGAGATAGAATTTATACATGTTAACGTAAATTTTCAAGAAATAAATCGTTGTTTAAATAACTTTTAAGTACCTACAGGGGTATTCATATAAATAAGCTTTGCTTCAAAGAACACGTTAATACCAACTTCCAATTAATTATGTATGTAAGAAATTATATCATTCATTAAATCGAAACTCATTTAACCGTGCGAATACATATGCAAATCTGAATATACAATAAATATAATACAAATGAAAAGTTAATTCTGTACCGCTGCGAGAATTATTGTAGTCATAAATCCGAGAATTTACGTATTTTGGCACGGACAATAGCAACGTAAGTAGTTTACTTTCAATCTATTAGTCCAATCGCGTTATTAATGTATGTTAAATATGTATGCATACAGGGGCGTAACTATAGGGTGACAGGCCTGGCAAATGCCACGGGCCCCGGACCCGAGAGGGCCCCGGCCTAAAGAATTTTATTCATATAAATCTAATAATTAAAATTAAATTGTTATTTCATTATATAATCTATGCTCTTGAAAATAAAACTTCAGATATTTAACTAGAATACACACAATATTATTAAAAGTTTTGGGTAACTTTTAAGTGGTTCGTTAAAATTAAGTTATAACGTGACGATTACTTGGAGGCCCCATCCAAAGAATTTGCCACGGGCCTCAGATGGTATTGTTACGCTTCTGTATGCATACGTAAAATATTGTTGTTACGGGCTAATAATATGAAAAATTGATTAACAGTGAATAAGGTTACGTTTAAATTAAAAAATATGCTAGTATTGCTACATACATGTGAAAAAGGTATAAAAATATATTTAAAAAACAATTCGACGTTGTGTAGCGCTAAATTTACTGTAGCGGCACTAGAAGCCAGAGGCCTGGGTGGCAAAACTTCAAAAATTGGGTTTCGAAGTAAATAAAAAAAAAATTAAGGTAAAAATAATTCAACTTCGCGATGATTGGTCAAAAACTAAGATTATCAATATAAAAATGATTGTTCATATTAAAAAAATCAACTATAATTAAAAAAAAAAACATATGTATTCTATAACTATGTACCGGATTTATACTAATCTTTTTTTTAAGATTTGTTACATAATGATTTTACATAATGATTTCGGTTATTGGTGCAGCATTTTTCACAGTACATCAGGGCGGCATTTATTGTAAATCCGACTCTGACTTTATGCACAGGCGGCTCACTGTGTATGAAAGTAGTGATTGACATGTAGAAATATACCTAGTTATAATTACAGCGCGTTTGCAACAGTATAGCTTCTACAAGCGGGATAACCGACGTGTGATTGGTTGGCGAGATGAATTGAAAGCCGGATCACCTGCGGCAATTAATGAGATAAACAGAATGCTCACACGCCTGCAATGTGTGAGGATCTTCACGTAGGAGATTGGTTTCAAAAGTAATATCGAACGAACGCACGAGCGAAAGACAATCAAGCGGCCGCCATAGCCCAGTCAGCCGGTTGATCATCATATTAACATAATTATCTATTTATTTCGTATCTGTTCAGAATAGTGTATATCATTGAAAGAATTTTGAGAAATTTTATATATATATATATATATATATATATATTGTCCATAATATTGACGTTACGAATAGCGGATCCAAGGTCTAGGTTTACCCCTAACAAAAATTAGGTATGATACTAGATACAACCTACGTTAGGTCACCCCTCAAAATTTAAATCCTAGAACCAACACTAGTCGAGCCTCCCGTAAACCAAAAAGTTGGATCCAACACCAGAAAATATTTGAAGTCGATATCCATTAGCCATAGCAATTTAGAATATAATAACTAATACTTCAATAAAAAGGAACCGATTTTAAAAGCAAAATACGCAGTTTCGTTAACTTGAGATACAGTTATTCAAGTTATATTGATTTTAAAACCAAACTACTAAAACGATTTTAATGAATATTCTATGGTGGACCCATTGGAGAGTGTACACTTTCAAATCAGTCAATCGAAATAAATATCGGTCAATCGGTCAAACCAACTTGTTCAAGTCGTTTTCGAGTAATCGGGGAACAAAAGTCCCCGAAAAGAGAACCTCTTTCTTTTTTTTTTAAGTCGGTTAATACATTAATTAACACAATGTCATATTAAGCTTTTATTACAAATTTATTATTGTTATTATGATTTTTGGTCCAAAATATCCGATTAATTATGCACCAAAACGGTCAAATAAAATCTGCGCTTAATTTTATTAAAACCAGTTTCCAGATAATGTTGGATTTACATTGAATTAAAAACAATATGTGATTTCGATAAACGGTAGAGTAATTTAATAAAATTTTTATTCAATGTTCATTGTATTATCGTAAATTAAAAGTTAAAGGGTTTACTTTTAATATGATAGAAGAATAATAATTGGACGCTGATAAGCAATATTGTAGATTAAAATCTGATTGTTGTATTTAATATATTATCTAATAAAGAGTTTTTCAAATATTTGAGATAATTGTATAAAATTACAAAACGTGGAACACACTTGAAATTCGAACCAATTAATTAAGAAACTTTTCCCTATTTATTAAGTTTATATGACTTCATTTGAATAATGTTAAATAGGCGATGCAGTATCAAAATACATCAACATTTCCGAATTTGACTTTTTGTGGGTTGACACATTATTGCTTATCAGCATCCAATTATATTATGGTATATAATTATCATTGAACAGTTAGTTTGATAATATAGTAATATTAGTAAAATTGGAAACATTAAAAAACGACCGTCAATTGACTACATTTCAAAGAACTAAGTCACGATACTTCTGCTGTAAATTGACGAGGAGTTGCTTCTGCTGATTCTCGATTATGCTACAGCATCAGGCCAAGGTTTAATTATTATATCAACTATGATATTTTAATATCATTTACCGTACAGTACAAATATAAAACACACTTTGAACAACTAGAAAGGAGCCGATAATCTTCAAACGTCTGAGTAGATCTTCATAAAATATAGCTAAGAACAATCTCAATTATATCAGGTTTCAAGCAAAAGAGCTGCATCGAAATTAGTCTATTCGCTATGAAACTATGATGTCACAGACAGACACAGATACACACGTCAAACTTATAACATACTCCTTTTTCGGCGGAGGGTTAAAAAAGATTCTCTGTACTTTTATCCAGGATTATTAGGCCAGCAAGACACTTGACAAGCTTGTTAAAAATTGGAAATCGGTAAAGATTTTTATCGTGAAATAGAATGAACGTAACATATATATATATAATTTGGATGGCGATAAGCAGTCATGTGTCAATCCACAAAAAGTCAAATTCCGAAATATCGTTGTATTCTATGTATTTAACATTATTTACGAGTAAGAATTAATTCCAAGTCGTCTACACCAAATAAATAATACATCAAAGTTTCTTAATTCAATGTTTCGAATATTGAAATGTGCTGAGTATTTTGCAATTTACAATAATCTAATATATTTGAAAAAAAACTATTATTAGATAAAACAATTATACCAATCTGCTTTTTATTCACAATACCTTTTATCTAAATAGAAAATAGATAATAGATACATGCGTCTTCAAAAACATTTGTTAAGAATAGGTTTGACATCTTTAGACTCAATTTTCTCAAAATGAAGTCCGCGTGGCTTGACACACTATTGCTTATCAGCGTCCAATTATACAATATCATTGATAAATAGTAAGAATATACTGTTATTAAGAAATTTAGTCGATAAGACAAGTTAAGACAAGAGCATAGGTTGGTTTGATGCTATTTTATTTATAAATCACGTTAATACCAGATCTATTTAAAATTCTAATCCTTTTTTTACAAGCACTTTAGGGAAATGTCATTTTACTAAGTAATCCTTTCAGTTCTATGCAGACTTGTAGAAGTTGTAGAACTGTTGGTTCAGAATGTAGTTTCTACGGGTATATAAAGATTACGTACCTATATAACGTGCTATATATAGTGGTTTGCACATCCAGATTTTAATATTTGATTACTAGTAGTTTTGCTACATACATTAACGAAACTAAAATTTGTCTGAAACTATTTTCTATTCAAACATTTCGTTGATTACAATTCAATTCAATTCTTTGGTTTATGGCTTTTTTCGTTGATTACTCTGCAATATTTTGATCGAATATATTGAAAGTTAGTCATAAAAAAGTCACATCTACTCGTATATAATTATTAACCCAAGAATTGAAATGAAATGTTGAATTATTTTTAAATTTTTTGTTTAAATAATTCATTATTTTAATCATTAAATTTGCTCTTTAAAGTATGATTAATTTTGTTTTTTTTTTTTGTTACAGAATGTCTTCTAAAAAGGAATCAACCAAAACGGAAGTGAAAGTGAGTGGTAATAGATTATAAATATTTTTTTAATAATTTGTTTCATTCAATTGAACTGTAAAAACAAAAAAAAAAAAAATTCAAAAAATTATATCTTACGTACATACTTATGAGTACTTTTGTTTTGTATTTTTAATCTGTATTCCTTATTTTGAATGTTGTACATTTTTTTAATTTGTTTCCCTAAAGGTAATAATGTGAAATATATTTTCTTAGACATTTAATATAATTTATAGTGGCTGTAATAATTAACCAAAGAATTAAATAAAATAATATATAATAGAATTTAAAATCTATAATGTTAGTGTGGTAACCGCAAAGTTACAATGCTAAGGGTAGTTGTGTACTGTACGCGCATATAGTCATCATTATTATATTTCTTGTTGTTTCAGGACAGGCTTAATGTATAGCATTTTCGTTACTAATTTATTAATTGTTGTATTTATGGATGCTGATAAGCAATAATATGTCAACCCACAAAAAGTCAAACTTGAAGATTTTGATGCATTTTGATAATGCGTCATGTATATTATTCAAAGAAATCAAGTCATGTAAATTAAATAATAGTTCTTTGATTATTTCTTTAATATTTTTTTTAAATCTCGCAGTATGTTCTTTATTAAGAAATATACAATAATCTCATATATTGGAAAAAAATATTGTTAGATAAAGCTATTAATTATACCGATCTGCTTTTAATTGATTGTACTTTTTTATCATAACATAAGAGAAAAGACGGATGTATACTTCTTAAACAATTTTACATCATTTGACATCTTTAGACGTCATTTCCTCAAAATGAAGTCCGTGTGGCTTAACACGGTATTGCTTACCAGCGTCCATATATACCATGATAAAGTCATCATTTTGTGTAACTAAAATCTACTAAATATATGAAAGCAAAAACAACAACCGATTATAAATTTAGAATCGATTATTTATCGATTCTGGTACAAGTAGAATGCTATTAAGGAGACTATTGAATGTTGGAACACAGATAAATCTTAAAATACAACGCTATGGGATGAGTAGGTCAATGGACTTTGTATTGCAATAATCTCCTTGTCTTGCGGGACGACATGTAAACATTTTTATTCTATACAGACCAACGTATATTTGTTTGTATCCGTTGTGCGGATTTCATGCATTTTTGGATTATGGCCAAAATAAATGCATTATTTTGTTTTCGAAATTATGTCTTTCGGACGTAAATTTAATTCTTAAGCCATTGTAAAAATTCTCAGTCGTAACATTAAATTAGCAATGTTTTAGCACAAAAATTCATTAAGATATAAATCACATTATTTAACTTTGAATCTTTAGTTGAATTTAATTCGTGTGGATTAAAAACTGTACGTTTGCTTAAAACACCGACATATGTAAAAAAAAAAATACAATGCTACGTCGCTGTCAACGCACGGCAACGGCTAATTATTCATATTCCTCCTAACAGACAAAAAGAAGAGAGGTGGTAATGTGTTTACTACTAAGAAACGAGAATTATACTGAAAAAATAGAGACTAGCAAACATCAAAAGAAGTCTATTATACGACTGACGATAATTGTCTGTTCTCTTGTTGAAACTCAGCAAAACAATAGAATTTGCGACCATATAACCTTGAACACATTTGAATATAATGGATTATTTTTTTTCTTGAAACATGAAAAATGTATAAAATATGAAATAATAATCAATCATTCGGAAGTGACCATACGTTGTTGTGACGATTCGCTCAAGACAAATTGTAGACGAGGCGCCCGTTAATATTGGGGTCGCGACCAAAATACATGACGGTAGCGAGCAAACGGCAGTAGGCGGCAGGCGGCGCACGCGCCGACCGCGCGCAACAACTCCCGGATTCAAATCCATCGGCTCATTTACTATCTCTGTGCTATATTTAACTGCTACCAGATAATCTGCATGTTCCATCACAAAAAGTTATCATTTTCCAAAGTTTACGAGTGATGTGAAAATCGATAAACAATCAGTGTTGTAACTGGTTAGTGAATTGCATAAATGTGTTCGCAATACAAATAACCCCAAATATTCATGACGTTACAGTACAGGAAGTAAATGTAATAATTTACCGTTAACGTCGACTCTAGTGAGTATCTCATATCTATTTTTTACTGTACTTGTCAATTTGCCAAATCGCTTGCTAGCTTTAGGCGTTATTTATACGTAACAGTTAAATCGAATAGAATGACGTTAGTTTTGTTTAATACAATACCTTTGTAAAAACTCCTTTCAGCAAGATGAATCCTCCGTCAGCATTATACGGAGCCATGAATAAAGAACGAAAGCCTTTCACTTATACGCCGGGAGGGCTAGATCTCTCGGAGATCAAGTCGGAACGGATGGCTAAGCGTTTGATGAGAAACGCGATGAGCCAAGGAGTTCCAGAGACGCCGGTTCAAACGATACAATCTCCTCCAGTCGCAGCTGGGACAATTCCGAATTTTAATTGTTTACCAGTGCAAGTTTTTCCTTCATTTCAATTACCAGCAAATCCTAAATCTTTGTTAAGGACAAGGAGTAATACGGATGCACCTAAAGAGCCTCCATCAAATAATATACCTCCACCAACTACTGTTAATAACCATAGTAATGATTCGTGGAGAGAAATAAACAAGCCTTCACCGGAATACTCTAACAACAATATCGGTTCTAATTATATACCGGCTTCGATATATGACTATAAGCCAATAACTGATTCTCATATAACAAAATCAAAATATGGAAGTTATGATCATACAGATATTTTATTGCCTGAAAAAAGTTACGATGCCACTTATTTTCAATTAGAACCCCAAGGAGCTATAAAAGAAATTAAAAGCAGTAATACTAGCTTCGAAGAAAACATTCAGCAGCATAAGAATCCCGATGTTTATTCAGACGTTTTATTGAAAAATCCTGTCCATAATGAAATGAATCCAGTACACTTAAAACCAACATCATTGCAAGATATAGCGCCAAATAATTACGAACAGGTCGATTTAAAATTACTGTGTACTTATTATATTTTTATTTATATGTCTGTTTACATTGTATGCTATACGTATTTACTCTACAATATTAGAAAATTATAAAGAATGCACTAATACTTATTGTGAGTTCATTAACTTTTCTTTTGTCGTTTTTAATTTAATCCTTAAACTTTATCGTTATAATATAATTATATTACATTGACTATAAAAATGATGTCACTAACAATTTCGTTATAAATGTTTACATATTTTGATTACTTACTGAATTTTTAATTATTATTCATTTTCTTTCAGAAAGAAGTGAAGATAGTCAAAAAACAAACTAAGACGAAAAATGAAACAGATCAAAACGGTGACACTGAAGCAGAGGTTACTGTAAAATTGCCTCCAAAAACATCTGCAGCAAAGACTGAAACTAAAGTAGAAGTTTTAAAGAAAATTTTACCTGACGGTACAATTGAAGAAGTTAAAAAAACTATTACAAAAACTACTATAGATGGAAAAACTGAAATTTCGACTAAAACAGAGACTCGAACTATACCTAAGGAAAGTTCAGAAGATGTAGAAGAATTCGAAGAAGAAGAAGAAACTGAAGATGTTGTTGTCGAAGAAAATAAAGAAGATAGCATTGTATCAAACAAAAATTTGGAAAGTAAAGTGACTGAATCCTTAGAAAATGGAGACGAAGTTGTGGAACAAAAAGATAAAGAAGTGAATGAAACAACAAAGATTAAAGAAAATGGACAAATCATAACTGGTGAAGAAAAATCTGAAACCAGTACAATAAAAAAGGTTGTCGTTATACAATCGACTGGCGAAGAATCGGAAGAAGAAGTAGAAGAGGAAGTCGAAGAGGAAGAGGAAGAAGAAACTGGAGATGTTGACGTAGAAGAAGTAGTTATTATTAAAAAGCCACCAAATAAGGAAATTGAAAGTGAAAAAGACAACGCGCCAGTTGAAGACAATGTTGAAACTTCTAAGAAACTAGAGGCTGATGATGATGAACAAGAAGTTGATGTACAAGAGGCTGATGAACAAGAAGCTGATGAACAAGAGGCTGATGAACTAGAAGCCGATGAACAAGAAGCTGAAGTACAAGAGGCAGATGCACAAGAGGCTCTTGTACAAGAGAAAGAAATAGAACAAGAGGAAGATGTTCAAGAAGAAGAAGAAGAAGAAGAGGACAAACCAGTACCTATACAGCAAATAGAAAATGAAGAAAAAGATGCTAGTGATGTAGAAGAACAAGATGTTGAGGATACAGTCGAGCAAAAAGATATAGAAAATATTACATCTGAAGATAATATTTCTAACGAGCAACATGAAGAAATTGAAGAAAGTTACGAAGAAGCTAAGGATTCTAAAATTGAAGAACAGGACAAGTCTCCAGATAAAACAGTAGAAATTGATGTGTCAATTGAGTCAAAAGTCGAAGAAGATAATAAAACTGTAGATAATATTGTTTCTTCACAAGAAGCAATTACGATCCCAATAGAGAATAAGGAACAAAAAGATAAACAAGAAACTAATGTAGAAATTTTACACGAAAAATCTGCTCATTCTGAACCAAGAGTATCATTTAGAGAGCCTTCAATTCCTCTTGAAAAAGTAGAAGATATTGAAATTAAACCTATTGGACCAGCTCAAGAAATTATCAAAAAATCTCATACAGAAATTATAACAACGACAACAGACAAACCGTCTGGAGCTTTAAGTACACAGACTGAATATAACCGAATAGAAAATTTTGTTACAGTAAATCGGACTACAAAAACCTTAGACCATGCTTATGAACAAACCCAACAGTCAATTCCTACATTAAAAACATATTTCTCGCCAATTAATGATAGGGTATTATCAACTCCGCAACCAGTATCTAAACCATATCAACCTGTATACACACCAGAACCACAAACGGAAAGGCGTCATAGCTTACTTCTTGACAGACTAAGCGTAGATCGTCAAATCCCTACAGCAGATATATATCAAAATAATTATCAAAGTAATCAGGTCTATGAACAAAATCAATGGTCAGAAGAACCGCAATCTGAAGTTTTGACAGTGAGTAACGTGAAGCCTAGTACAATAACTAAAAACCAGCAATGGTACCAACAAACTAAAAAAGAAAACTATGTATCTAATGCAATTTCACCAAGTCCTGTTCTTCCAAGTCAAATTTGGAATCAACAAAATCAAGCTCAGCAGTCACAAAATCAGTTACCGACTCAACAACAATACCAAACGTTCTCACAACAAGCATACACCCCTAAACCTGAGTATCAATCAACTTACGTTGAAAATACAGCTCAGAATATATATAAAAGTAATACAAATAATCTTCAGCAAAACACGTATCCAAGCTACACTCCAAAACCAAGTTGGGTAAGCAGTACCTTTGATTCAAAGCCAGTATCTAGTGTTCCTAATCAATACTCATCATCATCACTGAAAAATGAATCAACAGAAAGCTATCAAAAGTCAACACACCAATTGAATTCATCATATGTACCTCCTCCGTGGGAACAGGATTCTAGTTACATCCCAGAAAGTCAAAATTATTACCAGCCATCACCGGCTTCTTATACTCCTACCACAAACCAAACCTGGAAACCAAAACCGCCTCCAAGTAAATTTTCAAAACCGGCACCTACTTCATACATACCGCCAGCTCCGAATCAATCTTTTGTGAAACCCGTGGCTCCTGAAGACTCATCGAAAATATCTGGCCGCAAAACGTACTATAGCGAATATGAACGACGATACATTTCAGTTCCGGAATCAACTTACATACCGAACGAAAATAAGTTCTCAGCGCAGCCTGATCCATCACCTCAATATTATTACGATAACAATGAACCGGCTGAGTTAGTAGAACCACAGTGGCGTAAAGAATTAAGAGAGTTTACGGAGCAGACCCAAACGTCTACGCAAACTGAAAAGACATCTGTGAGACCACCTTGGGAGGAAGATCCTAAATACGCCGCACCTACTGTATATTCAACGACAGCTACACCGAGTTGGACTCAGACTTTGAGGCCTCGCTCATGGAGGGAAAGAAGCTATGAACCGGAATATATTGGATCAAAAGAATGGCCAAAAACAAACACGCTTGGTCGTGGACGGCCACAAAGTTCGTACGTTAAGAGCAATGTGAACACGATCCAAGAGAGAACTAGAGGAGTATCAGTTGATAGGTACAACCCTAACAATTACCAATCGCCACTAACGTCTGAACACCCACCCGTTCAGAGCCACACATTAAATCCGACTATTCATCCAAAAACTTATCACAACCCCACAGTGCCTGCATACCACGCCCGTGCTTCTGCTGAACCTAGGTGAGCATTCTCTTTTTCTTTACTCAAGTAAGAAAAAGTGTTATATTATGTGATCTAATGTACAACTTAATCATTTAGATGTTACCTGTTCACCTATTCATAAAGTAGACTTATGAAGCGTAGATTTGAATTATAATTAATAATAGAAAACAAAATGAAAAAAAAGTCATGAAAGAATGAATTGGTAAATTTTTCTTTAATTCGAATATTATATGTAAATATAGTAAAATAATAGATAAGCATAGTAAAATACATATTTACAAATTGGGAAAAATCATGTTTGTGGCAGGAATATTATGAATATTTCCAATTCCTATGCATCAGTCCTCCTCAAATTTCAAACTAAAATATCCTAATAAAGAAATTTCAAGTGATATTCATACATTTCCAGAGAGCAAGTGACGGCATACCCACAACAAAGAATCAGAGTAGATACAAGAGCCCCTCCTGTTCAGTCAAGATCGTTCAAATACCTTCAATGGATTACTGGTACCGAAGATTAGGTAACGTTATCGTAAATATTTATATTATAAGTATTAGGATTACACAGTGTTTGTAACTATCGAATGAGTTAATTAAATCGAAATCGAATTATATATTTAAATTAAGTTCAGATTTTTTTTATGATTAATAAATGAATTTTATTTATTTGATGTGAATTAAATGAAGCGAGAGATTAATCTAAGATTGTTAACAGTAATTCTATATCTTATTTATGTCTTCTTATGAGTCTTGTAATTTAATTAATCTTGTATACATTTTCATCAATTTTCACATCTTCACGAGTTATATCAGCTTCCATCTTACAACTAAAGTTATCATCAATCATGAAATATTCGTAATAATCAACGCCATACTAGCTTATAATGTTTCTAGTCTTAGTTTTAAAATGTTATACTAAATTGGTTTCATTAATTAAAACTACAACACGGATTCATACACTGACAATATTAAAAGTATTTTACATCCAATTTTAATAAGTATTATTAACCGAAATTGTATAGTTACTGACGGTTGTTCTAAATATATTTATTTACATATCTATGCAAACCAGATAAATTGCCAACAGATATGTCATTTTTTACACATGGATTAAAGCATATTTGGATGCTGATAAGCAATAATGTGTCAACCCACAAAAAGTCAAATTTTGAGATATTGATGTATTTTGATACTGCATACCTATTTAACATTATACAAACAAATTAAGGTCATATAAACTAAAAAAGTACGAAAAAAAAATCCTAATTAATTGTTTCGAATTTCAAGTGCGTTCCATATTTTGCAATTTATACAATAATCTCAAATATTTGAAAAACTTCTAATTAGATATTATATGAAATATATCAATCTGCTTTTAATTAACTATACCTTTTATCAAAAATTAAAAGAAAAGGTGGATATATACTTCTTCAAACATATTTGTTAAGAATAGACTTGAGATCTTTGTACGCCATTTTCTCAAAATGAAGTCCGTGTGGCTTGACACAGTATTGCATATCAGCGTCCATTTATCGATAGAGTTTTATCGATACATCAGCTAAATAATGCGTTCTAATCCAATATTTTAGACATATTTTGCATTCAAATGGTTTCTATTTCTTTTGTATATTAAACTAGATTTTACATCACGATTTTTCTCTAACATGACTGTTTAAATACATATATAGTGTACGGTGTTACTTAATGTCTTTTATCATTACGAAAAAATCATTTAACGTACACTCTTGTACACGGATGATAGATTATTTACTTATGATATAATTCATAATTAATTTAATTTACTTAACATACCGAATAAATTGTACCATATTTATTTTTAAATAGTTGCATGGAACACGTTGTAATAATTTATCGTTTTTATTTAATTGTGGATTATTGTTGAGTTTTATTAATAAAATATTAAATATTGCGGTCGTGTATTATTTACCGTGCTCTTTGTGATATATGCTTTCAGAGATATTATTAAAACCAATTAAATATTAAACTATTTACATCTTAATTAATACAAAAAATAAAAAAAAGGATTATTTTTTACAAAACATTGTAGACCTCATCTTAGCCACTGCATCTGGGTAAAGTTCCCAAAATACTGGCAGCATTACCCCGTTGAATGGCCAAGCTGATCCTTTGGCCGAAGTAGCTGCCAGCTCTTGGGTCCCCAGTTATTAAATATTATTACACATTATGCATTGTATAGTATTCTAATTTTTATTTTACTGCGGATTTTGCTGCAGTCTATAACTTAGAGAAATTCTTTTGATCGGTTTATGTATATAATTTTTTACATCAAACTTAAACACAGTGAAGATATATCAATATTTTGTAATCAAGTCATAAGAAGCCGTTATTAAACTAACACTTATCAAACTGTAAAAGCTATATAAAACGAATCTACTACCAAATTTTAGTTATTTAAAATATTTTAGTATTTAGGGTGCAACGTAAAACGAAATTCAACCATCTAGGAAAAATTTTATTATATACAAAATAATTGGCTTAAAGTTCAAAGAAAAATTGAGAATTCTAAATTGCTTGCAAAGGTCTTATCACTAATTGCGATCTCACGCATATACTCATGCGTAATGAGATTACCTTTTGTGTAGTAAGTGGGAAAGCCGGAAGCCTGAATCTCCTATCCCTTCCATTTTCTTTTTTTTAAACCGGACATGATTTTTGTGGTTGGTCATGTATTGTAATTGTTCATGGACGGTATGATCACTTCATCAGGATGACCCTTCTGTTCGTTTGCCCGCTTTCACTAACACTTTCTTTTGCAGGCATAAACCTCAGGACTTTGTATTGCTAATAAAAACAAATAATAAGGAACTTATATTGTTTGTATTTGTTTAAAAAATATATATATTTTGCGGTATTCTTAACTAATTATACAACATTTCCGAGCAAATTTAGGACACAAATGATGTAATTATTTCTTAAGAAACCTTAATTTATTACGATTTAAGATATTTTATGTCATAAACTACGACATCTGCTGGATTTCATTAAAATTGGAGTCATTAAAGAGTTTACAGTAATAAACTCTTTTATGACATTTATATAACTGAATAACAATTATGCAGACTTTTTAATTATAATATTGTAACATCTACTGCAATTGGTAAAAAAGGATACAACAGATTAATGCAAGAATATCCTTTCTTATTAAGAGGAAGGATTCTGAACGTATTTCGCCAGAATACCCTACCGTAGATTAACTATAAATGTCACAGATTTTTTTCCTCTAAAAACCAGATTTCCGTTCCACATTTGTTTTTCCGGGCAGCGTGAAATGAATTGAAAACATAAATTAAGCATTAAATAAACTCATAGGTGCTCAGCCGGATATGAAATCATGAATTTAATTGCATTTTTGTTTTTGTTAAACTATCTTCGCTTTCTCTTTATCCATCTTGAAGTTGATAGATTATATATTACTATATATAGAAGGGTCAGTTTGAATGCTTTTGTATCCCGTTTATAATATCATACTATTATATATAAATAAAAATGTATGGACATAATGCGTGTTGGTTTTCTAGCAGCTTGACAAAAATTTGCTGTAATTGAAAGTACTGTCTGTATAAATTGTTTTCTGAGTTTCTTGCCGGTTTTTCTCGGTAGAATCCATATTTTAAACCGGGGATAGCTTCATATCTAAAAGAATAAATTGACGATTCAAAAAATTTTTAAAAGTCTACTTGAATAAAGTTTGACAGATACGTTGGCGCAGTGGTCACTGCAACTGACTCTAACGGTCGCGGGTTCGATCTCCGCTCACGGCAAATACCTGTATTGGCCATACGGATGTTTGTCGTGGTCTGGGTGTTTATGTTAGTGTTGTGAGTGTTACGGACCCCCGACATAAGGTCACGTGATTTGAATGGGGGCCGTTGAGTGTGATGCGTTTATAAAGTTATTTTGAATTTGAATTAACCGTAGCAAAATATAAATTTAAGGCAGTGTTTGTATATCTATATTAACATAAAAAGATATATATGTGAAGGTAACTCTGTATCTATGTTTGTTTATTTGATTGTTTGGCACGGTATCACGCCTTAACGTTGAATCAATTTTATTGAATTTTGGTTTAGGTACAGTTATAGTCCTTGGAGACCGATATCGTCTACTTTCTGTAGCATAAATTAGACTTAAATAAGGTGAAATAGGCGATGAAAATTTGTGGAGAAAACTCATCACTTCCTAAACAAGTAGATCATTTCAAATAATTATTTTACGCAGCTAAAGTTGTTGGTAGAAAATATAACAACTATCATTAATGTAATTCATCTTATTTCATGAAGTAAAATATACGAAATTTCATTCTTAAAACGTATTTTTCATTTCATATCTAATATATATGAATTAAACATGAAGTACGAAGACAATGAAAAATGAATTATCGTCGCTGATACAAGACATATCGTTACCTAATGATTTATATGACAGCGGCTCGAATGGACATAGTATTAAAGTTCTTGCATTCGTCTCTTGAAACTTTTGGGTCTCGGCTATATTTTACCACAACTAAATGTAAGGGCACTCGAACTGTCAAAAAGTTGGTTATATGGTATACGTGTAGTCCATTTGAAGTTACTTTATTTGATAACCCCCGACTTAAAAAGAGGGGTGTTATACGTTTGACGTGTGTACCTGTGTGTCTGTAGCATAGTAGATCTCTAGCAAAAGAACTAATGATACGGGTTTTTTTAGGCTGATGTAATCGAGATAGTTCTTAGATATGTTTTATGAAGATTTGTTCAAGCGTTAAAAGGTTATCAGCTCTTTTTTAGATATTGTAAGGATCTGAGCAACTTTTAGTGATCTAATCGACTTAAAATTGACTAAACTATGAATAATATTAATATAACATAGTTGTGTAACCTTATCTTGATGCTGAGCATCGTCTGAAATCAGCGGGATTCATAACTACTTATCAATTTTCAGCAGAAATAGCGTGTTGGGGCTCGTTGAAATGGATTTTCCCGGATTTTCTAAAATTTTCAACGTTAATTTAAAAATTAAAATTTTTTGTTGCTTTTTTTGTAATATTAATCCTGGCTAAATCTTGCCTGTAATGAAGTACTCACTGTAATAATTTTAAATAAAGTACTTTTAAGAAATAACATTTACACTTTTAATCTATTAACTCGAAAATGTAACAATATTAAATTTTTATAGCTTAATATTGTGTAAGTTTTTAATGTAAATGTTTGATATAAAATTATTTAAATTATGCAAAAACGTTTAAAACTCTAAGTGATGATGAAGACATAAAAAACGAAGTGGAAAACTTTGTAATAGAGGCGCCTCTATAAAAAAGAAATGTTCAACAGAGGAAAGAAACTTTTTAACCAGAGAAAATTACAACTAATTTAACAGATTAATATTAAGTATTATAGCTAAAATATATATTCAATATCAAGATAAACAACGAAATGTTCCTAAATACTTTATAAACAAAAAAATAATTCGTACTCTATGTAGCTAAAAGGAAGCAAAAAAATTTGCAAGCGCAATATAAAATCCGTAGCATTTTTAAATCCTTTTAGTTAAATCAAATGCAAGGCTGTGGTCACGTACAGGCGCAAATAAGGATATACGCCGTCTCCCCTCACCTCCTGTTCCTCCTACACCGTAAAAACCTCTTTTTACAGTCGCGTTACAGCGAAACGCTCTCCTGGCTCCAAACTATCCCACTTAGCGTATATAGGTGTAGGTACGGCGCGATTTTAAAATGCACTGATTTAATTTATCTAACCACATTAAGACTTTTATACGGATGTACTTAATTTGTTTTTATGACATTTTTTGGACGTGTTAGGTTATGTCTAAGATGTACAATCGTTAAACAAGTTTAATTAATTTAAAAAAATATAAGCCCGACTGCAGTCAGCAGTACCAATATCACTTCTATCTAAAAGCCTATGAGTGAGAATCGTTATTAGCCAACTTTAATCGTTATAGATCCTAAACGATAATTTTGATTGAAAAAAAAGTCAGAAAACTAATAATATTTTTTAAATACCTATTCAGTGATACTTGACATAGATCGTCATTTTTTTTCTTTTCACATTTTGGCGCCCAAAATCGCCCATTTTGATTTTTTATGGTTTCTATATTTCTTTCACATTCGCGTCGTTATAATGAATCAAATGACATGGCATTTATCAAAATCGGCCTACCTGTATGGTCTAAATAGTAGTATACATAGACACATACATACATACATAGACTGAGAAACACATTGCCCTCCTTTGTGTCGCGCAGTCAGTTAAAAAACAGTGCTTTTGCGTGTTGTATTCGTGATGCTTAAATGTTTAAATTATTGTTCGATAATAAATTTAATATAAAATTGTTGCTGGGGCTATAATAGTTATTTAAGAGTTTAAAGATTGTCGTCTGTAAATATTTATCATAACTAAGACTTAAAAAAAATTAACTAACTTCAAAAGTAAAGTATGCAATTTCGTTTGCTTGGATGACATACTTATACTAGTTATTTTGATTTAAAAACCAAACAACCGAACCGATTTTGATATAATTAAAAAAATTAAAATTTAAAAATTCAATAGTACCAATCTAAAGACATACTCATAAACAAATTAAAATCGATTAAGAAAGGACGGTGTGAGAGGTAAGAAACATAAGAAAAGGAAGACACTGACTTCAAAATGTGGTAGAAAATATTCATTTTTTACTTTTTAGTTTACTTGTTACGCTGTCGAAGTCGGTTTGTTTTTTTTCAAAAAGTTTTTATGCAAAATTTAGGAGACACCTCCTAATTTCACACACCATTATCACACAGTATTGACGATACCTAAATCTGACCTAGATTTAGGTATCGTCAAAGGCAACGGTGAACGATCAACGTTTCACTACTATATATAATACTTATTATATTGGTTCATACTACAAGTGTAAAACTATTGAGGATAGGACTATAATAAGCAATATAATTAATATTACTATTTTAATGAAAACCTATAAGCCATTTATCTTTACTTCTTAACTATTATAATGAATAACTGAATCGAATCGATATTTAAAAGTAAAAAACTAAATTAATTATTTTTTTTAATAAACAAAGAAACTATTTTTAATTGGAACGTTGGATCTTATATGCTCGTACACTGTAGGTATAATTATGAAAAATAATTTTAAAAAAATATATATATTTTTATTACTTTTAAATATCGTTTCTAATACCTCTGCTAAAATGTCCAATATATTGGGCATGTTAGCAGCGTATATGCTTATTATTTTAATAACCAAATCTACATTCACGTGAGCGTAGTTGGGGGAAAATGGTTAGTTTATTATAATGATCACCAAACCGACTCCATACGAATAACAGCGGGAATAACGAATGGTGATATCGTTGTCAACAATAAGCATTAAATTCCCATACTAAGGGATATTACAAGATGGCGGAGTGCCAAAACATTTGTCATGTACAACAACGATGACTATTATCCCATCAATATATTATGATTCTGGGTAAATATCACATTTTTGGTTAAATATTTATGGAAAGGATACAAATTGTGAAGACAATTTGTATCCTTTCCATAACAGTATTAATAAAATAAAGACAAATGTAAGAGATAGGTCAGAAATTGCCTCGATTTTGATGAGTTTTCAAATCTACTGTTAGCTACTTTTAAAATATTTTTTGCTGGTCACATAATCATCATAGAAATATGTGTATTATTGTATATTTTAATGTTTTTAGTTAAAGTCCTTGACAACGAAAATATATTATTCTGTTCAAGATTATATAGATTATAAAAATGATTGGATTTAGTATAAGCTTGATTCACAGGGTATTTAACATATTTGTAACGCCTAAATGTATGTACCTAATGTGAAACTTTTTATAAGATTTACTATCGAGTTTCTTGCTGGTGCTTCTCCGTAGAATCTACATTCTGAACCGGTGGTAAATTCACAAATTTTATATTTTTTTTGTGTCTGTATTTACTATTCAAAAGTGCTTTTAAAAACCTACTTGAAAAAATTATGTTTTGATTTTGATTTATATGTACATAGGCATAAATACAAATACATGTTCAGTTAACTTATAATTAATTTTTAGAATACTCGAGGCAATTCTTCATTTCTACGGAAGACGTTGCGGGCAGAGCAAATGGTCTGATATAATTGTGATTTATAAGGGTTTGTTTTATGTGAAGATATTAAGATTTAAGGCTAAACTTCAATAATGTACATAATTTTGTTATGTTGATGTTGCTTTGTTATCAAATAAAAACTGTTAACCATCAAAGATCGTCGTGAAAGAATTGAATAGTTTTACAAATTATTTTTTGGTTAGTTTTCGTGTTACATTTTAAAATTGAGATAAACGATACCATTATTCAAATAGCAGATTCAATATGTCTAATTTGGAGTGTATTACAACTGAACGTTAATCAATCCAATGTTATTCGTATATTCACACAGGTACTCCATTCAATTAATAATTCAATTCGTATTAATTACTCTTTTTCATAAAATTTTTATTCGTAAAATATGTTTTTTTGAAATGTTTTACATATTTCTTATTACGTAACTTTTAATCATGAACTAACTGTTTCGTATTTTCATTCATGTTGAATTTCGGTATTAATCTTGTTCGTTAACATTAGGGTTACTGCTTTCCTTCTGTAAGTCGTAGTGTCATATTTCATACTATTTGAAGGCGGTTTAGTACAAAATCAAAAATTAACTGTCAGAATTTAGCATGTTACGAAAGCCATAATAAATTGGGTAAAAGGATTCTAGGTTATCTAAGAGCGTTTTGTCACCGAAAATATTCGTCTGTAATTTACCAGTCCAGATTTTAGCATTACAGTATGCAACTAATGTTAGAATTTGTATCCGTGATACTATATGTAAAATCAATGCTCACTAAGCAGTATAATCACTTCACTGACGTTGTAAAAACTGTAGGCGAATGTTCAAAATCAAAAGGTTCATACATAACAGGAGAACGCTCGTCAGTCAAGAAGGCATCGTTGTAACGAAATATATAAAATGGAGTCATAGATTATCATAACATCGTTACTTTCCTGGCGGAGGAGTTATTAACACCAAAATTACTTTTTAAATCGGACACACGAAGTCGAAGATATTATCAAACAAACAAATCCTTCATATTAACATACATACATATAAGTATTGATTTATATTTTAACGACAATAAATCGTTAATATTCTTATGTATCTGCGTTACCCGAGAATTCGCTTAATAAAACAAGCAATTTAAGAATAACAAGCAATTTTCCCGAAGCACGGCAATGGCGCTTTGCCAACACATCACGGATTGCATCAGGCAGTTACCCAATTATTGCATTGTGTGTCAAGACAAACATCACTTTGATATTTGATCGTAAACCGGTGCTAACAGACATTCTATATCCTCTTGAATTTACTCCCTATTCATTCTCCCTTTACGTAAGATGCATTTGTATTATTTTCTGTTGTAAGGTATTTTGTTATGTTAAAATAACGCTACGATTGAATTATCTTAACTTTTCTCTTTAATCTTGTATATTATTTGCTTCATAGACATTCGATCTAATAACAATAATATATAATTTAATGAAAGTAGCAAGACAGATGTATAATTATAATTTTATTATCATGAAATTACGTCTAATCTAATTTTAATTTTACTAACAAGAAGATGTATAGTAGCTACTAAATTAATAATAATCCTAAATGCTACAAGAACTTGGACTATATATATTAATACTATATTATTATATGCATATTACTTAGCATTATTGAAATTAATGTTCAATAGCTATTAATAATTAAAACTAGAATTCTTTTCGAAGGTGAAAATTACACTTGTAAGTTTGAATCTCGTAATTCATATGAAACAAGTGTGTAACCTAGTAACAGCTACCTAGGTTACATTACAAAATGTGTAAGTGTCAAAATTACTGGCACTGACAGTAAAATATTTAATCACGTGTAAAAGAAATTATAAACAATTTATGTATTATTATTATGTAACCAACCTAAAAACAAGAGTACCTAAGATTATTTATTTATTAACTAATGGAAATCGCAACACTTAATAAATTAAACTTTACCACCAAAGGAAAAAGAAACAAAAAAATTACTCAAGCAATCACTTTACCGACTTCATTGATCTTTTCTCACCTTTTACCAATCACCAATCACCAGAGCAATATAACTTGCTAAAGGAAATTCTCGGTAAGGCGTATAGATTAGAGCAATTTACGATATATCATTTCTTCTAAGATAATGGCCCTCCCTTGGCGAGAGATAACGAACTTCGCGGATTGGTCTCGGCAAATTGTAGAGGGTTACCTTGTAGGGTTCCTTGGGTAAATTATTTTTCGATCGGCATGGTGAAATAATTTATTATCTTTACTTAATATTAAAAAGCTGAAGAGTTTGTTTGTTTGTTTCAAAATCGGGGGATATTTTCCTATTGAGAGAGCTTACACTGCGTGCGCTGCGTAAACGGTTAACGTTTCGCAAAAATCATGTATGACACAATTGTTCCCCTTTCTAAAAAAAAGTCCGCGACATCATATTTCTATATTTTAAAGTTAGCTCACTATAACCTTTTTTATGCTAAACAAATTTGTTCTAAAATAATGTATTATTAGCCCAAAGTAACTATTCTACGTGGACGAAGTCGCGGGCGGAAGCTAGTTATAATTATATGTGTACGAGTATACAGAATTCGCTCGCAGTGTTACATTGATAAAAAGTAACCTACGTGTTATTGTTAGAACAATATATGTAGTTTACATTGCTATAAAGTTTCGTCTAAATCTGTTTAGTAATTTTGCGTGAAAGAGCAACAAACGACTATCTGTACTCAGAAAGTTTCGCATTTATAGTAGAGGTGTGATTCTCGTCGGTCTATTCATTTATACGTGTATTTATATAGTAATCTAATCTTATATAATCGTCATGATTTATTTACCAATTTACGTGATTAAATTCAAGATGCATTATATTATTGTTATCCTCAGAGATATTTCATTACAATATAATATATTCAATTCAATATGTTATTTTCAAAGAGACATTTTCAATCACTTTCGTATCGTCAGTTCAATAACTTTTGAATCTATTTTTTTGTAATGTTACTTAGATAAAGTTTGTAATGGCTATTTACTCTGTTTAATAATAATTAAACAATTAATAACTAATAAATAATAATTAAGTTAGATAATTAGAAAAATAACAATAGTCCTGAGCGAACTAATGTCATTCAGAATAATATAAGTGTAAATCACAATTGTGTAAAACTAACGAATTTAGTTTTAAATATGTAATTATTTTGAATAATCGTTTAAATTTATAATAAGAATACGGAATCATTTATATCACAAAAACAATTTCGAATCAGTTGTTTTATGGTAAAGAAGTAATTTCCTAACGAAGGTAAAGGTATTCTCTTGAGTGATATCGTTTAGTGGCTAAGAGCTGACTCTTGTTTATGTAGAAATTAAGTGTATCCTCTAAAAGGTTACAGTTGATTGCTGTTTTTTTTTTTGCTACAGAGAAAATAAATCATTGCTAATGAATATTACTGAAGTGTAACGGTGAAATGAAATTATAGGAAAAGAAATTTAAATAACAATGCAGAACTTGAGAAAATATAAACCAAGAATTGAGATCAAGATCTTTCATGTCGAATATATTTATTACTTTATTTTGTACTAGCTGCTCCTCGCGTTTTACTTGCGTTTACAATGTTTCACTCTCATGAGTCGTGGCGTTATATTATATAGCCTGTAACGTTCCTCAGTAAACGGACTATTCATCTTAAAAATATTTTTTCAAATCGGATCAATAGTGTCAGAGATTACATACAAACTTTAACCACTTTTTAATATAAGTATAAAAATATAGGTATAAAACGCTAAACTATTTTCATTTACTTAAACCAACCCCAAAACATATTAACGTCTTCAATATATTGTAGTGTTTAGAACCAAAACGGGCAATGCTTTAATTTCAAATCTTGGAACAGGCGAGTCTTGACAGACAGCCTTTGGGAGATCTCTGCGGAATCCAATTAACGTGGAAACTAAGTCGGATGCACACGCGAACTGGCTCCGAGTAATATTCTATCCTGATATTAAAACAGACCTAAAGACAGACTTGAGACAGGCGGATTAATATCTATACAATATAAAGTTGTTTACTCTTGAGTTTGTATATTTTAAAACAATTATCTCAGAAAAAAACTTAAGTGTTTAGTGCGGAAGATCCAGTATTATATATTGTAAATGTAAAAATTATTTGTTTGTTTCTTTTGTGTGTCTGTTTTTATGTACAAAAGATTTAAACAGACGTTAAACGCGCGTCTAAGACAGTTTTGAGTTAAACATGCTTTAGACATAGATTAATATACGCTTAAGTGAGTTTAATAGACGTTTAAAACCTATTTTTGCTGTCAAATGTAACGTATAACATTTTATCAATAAGTTTTTTTATGAGTTTATTCGCTGTTAAGCAATTTACATAATATTTTAAGCAATGTTTAAATCTTAAACACTGTTTTGTCTGTGCGTCTTTTGTAGTATGACAGCACATGTTTCACACAATGATTTATTGCAGACAAATAAAATCAAAAGTAAATCGTTATTACGATACAATTATTTTGTTTGTCTGCTTGTGACCTTTCCTCGTCTAAACTACTGAACCAATTTTCATAAAATTTGGCACAGTCCATCTGGTTCTGGGAGAAGGACACAAGCTTCTTTGTGGGTGAAATACTGTGTATACACAGAAGAAGTCGCGGGGACCATCTAATACTATATATGCATATTATAAAAGTGAAGAGTTTATATGTTTTAATTAGTATGTTATAATTCTTCCGAGCTGAATGAAAACTGATATCATCTCAACCCATAGAAAGTCAAATTCGGAGATATTCTAAAAACTATTCAAATCGGATTAGTAATTTTTTGAGAAAATCGCGGACATACAAATCTACACACATAATATAGGACCTACATTTTTGAAGTCAGTTAAAAATATCTCCAGTGATCCAGAGAATATTAAAAAAAACTAATTTCCCATCTATAATATATGAAAACAAACACATTATAACACTCATAAAATATTTATAATAAATAACATTTAAAAGGTACATAAATTATGCAATACCAACTTGTAACCAAACGATTTTAGCAGTAAGTTCCCTGATAATGCCCGCCAAGACCATTCGCCTCTCTGGGGACATCTTATATTTATGGTTACCTAAAGATAGGGTTGGATTTCAACAAGTTCCTTCGTCTGGAGGCTTAGTAATGCTTTCCACGATGTAATTGATTTATTTTATTTTGTGTTTTTTGTAGATATCCACTGAAGGTTTTTCCTTTTGGTGTTTATTGGGAATGCTTTTAGCTTGGGCTGGAATATTATTATTATAACTTACTAGCTGCTTCTTGCAGTTTCACTCGCGTTTATGGTAAATGTTTCGCGTCTTTAAGTCTTAGCGTGATGTAATATAACCTATAAACTTGATCAACAGCGCACAAAGAATCTCAAGAGTTTTTAAGATTACCCCTTACACGCAAAAATTTATAATCGTACTTGAAATTTACCTTTTAATAATATTAGCAAAGAGCAACGTCCGACCTGAACTTTATGAGTCGCTCCGAATAGCAGAATAACTAATGAAACCATCGGAAATATTAACAAAAAAAAAAACGTTATTGAAAAAATTAATTGAATGAAAACTTAAACACGCGATATAAATTTACCAACAATTAAAAAGGACAACGTTATAAATTTCAAAGTACATCCAACAAATAACATATTAGATCTCGGAGGAGTTAATTCAACAAAAGGCTTCGTAAAAACAACTGACACGTCGACTAATGAGGGAAATGCCGTGTAAATACAACCTTTATGACACTGCTGAATATGTGAGTAGCAGCTCTGACCCGGCACAATTAAAACTAGTTGACACAGAATCTGTAACATGTGTTTGCTATTCGCGCGTACAGAACACCTTTTCCGTTTTATGACACACAAAACGAAACGGTTGGATTCACTCGGCATTGTACTGCACGTTTTATCCGTCCGGTCTTCACACGGCAAACAATCATTCGTGTTTAACAAATAAACGCAAATTTCAACGTACTAAAACCGGATAGCCGCAGTTTTCATACATCGATCCCTTGGAATGGATATATCATTTTAAAGATTTATTTTCAAAAAGACAGTCACTAGGACAACATAATATCATAAAGAGAAAAATTTTAAAATTTGTCAACGCACAAAAAATCAAATTCTGAGATACTGATGTATTCTATTAACGTTATGTTTTGAATGTTGAAGTGAGTTCCATATTTTGTAATATATGTACAATAATCTGATATATTTAAAAAAAAAACTTATAATAAAATATAACTTTTTAATATGCCAATCTGCTTTGAATTTATTATACCGTTTATTGATATTAATCAATATAAAAAAATGATATAAACTTCTTCAAAGAATTTATCATATATATAGAATATGTTGGACATGTTTATGCCCCCTTTTTAGTAAATGTGTAGCTTGACATAGTATTGCTTATCAGCGTCTAAATAGGTATTCAGTTATAATAATTACAAGTGCAAGTATATTAAACAACTTTGAATTGAATGCAACACAATAACATAAATATACAGAAAAATATACAGGTTGCATATAAGTAGAAAATCAGTAAAAAAAATCAAAATAATTATAAGTGCATGAATATTGAATATTAAATTGATTCTTTCCCAATATATGTTCTATAATATATGTGGAAATTAATGATGCTTTAGAAGCTTCTACAGCCAGTCTAATGCTATGTGCTATTGTAAACTGAATACGTAACATTTCATTTTATTTGCTTGACACGTCCGTTGCGTATTCCTGAAAAGTGCGTGTAAACGTTTAGTATGCGTTTTTTGCAGTAGATACAGACGGGTGAACGATTGTATGTATATAAAAATAGAAGCTATTGTTTTTTCCATTAGGTTCATCTTGCAGTAAAACGTGTAGTACAATGTCGTGTGCACCTGCCCCTAACCCTGTCTACTGGTTCCTATTCGTGACACACAAAATGGAAAGGGAATTTTTGGCACTAAGTTTCTAGCTCGTTGCAAGCTTATAAGCATCTTAGTCTCAGTCGCTGTAAATGCGACGAAGCTAATTGTTCTGAATATTTTTAAAACTGCACGAATAAGGATTGTGAATTTTTGTTTTTTTTTCTTTTTTTTTTTTTGGGCTAATGTCATAACTTTTACGTAACAGAGACCTTATTTAGGTAAGTTTATTTTTTTTTAAATAAAGAAGTATTTATGTAGAAACAATTTTTAAAATTGTTGAAGGTCTGAATTTTTTTTCAAATTTTCAGGTTTCAGGTTCAGATTTTGATTTTTTAGGGTTCCGTAGTAAAAAACGGAACCCTTATAGTTTCGCCATGTCCGTCTGTCTGTCTGTCTGTCCGCGGCTTTGCTCCGAAACCCTTAATACCAGAAAGCTGTAATTCGGTATGAGTATACATATGAATTACGCCGAGAAAGTCGTACAATAAAATCATAAAAATATTTTTTTTTCAGGGTGTCTTCCCTATGTGTTAAGAGAGACCAAAAATTTTTTTTCTCATTTATCCCATGTTGTGGGGTATCGTTAGGTAGATATTTTAAAAATGTTATGGGTGTGGGAAAACCATTTTTCCGAACGACGAACTGTTTCCGAAATATTAAGCTTTGAAGTGTCAATTTTTCTTAGAGTCAAGTGTCCCCCCCCCTCTACCCACTAAACTGCTGCGTCTAAAAATATGGAAAAATTCACGATAGCGGTACATATAATGAATTTAAAAGGAAAATTATCACGGCTATGTGGGTTCTTATGGTTATCGAGTTATAGATGATCTAAGTAAAAATAAATATTTCACTCTTTAAAGCATCACATTATGTAAATATTAATAATTTTAAATTAATATATGAATTTAAATGAATAAATAAATAAATATTTAATAAGTTTAAATTAAAATAAAATATAAAATAAGGTATAAAACAATTTCTCAATAAAACATGTCGCGAGTGATTCTGAATCGCGCTTATGAAGTTTTCAACCAAATCTCCATAGATTTTATAGGCGCTATTCAGGAAGGAAAATTATCGGCGCTAAGTATATTTTACAAGTGTTAGAATAATAAATAATCGACAAACATTTAAAGTTCAAAATCGTTAGTATAATTCACATTCAAACATTTTTACGAAAATAAGTACACGAAGATTGCTTGACCGATCTTGACAATTCTGACAACTACGGAACCCTACTTTGTGCGTGGCCCGACACGCACTTGGCTGATTTATTGTCCTAAATTTTGAAATATTTGGAAAGAATGAAGAATTTTAAGATATTTAATTTTGCATTGCCTTATAAAAGTTGTAATAATATTCGAATAAAAAGTATTCGAATATTTTTTTTTCCAATATTATTACATTTTCGTAAGCTATCTGTTTACGAAATTTTCATTGTAAGCAGATAGAGATTTAATGTTAAACAATACTAAAGGATCAGATAACTTTTCAAACTTGAAAGTCTGAGTAATTTTTGCGTCAAACAATGTCTAAGCATTTGAATTTACCCTATAAGTTTTCCACATACAAAACAGCGTAGAAACTACGCTCTACTTCGTCAAAATTAAGACGAGGTGAAACAACATTTGAAAATATGAACTCCTTTGTTTTCGTTTCTTCGATGTTGTCATAAAAGTTACGGTCTTGCAGTTCATTTGCAAGTTTTGTTTCGCTGCAGCTGTTTGAAATGTTCGCGTCACTGAAGTGTGGAGTGCTGGGGGATGAATTATGCAACTCACCAATTCAAAATAAGTCACTAACGTCGCTTTGTACTTATTATGCTACTGTTTTGATATTTTTATTTATTAACAGCGAATGAAATTATAAAACGAAATTATATTATGTACATATATTTTAGAGTATTTGTTTTAGTATCCAAACGAAGAGAACGTTGACTAACAAAAAAATTTGGTTCGTAAGATATAAGATTCACTCACTCACTTATCACGAAATCTCAGAAACTACAAGTGCTAGAAATGTGAAATTTTGTATGGGGGTTCGTTTTAGGTCGTAGGTACTCACTAAGACAGGATTTTGCTAAATTCGACTCTTAAGGGGGTAAATCGGGGGTTGGAAGTTTGTATGAAAGTCTATGTTAAGCGCGAGGGAAACTGCGAGGGATCGCTAGGTATAAAATATCATTGTTATTGTACAGTAAACGTCAACTAAGAAGTTTCTATATTTGATAAGACTATATTGTTGTAATGCTGTCAATTTTTAAAATAAAAACGTAAAAATGTAATTTCATATTTCGATGATGCAGCGTCAGATTTTTTCACGCTGTCAAACAGATTACGTGACTTTTATTTTCTACTATATTATATATGTTATTATGCTACCATTGAGATTCTTATTTATTAAGCTGTTATCCAACTCTAGAATTAGCATGTATAGCACACTATTGAATTTATAATGTCTCTAGTTACTGTGGTAGAGCTTACCTATAGCTCATGACTACAGCTCATATACGAGCAGACTCGACCGGGACAGTACCACAACAAAAATAGGCGTAAATTGGATGAGTAGAGGCGGGAAAAGTTTATATATTTGCGTCACTGTCACGCTAATGTCAAAAAGGCGGCTACCGCTGAAGATTAAGGATTTCGATATTTCTTCTATCGGTATTCTACATAACTGAAGTGCAAATCTTGTGGTCAAGAATTTTATGTGGACATTAATTTTTTTTGTATCTGTAACAATAAAGTTATAGCAATAATTTGTAAAGCTATATTTAGTTTCATATTAAACGTCGTTCCGGCGAGTCTAAGCGATGAAACATTGATGTTTCTCGCTAAAGTCGTATTCGTAAGACAAAAGTATCGTATAAACCGTCTTGGAAACTTTACACATTACGCTGCGATCATAAAGATAAATTACAGTTGGCCGTTTGAGTTTCTTGAATGTCAGATTTACTACGACTAGTGCTATTAAGAAATAAATGAACGATTTTGCCACATATTTTTTTCACTATCCGCCTGTTCGTTCGTCCGTCCGCCTGAAAGTGGGTTATCTATATATTAATACGTGAAGTAAACACTTTGTACCCATTTTCACGTAAATTGCGCGGACGGAGGAGTATGAAATTCTCTCACTTATAGCGAAGAAGGAATGGTAGTTTTTATTATACATAAAAATTGATTAAATCAATAAATAAACATTACACACACTACCATGTAATTGACAAATACATGTATATATACCCTTTTGTTTATTGTATAAGTCTGTGGTCACATTGAGAATAGATTACCAATAGAATCTTAATAACGTTCATACTTATAATTTAATTACTAATGCTCGTATTTCGACCAACGGACGACCACTATACTAGTGGTCGTCCATTGGTCAAATCTTATAAGCTATAGTATGCAGACAGAAATTTATTTAATTCACATTTTTTTTTATAACCACTATAACAATAAATAATAAAAAGCACTCAAGTGCGAGTCACCCTTTAAATATTGCTAAAGTGTCTCTCATTTCCTTAACAAACGTAGGTACAAAATCTATACGTATAAAATCACGTGTCCTGACTGATTCATCAACGCAGAGCCTAAACCGTTGGCGCTACAAACTTGAAATTTTGGCAGTTTATGCTTTTTATGTTGCTAGCAGCCACTAAGAAAGATTTTTGGTAATTACATCACTAAGAGGGTAAAATAAGGGATGGAAATAATCTATATGTTGTATGAAGTCGGTCATTTTCAAAGCGAGAAGCACAATGTTTAATATGGTTACATCTGGTTTGAAATAAATTCACATGTACATCGGCGTTTTTAATGGTTGTAAATCTATATGCAACATGGGCGAAGCGGGCTAGCGTGCCGCTGTCAATATTATATTTTGTGCGATTTTCTAGAACCCTTTGTATGCGAATTCGACTCGCACTTGACCGGTTTTATTTCGTCCATTTGCTACGTAGCGGTACATGTATGAAGTTCAGTACGCTTTTCCCTTGAAAGAACCCTTGGTTACTTGTTGGTCATTTACATTTACTTTATTCAATACTAGCCGCCGCCCGTGGCTTTGCTCGCATGGTATGTTGATAAATTGTATGTGTTATGTTATTCGTTACATAAGCTAGGCTACTATAGTTTTATCAAAATAAAAATCAGTAATTTTAGCATGATATCAAAGAAACTATAACACTTACAAACATAAAATTTGGCAGGTAGGTTACAGTGCGTAGACGTCCGCTAAGAATTGACGAAACTCCACCTCTAAGGGTATGAACCATGGGTTGGAAGTTTCTATGAGTATCATATGTTTTTGAAGTAAGAGACTTTAAACTGAAAATGCATGCTCTCAAGTTTTAATTATTTTGTGCTCTGCGGTAAAGGAAAACATTGTGAAAAAATCTGCATGAGTTGAATGAAGTTCTGATACATGTGTATCCGTCAATCTGCAATGGAGCGGGTTAGTGGATAAAGCTCTAAACATTTTCTCTACTAGTAAAGGAGGCCTTTGCCCAGCGTTTGGCCGTTTACAGGCTGTTACTTACTAACTACTATTAACAAACACGACTTGAATAGTCCAACTGTGACACCTTTACAGGCTTTACTTAAGTTTTTGTTCACTTTTTATTTAACAAAAATCTTCATGTTAAAATATAAATGTTAACTATATACATAGATTTTAATTATGTATATAGCTGAACAGTCGGCTCGAATTCAATAATCTCAGGAATTCAAGTCTGATTCGATGAATTCTTAATAGGAGTTGAGGCCTTTGTTTTCTAGGGGGACATTTATGTTTACAATAGAATCCTTAAAATATTTACATGTGTTTGTAATAAGTATCATGTGTGAGAAACAGTCGTAATATGTAAATCAAAATGAGATTATTCACATTTTAACGAGGTCTTTTGAATCATCAACATCTATAGCCGATTCGGAATATTATATTCAAATACGAGTTTATTCATTTTAAATCGGATTACTTAATTATTCATAGGTTGTATTTATTTTTAAATGATCTAGGTTCGTAATTTTAGAAATATATGCAGTTTTGTGGCTTTCTGATATATTTTTTAGTAATTTCCACGAAGGAGGGATTTCGGTATTGGATTCAGCCATAAATATTTTAATAATATATTTTTTAGTTCAAAATATTCACTATTTTTTATGATTATTCTAACATATTCTTTCATATAAACTTTGCCCAGATATTAATAAACACAAAAAAAAAATAGTCAGAATTGTACAGCCATAGCGATATCTATACTAATATTATAAAGCTGGAGAGTTTGTTTGTTTGAACGCGCTAATCTCAGGAACTACTAGTTAGAATTGAAAACTTATTTTTGTGTTATAGTTTATTATTGAGGAAGGCTATAGGCTATATTCAATCACGCTACGTTTTATAGGAGCGACGCAGTAACCATAAACGCGAGTGAAACCGCAAGGGACAGCTAGCTTATATAAATAGATAACAATTTAATATAAGATAACTTATGTGTAATAAGTATATAATGTTTTCTTGGAAATATTATATGAAGCCTCGTCAAGATACCAACTGAGTTAAACTTTCCTTCTCAATTCCAAGCTGCTTCTAGTAAGTTAAGTAGAAGTTCGATCGTATCGTATCGATATCGTATGTCTTATAGACTCATTGATGTCTTTACGGTAAAATATACAACAAGGCTTATAACTAAAATATCGTTGCCGACACTTTAGCGGTATATCAGTAACCTATATGCTTCCTATTAAATATTCCCTATAAAATCAAGCATAATTTTTTTTTATTACAAAGAAGTCATGGGCGTGCTCCACGTAACCCTTTGACTCCCGTCTAGCGTATCTTTTGTTATTTCAAATTAACAGTTTTTAATTAAATTCATATAAAAGTTTATACTTACATGTGTCTGTTTGTCTAATCTCTGGAACGGCTGAACTGATTTTGATGGGACTTTCACTCACGGATAGCTAATGCTATAAGGTTAATGCACTCATGTTCTATGGCTACTTATGTTACTATTATTATACAAGTTTATTTATTTTAATTACTAAAAAAATAATACATTGCTTTGCATGGCACATGTCAAGTATTCTATAGTCGCGAACGAAGTCGCGGGCGCAGCAGTACCATAGTGTTGGTAAATAAAAATCGGCGGCGACGATATTTCTGTCATCATAGTCGACTAGTGAATAAGCATTACAATTGTTCTATTATTTCTTTCATCATTTTGTTAACTGACTGTAATTTAGAGTAAGTGATAAAATTGCAAAGATAAAATTAAGTTGCAGTCTGAAGTTAATGTATATTCACTTTCTAGCGGAATGTTAAAGTGAATTTTATCGAACATTACACTGAAATTAGTTTAAACGAGGATCTATAGAGATTCTTTCCGCCTTTTTTTCAAACAATTATAGTTTTAATTTTTTTAAATCATTTCTTTCCTTTGTTCGTTTTTACTTAAACTTTACTGACTTTTTTATGTTTTCTATGATTTAAAGTAAAGAACAGTAACAGTCTGTATATATCCCACTGCTGGACAAAGGCATCTTCTCATATTAAGGAGAAGGTTTAGAGCTTAGTCTACCACGCTGCTTCACTGCGGGTTGGCGGATATACATGTGTCAGAATTACTCCCGGCACAAGCAGATTTCCTCACAATGTTTTCCTTCACCTCCGAGCTCGAGATGAATTTAAACACTAATATAGCACTTAAAGACTTAGCGGTGCTAGCCGGGGTTTGCCCGCTATCTCGGTTCAATTTTTTTACATCATTAATCATTACGTACTTAGAACTGATGTTTTTGTTTTCATTTTATGTTATTTAAAGTAGTTACAATGGAAGTTAAGGATTCTACTATTTTGTTTTTAAAGTATCTACATAGGTATATTATTCTTAACGCAGAATTAAGTGTAGGTAAGCAAAGTCACACGAACGAGCTAGTTATAAAGCTAAATATGAATGGCTCAACAATTATGTATTTTTAAGTGTCGCTCTAAATTCCTCTAGCAAATACTTGAAAGGCGATAAAAATAATAACTCTTTTGTTATTAAAAATATTATTAGCCATTTTTATTAAATTACGCTGCTGAGGGCGAAAAACTGGAATTAAAATTAACATTAGAATTTAATTTAAATACTTTACTACGTTCTATGTGTTGGTAATACTGTAATTTTTTGGCATTTATATTTGAATTATTAACGGTAATGTTTCCGTTTCGAAAACATGCCGTTCAAAATTCATATATACACTAAATACAATTACAAATATTAAAAGATATTTAAGTTTTAAATTTTATGTTCAGTTGCAGACGCCACAGATCTATTCGTTAAATTAATTAACAATAAAACACCATCTAACTTAACTCTGAGCTACATTCAATGAAACCAATTAGATAAAAGAACTACCTAGATATCCGAAATAAGAATATTCCACTTCAAATTTAGCGAACTCGCGCGTTAAAGTTAGTTAGTGAATAATAAAAACGTCGTTACTAAAATTAATTTGTCCGTGGCTGTACAATTTTGTGGTTAAAATGAAGTAGAATGAAAGAAAGAAAATTAGAACGAAATGTGGACGAGTTGAGTAACTTGTGAAAATTTCATTTTGGTTGGACACAAAATAGTTAACGAAATTAAGCTGAACGTACGTGAGAAGAATGCTGACGGGCGTCTAATGAAGCGACGGACTTCCCTCACAAAATATGAGAGATACTAAAAAAATAATAAATAAAGCACTTTATCAACTGAGTGCTGAGTTTTTCACGGTGCTGTGAATGCGCGAATAAATTATGGTCACGTTGTGTTGTTGATTTAATTTAACAATTCAAATGTCTGTCTTGTTTTCTATTGAATTTTGTGGTTTAATTAATTCGTAGCATTTGTTAGGGATGAAATTAAAAAATACAAATTTTAATATATTTCTATTTAAGCTTATGAATTATGAGAATAGTGAGGATTTTATAAGGGATGAAATTACTAAAATGTTTATATGGAAAAAAATAAAACTTCTGCATTAACAAAATAAGATTACGATGATTTTTAAATAACACAAAAGGTTTATCACTGTCCACGACAATTACAAAAGTTGACTTTTCACAGTTTTTTTGCTCTCTGAAATCTCGTCAATATTTCCTGATATTTATAAAGTATTTTAACGCCGCCTCCATCTTGATAGCCGTAATGGTAAAATTATGTACAAGCTAAGGCGTTAATAATGAGAGGAAAATCATCGTTACGCGATATTATTGCGTTATTTATATAATAATACCCGTTTTTGATCACGGCTTTGCACTTGTCAAGTTTGATTTCTTAATACAAACTTTGGACCCCTATTTCACCCCCATAGGGAAGTGAATTTTGATACTTTTTATCGGATAGTTACGTCATAATAACTCTTTGGTGCCTTTCATCGCAATTTGACCAGTGGCTTGAGCTGGGTGTTACTACATCAGAGAAAACGCACTCCGCACAGTGCCCTTCTACAAACCAATGACGTCTTAAGCCGAGGTGTGATCTCATTAGGGGACAGATCCCTTAGCATGGATGTCCATTCTGAGCCCTAGTAAGGGCTTTCCTTTTCACGGCAGCCTTAGTACTCAGCCCTCGGTAATGCTGTCAAGGCCTGCAGGGCCAACAGCAACACACATTTCGAAAAAAAATATCAGCCAGCCAGTAGCGGTTGCCGTTTATACAAATTTGATTAATCTAAATTTCAATTAGACTTGATAAAAATATTTTTGTGTGTTTGTCAAACAAAAGTTTGATCCTTTTAAAAGATAACTTTTAAAAGGATCAAACTTTTGTTTTTACGTCAAACAGGTAAATTCACTACGCAATACGTACTAAGAGAAATTTACTAAATTACTTCACTAAAATATTAAATATTTTACGGTTTACTGGTTAAAATAATTACTACGAAAATTGAAACAGAACCACAACATATATGAAATAAAAAAATTGCGGTATCTTAAATAATTTGTTGAAATGTTTTTGGACATTAGTATTAGTTTATTATGTACTTATAATATGATAATATCGTTGTGTATAAAATATTTATAAGAACGCACACATAAATATATTTGCATGACTACGATTCCGCCGTGATGCAAATATTCACCCAATGAGACATAATTAGTTTGTGTCTATACCGCTACTAGCGCAAGTGTGCAGCACAAGAAATACGAACACAGGAATTATTGACGATACATCATGCTACCACCGTAAATTGATAGATGGCGCTAGTAGTACAATATTAGACATCAATATAAAATGTAAAAATAAAATGCTGTTTTAGTTGTGTAAGATTTAAATAAATAAAATAATGTAATCACATTTATCCGAGTTACTTAGGGTAGACAGTGTCTTTTTATCTTTATGAACCGCACGCCACTGGGTATGAACTAGTTTTGTCTTATGTAAAGGCATACATTAAAATTTTAAATTTTTATGATATTTAAATTTTAAATATCGTCTTAAAATTGCAACACGTTAGAGTTTGAACGCGCGCCGGTATGCAGGAGTCATTACGGTGAGCTAACACTATCGCACTGCCATACATTGACAGTTGATTTGTTTCACTATAGTTCAATAACTGGTCAAGTGCGAGTAGGACTCGCGCACCGAGGGTTCCGTACAAACTTATAGAAATCTATATAAGACTAACCCATCTACGCCATTTGTGGTCTTCATCATCAGTTCCAACATAAGTTACTATCAAAAATACCTAAATCGGTATCCGCTTGCCTATAATATTTGAGGAGTTCCCTCAATTTCTCCAGGATCCCATCATCTGATCCTGACCTGAAGACAATGGGACCACCTTGGAAGTATACCTTTTCAAACAAAAAAAAATTTTGAAAATCGGTACCCAAATGGCGGCGTAATCGGCGAACAAACATAAAAAAAATTAAATACAAGGTCGAATTGAAAACACTCCTTTTTAGAAGTCTCTTAAATATAATCAAATATTATGTAAATACTTAGGAGCACTTTAATTTAAAACACGATCATGGATGCGATCCATGGAAACACAAAATTTTATTTTGAGTACTAATACACCTTATACTTTCAAAAAAGCAAAGTTATAGCGCGATTCAGGATACACCTAGCGCCATCTCTTGACAATTTCAATGAACAAACTGTTGACTTTGATATTAAGAACATAATTATATTATATTTTATTCTCGTTTTATTTTTATTTATATTCTACTACACTCCACTACCCCTGCACTACGTTCGTAAAATATTTAGATTTACATTATCAATCAAAATATCGAAATATATATTAGTGTTGCCAAGACGAAAATAATTAGTCCTTAATTCGAACAAAACTAATTGTTTATTTATAAATAACTAATTATATTACTAATAACCAGAAGACTTATATGTGTAGATAAATAAGTAAATTAAATAACTCGATCTGTTTGAATTTAATTTTAAAATTTTCGTACTAAGTCAATACGAGTACTTAAATCAAATCGCGTGAAGCTCTTATATTGAATGTTAATTACGTAATGACGTTATAAATCGACGATAAAACTTTTAAATGAAAAGTTTATTTTGTAATTTTTAGCGCGTTTAAATAATAAACAAAATAAAAAATTTTATTAATCGAGCAGAATTATATCACAGTTAATGTCATAATGTTGTAATAGATGGCATTAGCTGTACGCTGCATCGCGCTATCATTTTGTTAGCTGCGATATATAGATTGCATTGCGTTGTTTATAAAGGTTTGCTGCTTTTTAATGTTTTCGTATTGATACAAATTTCTTCTCAGTGTTTGTAAAATTGTTTTTTTGACCATGGTCAACTTCTATGTTAATTTGTTACAAGTACATATAATTTTAATTCTAAGATTAATATATTTTCCGTTTGATCAATTTACAACTTGATACATTTACGCGTTCCTGAGAAAAAGGTTGAAAGACAGACGTACAGACTGACAGACACTCGAACAGAAATTTACAGTTTTCGGATTTTTTCCTTTATGTATACTAAAGGACCTTGCTCCTGGCCAAATTTCATAATGCTTGGTCAATGGGAAGTACCCTATAGGTTTTGATTCCCTTGCGAAAACGTTAAAAACGCTATCACACTTAAAATATGTGATATAAATGACCGTATCTTTTGATTGCGTTAACTTAGAAGTTTGATTTTTTCACAGCCCTTAGTAATTACAACTCTGAGTACTTGACGTTAATAAAAATTTGTTACCTTCACGCGTTTCTGAGAAAAAGGTTGAAAGACAAACTTACAAACAGACAAACATACATACAAAAATTTACAGTTTTCAGATTTTTTCCTTTATTTGTACCATAAGATCTTACTTCTTGCCAAATTTCATCGTGCTAGGTCAATGGGAAGTACCCTATAGGTTTTGATTCCCTTGCGAAAACGCTAAAATTGTCAAAATATACGACATATTTTCCATTATCTTTTGATTGCGTTGACTTAGAACTTTAATATTTTCACTGCCGCATGTCATCGTAGACTTGAGTATATGATATTAATTTCAACATGATACGTCTATGCATTTCTGAGAAAAAAGGGTTGACATCCCGACAGACAGACAGACAGACAGACAGACAGACAGACAGACAGACAGACAGACAGACAGACAGACAGACAGACAGACAGACGGACAACAAAGTGATCCTATAAGGGTTCCGTTTTTCCTTTTAAGGTACGGAACCCTAAAAATTAGATTATTGTTGCGCACACGTAATTACCCTGCAGGATCAAACTTCGCTGTGTCGGAATTTTGAATGCGATGTTTAAAATCATGAAGCAATATAAATAAATAATGCTTATAACTAAGAATTTAAAAAAATAAGTGACTTCAAAATTTAAATACTTGGACTTCGTTTACTTTGACGACACATTTATACCAATTATTTCGATTTTGAAACCAAACTACTGAATCGATTATGATGAAATTTATATGGGACTTATCTAAATGTATATCTTTTCTAATGCAAAGGAATTTTCAAAATCGGTTAACAAATAATAGAGTTATAAGGTAAAAACATTAAAAAAATACGCCACGAACATATTAGTTCCCTCCGAGAACCTTCTTTTTTGAAGTCACTTGAAAAAAACTAATTAAGGAAACTTTACTAAACTAGACTAAGCTAATAAAACCCGTAAAAATGTACTTTGGCTAACATTTAAGTAAATTCATAGCATATTTCAAGTAATTTCTCTTAAACCCTATAATGGCAAAGACGTGTGGAGTCATAAAGCGTACATGATATAAAAGCTTGTTGTTGTACGCCGTCACTTGGAGGCAGACGGACCTCTGATTTATACGAATCTAAGTGCAGGGATTGTGATTCTCTTCGTGATTTCAGTTAGGAAAATAGGTATAAGTATATATTAGATAAATAGATAGAAGATAGAAAACCTTATTGCACGTGATTATATAAAAAATAGGAAATACAATTGCTAGGATTAATTTGTATATATGTTTATTTATTTATATATTGTACAAACATAATTTTGGTCAGAAATTTGTCCATAATGCAAAGAATTTATTAATATTATATTAGGTAAATAAATGAAATTGAAGGCGAATTATGCAAGTTTACGTTAAGTTTATTTTTCTTAAGGTATTTCAAGGATATATTTCAATGTGGAATTAACTTTTATGTACCTGGCCGTCATTATTGTTTTTTTTTTATATTTTAAATTAAGAACGTGCAAAATGTGTGCATTTGTGTTGCGAATACTTTTTTTTTTAACTAGCTGGCTCGGTGAACTTCGTACCAAATAGTTAATACATATCGTGTTACAGACCAGCTGAATTTAACTTATGGTTTTATGAAAGTAATACAATGAATATGAAATAATTTTTTTAGTTTAGTAATCTAGATAATAACACAAAAAAAAGTACAAAATGTTTACCAATCGCATATCAGAAAGACATAATTAAATTAAACTTTGTACATTGTACATATTCTATAGCATGGCAATATTCTCTTCATTTATACCTACTCGTGATATACGAAATATTTGTTTTTCTTGTTTTTTATAATGCGCAAAAACGAATAAAGTTGATGAGTTGCCCGCACGTGTACATCCCACGTTCAAAGGACCATAAGAAAAACATGCACTTTTAAAGTTGACCACAAGCAGTCAAGGATCGGCCTTATAATTAGTTAATCGTCATGAAGAAAGCAAGATTAATCGGGAACCGAATTCGTTTAAGCTCACATAGCAATATCTGTTGGGATCATTGGAATCCTCGCAATGAAAACTAACTTATCTTTAAATTTTTCTTTGAGCAACGTCGCTTGAATAACATAAATCTTAAGATTTCTCATAACTAAGCGCGTTCCATTACATAGTTTTGGTTGTATTAGATTTCGAAAAATGATGGATATCGAGCCATTTTCCGTTGTAAATAACATTTGAGTTTGAAATTCAGTTAGATATAATTAGTGGCTTCAGTGGTTACTCCAAACGGATTGACAGAATAATCTGAAATGATCATTTGTTCTTTTACCATTAATCATTTACGCACCTTACACGACGTTTCCCATCAGCAAAATCTAAAGAAAAGGATGAATTATTTGGCATTCAAAATTCCTAGCTAACTCCTATTTCACCTTATACTGGTGTGTGTTACGCCTAGAGCGTTTTTGTAAGGCGCGGAGAGGAGTATGGAGGCCTGCGTTTTGTTATCTGCTCATCCCGCAGCGCCGGAGATGTTAAAAACCCTAATTGGTATTAAAAAAAACTTTCATAAAATTCAGCCATCTAACCCCTAGGAACTACAATTAAATAAAAAGACTAGGCAAGAAGTAAATGATAAATATGCTAGAAAAGTAGTTCGTTCTGTTCCAAGTTATTTGCCTAGATGAGTGATTAAATGCCTGAATATCATTCAGGTCGCCATTCGAACGCCGCCATATAGTAAAGTGACTCGGCTGTTAACTGAACGGCTTGTTAATTTAGTTGACTTCGTCATATTTATTACATAACGAGATTGCGAAGTCAATTATTTATTTTGTATTTCCAATTACAAAAATAAAAATATCATTATAATACTCGAACCAATAAAATATATATAATTCATTCAACTATCAAAATTCGAAATTACGTAGTCTGTTTGTACAATTTTCGCTTTTTAAAATTCGAACGCGGCAATTGGAGGAAGTGACGCGTCAAAGTGGCGTGCAATGAAAGGGCATTCCATTCGCGTCCAAACGTGGTGTCCGTGACAAGCTAGTTTAAGTTTTATTTTTATGGTTTACCTTACTCCGAATCAAATAGATGTTTACCTAAAGTTTTACCTGTATCACATAAGAAATCTAAAAGTTATATAGAAAAATTATACATAATTTTCATTCATATTCTTTCTTAATAAGCGATTACCGATACGAGACTTTTTGATTTTATGATTAAGTCTATACTAATATATATATATATGTGCTAAATGAAATTAGTTAAAAAGTGTAAATCGATGCTAGCTTGTTCCAATGGATGTCACATTTAGTGGCGTTTATCAGCATCACATATCTTTTTATTAGATGACATATCTATATACATGAAAATAAATGCTTGTATGTTTGTCTTATATGCGTTTTGAAATCATAGATCAGATTGTCATGATACGAAGGCTCCTGGCCTAAAACATCTATATACAGTAGGTGACATTGCAATGCTTGTCGGGTACTCGAGTATATTATACTACATATTATATTTGTACTACAAACTGTAGTACAAATAGAAAATATCATCAATAGAAATCAGTAGTAAATGTTGCGGATAGGGTAGCGGGTTCGATCACCGCTCGTCACAAATATTAGGCCATGTAGTTGTTGTGGTCCACGTTTTGAACCTTAGAAACAGGTAAAGGTTTAGTTTAAAGCATTCATTTATATTTCGAAAATGTAACATCGAAAATTAATACGTCTTTACGTCAAAGCACGTTTTGGCAGCCATGATATGCGGCGACTGTTCAAAATCGGGTTTTAAAATTCGGCGTCCAGTAGGAAGTGACGAATCAAAGTGGCGTGAAATAAAACGCATTCGGTATAAAACTTGCCGGTGCCTTTGACAAGGGTTTTTTTTATTTTTGATTTCGTGTTTTACCAGTGAATTAATGAAATATATTTATTTTTGAATATTGCTTGCTATGTATGAATTTTTCGATCGATGTGACTTGTAACAAAGGTTCGATTTTTGACTTTGGAGGGAGAGACTAAAAAGAAGAAACGAGACTAGACCTGATCAGACTATAAGTTTTAAATATAAGAAGAAAAGGACACTAATTAAAAAAAAAATCTGCACGATTTTTTAAATTGATATAAAAAATGCACGCAAAGGTGTAACTATACACAGCTCGTATATAACTTCAATTTACTTTAATTGCTTTAATCTGAAAAAATATGTAAAAAAAAATTAATGAATTAGTTTTATTTTAAATTGTCGGATAAAACATGTGATCCGCCGATCCAGTTCATAATTCCCATATTTAATATAATATGTGAATGCTAAAAAAGTCAAATTCGGAGATATTGATTATTGATGTATTTTGATAATGCGTCCGGTAAAATATTTAAAAATTTATGAAGTCACCTAAACTAAATAAGTATGGAAAAAGGGCCTTAAGTGAATGTTTTGAATATTAAAGTGTGTTCCATTTTGCAATATACAATAATGTCATATATTAGGAAAACTCATTATTAGATAAAACTTTTCATTATACTTCTTATAATAATATATATATATACTTCTTCAAATAATATTATTAAGAATAAGATTGACATTTTGTAAATGTAGAAACTTTATTGGCTTGTATAATACCTTATATATAAGAATCATGCTGTGCTGTATATACTGTTTGTTTCCCAACGATAAATAAAATAAAAATCAAATTAAAAATTTAGACGCCAAGTTTTCGAAATGAAGAGGCTTGAAATAGTATTGCTTATCAGCGACTATGTATTGTCTATGTACGTTAAAATTTTAATAACTGGATTGGATTTATATAAACAGGGCAAGTTATATAAAACCGCTTAACGATTCAAATATCTATATCAAACAATTGGACAGTATTTAATTGTTTAATACACAGCGCAAATCATTCAATATTTCTGTTTGTATATTGTAAACAAAAATAAATCGAGCATTATAATTGATGAACAAACTAATCTTAAGTTTCATTGAGAAGACAAAATCGTCTATGGCCGCTTGGGCATAAGTTTTGATTAGCTGAAGTCAATGATCGTACTTTTGTTTACTGCTGGATTGAAGGACATTCGAACTCTGTTTCGTTAAAGTTGATATCACCTTCGGGAGCGATTCCAATAACCGATTATGAACTATGTTGTATTTGGATTGTTTAATTTTGAAATGTTAAAATCGATATAATATTCATACTAGGATTATAAATGTAAGGCGGCAATTATATTTGTCAGTTTTAGGGTCTGTTTCACCGGTTACGACCAAAGTTTACGGTGATCGGAACTTATCCACAAAAAAAAAACAATTTCGGGTCTCAAAGGTTTCAATTAAAATATAACAAGAATACATTTTTAAATACAAATTAATTAGAACCGTGTATTGAAACGTTTAAAGGTGATGTTGCCGTTCCGTCGAATTATGAATGCCAAATTAATTTGTTTATAAGTTAATTTAGCAGGAAGGTCGATCATCATTATCTACCTAGCATTTTCCCGGTTATACCAGGGTCTGCTTTCTATTCTAGTCCAGATATTGACGAGTTACTGATTTTTACACAGAACGACTGCCATCTGACCTCTGCAACCCCTGAGGGCAAGCCAGTTACCATTTAGACTAGAATAATTTCCCTACTACGAGTAACGATCATTATCAGGTGATTGTGATAACAACCGGGACCGACAGTTTTACGTGTTCTCCGAGGCACGGTGGGGAGACCCACAAGGACAAACACCAGACCTAGGAACAAATACAACTATAAATATCTGCCCCGAGCGGGGATCGAACTCGCAACCGTCGGCGTTAGAGGAACATTACACCAGAGCGGTCGTCTTAGCAGGGAGGTCGATGGTGAAATAAAATATATAATCAAACCTTAATTACAGGTTATTGTTACATGTCGGTTAAATATTTAAAAAATTAACTGGAACCAGTAACAGAAGTCCTTACTCTCGTAATTGACGTAAACAACTTTTTAACCTGGTAACGGATACCTAAGTAGCTTACGAAATCTGTTGCTGTCAAAACTAAAGACCCTGACAGTAAATTCTTTCAGTGGTAAAGCTATGACTAACAATTTATGTAAATCTTTATGAACGTCTGAGAGCAATACTTATAAGCGTTATCTTTATTTGTTTTTTTCTGTCTGTCTATTTGTTTGTTACTTTTTTACGTCTAAACTCAATTGCTATGAATTTTGGTGTAGATTTTGATATGACCTTGGAGAATGACATAAGCTACTTTTAGCTGCGAAAACCCGAAGGAAAGTTTGTATGGAGAATGAGAAATGCTCTCAGAGAAGCAGGTAATTGAAAATAATTTTACGCAGACGAAGCCGTGGCGACTCAATATTATGTAGTCGTTGATAAATAAATGTAAGGTCTGTTATTGTGATGGTTTTTACCGTTTTTCGATTTTTTTAACAGAAAATAAAGTTATTTTCAAGTGTCGCTTCACGAGTAAGAAGTTGTTTCTAGATTTCTTATAAAGTACTTTTGTAGATGATTTGATATAACTTGATTTTTTTTTAAACATAAGGCCAACAAAAGAGCGGGAAGGAAAACTTGAACGTTTATAAATCTGTATAATAAGATATAAACCTAAATATTTACCAATATTCAAACTTTGTAGTCATAAAGGAAATTATAACAAAAATTTGATTAATGTACGCGATTGACCCTCGGCCTGATGACATATAGGAGGAAATGTAATAAACAAAATAGCATATTTTCTGTCGAGGGCCACCGTATCATTAGCACAATCTTTTGTATGGCTCCCCTAACCTTAGGTCGTTTACACACCGGAGCTATTTTCAACGCGTTTACGTTCTTTACGCCCGTATTGAGGCTTTTACACACCTATTTCTCGACATCAATGCGGATCGGTTTTTTTATACATCAAAAGAAGATAAATGAATAACTGATGTTGCGAAGGTTCTGTTTATGCTGAAGCGGTCCTGCGGTCTCTTCGATTCCGTGCTGTTGGAGACCTTCCCTTTAATGGAGAGGACACCCACATAACGTTTTCCACCCCAGGTCTCGGATATGTTTTGAACATTTTCTCCATACATGTCGGCAACTTTAGGGAAGTGTCGTATTGTGGGTTTAAAACGTTGAAAGCGAAATACGGCTCACTGATCAATGACGAAACAACAGAAACTATAACACCTACAAACTTAAAATTTGGCAGGTAAGTTACTTATAAAGTGTAGACATCTGTTTATGCATGCTGATAAGTAATACTGTGTTAAGGCACATGGTCATCGTTTTAAGAAAATGGCGTCTAAAGATGTCAAACCTATTCTTAATAAGTCTGTTTTAAGATTTATATATCAAAATTTTCTTTTCTATTTTGATAAAAATTATAATGAATTAAAATGAGGTATAATAAAAACTTGGTATTGGTATAAATTTTCAATCGATATGTAGACGATATATCGATGGAAAATTAGGTTATTGAAATCTATTAAAACTCGTACCAGGATTACAGGTGTATAAACGCCTTTACTCATAGCAATAAATATGTAATTTTACTATTACCATTTGTCACGTCAACTCTCGATGTTTTTTTTAAGGAAATTAATGTCCGAAGTATAAGCAATAATTTCCTTTATTTCTGTAAATGATAGCATTATTATGTTGTTATAATAATACAGTTTGATTGTTTTCGGTGTGACATATGTATTTGCCAACAAAAATTATTTGATTGCTGTATATTATGTCATAATTCAGAGCCGTGATTGCCTAGTGGTTAGAACACGTTCATTTCAAATGATGAGCGCGGGTTCAAATCCTGGCTCGTACAGCTGAGTTTTCAAGCGCTAAATTTGTATTTAAATTCATCCCGATCTCGGCGGTGAAGGAAAGCATCGTGAGGAAACCTGCATGTGCCGGAATTTCAACATTCTAACAAATGTATATCCGCCAATCCGCACTGTAGCAGCGTGGTGGATTAAGCTCTAGAATCTTCTCCTTAATAGGAGAGGAGGCCTTTGCCCAGCAGTGGGACACTTACAGGCTGTTACTTACTAACGTTTTACTACAATTGTAAAGCTATTACTTCGGAGCGAAATGTAAATTGCTCCATGCCGCAATTTTTATCAAAACCGTAAGAAACATGCAATTATAGGCTTTAACAAGACAAATATATACGCACGTACGAACATGTTTTTATCCTATTATAAATGGATGGATGGATGTTTGATAATGGAAACAACTGTACCTATATTAATGAAACTTACAGTAACGTAACATTATACGTGAGAATAATACGTAGGCAAAGTTGCGAGCGCGATTCTTTTAATAAAATGTATGGAATTTATTTTAATCTTTCATTGACATATGACATTATAAAACTCATAATACCACTTTTGTTATTATTTGGTGTAATGCTTTTCTGTTCAAAGTGAAAAAATGTAATTAATAAGTTGAGAAAATTGAATACGAAAGGTGAAATACATGCAGTAAACAGAAAAGAGATTTATCGAAACTCAAAATTAAATATGCTTTGCTTTATTTAAGCAAAGCATATTTAATTTTATTACCAAAATCACTTCGAATTCGAAACAAAATTGCATTTTGAATAATTTTTATGTTCAACGTTAATTTAAAATTTAAAAAGATGTATCATATATACATCGCTTAGATGTAACATGAATTCTCTACATATAAGGCGAGAATTACATTTGTAAGTTTTAATCTCGAGAGCGATATAAAACAACTATGTAACCTAGTAAGACATTGACAGTAAATTCTTTTAAGTCTAAAGCAACGACTTATGTAAGTCCTTATGAAAGTCTGAGCCAAATTTATAAGTATAATCTCACCTTAGTCTAATCGATGAGGTGTAATTTGTCGTTGGTATAATCGAATACCTTTCGTTTAATCGATATAACTATAAACATCCAAATGCACAGAAAAAAAAATTGATCCAAGACTAGTTTTACTGCCAATCACCAATAGGCCAGGGTACGCAACGTTCGGAAGCTGTAAAAATCTTTACGACAAATAAAACTAGGGTCGGGGTTAAGTATGATTACTATATACAAGTACAAGATCAGTGTCACTCGATTGATCGTGCTGAGACATCGATACTGGACGAGTAACGATTTAGATTAATGGATATCGATTCATGGTTTTCTGGGATTTGTGGTCGTTATTCTTTGCTGACTTTTTGTTGTTATTTATTGTTTCTAAATACGAGTCGTGAATTTTTGACGTTATGATATTATTTTCGGTTGTAAATTTCTGTAATATATTTTTTATGAATCCATTAATATTGGGAATGTTATCTAATAAAATGTATCTTTAAGAGACAGAGAGTCCTGTACGTCCCATATTTTAGTTATTTAATATATACTTTTTTAGATGTGATACCTCGTAACTAACAATTATGAAACGGGGAAAACGGTATTTTATAATAACAATATTTCTTACAACATCTTAAGTCTAAATCATTTTAAAATGTAAATATATTTATTACAGTTAGCTTTAAACGAAGTTATTTGTTTCTCCCGTGAGGTTCGGCAGTTTGCATTTACGAGCTATCATATCTAGACCGCAAATAATTATTAAGTGTCTTTACTACTGACATTTAATTTCATTTTTAAATTGTTAATGTAAAAAAATGTGAATTAGACAAACAGTTTATTGTCTCAAATAAGTATTGGTAATTTTACAAAGTTAAACTTTTAAATTTATACTCATACTAATGTTTTAATTATGCGAACATTGTGAACGATGATTAATTGTGACGTTAGAAAATAATGCGTTTTATAGAAGACTAGTCGGTAAAAAAATTAAAAAAAAAGAGCTACCAAGTAAAACATTCGATGTTGGTGCTAAGTAAAATCTTTTGGGTGTTAATTTTTGCCACCGGCTTCAAAATGTTGTCGAAATATTTGCTTTTTGCTTTTTAGTTAACTAATATTAATTTCGTTTCCGTTTATTTTTTTTTAATTTTCCTTAAGTCTCGTGGGTGTAATGCTTTCCTTCGCATTAATACCTAGTAGTATGGAAGTACGGAATAACGGATCGAGCGGGTATTGTACACTCATTCTGAAAATTAGATTTACTCCATACAAACTTTAATTGCAAAAGTCAGCCGTCATAAAAGTCTACCGCCATATTTGAAAAGCGGCGCAAAATATTTTATAACACTTAAGCGTTATAAAAAAGTTCCAAATTCGAAAACAAGCGGGTTCCGTCCGCTTTATAAAGCTATAAAAAATACGTTGTAATTTTTTACACGAAGAAAAAAAAATGTCGTGACGATGACAAACTGTTCGAAGTTACTTTCGACTCACATTTGTGTCGCAAAACGAAAACCAAGTTGAAAATAAGCAGAGATAAAGCTAAAATAATTTACGGTTACAAGTTTTGAAATGTTGTTTTCATGTATTTGTGCCTTAACTCTGTGTGCGGGCTTAATGTTATTTTACCGACTGCGTCAACGTTGATTACGTACGCTGGGCGTAGGATATCGTCCTTGATGTCAAAGGGCCTTTGTTTTAAAATTGAATGTGAACGATAATTGAAATAAATATGCATGTCTTTAATATAACATGACATTGTTATTACATTTTGTCCATTCATTTGTTATATTTTAAAGATTTTTTTTTAGTGAATTTTATTTTTTATTCTTAGAAGTTGTAAATTTTTCTGGATGAAAATATCTTAAATCCTTTTCCGTGTCGCTTTGCGTCTATGTACAATTTATAATATAAAGAGTTGAGTAGTGAAAGGGTAACCAATTCACATTCTCAATTAGTTAAAATTAAACTTTATTTCAAAATTAATTTTCACCATTATTAGTCTTTGTTCAATAAAATATGTACGAAATTTTTTTACGATCACTTTCAGAAGGCTGAACGTTCAAAATTATTTAATTAATGAATCGGCCAATTAATTGCTGATTAAATCGGTTTCCGAAACACTGATTCGTTTCAAAAACTGCCCGTTTCTAGTTTAACTCGTTTTAAATTTACTTTAGGAGCTATTCAAATAAAATCAATCGATCGAATATTATTTAATTAATCTTGTAACCGATTTCATTAAAATGAATTAGTTGAATAGGGATTACAAACTTAAGCAAAATAAATTATCAATAAATTTAGTAATATGTTGTACTAATTAAGACGCAGGTACTCACTTTTTTAATGGAGTTTTTTAAATGCAATTTTTTAAATTTTTTTGTACGATTATCCAATTTTATTTACAAACCCTGTCTAGGCAGTAAATGATGTAAAAAAGTAAAGTAACTCTCCTATCAAGGAAAACGTTTAGAGCTTAACCCACCACACTGTTCCACTGCGGGTTGGCGGATATACATGTGTCAGAATTTCTACCGGCACATGCAGTTTTCCTCGCAATGATTTCCTTTTCCGCAGAACTCGAGATGAATTTAAACACAAATTAAGCTTATTATATTACTAGCTTTTGTTCGCGGTTTCGTTTGCATTTGTAGGTCTTGTTTTAAAATAACACCCGTTTATCCATCTAGAATAATGTACCGTTGAAATGGTACCATATTTTTTTAACGAAGGTTTAGTTGTATATACCGCACATATAATATTCGCTTTGTATTATATTAGTATAGATTAATAAGTTATTAAATTTTATTTCGCATAGTTCGATAAATAACAATAAATGATATGTCATTGCAAATTGTTTTCGTTCTATTGAAGTATTTCCAAGGACTATTTCACATTATTATCAAAAGACAAACACTATGAATATTTAAATAATTTTCATGATCGTCTCGTAATTGGCTACGTGATGTAAACGTTATCTAAAAGAATTTGAAGGTAGAGTAATGTTAGAAGACGATTGTGATAAGATCGCAAACAAACAAATGGAACTATTGAACTTTTTCTCTTAAGCGCTTCAGCTAAAAATGTAATACCCCCTACTATTAAAATACGAATGATTTGGGAGTAAATAACTCACACTCACAAGGGATTTTAAGTACGAAATGTACATAAATAAACTACTTTTCATTCGGTCATTACACAATAAGATGGTATAATTCTAAATTCTAATTAAATTACAAAGTTATTTAGAAATTATATAAACCATTGTCATTGTCCTTTGTTCAATGTACTAAGTATGAGTTAGTCTTATATGGACGCTGATAAGCAGTACTGTGTCAAGCCACACGGACTTCATTTTGAGAAAATGGCGTTTAAAGATGTCAAACCCATTTATAACAAATTTGTATGAAGAAGTATACATCCATCTTTCCTTTTATTTTTTGATAAAAGGTATAATGAATTAAATTCAGACTAATACATTTAATATATTATCTATTAAAAAGTTTTTCAAATATTTGAGGTTATTGTAACAATTGCAAAATATGGAACGCGCTTGAAATTCGAACCAATTTATTAAGAATCTTTTTTCCATAGTTATTTAGTTTATATGACTTTAATTATTTTTTAAATAATGTTAAATAGATGATGCGGTATCAAAATACATCAATATCTCCGAATTTGACTTTTTGTGGGTTGACACATTATTGCTTATCAGCATCCATATACGTCCATGGACAATAATAAATGCTTAATTTCGCGACGAAAATATTTTACATTTACTTTGAACTCAACGTAGATTCGGTAGATTTTAAAACGAGAATAAATCGAGAATAATTAGTAGCTGCTATAAGCTTATCTCGGTGTCAGCGATTTTCAATAAGTTTTTGTACTTATACAAGAAAACGATCTGCCGAATGGACTGAACAAATTTCACTTTGTTGTGTAGAATGCAGGTTAAATTAAATAAAAAGTACAGTACTATAAAAATACAGCAACAAACTTAACTCTAGTCAGCAAGAAACTAAATAATTCGTTAGTTTGTCTAAAATATGTGTAGCACATTGCCATTATGTTATATGGATGCTGATAAGCAATAACGTGTCAACCCACAAAAAGTCAAATTCCGAGATATTGATGTACTTCGATACTACATCACCTATTTAACATTATTAAAAAAAATGTAATTCATATAAACTGAATAAGTACGGAAAAAAAATTCTTAATTAATTGTTTCGAACTTCAAGTGCGTTCCATATTTTGCAATTTATAGAACGATCTAAAATATTTAAAAAACTTTGTATTAGATAATATATTAAATATATCAATCTGCTTTGAATTAATTACATATTTTATCAAAAAATAAAAGAAAAGGTGGAATATATACTTCCTCAAACATATTTGTTAAGAATAGGTTTGACATCTTTAGACGCCATTTTCTCAAAATGAAGTCCGTGTGGCTTGACACAGTATTGTTTATCAGCGTTCATATATTTTCGTATACATGGAAATCGCCGGGGATATTGATACTATTTAAAAGGTACATTATTTCACATGCTTGTTAGATATATTTTATGTATATAGGATGATTAATTCCGATAAGTCGGTACTCAGTAGGGAGAGCATCTGTTAAAGTAAATATTAAAATTATTAATTAGATACAAAGTTCAACTGTAATATTTGTTATTACGACATAAATTATTTCTATCCGCAACAAAAAGTAGGTAATAAATTAAAAAAAAAATAGTATCAAGTTACCCGAGCCGTGTAGAGTTATTCCGCAATTTTTTAATGCAATTTTTCTTAACTTTAAAATCGGTTATATGGTTTCTTTTAGCAAATTTCTCTAGCTTCCATATTTTCAGATTTCTCCGAATTGACTCGTCTGAATAAATCATTTCTTATGTGTATTATTTTAAAACAGAATCAACATCGTGAGTGAAGCCGCAAGGTAAAGCTAGTTCATAAAATAATTAAAAACTTCTTAGAATTCTCTGTGCTCTGTTTATATACGAATATATGCGGGTTAGATTTTCGCTCTTGACAAATATTAAGTGTATATAGTAGGTATAAGTCAGGTCTAAATGTTTTTCGTATTTAGGTGTTTTGTGTGTATCTTTATCCATTAGACATCTATACCCGTTAAAGGTAAAGGTTAATAAGGAATATTCTTTATTTATCAAAAATACGTTTATCTTCTTCTTCTTCTTATATACTTATAATAAATCTGTCGAGAGGTCAATTCTGTACATGAAATATATTATCAAAATAACTATCAGGGGGTGATTAGTGATCGATGTTGATGCCAAAAATGCAATCAGTAAAATTTTTGTCTGTCTGTCTGTCTGTCTGTCTGTATGTATGTTCCTTATAGAAACAAAAACTACTCGACGGATTTTAACGAAACTTAGTACAATTATTCTTCATACTCCTGGGCAGGTTATAGTATACTTTTCATCACGTTACAATCAATAGGAGCAGAGTGATAAATGGAAAACGGGAGACGTTACTCCAATTTTTAATCTTCCGTCGCGTATGCAGCCTTAATGGTTAAAGTTACATAGAAATCATGTATGACGGAAATATTCTACATAAAATTTCCTAAAAAATATCCCGAAACAGCATATGTCCATCTTTTATGGTTGACTCACAATAACACGTGTAACTCCTGATAGGTTAGCAGTTCGGAGCATTCTGATTATATTTGTTTACTCTTACGTTTATAATACTCTCACTCATCCCTTATTTAAAAAAGTTAACATTATTACCTATTTAATAAAAAAAATCATAGAAATCAAGTATTGTAGAATGACATATTATATTTCCCTATTAAATTACGATAGTTAATCTGTCTGTCACATCAAAACTACTGAACCCTGACGAAGGACATACGCTACTTTTTTTCGAAAAACGACGAAAATGCGGACGAAGTCGCAGGCAAAAGCTAGTACATAATAAATGCTCAAGATTTTAAAATCTCAATTCAAACTTAAATTTTATAATTGTACTAACTGCCCATTGCGGTTTAACTCGCGTTTATGGTTACTGCTTCGCTCGTATGAGTCGTAGCGTGATGTATATAGCCTTCCTCAATAAATAAACTATCTAACACTATAATATTTTTTCAATTCCAACCAGCAGTTTCTGAGATTAGCGCATACAAACAAACAAACTCTACAGCTTTACCATACCAGTATAGATATAATTAAAAAAAAACCATCAGAACAAATTTCCTGACTTCATCGGGATATAGGTATCAATTATGGTTGAAAACGAAGATGGATTGAAAATGTACACTTTGGATGCTGATAAGCAATAACGTGTCTACCAACAAAAAGTCAAATTCGGAGATTTTGACGTATTTTAATACTGTATCGCCTATTTAACATTATTCAAAAAATTCCAAGTTATATAAACTGAATAAATACGGAAAAAAGTTTCTTAATTAATTATTTCGATTTTCAAGTGCATTCCATATTTTGCAATTTATACAATAATCTCAAATATTTGAATGACTTTTTATTACATAATATATTAAATATACCAATCTGCTTTTATTTCATTTGACCTTTTTTCAAAAAAGAAAAGAAAATCTGGATATATTCTTCCTTAAACATATTTGTTAATAGGTTTAACATCTTTAGACGCCATTTTTTCAAAATGAAGTCCGTGTGACTTGACACATTATTGCTTATTAGCGTCCAATTATCAATAACGTAACATACGTTCATACTATTTGACGTTAAAAGTACTCGTCAATTGTTGGCCCAAAAATACTCTCGCCTATAATATAAAAATAATCATATAATAATATATATATTTTAAACTTTCGCGATTTATACTATTCATATTTAATATAACGGGTCTTATCGCGACACATTACATTATACATATACATTCGCCGATACATTCGCCGTGGTCACGAGCTGACGGCGAATGTAACTTCGTCGAAACGTCGGGCAATAAAAAGGTATTACTACTATTAGTTATCGCGATAAGACCCGTTATATTAAATATGTATAATAATATAGTCTATATTTCTTTATTTATCTTTAGTTGCCGTACGATAATCGCGAACTTTCGAACAATTTGTTTTCATTACAATTTTTTACTATAAAAAAGATTCAGTTCGATCATTCAATCGATAATTTCTTATCTAACTCTCATTTGTGGTTAGAAATACGCCATATTTGTCTTCTAAATAAGACAAGCAAAGAAAAATAGACTATACTTATTCGTTATCTGGTTGCTAGGCAACGTCGTCCAAAGTAATCACCATCCATGAACTTATAACAATGTATCTATATAATATCATGGAATAAAAGATTTTTAGCGTATTTATATCTTTTTTTTTTTCAAAAACATAACAACATTTGCTATTCCCCTCACCCACCACACAAAATATATGGACGTCTCCTGTCATATATGTCTATCAAAATCATTCAACCATTCGAGAATGTAAATATTTATAACGCCGATGATGATTACCAACACGGACGCTCCCTCGGGCTGTACCCGCATAATTTGTACTGAATTACTACGTTACTGCCACAATAAAATGTTTGTGACGGGAGGAAATGTTAAAAAGTTTTGATCGTGATTAAAATTTGTTGCGTACCCTTCGTCAGCTTTATGTTGATTTGATGGCGCCATGGCTATAGATTAAATGGACGCTGATAAGCAATACTGTGTCAAGCCACACGGACTTCGTTTTGAGAAAATGGCGTCTAAAGATGTCAAACCTATTCTTAATAAATTAGTTTGAAGACGTATATATTCATCTTTTCTTTTCTATTTTGATAAAATGTATATTGAATCGAAAGCAGATAGATTTATTTAATATGTTATCTAATAATAAGTTTTTAAATATTTGAGATTATTTTATAAATTGCAAAATATGGAACGCACCTGAAATTCGAAACATTGAGTTAAGATACTTTTTTCCATACTTATTTAGTTTAGATGACTTGATTTTTTTTTGAATAATGTTAAATAGGTGACGTAGTATCAAAATACATCAATACCTCAAAATTTGACTTTTTGTGGGTTGACGCATTATTGCTTATCAGCATCCAAATATAAATAGAAATAATATTATTAAATAAATAAACTTGATGAATATAGATTAAACATTAATTAACTGAAAACTGTGGGTAATTTACTCCTTGTTAGGTTATTAAACTTTTATTTAAAATGAACCTGTTAAATATATAAATATTTAATGCTATAACACATATACATACATGTATTAATTATAATCCTACGGAGCACATTACAAGACTCTTTATAATAAAAGGGAAAACGACTTCAAAGCCAAATACGTAATTTCGTTTAAATAAACGTACTGACGGACAAATTTAGTTCTTTCGATTTCAAACTCAAACTCAAAATATACTTTATTCAAATGGGCCTTTAAAGCACTTTGGAATCGTCAAGTTACATGTCATATTTTCATTTTAGATTTTTATAAAGCTACCACCGGTTCGGAATGTAGTCTCTACCGAGAAGAACCGGTAACAAACTCGATAGTAACTCTTTTAAAATCATGTATACATAATGTATTTTTATTATATTTTAATTATGTTATCCAGATAGAAATTTTTTTACAACTAAACTACTAAACCAATTTTGATGAAAATCTTGGGACCAATCTGAAAGTATTACCTTTCAAACAAAAAATAATTAATCAAATCCAGCCACTTTTGAGTAATGGGTAACAAACATAAAAAAAATCTCCGACAAATTGAGACCTCCTGTTTTGGATGTCGGTTAAAAATACTTCACTCGATTTAATGTTCAATCGATGATAATGCATACCCGAGTACACTATACATTATCACAGGACCGACTTTTAAAATAAATAAAATTAAACTAAAAATCAAAAAATATCAGGAAAACAAAATACGTCACATTATTTAGTCGGATACTTATTCAAATTATTTATTAATTTTATTTACAATGTCTTATTTCATTTTGGAAAATAAAAGTTAATTTAATTTAAAAATCAAACTACTGAATACATTTTGATGAATTACATGGAACCAACCTTGGACGTCTGATAACGCACGTGAAAAAACTTTTGACTTTACCGTGTAAAAAAGCTCTTAGGGAATCAAAAAGGTTTAATTTCCATTAACTAAAGGATTAAATTGAATAAGGTTTACTTTGCCAACATTTGAATGACGTTAGTTGACCATATAAAGCGCTAATGCTGTGGCTTCCTAGGATTTTGGATTATATTAATAATGTGGGCGTCTAGAAAACTCTTTACACGTACTACAAATCTGCGTCGAAGAACAGTTTTGAGTTAAATATGGTTAAAACATCGTAAACCTATGTATCAACATACACTTTTTTTTGTTCACGCAGGAGAAATCTTTGAAAATATATCTATGATATTTATACCCACTAAAACTTCTGCGATGGCCTTACTCAGCACGAGAAATGAAGAGATCGCGGTATCGCTTGCGCATACGCATCCTCGCTCCTCCCCCCGCTCCAATCGTGTCTGGCGGAGCTCGTCACGGCTGGGTAAAGTATGGTTTCGCCCTTAAGCACTCCTCGCTGGTGCGTATGGCAGTTCGAGGCCATCCCGGCTGCCGTAATTCTCGAGGCCGTATGAAAACGTGAGGTACCCATCTCACACACCTATGGCCCGAGGTTAAGAGAATTTAACAGCTGTCTAAAACATAGTTTAGACAGTTAAAATAACTGCAATGTGTGACATTTTATTAATAGGTTTTTCATGACTTCACTCGTGGTTAAGCAATTTAATTTTTAAATTCTATTTACTTACATACATACGTGTGAATGTGAATGGTTTTCATCATCATTTCATCTTTTGTGGTAAACCAGTTTTAAGTTTACGGCCTCAAATACACTTTTGTGTTTTAGTGATGTCACCTGAAGACATAAAGCGACCGCTAAATGCCACGCAACGTTATGCTAGAAGAACAAAGCATAAGTGACATGAAACATTTAATGATTACGAAAACCCACTAGTGATTTTCAAAATCTACAAGTTTGTTAGTTTAGTTTGCTAGTAGAACTGCTGCAATTTGTGGACATTCGTAGATTTTCACATCATAAATAAGAAAATAAAATGATAGATATTTATTTGCTCAAGTGCTTTCTGAGATTTATAAATGATGGCGATCAGTTGGCACAGCGGTTCAGCAATTGTATGGAACATTATCGGGCGCAGGTTCGAACCCCGCTCATGGCAAACTTTTGTGTAGGCCATACGGATGTTTGTTGTGGTCTGGGTGTTTATGCTTGCTTCCGAATCCGTCCCCCGGATCTCCCATCATCATCCCGCGGGTGCGTTTAGTATAATTATAAGTAACATATATACAAATAGATTGGAAAAATATGTTAAACCAAGTTGAGTATTCTTTTATCTATTAAAGAAATTTTTTGAAAAAATATGTATGTTAAGCCGAGTTGAGCATGTCCATCTCAAACGATGATAGCGGGCTTACATGCCGGTTAGCACCGCTGAGTTTTCAAGCGCTAAATTTCTATTTAATTTCATCTCGAGATCGGCGGTGAAAGAAAACATCGCAAGGAAACCTGCATATGCCGGGAGAAGTTCTGAAACATATATATCCGTCAACCCGCAGTGGAGCAGCGTGGTAGATTGAGCTCTAAATCTTTTCTTTATAAGGAGAGTAGGTCTTTACCCGGTAGTGGAACATTTACAGGCTGTTACTTTCCTAATTCACTTTTCTTTTTGAATATTTTCATTTCCACGAACATATAGTATAATTAATTTACTGCGTTAGAAATACTATATATTTGTTTAGTTTTGTATTCTAGAAATTCACCGAGAATAATCTTATAACGGATTTCTCATAAAGTTTCTCTTAAATAGAGTATTTATTAGTAGCAATGTAATCACAAATATTTTATATTAAGTCAGACCTTTGAGATATGAAAAACATAAATCCAATACACCATTTTCATATTATCATGAAATATTTTTATACAAAACTAGCTTTTCCTGCGGCTTGGCTTCCATTAATACTCGTACATCTACATTAATGTTATAAAGCTGAGGAATTTGTTTGTTTATTTGTTTGAACGCGCTAATCTCAGGAATTTCTAGTTCGAATTAAAAAAATCATATTGTGTTAGATAGTTTATTTGTTAAGGAAGGCTGTAGGCTATATATCATCACGATACGACTCATACGAGCGAAGCACTAACCATAAACGCGAGTTAAACCGCAAGGGACAGCAAGTTTACTGATAAGACACGTCCCCTAAGTGAGTCAATTAAAGTATGCTAATAATCCTTTCATAAGTTCAAATAAAAAGAGTTTTAATCGCAATAAGATGACCAGTATCGGAAAGCATCAGAAATGAACACACAAACAATTTTTACATATTAAATATTACTATGTACACGTAAAATGTAAAGCCTAGCCTAAACGTAAATATTAAAAGCCTAAAAATAAAGCCAAGGCTAAAAGCAAGCCTCTAAATGTCGCTTTGTCAAAGTGTCCTCGATTAATATATGTGTCGTGGAATAACTTTAATTTTTTATTAGAAGTTGCTGAACTGACTATGGTAGTAAAGGGTAAACGCGGTGATATTCTTGTTGGTCACGTGGACAGAGACGTGTTGGATAGTGGGGGACTGTGTCGTGCTCACTTACGTTTGAGAAACCGACCAGTCTACACCTCCAAGTCGAAACTGTCGGTATACCTAGCTAGTATTTTTGGTTATACCTAGATCCAGTTTAGTTTTGATATAAAATCGTGAAGGACCCCCTACCACCGAACGTAGACGAAGACACTGCTATCGCTCAGCCATCGCTGTCGCCGTGATATGTATATTCTGTTAAGGTCAAGGCTGTAGAGCTTTCTCACTGATTGTCCAAATTTCAATTCGAGATTCTTCTACCAGCCATTGCTTCAACTCTTTTCGAGAATCTTCAAATATTATTCAATATTCTAAATACTATTTTATAAATGGACGCTGATAAGCAATACTGCTTCAAACCACACGGAATTCATTTTGAGAAAATGGCGTCTAACTTATAATAAATCTGTAGAGAGGTCAATTCTGTACATGAAATATATTTTCAAAATAAATAGTTATTTGGGGGTGATTAGTGATCGATACTGATGCCAAAAATACAATCAGTAAAATTTTTGTCTGTCTGTCTGTCTGTCTGTCTGTATGTTCCTTATAGAAACAAAAACTACTCAACGGACTTTAACGAAACTTAGTATAATTATTCTTCATATTCCTGGACAGGTTAAAGTATACTTTTCATCACGTAACAATCAATAGGAGCAGAGTTATAAAGGGAAATTTTGGGAAAACGGGAGACGTTACTCCAATTTTTAAGCTTCCGTCGCGTATGCAGCCTTAATAGTTAAAGTCACATAGAAATCATGTATGACAGAAATATTCTACATAAAATTTCCTAAAAAATATCCCGCAACAGCATATGTCTATCTTTTACGGTTGACTCACAATAACACGTGTAATTCCTGATAGGCTAGCAGTTCGGAGAATTCTGATTATATTTGTTTACTCTTAAGTTTTGTAATACTCTCACTCATCTCTAATTAAAAAAAGTTAACATTATTACCTATTTAATAAAAAAAAAACATAGAAATCAAGTATTGTGGATTGACATATTACGAGGAAGGAAATACGCTACTTTTTTTCGAAAAACGACGAAAACGCGGACGAAGTCGCAGGCAAAAGCTAGTTCTTAATAAATTTATTTAAATACGTATATATCCTTTCTTTTCCATTACTATTGATAAAGGTTGTGATGTATTAAAATTAGATTGGTATACTAAAAAGTTTTATCTAATTATAAGTTTTTCAAATATATGAGAATATTATATATTGCAAAATATGGTACACATTTTAATATTCGAAACATTAAGTTAAGAAACTTTCTTCCGTCCTTTTTTACGAGTAGTTTAAATTACTTTAATTTTTTTTGTATAATATTAAATACGTGTCGCACTATCGGAATACATCCATATCTCAAAATTTGACTTTTTGTGAGTTGACACATTATTCCTTATCACCATCTTAATATACTTGCGTGATCATGTAAATAAATAAATTCTTTAGATTCAGAGGTTCAAAAAGATTATCCTGAAATACTCTGTGTCATTCCGAAGACACTCCATACACGTGCGTAGTTCGACAGATAAGTAGCCCGTTGTGGATAAAAATAATAGTGCGGAGTTACGATGATCCGAGTTTGAAAGAGACTACAGCGTTTCTAATAGGAAAAGCATTCGACGCTCTCCAAACAAATGCCCATAGGATTAATTTGAATGGAAATAATTCGCTAAAGTGTATAGCGGATTATTGTATAAGTGCTGTTTTTAGATTACACTGGGTATTGTTCGCGACGTCACTCCCGAAATTTAGTTTGTTGTTATTTTAATATGTCTCTGGATTCATGATCACTTTGGCGACATAATATACTTTTTAGGAAAATGATTTTTAATTAATCTTGAAGTAGTGTTCAATTCATCTCCGAACACCAACACGGTTTTTCACCAGGCAGATCTACCGCCACTAACCTAATGAGTTTTACTTCATCATTATCAGAAGCTATTGACTCTCAGAGGCAAGTAGACACTATTTACACCGATTTTAGGAAGGCATTTGACAAGGTACCACATAGAATTCTAACTGACAAGTTGTTTCTATATGGATATGCAGGATCAGTGCTGCACTGGATATTATCGTACTTGAGCGACCGGTCTTTTTATGTTGTTGTAAATGGTTTTTGCTCCACATCAAACTTGATCACTTCAGGTATCCCTCAAGGATCACATATTGGTCCAATTTTGTTTAATATTTTTATCAACGACATTGTATTCTGTTTTGAAAACTCCACGCCGTACTTATATGCCGATGATTTAAAAATCACTCGAACAATATCTACACCGAGTGATGCGATTTTACTTCAGAGTGATTTGAATAAGCTTATAAACTGGTGTGAATCTAATGGCATGCAGCTTAATCATGAGAAATGTGTACACATCAAGTTTACTCGTAAGATTAACATAATTTCAACACAATATAACTTGCAGGGCATTACACTTAAGGAAGTTGATCTTATAAGAGATTTGGGCATTGTATTAGATAAAAAATTGACTTATACTAACCATTTGGATAATGTAATACAAAAAGCTTTAAAAATGTTGGGATTTATCATGAGACAAGGTCGAAATTTTAAAGAAGCTAAAACAAAAATAACGCTTTACAACAGTCTTGTTCGTAGTCACCTGGAGTATTGCAGTGTTGTCTGGCGTCCACATTATGCTGCCCATTACTTAAGACTGGAGCGCGTTCGAAAACGCTTCTTATGGCATTTATCATATTCCGGTAAAATTCATAAAACGATAAACTCATATCAGGATCGATTACACTATTTTAAAATGATGAGCCTTTACAAAAGAAGAGACTTACTCGATCTTTTGTTCTTATATAAACTATTAAGAAATCATTTGGACTGCCCTAGTTTACTCAGTAAAATAAATTTCAGAGTGCCTAATAGATATCCGCGACACACTATTACTCCTCTTGTGCCTCCGCGCACCAGAACAGTTTTCGGCGCCAATTCCAGCCTTCCCCGTTTATGTAAACTCTATAATAGTTTGAGTAATTTAATTGATATTAACCTGAATTCGCCTAATACCTTTAGGAAGTTAATTATAAATAACCTAATCAGCCAATTACAATGAATTTAGGTTTGTTAAATTAATTATTTTAATCGTCTAATTTTTTTTGCAAAGGTTTTGTCTGTATTTTAATTTTTCTCATTTTGATTATTTCAAATTATTATTTATTAATGTCACTTTGTTTTTAATTAATTAATCTGATATTATATAACTTTTGTCATAACTGTTTTGCACCTGAAACCGCATTATGATTATGATTGTATCCATTTTTTAGAATATTTATGATCTTATTTTAACTTTATTTTTAATTAATATATAATGTAAATTACTATTAATGATATTTTAGATTTATATTTATCAAACAATATTTAAAAGAAAGAATTATGTTTGCATGCAGTGTTTGCTTTTAACAGATTTTACACAGTTTATGCATGTTTTTAATTTTGTATGTAACATTATTTAATTATAATTTGTGTAAAAATCGCTAGCGAACCTATAAATAAATAAATAAATAAATAAATAAATAAATAAATAAATAAATAAATAAATAAATAAATAAATAAATAAATAAATTATAAAAGATGTATATGTATAATTCTTTATGTAATTGTATAGGTTACAATTATGTGATTTTTTCTCATTTATTATCTATAAGTCTAAAAATGTTTTAGCAGTATATCTTACTTATTTAATACTAAAATATTACAGAAAAAGTTCAATATCAATGTCATACGAAGGGTATATTTTCGTCGCCCACTCTATTAAGTTGATTAAGTTTCGGAGTTATAATTTTGTAAAGGCTTACGCACAACTTGAGCAAAAGTTTGATTAATTCGTGGGCGATAAAATCAGTATCGTCGGTCAACTACGTCAAATTTGTGATTGACGTTGCTTGAAAAGATATTTATTATTCATCTATATATATAATGCCGAGAGGGCCAGTGGTTAAAACACGTTCAGTCCAACCGATGATCGCGGGTTCAAAGCCCGGCTACACCGCTCACTTTTCAAGTGCTAAATTTGTGTTTTAATTCATCTTGAGCTCGGCTATGAAGAAAAACGTCATGAGGAAACCTGCATGGGTTCCTCCCCACCCAGCGTGGTAGATTAACCTCTAAACCTTCTCCTTAATAAGAGAGGAGGCCTTTGCACAACAGTGAGACATTTACAGTCTGTTACTTTACTTTTTATGTCCATTAATATATTTATCACAATATTTGTAATTATCAGTTTATTGGTCCTTCGAGCTGGATTTTATGGTCTATGCACATGTGGTAAACTCTTAAAGCAAGTGTTCTTTTAAATAGTTTGTTGCCTTGGCCCAGCAGAGGGACATTTACAGGCCCTTACTTTTATATATATATAATGCTTTTTTCCTGAATCACTGATGGATCAATACACAGCCTAAGCCGTTGATAATAGAGACTTAATATCATCGTACAGTCGTAGAGTAAATTATATATATAAAGGTTAAATTATATCATTTTACATACTTAAATGAATAGCGTAATTCCATAAACACATTATCTCAGTATTTTAGATATGAGTTGAATGTGAATTTTAAAAATAATTTTTGCGTTGGGTAGTTTGTTTATTGACGAAGGTTAAAGGCTACATAACATCACACTATATACAATATTGTCAGACACGTTGGCGCAGTAGTCACTTCAACTGACTGAAGCGTTAACAGTCGCGGGTTCGTTTCCCGCTCATGGCAAATGTCTGTATTGGCCATTCGGATGTTTGTCGTGGTCTGGGTGTTTGTGTTCGTGTTGTGATTGTTTCCGGATCCCCAACACAAGATCATGAGATCTTAATGGGGGCCGTTGAGTGTGATGCGTTTATTTATTTATTTACTATGACCATAAGAGATAAGCACTAACTATAAACGCGAGTTATTTTTAATTAGTAAGTGCGAAGCTGGGGCGTATAGCTTGCTTTAAATAATTTTTAATAAAAATAATTTCATTAATTTTCTTTGTAATACTTTTAATAATTAATTATGTATATGATATTACCTATACGGAAAAAAAATATTATATAAATATTTATTTTATGCGAAGATAAAAACTCGCGAGTATAAATAATATACAATAAAAATACGATTATAGGGACTACTACGTCATTTCATCGTCGACTTTGATTCAGGTATATTTCTATATATAGGTGATTCTTATTGTTTATTTATTGTGTACGGATCTTAAATATTTTTCGCTTAGATGGCTCAGATTGCTTCATAACAACGATAACTCAATTTATGGAGAATAAGATAGGGCTGTTAAAAAGACATCGTTTATATTATAATACAATAATATTAAGGTTATTTGTATATAAAATATTTTAACATGATTTACATACACAATTCTTAACTATATTTCTTAAAGACACGTCATTCCTTAAGATTTTCTTTCGTCTAAGATTAGTTCTTTGTCGAGCACATATGGACGCTGATAAGCAATAACGTGTCAACCCACAAAACGTCGAATTCCGAGATATTGAAGTATTCTGATAATGTGTTATGTATTATTGAATAATTATTAATTGAACATTATTAAAATAACTGGTCAATTGCGAGTAGGACTCGCGCACCGAGGGTTCCGTACAAACTTATAGAAATCTATATAAGACTAACCCATCTACGCCATTTGTGGTCTTCATTATCAGTTCCAACATAAGTTACTATCAAAAATACCTAAATCGGTATACGCTTGCCTATAATATTTGAGGAGTTCCCTCAATTTCTCCACGATCCCATCATCTGATCCTGACCTGAAGACAATGGGACCACCTTGGAAGTATACCTTTTCAAACAAATAAAACTTTGAAAATCGGTACACAAATGGCGGCGTAATCGGCGAACAAACATAAAAAAAAAATTAAAGACAAGGTCGAATTGAAAACACTCCTTTTTAAAAGTCGCTTAAATATAATCAAATATTATGTAAATATGGATCACGTCCCAAAAACTATTTTGAAACTACTTAGGAGCACTTTAATTTAAAACACAATCATGGATGCAATCCATGGAAACACAAAATTTTATTTTAAGTACTAATACACTTTATACTTTCAAAAAAGCGAAGTTATAGCGCGATTCAGGATACACTCAGCGCCATCTCTTGACAATTTCAATGAACTAACTTGTTGACTTTGACATTAACAACATAATTATATTATATTTTATTCTCGTTTTATTTTTATTTATATTCTACTACACTCCACTACCCCTGCACTACGTTCGTAAAATATTTAGATTTACAACAAAACTAATTGTTTATTTATAAATAACTAATTATATTACTAATAACCAGAAGACTTACATGTGTAGATAAATAAGTAAATTAAATAACTCGATCTGTTTGAATTTAATTTTAAAATTTTCGTACTAAGTCAATACGAGTACTTAAATCAAATCGCGTGAAGCTCTTATATTGAATGTTAATTACGTAATGACGTTATAAATCGACGATAAAACTTTTAAATGAAAAGTTTATTTTATTATTTTTAGCGCGTTTAAATAATAATTAAAATAAAAAAAATTATTAATCGAGCAGAATTATATCACAGTTAATGTCATAATGTTGTAATAGATGGCATTAGCTGTACGCTACATCGCGCTATCATTTTGTTAGCTGCAATATATAGATTGCATTGCGTTGTTTATAAAGGTTTGCTACTTTTTAATGTGTTCGTATTGATACAAATTTCTTCTCAGTGTTTGTAAAATTGTTTTTTTGACCATGGTCAACTTCTATGTTAATTTGTTACAAGTACATATAATTTTAATTCTAAGATTAATATATTTTCCGCTTGATCAATTTACAACTTCATACATTTACGCGAGAAAAAGGTTGAAAGACAGACGTACAGACTGACAGACACACGAACAGAAATTTACAGTTTTCGGATTTTTTCCTTTATGTATACTAAAGGACCTTGCTCCTGGCCAAATTTCATAATGCTTGGTCAATGGGAAGTACCCTATAGGTTTTGATTCCCTTGCGAAACCGTTAAAAACGCTATCATACTTAAAATATGTGATATAAATGACCGTATCTTTTGATTGCGTTAACTTAGAAGTTTGATTTTTTCACAGCTGTTAGTAATTACAACTCTGAGTACTTGACGTTGATAAAAATTTGTTACCTTCACGCGTTTCTGAGAAAAAGGTTGAAAGACAAACTTACAAACAGACAAACATACATACAAAAATTTACAGTTTTTAGATTTTTTCCTTTGTTTGTACCATAAGATCTTACTTCTTGCCAAATTTCATCGTGCTAGGTCAATGGGAAGTACCCTATAGGTTTTGATTCCCTTGCGAAAACGCAAAAATGGTCAAAATATTCGACATATTTTCCATTATCTTTTGATTGCGTTGACTTAGAACTTTAATATTTTCACGGCCGCATGTCATCATAGACTTAAGTATATGATATTAATTTCAACATGATACGTCTATGCATTTCTGAGAAAAAAGGGTTGACATCCCGACAGACAGACAGACAGACAGACAGACAGACAGACCGACAGACAGACAGACAGACAGACGGACAACAAAGTGATCCTATAAGGGTTCCGTTTTTCCTTTTAAGGTACGGAACCCTAAAAATACAAGTCGTCTCAACTAAATAAACGAAAAGAAAAAAATGTTCAAGTCATTAGTCATTAGTTTAGCTAAATAAGTACGGAAAAGGTTTTTTAATTAAATGTTTCGAATATTGAAATGTGCTTAATATTCTGCAATATCCAATAATCTAATATATTTGAAGAATGTTTTACTATAAAGTTTTATTATACCAATTCGATTTTATTTCACTATAATTTTTATCTTAAAGAAAAGATGGATATATGAAGTATATTTAACACATTACTCTCCCTTGCGTCGCGCAGTCGGGTAAAAGTCAAACAAATTGATTAAGAATAGATTTGACATCTTATCAGTATCCAGTTAAGGTGTCAGTCCTTACTGCCCCACTTCAAAGACCCATCCTATATAGAGACAATTTATGTACTGAAAAATGTTCTCGAGCACATATCAAATATGTGGTCGTGTATAGTATATAGTTGGTACATAGAGGGCGATTTAACAAAGCCGAACCCTCGCCGATATTATTGCTAACTCCTCTCAAAGCCCGTCCAAACTTTGATCGAAACGTAACATGCTTTTGTAGGCATTTATTGCTGTTTAGAAACGTGTTAACATTTTGAGAACATAACACTTTAGATAGATATATTGTTTACTTATCTGTATTTGTATTGATATTATTAAACTTCGATTTTAATGAGTTTTTTACCCGACTGCGCGACGCAAGGGAGAGGAATGTGTTTATCGGTCTATGTATGTATGTGGGTTTGTACCTTTGATTTTTGATAAATAACGCGTCGCTTGAATTGTCATAACGGCGTAAATATTATAGAAAGTATAATCATTTGCAAAAATCAATATGGCCGATTTTGGAGTTGTTTTATTTATAATAAAATTACCATACAATATATATAGAAAAGAGATATTGAAATATTTACAAATTATAATAATTAGTGTACAGATCATGTTAACACCACAAGTTAACGTAATATATTATAATATTTCGTAAACGCAAACGTCATGGTTTGAGTTTAAACAATACACTATGGTAGGGTTTGAGGTTAGTGAAAAGTTGAAACGAGTTGACTTCTAGCACATACATTGTTAAGATAAGGGTAGTTTTCGGATAGCTATACAAATAATATTAAGCTGGAGTTTTATGGAAAACCGAAATGGTTGCCTCGTTTTATAGCTTTAAAAGGAAGCTATATAAAATTATATATGCTTTCATACATATGTAGCAAAAGTAGGTGAAGCAAATTCGCGTAACAATATTGTATCTGAAAGTTTCCTTTGAAAACTAATTTAAACCAGTCTCAAATGTGTTTTTAAACTATTTCTTAATTTTACATCAAAATTAATATTTGATATGTCATTTTGAAGATCATTATTTGTTCTAATGGCGAAAGTGAAATTAAATTTAGTATGCACGTTAATAATTTCGTAATGTAAATTTGGTTTTATCGTAATGTATAAGCTATATAATTGTACTGTTTTATCGCGTTTATAAGGCGAGGAATACACTTGTAAGTTTTGCTCACAGATTTTCAAAAAAATACATTAATTCTTTACCATTGCTTTTACATCCGGAAGAATTTGCTGTCAGTGCGTTTTTTTTTACTCTAACAGCTTTCATAACCCTTACCCAGATGACTGTTGCGAGGTTACTGGGTTGTTTTATATCAATGACGAGAGTAAACCTTACAAGTGTAATTCTCACCTATTTGTATAGTAAATAGTAAGCCGAGTTGGTCTAGTGGTTAGAACACGTCGATCTTAACAAATGATCGCGGGTGAAAACCTCGGTTAACACTGGTGAGTTTTAAAGTGCTCTGTTTAAATTAATCTCGAATTCGGTGGTGAAGGAAAACATCGTGAGGAGACCTGCATGAGCTTGGAGAAATTCTGACGTCCGTATATCCGCCAATCCGCTGTGGAACAGCGTGGTGGATGAGACTCCTTAACTTTCTCCTTAATAGGGGCAAGGGCGGATCCACTGTTGTGGGCATGATGGACATGCCCACAACCACAATGGACTTGTGACGTCACACACATGCCTTAGTAAAATAATTAAAAAAATCGTGCGCGAGTTATTCAGATCCAATTTTGGCAATAATTAAATGATATTTTCAAACGTCAATTCTGAATATAATTATGTAATATAAAGGTTGAATTTTTTATTGGATATAGTTACATATTTAACAGTTGAGTGATTCATATAAGCGAGTTCATACTCCGACGCACTTGGCTTATTGTGTGGCTATGCCCACAACCTTTTTTTGGGACTGGATCCGCCCCCGAATAAAGGACGAGGCCTTTGCTCAGCAGTGGGACGTCTACAGGTTGTTACTTGTTATATGCACAGTTAATAATAGATATAGTGAAACTAATAATAAATGGACGCTGATAAGCAATACTAGGTCAAGCAACACGGACTTCATTTTGAGAAAATGATATCTACAGATGTCAAGGCTATTCTTACAAAATTTGTTAGTATATAATTTTCTTTTTTAATTAAAGGTAGATTAAATAAAAACAGATTGGCACAATTAAAAGTAAGTTTTCAAATATATAAGATTATTGTATTAATTGTAAAATAGTAAACGCACTTGAAAATCGAAACATGTAACTAAGAAACTTCTCCTCGAGCTTATTTAGTTTAGATGAATAAATCAATACTTTCGAATTCGACTTTTTGTGGATTAACATTACCAGTATCCAGATGTAAGACGCGTTAACAATTCTACGTTCGAATGTTACCTTACAAAGCGATAAGGCGTAATATCTTGAGCGTTTGCTTTTCCTTGAAGTGCCGAGTTTAATTCAGAGCTGTCGACGTTTAAAACTTCGTCTTTCTAAACTATGCAACTTGGTAAGCGTTTGTGGATGATAATTTTCTCGAGAATTTTAAATTTCTATTATCAAATTTGTTTTCATGCATTTTGTGTGCAGAATTCGCCATGTTAGCTATATATCAGTTTAGTTTTAGAGATTAGGCCCTACAAACAAAATTACGAACAAATTTGAAGTGTATATAAAATTGGTATGAATGGATTCAGTAGGCCAATTTAAAAAATATAATCACTGTTATTAATCTCTCGTGTTTATTTCGTTTTAAAAGTCATATTAACAGCGCTTCTTCGATCAACTAAAATGTCCATATAAAATATCGTCGCCTCTCTTTAAGTAACAACTGCTTCACATTTCACAAAAAATAACAGTCAATTGAGTGACTCTTATATTTAAATACAATATATTTTTACTTAACACAAATAAAAATTACATATTATTTAACAATCATCATTAAATATTAATGATAATTATAATTATAAATGCCTCTCGGGGTTTCACTCGCGTTTACGTTGACTGCATATAAGTTGTAGCCTGATGTTATACTGACGCTGATATGCAATACTGTGTCAAGCCACACGGACTTCATTTTGAGAAAATGGCGTCTAAATATGTCGAACCTATTCTTAATACATTTGTTTGAAGAAGAATTTTTTCATCTTTAAATTTCTATTTTAATAAAAGTATAATTAATTAGTAGATGCTAGGCTAGTAAAGAGTTTTATCTAATAATAAGTTTTTCAAATATATGAAATTATTGAATAATCCAAAATATGGAACTTACTTCAACATTCTAAATATTAGATTAAGAAACTTTTGTCCGTACTTATTTAATTCATCATCATCGAAATGCATTATCAGAATACATCAATATCACTAAATTTGACTTTTTGTGGGTTGACACATTATTGCTTATCAGCATCCATATAGCTTTATCCATATAGCGTTTTTTATAATACAACACTAAATCAATCTCCAGCTTAAAAAGGCTATTACAAGCTAACATTTACTATAGAAACTCCATCACATTTCTAGTTTTGACACATTGCAAGGATGCCAGGGCAAGTTCCGTTGCAATGGCTCGAGGCGCCAAGTTTGATGAAATGACGCTTAAACTTGTTCTTTGTAAGCTGTTCTGAAAGGAATTTTAAAATTTATATAATCCTAATACCTTCCTCGAGATAGATTACTAGTTTTATACCGGTAAATTACTTTGTAACATATTGGGAAAATGGGATATTTTGAGATCTTTTTAGGCGAGAATTGCACTTATAAGTTTTGAGCTCTGATTTTCACAAACATTTAGATAAGTTATTTTTCACAGCTTTACACTTGAAGGAATTGTCAATGCCGTTATGTTTGACAGTCACAGCTCTCGTAAGGTTGATATGGACAATGATATGGTTGACTAGGTAACTTTATTTTTATTGCATATAAAGAAAAATCGAAACAATTAAAGTGGTATGAAGGTGCAAACATAAACTCATTCGAGTTTCTTCGTACACCAGTGTCTTCGACTTTAGGAGAAATTTACAAATACAATATTACAATTCTTTCATTACGTTACAATGCTTGCAAGTGATCATGAAGGTAAATCCAATAAAATAACAAAGTAAAAACACAAAAAGGAAAAAAAAAACTATTTGTTAACTATTAGCATGTTACAGACTTGTTTTATGCCAATAAGTAAAACTTACAAATTCTTGCCTCAGAAAAGGTGCTAAATTCTTTTATGTAACCTTTTTCATCTTTAAGTATTAGATATTGTAAATCCGTGAAAAATAATTGAAATATCGAATTTTATTCAAGTGGAAATGAATAATGGAATCTATTCGAATATTTTAGATCTCGATTTCTCCTAATAAGTAGATTATGAGTATATCATATATTATGATATAGCATATTAGTATTATTTCGTTATATATTTTAAACTTTCGCGATTTATACTGTTCATATTTAATATAACGGGTCTTATCGCGATAACTAATGGTAGTAATACCTTTTTTTATTGCCCGACATTTCGACGAAGTGACATTCGTCGTAGTCACGAGCTAACTAAAAGCTCAGCTCAGTTATGTTAAATATGAATAGTATTTTTAGTATTTGAAAACAGTTCTTTTTTTACTGGGCAGATATCATTTTGTTTGATTTGTATTTACTTTATAACAGAATAAGTTCGCTTTACATATTTAGAAGATCAAAAGCCAATGTATCCAGTCTTTGTATGAAAAAATCTTTCATTATGAAAAATGGTTTATTTGATAAATATCGTTAAGCACATCGTTGGCTTATCTTATATAAAAATTCACGGTATACCCAATCTTTTATTTACCATCTTGAACCATATTATCGGAGTGGAGATCAATGAATTTTTTACGAAGGGTTTTCTTTATTCTGTTACAAAATGCTTGCACACAATATCAACAAACACAAAAGAATAATAATAGACCGTCGAGAACACGGAGGCACATATTGTATCCGAAAGAGTGACGTTTCTAATATTAATGCGAAAAATATTTTAAGTCATTTTTGTATCGTAAACGGAATTCCCGTTACTTAAGGCAACTGGGAAGAAATTTTTTTGGTAAATGACGTGGCAAATGTTAAATTGCCGTAAAATTACTTATATTTTTGACCGACTTTAAAACAGAGTATGTTTTAAGTCGACTAAACTTTTTGTTTGTATGTTATGTGATAACATCGGCTATTGTACACATCTATAGTTATTTTTATAATTGAATTAGTTATAATCGAGATAATATATTTTTAAAAACAAATACTGATCGTATTTGTTTATACTGATCGTTTTTAAAATATATTCTAAAGGTGGTGGAAAATTAAGGGATGATGAATGCTGTTGAATTGTTAAAGTTGGTTATATTTTTTACAAAAAAAAAAAAAAAATGTATTATAGCAAAGTAAAGTTTCATTGAAGTGCTTTCAAAATTTGTAAATTTTTCCTAAAATTTTTGTGGTAGTATTTTAGTAATTATTATAATATTTTTGTAAAAAAAAATATGAACATTCATTTTCGTTATAATTATTTTTCACTTTATTTGTCAGCGTTTATTTAGATAACCCGGCAAAAATTGTTTTGCCTCAATCAATAAATATATTGTATATTATATAGTATATTAGCCATTGTACTGGAAATAAATTTTCTTCATATAATTTTTCAGATGTTCTTATAGTTATTCTGTTATCCAGAGCGGAGACAAATCTAACGATTATTTGATAAATCTAATACATAAATAAAAGCCTTAAAAAATTCGAAAATATAAAAAATTGCTTTGTAACGAAAATCTTGAAAAATGTAAAAGAAAAATCCGGCTGGCAACGTAGCTTCCCTAATGTTGCATATGCAGGGCGACAGTAACCACAACATCAGGAGGAATGTTGGCTCGTTGGCCCCCTTATCATAAAAAACAGCATTCAGTAATACATTAACGAAGTTTTAGGGTTACAAGCCTATACTAATATTATAAAGAGGTAAAATTTGTTTGTAAGTTTGTTTGTAAGTTGGTTGTAAGAGGTAATGTCCGTAGATAATGATCCGATTTGAAAAATTATTATAATTTATTGAGGAAGGTTATATTACATCACGCTACGACTCGACGAATTATTGCAGTGCAGAAAATACGCAGTTGCAGGAAATACCATTAATAATTCTGATTTCGATATATCTTGCAAGTCGAGGTTGAAATTGAATTCGAACCGGCATCAACTCCAGTCACCTGTCTGTTAAAAAACGGACCAAAAGTTCTTGAGAATTCTCTCGAACCTCCAGGGATCTGTTCCATTACTTGCTACAATAAAACTGTTTCACGCGAAATATGTGTGTTCGAGATAAGACCGCCTTCATAAATAACCAGGCATAATATAAAGCGACCGCAAATATGATACTGAGAAATCTTTTTGAGAGTAAAGACTAAATTATGTCGATATTATTACGTGATTTTTTTTTCTTTATCGTATTTTTTGAGCCTTCTTATTTTTTTATAGTAAGTTACATAGGCATTTTTTAATAAATATTAGTATAGATTAAAAAGATCTTTAGCCATCTTTTTAATCTTTATTAATATTATAAAGCTGAAGAGTTAGTTTATTTGTTTGAACGCGCTAATCTCAGGATCTACTGGTTCGAATTGAAAAATTGTTTTTGAGGTAGATAGTTTTTATTAAGGAAGGCTATAGGCTATGTAGCATCAAATTGATGATTTAAAACACATCAATATCAATGAAAATTTAAATTTTCCGCCTCTGTAGTACTGCTGCAGGCCTAACTGGTTACTTTGTTATGTCTTATATAGATCACGTAACCTCTGCAGCTTCTGAGAAACAGAATCGGATTAGTAAAGAACATTGGATTAGGATGATATACCAAATTAGATTCAGTAATTATTCAAATGTTTGCGGTAACAACTGGAACCGACAGGTTGATGTACTCTCGAGATACGTTAGAGGGACCGAGACTAATGTCATAATTTATTCGGATAATGTTCCATAATGTCATATATTTGAAAAAGAATACAACACATTCTAAGAATGTTATTTTATGTATGTATTTGTATTTATATTAGTATAAACGAATAATTCTATTTGAAAAAAATTAAGTAAAAAAGTTTTTCAAAGAGCTGTCTTTCCGCCTCGTCGAAACTACAGGTGACCGAAGGGCTGGCGGCTACCTTGGCCAACATATCAGTCTGGCCATACAAAGAGGTAATGCTGCCAGTGTTTTAGGCACCTTGCCTCACTGTGACATCGATAATTACTTAAAAGTATCTATATTAAGCAATATAGATACTTTTAATTTTTCTTTCTTGTTTTTATTTTCGGATAATAGAAGATTTTTATCCTTTGAAAATAGCTAACGAGCAATTCTTGTATAAATATATACAAAAAATACGATATGATATCGCGTCATCTCACTCTCTCACGGTTTGATCTACGTTTATAGTAGCTGTGAATAATGAAATTTGAAATTTTGAAATTGGAGTGTATGTATGTCTTGAGATAAACGCCTTACAATAAACTTCAAAAAATATTGTAGATTCAGAGTGAAAGATTATTTGTCATCACATCGTCAAGCGCGGGCCGCTAGAGCATACTAGCTTGAAAAAGTTTTATTTTTTTAGAATTAAAAAAAAAATATTTAAGAAATGGTTTATGTGTATATTTAAATAAAACGACAATATATCCTTGTATATATACATTTACATAAGTACTTTTAAAAAAGTTATAAATAAATTTTCCCGACGTATAAATCGTTCACCAAGCTTCAGTTTCGTAGTTGAATAATTTATTTAAAATCAAATCCAGATAGTTTCTAAGTTTTACTAAAGTTAATGACCCATTATTGTTTGAACATCAATCAAATTCATGGCCAAAAGTTTAATTCAAGATCAAAGAAAATTTCCTTATTTTGGTGTAAGTACTGCAATAAATTCATTTAACGAGTGATGGTGGTCAAATTAGTCACATCGACCATGATAGCCTTGAAGCTAACGGGTGTCGCCACTATCGTGAACATAGCAACATAAAACTGCGGCAGTAAGTAATTTAAATTCAACGTAAATAAGTAACTTTGTAAGTGGACCTTTTAAACTCGAATGGACTGACCTCTGGTCTAAACTTCCAAACAGGTCAAGGCGCCCATACAATTCAGTAAAGTTTTATCCAAACAACTACTTCGTTTAAATACTCAAATTAACGATGTAATTATTTTAATGAAAGTAATCGTTAGGTATGAGGATTTAGTTAAATTTTAATATTTATATTAAAAACATTACATGACAATGTATTTTTTTACCCGACTGCGCGACACAAGGGAGGGTAATGTGTTTATCAGTCTATTTATGTGTGTGTGTATTATGTGGACTTGTAAGGTACAAGTCCACATAATACATACACACGTGGCATTTTTACACGTTTACACGTTGTCGCAGTGGTCACTGCAACTGACTGAAGCGTCATCAGTCGCGGGTTCGATCCCCACGCGCGGCTAACATCTGTATTGGCCATACAATAAATTGATATTTCACTATGTGAAAGTTAAATATGTATTAATTATATGCTCATGAAAATAAAACTTATCAGATATTTAACTAAAATTCACTCAATATTATTAATAGTTTTGGGAACTTCTTAAGCGGCAATCTTTACGTGGAAGCCCATCCAAAGAATTTGCCACGGGCCGCTGATGGTATAGTTACGCCTCTGCTCTATGGCCTTGTTACGCAGTCGGGTTTTTTCAATTAATTACTTGTCTTAGTAAAGATATCAAGCAGACAGTTCATCGGATGTTAAGTGATTATTGCCGATTGTCGATAGATCTGTTTATCATCTTCTCATTTCTACTTGATTTGAAATGATATAGTCACCTGCTACTGACGATTTTGAAACGTTACTTGATTATATAGTTACGCAAACTCGACCAGACGCTGCAATATCCACCGGAATCAGCAGGATACCTACCTCACCATTTTATAGCAGAACTATCGTGTCGGGGCTTCAGTGAGACCAAACTAGGTCTCAATGAATAGGTTTGATTGAGACTTCGTTTGGTCTCACTTTGATTGGTCTCGTCTGGTCGGGTATATTTTTAAACTCACAATTTAATCTTGTTAAGTCTAGAGCCTAGTGTAGTCAAGGACGCTGCAAGTATTTTTTGGTTAATACATACGTAATAGTTTATGTACTAAATACAAGCACTGTATTAGAAGTGGTCGTTAGAAATCCAAATTAGTTACGTTTAACGTTAACGTTACGTGAATGTAACCAGCGTTTCCTATGGGTAGTGCGGTCGTATTGAGGTTGTTCGATAACGCTAACCGTGATTCCGATTGGTTAGTTGAAATGGTACATATTTGAGTTTCAAATTTAGTGACCCACTACTGACGTTTTGAATCGAGTTTACTTGTAAACATTCGATTTACGTTTTGTCGGGAACTATTGTTAAATCCTTTTGGAGTGTTTGGTAAAACGGTTTTGTATTGTAAATCATGTGTTATGTAATCGTGTTATTTTTTTATCATTTGCGTTTTAATAATGGTATTTTTAAGCAGACTACGGCTACGCAAAATGGAAGGTGGTGATTTTGACAACGGCTGGTAGGCAGGGGGCATCGTGCATGAGAATATTATCTGGTTTTTTACTTTTTAGAACATGATTTTTCAGTAGTCGGGGTTTAGTTTTTTAACTTAATTTTTCTAATACTACAAAACAATGCTAAGTAGAATATAAATAAAAAAAATTGAGACCATTTCAACGAGCCTGCTGCTGCTGATTCCAGATGATGGATGAGGTTTCGCATCTATGTTATTTTAATATCATTCACATAATAGTAAATTAAGAGTCGATTAAACGACTTGAAGTTCCTCAAATCCTTTCAACAACTAGCAAGAAGTTGAATTGTGGGATGAAACCTATGTTAATCTAAAATATAAGCCATCTTCATTCCGACTTTCGGAGTTTAAATCTATGTAGCGTGAAGAAGAAAATGAATATAGATTCACTTTAAAACTTTCGCATATTTATAATGTTAGTTTCATCAAAAGTCAGAACGGCTATTTCCTAAAAATTTAAGAGCCTAATAGGCACTTACGTATATACATAAAAACCTTACGAAATTTAACGAAAATTTAAATTAATTATAACATATATCGCTGGTTTGCAAGAATATCGTACTAATTCAAAATTCTAACAAATAGAACTAAGTATGTCAAAAGACCATAAATCTTCGATGTTTTATCATGAAAAGAGTTGCGATGATAATTTTTTTTTAAATCAATAAAGTTATAACATCAAGGGATCGTTTAAATTTCGCAGCTATGCACCAACGCATTAATAAAGAAATTCAAAAACCCCATTCCTTAAAATTCATCACTTTTAATTTCATCGATATTCTTGAAAAGCAGCGATATATGTAGCTTGCGTTAATTTCAATATAGATTTCAACTAATTACTTCCACGAATTCATTACCTAATAAGCGTTACAAGTGTTTGGATTCCTAGAAATTGTCTCACTGTGGTCAATGACGCAACGTGTTGTTACTTGCGCTATATATTGCTCGGATGCGGTGTCAGATGTGTGCGGTTGGCTACAACTGATGTTCGTTGTTTCGATTAGCCAATTTACCCAATGAATAACCATGTGTGTTTCAATTTTGGTAATGCCGTGATGGGTGTAATCGGGCTTGTCAGTACATGTTACTTTTGAAATGGGAATATAGGAAGATTTTGGTAGTGTGTTTGTGCAGATAGGACACCTGGTTACTGATGTGTGATCACCGCCCATGGATATTAGAATCATCAGAGCCACATTGCCAGCTTAAAAGGATAATAGGACGTAAGGAAAGGAATGGGGGAGGGGTTAGGCTTGCGGTTCTTTCATTTACCGTACGAAATGCAGCTATGTAAGCTACTTCTCGTCTATCTTCTACAAGAGGGAGATACTGTCCCGGTTGAGTCAAACCATGTGTGAGCTACAATCAGTAAGCTACAACTAGGATCTGCCTCACTAATCTTGATGCCATTTTATATGGTTTGTACAATAAAGGTCTGCTTGGACGAGGAACAATTTACAGAGAATTTTTTTGTTCCTCTAAAAATATCGTTAAGGAATTAAATGATATGATGACGACGATTCGTGGATTTGAGTCTTCTGTGGACTAAAATCTCTCATTCAGGTCATAATTGTTTATAAAATGTTTCTTTGTATCTTTCATTAGAATGCAAATGAGTCAGAGAATGGAATCCATGGATAATTGAAGGCCTTGTTTCCAAATCCAAGCGAGCGATTCGGACCTAAATTATTCTTCAAAAAATAATATTCAAATTTTCGTCATTATAAATCATCATTTTTTATGAATATAGTCGTGTTTTTAATTTTATTAACATTTTATATATTACATTTTTTCAATAACGTAGTTTCTTTTGATAGAGCAACATATATGAAGAAAGATTTTTTCTAAAGTACTTCTTTTATAATATCTGCTGGTGGATATTGACAATTCTGACGTTCTGACACCGCTGCACTGCCGATCACGAGATTTAATATGTAACGTATGAGACGTGTCCTTGACGTGTCTGTTTTGACTTATTTTCTCTTAAGGGATGAATATGTTATATTGCCTTTATATACTAGCTAATACCTTCGACATTGAACAAAGAAGATTCACCGCGTTCTTTAAATTTAATCGACTTTATATATTGTTATATACATGGAAAGTAAGCCCTTGACATGAGGTAACAAAATATTAGTTATGGACGTCACTTACTTTGTTATGTATTTTTTTTAATTATAGTGAGGTAGAGCCTAAGTGTAACTTTTGTTTTCAGCTTGTACATAAATAGGTTGGGGGCTGTTAAGTGTGATGCGTTGACGCATATTGACGTGTGATTTTCTTATAAAACTATCAAAAAATCACATTTTATGTCAATAGTTGTTAAAGCTGGCGAGTTAAAACTTTCGTTATACGTAACCGTTTTAACTCGATTTCAAACAACGAAACACACGCTATAAATTAAATTGTCGTAAGTCCTGAAACATTTGATCTACGGTCTAGAATCATTTAAGTTAGGCGATGGTTTTAACGAACTTGTGCGGGAGTTAGCTTGAATAAACCGCGGACCTCGTTAGGATAGAAAATTGCTTTCCAAAATATAAGAGTTTTTGTCATATGTGGTTATTAAATTTCATGAATTTTTAAGTTGGTTTTAATTGAAAATGTGTGTTTAGACAAAAAGGGTCGTTGAAATAAAACTATTTTAAACAGCTATTTAAACAACTATTTAAATCGCGTATATTTACTATTTTTTCATCCCGACGTTTCGAGCACTTTGCAGCGTTCGTGGTTACGGCTAGACTAAGGTGACATTTGTCTATTTGAGGTTTTAGAAAATATTATTTACAACTACCGTCAACGGTTTCTTAGTTGGTATCTTGAATAACGTTCCAGTTGCACGCAGAAGGCACTTACTGTATCTTTGGGACTTGCAGTTTGTTGGAATTGGTATTTTAAATTTTTAATAAGTGGATCCCAGGTGTTCGAAAGTCTCCAAACATCTTCTCTATTGAAGTTCGGTTGTTTTTGAATTTCAATAGCCATTCTAGGAATGAATCTGCGTTCACTAGCGAGGATCTGTGGTTTATCAAATCGAATAAAATGGTTAGGTTTATCCAAAGCATGTTCACAAATTGCAGACTTTGAAAAACACCTATTTTTGACATCTCCTATGTGTTCCTTGACTCTAGTACCGATGCTTCTTTGTTTGGCCTATGTAAGATGAACGGTCGTATTATTATTTTCAAATGTACGTAATGGATTAAGTTATTGTCGTTTTTCTTAGTAGAAGAAGAGACAAATCAGGGGAACATGTCCTCCATATATTATATACATGTTGCTTAGTTGTATATAAGTAGTATGTTAGTATTAGTTAGATATGATCAATGATTAAAAGTTACATATTCTTAAATAACTATGATATAAAAAATGGAACCGAATTTTTAAGGAAAATAAGTTTTCTAAGTTTAGTTAGTTGTTGTTAATGACAATAAGCAGATGACGTTAGACTATTGTAACTTAGGTAATTAGATACAGTGTTACTTAGTTCTTAACTTTAAAGTGTAAAATATATTTTAAATAATTTTTAAAATAAAAATGAACCGGCTTCAAAAACGGATGTAATAGGTACAAATAAACTAAAAGACACAAAATAAATATTTTCTACAACATTTTAAAAGTGAAAGGTTTTACTTGACACCGACTTCGAACGTTTTAAACTAAACTGTTAAACCGATTTTGATGAATATTCCATTAAAAAAATGGAAAAGGTAGGTTTCAACTCAAAAAATGATTTACCAAATGAATTAAGCTATTTTCGAATAATCGGACAATAAACAGAAAAAAGTCCCCAACGAATCGAGAACCTTATCCTTTTTCGAAAAGTGTAATGTTAAACATAGTTACAGCTTCATTACACTTATTGGACAAACTAAAATTGACCTCACGTAGCCACACACAGAGATTATCATCAATAAACCATATATTCCTATGTAATATCCATTCATATGTGTGGTTAATTAGTACTTGCTATCAAACTCTATAGAGAAGCGCGTGAACGCGTAAGATTAGTTGGATTGTCAGACATGTTAGGTCGTGTTGGAATATGTTCCTGTTCACCTGTTTCAAACAGGATATCACGTGACTAATGAATCGAATCTATATTTGTATCTTGGTACATCGTCGGGGATAGTGCAGAACTGCGTAACTAACTTTTTTTGGAATAAGTTATATCTTTGAATTAAATGTTCAGTTTTATTTTTGATAACATATAAGCTAGCTAATAATTATATAATCGATATTTGTAAAATAATTGAAAATGAAATATTGTGAAATTATTACGGAAAGAAAACGTCGATCCGCGACGAACGGATCTACCGCGGCGAAGACGCGAGCTCCAACTCGCGTGCTAGGATTACGCGCGGCTCGTCTACACTGCGCCTTTTTGTCGCGTTCGTGTCAGGCTCACTTGGAGGGCCGTAGATCAACCGGTGTAGACCCAGCTCATCGGATTAAAAAAGAAGACTAGATGCGCTTTGCTGTTTCATATACCCCTAGAGTGTGATTGTATTTCGGAAGCGCGGGGGAAAAGAGAACCTGAGCTTTAGGTTTGATTCTAAACAACAAATAACAATATTTGAATATAGTTAAATAAATAATTTCTAATATCAAATTTTTAATATTTTTCCTTACTGTCACATGGTCAACCTATTTAATGAATGGCCTAAGCATCATCCAGCCAATATATTAAATGTTTTAATACACGATACGGTGCATATCGTTCTGGCCGCTAGTTGAACGGCGCCATATTGTAAAAAGGCTAGGCTTATCATTGAACGGCAAATTTGGCTAATTGGCTGCGATATAAACACTATGTAATAATCATTGTGCGAGGGAATATTAGTCTTACTAATGTAAAAATAATGTAACTTTAATGATTTACAACTTATAACATTTTTCTATAGACAGCAGATACGAATTAACGTAATAATAATATTAAATGGCATATCATAAGTAAATATTACGGGCTATTATATAACATTATTTGTTAGACATTTCTACTTCATAAATATCGAATTATCTATAAAGCAAACATAATGTATTATTAATTAGAATTGTGTTATTATTATAGGGTTGTCAAAACTGAAAGAAAAATTAGAATGGATACGAATTAGAATGGGTCATAATCACGTGACCACGATTGCTATTAAGTATGATAAAAAACATTTGATGTACAGAATTAAAATCCGTTCAAAATTTAATGTAATGTAATTTTATTATATAAATAAATATTTTAATAATAAATATATATTAACTAAAATAATGTTAAACAAAATAAAGAGTTATTTTCTTTTTTTATGTGTATATCTATGTAATTAAAATTTAACATAAAATATTAATAATAAAAAGTAAGTAATATCATAGTCTGTAAATGTCCCTCTGCCAGGTAAAAGCCTCTTCTCCATTAAGGAGAAGATGTGTTTAAATCACGCTGCTTCAGTGCGGGCTGGCGGGTACATTTACGTCTGAATTTATCCCAGCACTTGCAAGTACCCTAACGGTGGTTTCTTTACCAATTTAGCATTTGAATACTCAGCGCTGCTAGTCGGGATTAGAAACTGCGATCATCTTTTGTGTTCGATATGTTCTAACCACTAAGCCATCTAGGATATGATGCAAAAATATTAAGAAATTAAATTTAGAAAGCGATTATGAACTTTGTTCAAATCAAAGTCAGATTATAATTGTACTGCAAAGAAAATTAGGGTTTTAACATTAATATTAATATTCGTACTTTAGATAGATATTTGAATAAAAAACTATAGTAATTTTGATAAGTCTCTAGTAGTCATTCCTGCAAATGGATAGTGTTGTACACCTCAAATACGATTGTTTGTGACCACAAACAGGCGCAAATAACAAGACAACAACACCAACCGTGATTCGGATATTCGGAATTTACGGACGGATCCATAGGACTGAATGTGCCGATTTTATTCCGATATTAATATTCCTGTTGTTTACACGGTATTTTGATAATATAACCGAAGTGTTGAGAGTAGAATATTCAGATTTATCTATGAAAATAAAACGTACAGAAGTTGGTATGAGATTCCTCTTAAAACTGTCTCTTGTCAGAGTAGTTCATGAGTAAAATGTCGTCCGGTGAAGGAGATCGTTAGACTTGGTCGTTGAGCGTAAAGAACTTGTAACGATTTATTATTTTTAAATAAAGGTTTCTATATTACATTTACCAACCTAATCAGGAGGAGGTTCCCAATTTGTAGTGTATGTTTTCGTTTTTATCCTTAGAGTTCCGTCATTTTGACTATATTTGAAATTGTATACTTTCAGATTTACCCCATATTTTTTTACTATATACCTACAAGTTTTACTGAAATGTGTTCGAAGCGAGTTTCTTAGACAATTTATTAATGTTAATTTAAATATTTCTTTAACTGTTACGCACGCTATAAGCTTTTTGGTGTCTCCTACATGTGATGAAGCCAAATAAATGTACACATTAATTTCTATGTAGAATGTGAAATGTCTAAGAATGTAAAGTGTTAAACGCCTGAATATATAGAAGTATATCTTAAATAAATAGAAGAGTATACATCATAATCGGTTTAGTAGTTTAATCAAAATCACTAAAATAATTATATTAAACGGAAATGCGTTTTCCTTTTTGAATTTGATCGTTTTTTTTTAGGAATTTTATGATAGTAATATGTATTTCAAGCGACAGCCCTATTAAGTTATTACACACCAAACCGATTCAAACTAAATAGAGACCAGTAACGCAGTGGTCCCCGGGGCTCGCAATCAACTGATGCGGATTAGATTCATATCGACTGCCGCTGGGTTGCTGTAAACACTCCGTATTTATCTAGTCTGCGGTTCGCCACCTCTAATGTGAATCATGTTTACACTTCAATGAACTAAACATGACGGAATATTGGTAATGTTTAGTATTAGATTGTGAGGATTTCGTTATAGATTCAATGGAACATGCATAGTTTTTTACCCAACTGCTATAGGATGTTTTTCGAACGTATGTATGTGTGTATGTATGTGTGACAGACACGTTGCCGGCGTGGTCGCGAGTTTGATCTCCGCTCACGGCAAACGTCTGTAGTGGTCCTACGGATTCGTGGTCTGGGTCTTTGTGTTAGTGTTGCGTGTGTTCCGAACCCCCGACACAAATCCAAGACAAGATGTCTTGTGGGGCCGTTGAGTGTGATGCGTTTATTGTTATTGTGTATGTATGTTTGTTTGTTTGTATGTATGTATGTCTCTTCAACGGGACTTTTTTTTTGTTATTTTTTAATTTCAATGACGTCAAGATTAGTAATAAATTCTAATTTGTATTGAGATAGCCTGTCTGGTCTTGTTCGCATTGTGTGTCATCATCTAAAATAGAGAAGCGGCACCTAATTGTTAAAAAAATCCCCGACGAATTGAGAACCTCCTCCTTTTTCGGAAGTTGAAATGTAAAAGTATGAATATCAAAAAATGCAGTATTCTGAGAGTTGACTTAGATTTGAAACTTGACTTAGATTGTCTCCTTCAATTGTCAAAATGTGCCATACTATGATAGCGGTGGTCTTATATTAAACTATCGCTATCACAAATTGCTATATTCTGACAATTTATTTCTGAATTTGTATAAAATACCTATAGTTGTCAAAATGTGAATTTTTTTATAGCGATAGTTAATCATAATTAGCTCCCTGTTTGCGCTACTGTGGAAATTACTTATTTGTTATACTTTCAAAATCCAAATCAATTTTTTTATTCAAAATAGAAATTTAGAAGCTATTTCAAACGTTAAGAAAATGTACCGCGGTTTCGTAAAAGTTTAACCTCAGACAAAAGGAAACCGCGACAAAAATTCAGCGGAAGTTTATTGATAAATCATTACTAACGTAAATTCACTAATAAAAATAAACTATTCCATTTTAGTATGAACACGTCTAAACAAAAACAAAAAAAAAATCTCGACTATAAGATATTTCTCCACTATCTCTAAAATGCCTCAAAACACTGGTATTGAAATAAATAACACGATATCAGCATAATGAAGGCATTACTTCCACAACATTACCTACACGAAGCGAGCCTATCTGCTTACACAAACTTTAAGTGTCTGGGTATAAAAAAACTGGTTAAAAGCGAGTAAAATTTGTTGTAAGGGTTCCGTTTATATTCGTGTCTCTTTGTAAGATGTTCAAATGTTTTTTTTTTTTATTGAAATGTATGGCAAATGAACAAGCGGGATCTGCCGGTTAAGTGATCATTTGAAGTACCAGAGACGTCATAACGCATTTGTCCTCCCCTTGTGCAAGAGGGCGGCGTTGATCACTTAACATCAGGTAAGATACCTGCTCGTTTTCCAATTATATTTAGTAAAAAAACTAAATTCAAATGCAAAATACGCAATTTATTTTCCAAAATCGGCTAAGAAATGTCGTAGTTTTGTAATTAAACAAAAAGATATTCTCTAATTGACTACTTTCTCATTTTTTGAAGAAGGTTGAAAAATACTGGGTTGCCAGTTTAAAAAAGAATAAAGGATAAAAAAAAGGTTACATTAGGCTTCCGGCTCTATGTAAATTAATTTTACGCCGACTTCTGTGAATGTGAAGTACTGTCCCAGTCGAGTCAGCCGTATACGAACTGTAATACAGGTTATAGCTATCCAAAGAGAGGGAGGGGGAGGGGTTAGTCCAAAATGTGTAAAGGTAAACTAGTTTTTAATGCGTAATGGCATTAAGATTGTATGATTCTAAATGCCAATCTCAGTTATTTAGAAATTATATAAAACATTGACGTTACCATTCATTCTATGTACTAAGTAGAAATAAGTGTATACTATGAAGGCAGAACCCCCAAATCCCCTCTCCCCTTATACACGTCCATGGCTCTACCACAGGTAAATGATACTTACCGTTAAATGAAATAATAATAAAGTATACCTTATACGTAAATTATGTGTTCGAGATCTAGTCTCTTAGCATTTGAAACACATAAGCAACATAGTATTCTGCAATAGAATATATTATTAATAGAACTAAAGAACCGTAAAAATTATTATTTATGTAATCTCGATAGAAAAGTAGTTCATTTTCATTACTATACAGAATCCTAAACACAGTATTTCGTGGGCGTTATTGACGATTTTCAAATCGAAAAGATATTCATAGTAACAGACATTCAAAGACATATAAAAAGTTTCTTATTTTGTAAAAATATGAAGTTCATATTATTTATTTAAAAAGATATCTTGGAAATATTCTAATTTTACACTACGTTATTTCAGTTTATAATTAGTTTCGCTTTAACGTTGGTAATAGTCTAACTACACTTGTTATGAGTTTATCCTGGTACTCATAAATAATAGTACACAAATAGCCAGTTTTTAAAACGAAATTAACGCAATTTGCAAGCGAATGACGTAAAGGGCATATCATTTTATATGATATCTAATTCAAATTCAAAATATACTTTATTCAAAACGGCTTTTAAAAGCACTTTCGAATGGTGAGTTACAGTTGCATTGGTTATAGATTTTCTTAAGCTACCACCGGTGTATATAAAAATGAATCTAATATATAAAAATGAATGTTTGTTCGTTCGTTACACGCTACCGTTCATCCGATTGTGATAAAACTTAAAATATTCGCTAAGTATTAAATGAAAACTATTTAATACGATTCAGACGTTGACAGAGTTGATTCAGACGCTCCATTTTCAACCGACTTTAAATGGGTGGCTTATCAATTATTTTTTTATGTGAAAATTATTTTTAACCGATTTCCAAAAAGGAGGGGGACTCTCAATTCGTTAGGTTTTTTATTCGTTTAAAAGAATTTATTCTTCCAGTGGTCCCATAAAATTTTCATCAAAGTCGGTTTAGTAGTTTGGTGTTGAAATCGATAGCTGGAATAAGTATATAATCCAAGTAAACTAAATTTCGTATTTTACTTTTGAGTCATTGATCTTAAAAAAAAATTACATCATCTGTTGTACATAGGCTTCCCCCAAGGATCTCCAAAGGGACCAGTTCGAAGCGACCTGTATCCAGTGACTTCTGGCGACCTTAACAAGATCATCTATCCACCTTGTAGATGGACGTCCTGCCTGCGCTTGACATTCCGTGGTTTCCATTCGGGAGCCTTTCTGCCCCATCGGCTATCGATTCTTCGAATTATGTGGCCTGCTCATGTCCATTTCAACTTCGAGATTCCGAGTATAGCCCTCTCCATGGCTCGTTGAGCGACTTAATTACATATTTATCTAAAAACAATCTTTTTGCTACATCACACAATCATATAAGCAGAAACGAGCCAGTCCCGAGAGGCGTAACAGCAATTAACAACATCCAACTCCAAACTTGTTATATCCAACGCTGACCTTCAACCCGCAGATAATATATAGTTTGGATATAAATTAATGTTATTTTAAACATCTCTTGTTAGTACTTACAACATCTGAAATATATGCTGTTAATGGGAATGATGTACACGTAACGTAGGGTTGCCTAGCAACGGATTGTTGATGTAAGTAGAAAGGGAATATTATTCAAAGAGTCACAAGAATTATTAAAATTTATATTTGGGTGTTAATTAGCAATAACATGTCAACCCACAAGTAGTTGAATTCAAACACAATTAAAACATTATTCAAAGATTTTTAAAGACATTTAAACAAAATAAGTACGGAAAAATGTTTCTTAATTTATTGTTTCGAATATTGAAGTGTGTTCCATATTATGCAATATGTAATATAATCTCATACATTTGAAAAACTTATTATGAGTTAAAACTTTTCATTAAACCATTCTGTTTTTAATTCATTATACCTTTTATCAAAATAGAAAAGAGAAGGTGGATATGTACATCTTTAATTAAATTTATTAAGAATAAGTTAGTAGGTCCGTGTGGCTACACGGACTTCATTTTGAGAAAATGGAGCCTAAAGATGTAAAACTTATTCTTATCAAATATGTTTGAAGAAGTTTACATATATCCATGTTTTATTTTATTTTTTGATAAAAGGTATTATGAATTGAAATCAGACTGATACATTTAACCCTTAATAACCTAGAGTTTCAATTTTGATACCAATCTTTTAAACCAAATGTTCACATTACTATAAGTTTTTGCCTAGGTATATCGTTTTTCAAGCAAACACAGTCATATCTAAAAATAAAATACTTTCGTAAATCAGGTTATTAAGGGTTAATATATTATCAAATAAAAAGTTATTAAATATTTGAGATTATTATATAAATTGCAAAAAAATGGAAAGCACTTGAAATTCCAACTAATTTATTAAGAAACTTTCTCCGTAATTATTTAATTTATATGACGACATTTTTTTTAATAATGTTAAATAGGTGATGCAGTATCAAAATACATGAATATCTCCATAATTTGCTTTTTTGTGGGTTGACACATTATTGCTTATCAGTCGTCATAAAAGCGAAAGGTCACTCATTCATCACGAATTCTCAAAAACTACAAGAGCTAGGAGTTTCAAATTTTGCATGGGTATAGGACATGACATAGAAACACCAACACAAAAGTTGAAATTTAAACAATTAACCGTCGAATTTCACTCCGTTTTATTAAAATTTAAATTGAAACATTTCAAAAATTTGTACATATTTTAAATAATTGTGAAACGCGTCGAATATTATAAAATACTACTTTTGTACATAAGTAATGCATGAAAACAAAGGTTTCAGCCTTTTATGACATGCCCGTGACTTCGAAATTTCAATTTTAGCGTTTTAGTTAATTTTATCCCAGGGTATAATAAAACAAGCTCCATTGTTAAAATCTACCTTAACTTTCGTTTCTCATTTCCAGATCCAGAAATATTTCGATTATGTGACATCAGCAAAAAATCCACATGTCGGGTGTAGACTAAAAATACTGGCATTGTGAGCTTGTGATCTCTTCGCCTAAACAGCAGGGTAATTACGTGTAGCTATAGCTATCATAGTGCGATATAATTTTTTCGTTTTACTACAAAAATCTTAAATCAATGGTCAACATTTTATGATAGCAATAGCTCACCGTAATTTGTCTGCATTTTGGCTGATTTTGAAGATTTGAAGAGCGAATGGTTTTATTAGACAGTTAGAATTATTAAATTAAATTAATATAATAGTATATCTATAATAAACTAACTATACATAGGACCAACACAATATTATTTCGGCAATTGATTTTAGCTCGAGATCCGGACGATAATACTGTTATAATATAAATTTAGATTTCCTTATAGTCTGCATAATTTACTATTCTTAATCTACTTTCAAAAACTTAATATAGTCGCCGCTATTTTTTAAAGTTTTCAAAATAATATAACAAACAATATATATTTATATTGTAAGGACTACGTGACGTGCTCACTGTTACACAGAAATATTAACATTGTTAATTAAATTAAAAAAAGTTACTAGCATGTATGAAAATCTCTTTAGCAATATTACCAACATTAAAACATTTTACGTCGTAATATATTTTTATGGCAAGTCCTAGAACGTGTACTAATATCGCCTACAAAGTATGTTTATTTACACCTCGAAAATTAACGATACTGTGTACTGAAAAATAATTGTGATTGTTTTTTTTTTATTTATTTTAGGTCGCTTTTTAACAACGAAGGTCATTAACAACCACGGAAAACAATGTAATACAATAGGTTGTATAAGGTTATACATATTTATCATTTTCATGAAATTTATAGTAAGTTTACATCCATCTTCATGTAAACAATCTCTTAAACTGTTAGGTAATTTACAAATTATTCTTTCATTACTATATGCAGTACAGTCAATAAGAAGATGTGAGAAAGTTAAATCCTGTCCACACTTGCATTTGTTTTTGTAATTGTAATTCTTTGTTTATTGAGAATTATTAAGTAATAGATAGCACGCGAATTATTTTTTAAATTTTATTCTCGCAATTATACAAAACAACTCTGTGATATAGTATATTCATCGTAAGTAGTTACGAAAGCTGTGAATCTCAAAATTAAGGCACTGTCAGTAAATTCAGGTGTAAAACAATGACAATCAACTTATGTAATTCATTATGAAAGTCTGAGAGTAAAACTTATATTAATATTTATTCGCAAAAACGAATATTACAAAAAAAATCATACTTTTAAAAGGAGGATATTTTCACTGATTTTATTTTTTGATTTTTTGTAAACTAATTTAATGATTATTTTTTATTGAATAATATGTTTTCGAGGGTAGTTCAATTTAAATTTGATGGCATACGATGAAATTATATAGAGCTGGCAAACGGAACTTCTGAACGGATGTCTGATCAATCATTCAGTACATAATCGTTGTAAAGAATACATACTCTAACAACGACCAACTCGACAGTTCGTTTGTAGTGGGTCTTATTAAGAAAAATTATGTGATAATAAAATTATTTCTAACGAATGTTACATGCGTGATTAATATTGTAGTTATAATATATTAGATGAATTGAAAATAAATAAAAGAACTTAATTGAAAATTCAAATTCAAAATATACTCTATACAGGTTACAAATTAATATAAAGCTACCAGTATATGTATAGAACTCTACCTATCACCTCGGCTCAGCATGTTAGTAATTTTATACATTTAATAAATTGCTAAATACTAAATAATTCATAATAATTAGTAAGTAGGTAAGTAGTTTACCTAATCCTTGAAACAATATAGGCAGACGATGTAAGCGGAGATGTCTAGTTACCTCATAACTATCATAATTTATGGTCACTGTCTCCACTCCTATGGTTTTTCAATTACATAGTGAGAATGCTTTTACGCCTCAGTTTATGAGTTTGCCTGGATTGCATATAAAAAGCAATATTGTATTTTTATTACCAATTTTATATAATACTAGCTGTCCCTTGCGGTTTTCTCTCCTATGAGTCATAGCGTGACGTAATATAGCCTATAGCCTTCCTCAATAAATAAACTATCAAACACAAAAGAATTTTTCAATTCGAACCAGTCGATCGTGCAAATAAATTCTTTAGCTTTATAATATTATAATATAGACACTAGTAGATATGGCACGATAGTGAAGGAAAATGTCGTGAAGAAACCTACATGTGTCTAGAAATTCTGAAACACGTATCTACCAATTTGCGCGGATTAGCGTAGCAAATAATGTCCCATATTCTTCTCCCCAGAAGGAATAGAAACATTTTATATATTTTAAACTTCCGCGATTTATATTATTCATATTTAATATAACGGGTCTTATCGCGATAACTAATAGTAGTAATACCTTTTGTGGTCACGAGCTGACTTCAGTCAGCTTATCACGGCGAATGTAACTTCGTCGAAACATCGGGCAATAAAAAAGGAATCAGGTATGAAAGGGCTTTAAGCTTTCGACTCTTACATGCAAATCTTCTGTGAGAGTGAGGTACTGCCCTGGTCAAACCAGGCTGCATCCGAGCTGTATTTCGTTGGCCTCAATTAGGTTACCTCTGTTAATGAGTCATTCTTTGAATTTTTAAGAGCCTATTCTCGCCTCTGTAAGATGATGGGCATCAGTAGATTTAAATAAATATTAAATGTAGAGCATTCGTAGTTGTCAGGGATTATAAAAGCTTTTATATTATTATACAATGAAAAAAAAAACAATATTGATTCATATGTTAAGTCCGCAAGCAGCATGACTTGTAGTGTGCGGATGACGTTAAGCGCGTAGTCGACGAGTTGCGTCGTGTGCGGAACGAAACGAAATAATATGGCAGCTACTGGCGAGCAATCAGTAGGATGTGCGCACAAAATGCGAACCGCTTGTATATGGATGCTGATAAGCAATAATGTGTCAACCCACAAAAAGTCATATTCAGAGATATTGATGTATTTTAATACTACATCACCTATTTAACATTATTCAATAAAAATTGTAGTCATATAAATTAAATAAGTACGGAAAAAAGTTACTTAATGAATTGGTTCGAATTTCAAGTGCGTTTCATTTTTTGCTATTAATACAATAATCTCTAATATTTATATAACTTTTTATTAGATAATATATTAAATGTATCAGTCTGATTTAAATTGATTATACCTTTTATCAAAAAATAAAATAGAAGATGGATATATACTTCTTCAAACATATTTTTTAAGAATAGGTTCGACATCTTTAGACGCCATTTTCTCAAAATAAAGTCCGTGTGGCTTGACACAGTATTGCTTATCAGCGTCCATATAGCCTCGTGAGAGAAAGGTCTTACGAGTTAGGAATCGTCGTGAAAAACCTGCATGTAAAAAAATCAGGTCGCCATATCGCAACGTGCATTTTAAGTCTTATAATTTTTATATTATATATATAAATTTATATCGACTTAGAATGTTGCAAGCTTCGAACACGCGACTTCGCTTACATTGTTGCCTTACGAGACATTTACATATTATTTGCTTCATTAACTATTTTAATAACGTTCTCTGTGTGACGTCATGCCCGCTTATATTAAGCAGGCAAACCCTTTGAGTTATGAAGTTATTGCCGTTGTAGAAGCCATAATTTAACGCAAGTACGTGGTGTATTATTTACTAATAAATTCGCTTCGTTTATTTTAAGATTGCAATGATAAATAAGTTGGCGTTAGTGGTCATTTTATATGTAGAAACTATTGTTATCTAATTTTCCAAAAAAATCTGGCACTTGCTTTTCTATATCTTATGTTGTAGAGGAGCACAATTCCACGTATACGAAATATTCGTGGATGAGTTATTACGGTTTAATATTTTGGAAGATGTAACTTTTATCGTTTACCATTTTTTTGAGAAGAAGAGCTACCACTACTTTGTATTTTCATAAAATGTTTCACTATTATGTATGTATCCGTCAGGAAAAAATCCAAGAGAGTTTGGCGAACTTTTTGACATCCTATATTTATAAAAAGGTACCCATGGATTCTATCATTTGTTAAATTATAACTTCAAACTATAAAATAATTTTTACATTTTGACATAAGCGAGATAGTGACGCGAAACCATAAAATATGTACTACCTTAAGAAAAATCGTACACTTTAAAAAGTTTTCACTTGTAAAATTTTCCATTTAGAATTTTTTATATCAGTGTCCTTTTTTTTAACCGAGATTTTATAACCATCTTTTATTATTTTTTCATAATAAATACAATATCATATTAAGTGATACCCGGAACAGAGGAGCCACACGACGGTGAATACGAATGGGAAGTAAGAAAAGGAATCGGAGAAGGGATTAGGCGTACGGCTCTTTCACTCACTGTCCGAAACGTAGATATATTAGAGACTTTACGCAAGATATTCTGTGAGAATGTGGTATTGCCCTGAACGAGGCAACTACGCGAGCTATTAGTGGACTACATCTAAACACCATAATAAAAACCAAGTGAGTATCACAACAACTTTAAAACTCAGTTTATCTGCAGACATGTATAGATTATAGATTATTAAATTTCATATTAACGAAACCCATTTTCCACAGTAAAATTCAAGTTAATTACATGGAAAGAGATGCTGAATTTTATTGAATTCCACTGCTCAATTTCGTCTATCATTGGGAGCGTTAATTAACGAAGTCATTAGGCGGGTATTGCACATACCGAACGAAATTCGGGATCTCGTTAAATAAAATTTAATATTAATCAATAAACATCGTAATACGTAATCCTTCCATATTTAAAATATTATATTTTTTAAATGTATTTTTATTAAATGTCGTATTTTGATTTATATATTTTTTTTATTACTCTTTATTGCACAAAAGAAAAGGTACAAAGGACTTAACACTATTGTAGCATTTCCTGCCAATCATCAAAAGTCAATCAATTAATCACAGATGCGAGACATTTTTATAACACAATCATAAATTAAATATTTAAAAAAATAACAATACATTAGACAAAATTCATAAGTAATGTTAATCAATTCAATTCCATTTGTATAACTATTTAAACATAGGTTATACATTATGTAGATAAATAAAAGTCACTTTAAGTATATTTTTGATATTCACCACTGTAGCGTATTCATACTAAACCGTTGTGCTTAATCCAGAGCCTCATTTGCAATTTAAGCAACGAAAGATTTCAAACAAAAATATACATTAGAGTTTAAAGACGGTAGAAATAATAACAAAAATACACTGCAAGAGAACGAAGATACTAATTTCTTTCGTTCCGTTTAAATCAGTGGTTCCCAATTTGTGGTACGCGTAACCCGGGGAAACCCCGAAAGAACGCGAGGTTGCATCAAGAGCTATGTGCAGTATTCGTTTGACAAAGATGATTAAATTAGTAAAAAACACAAGCAGCAACTGTCAAAGTATATTTTTAGACGAATAGTATCTACATAGTTCATTTGCTCAAATAGTATGCCCGCTTTGTTACATTAAACATTTTTATTTTAAAAAATATAATTGATGTTAAGTGATCACCGCTGTCTATGGCCGTTCGCAGCACCAGAGGGGTCACAAATGCGTTTATAACTTAAAAAGGAATAAAGGATGAAAGTGGATTGAAAGTAAGAAAAGGATTAGGGAAAGGTTAGGGTTAACTGATAATGTAGAATTTTTACGGTAATTCTTGTATGCTACACGTATTTATCATTCTTGTGAGAAGGTTTTTTTTATATGTGGATGTAGGACAGACTAATTGGGAACCACTGGTTTAAATATAAAATAATTCAAATTTATTCTCACCGGAATGTATATCTGGCGGAATTTAAAGCCGACTGAGATAAGCATTGAATATTCATTCAAATAAACATCGCTAAGAATAATAATAATAGTCAGTGTGTTTTATTACCGCCGTTTCGCCTTAAGTTATTAGTTTTATGTATATTTTTCACGCTTTATCCAGGCTTAAGCTTCTACAAGAAATATTCGAATATAAAAATATTCGCTGCTGTTTAAAATATAAAATACCATTGGGATAAAAAATGTTAAATAGCGATTGATGAATTATTTTATACGTTAGTTAAAATATAGTGAAATTATGTAGTTTTAAATCTAAATCATGTTATTGATGATTAATACTCGCGATTTCTGGACGTGATTTCATGAAAGTGCGGACAAAGTTTTCAGATATCTCGTTCTCGAAGGAAACAGCGGGCCGACTGTCAAACTCTATTGCTCAAAATATGTTAAACTCTGAAAGTTACAGGCAGTATTTTAACAAAAAAAAAAAAAAAAAACCAAAACTGTTTGCATGTTGTATACTTTGACAGCTGCAGTTTCCAGAAATTCCATTTAATAATAAACATTCTATATATATGGAATGAATCTTGGAATATTTGCTTTCAATTGCTATTTAAATATAATTTTAGTCTCAAAGGAATACAATAAGCCGGATTTAACGTTGCATTTTGCTATTCAACAAAATAATTTAAAAGCATTTTTTTTTAATAATAAAAATATCCATTCTTTAGAGAGCACGTATTTATTTGTGTTATTTATAAAACAATCGAGTTTTATATTTTATTTTCATATACTTTTTTTTTTTAATTATTGAGATTTTTGTATACGAATTCTTTATGGATGATGATAAGCAATAATGTGTCAACACACAAAAAGTCAAATTCTGTGATATTGATGTATTCTGATAATGCGTCACGCATTAAATATTATTGAAAAATAAGTACGGAAAAAAGTTTTTTAATTTAATGTTTCGAATACAATATTATATATTTTAAACTTTCGCAATTTATACTATTCATATTTAATATAACGGGTCTTATCGCGATAACTAATAGTAGTAATACCTTTTTATTGCCCGACGTTTCGACGAAGTTACATTCGCCGTGGTCACGAGCTGACTGGTCGTCTGGACTGGACCAGTCAGCTCGTGACCACGGCGGCACGGAATACAATATATTTGAAAATTGTTTATTATACCAATCTGCTTTTAATTCACTATACCTTTTATGCAAAAAGAAAAGAAAAGATGAATACATACATCTTCGAGCATAATAAAGATAATATAAATATTTCTTCAAATATATTTTATTAAAAATAGATTATCTAAAGATCTATTTTTGCTTGACGTAGTATTGCTTATTAGCGTCTGTATCAGTACAAATATTAAGTAAATGTATTTTTCACGTTTTGTTTATGTAAGCTTAAATGCTGGCAGAAATTGCTTCTAGGAACGTACCCATTTATTATGCGAAGTATTTAATTTCTCAGGAGTAAGAAATATGAAATAAAACCTGCCAAGTGCTTGCTGGACTCACACATGAACAATTCCGTATTATCGTATAAGAAATAACACTTATGTTTTATTTTACAAAATCATTAAACAAAAAAGAAGAATATAAACCGACTTCGTAAACGAAAGTAGTATAGTATAAGTAAAAAAAAAATTATTTTCTAGAGTATATTTATGCTGTATAAGTATTAAACGAATATATACTACAACATTTTGAAACTTTTTTTTTCGAAGTCGGTTAAAACTGTGTTACATCTTGTACTAGGGCTTTCTAACCCTTCATCTCCAAAATTGAACTTCTGTCAAGTTCAATTTTGGAAATTTTTAAACTTTTTTGTTTTTTCAACTTATAGAATCATAGCGACAAAAGAAATACCGTTCTGTGAAAATTTTAACTCTCGACGACACATATCATTGATAGATGGACAGACGGACAGACGAACAGACGAACGCACAGTGAAGGCTTCGTAATAGCGTCTCGTTGGTACTCTGGATAAAATGTATGTACGATCTGTATCATATGTATATCTTGATCTACATTTACGTCTGTGCATTAGTTGCATGGGTAAAATTCTATCATTTGTTTGTTTAGGGGGCTTTAGACTATATATTATGTATAAGTGCGTATTATTATTTAAAAAAAAACATTAACGCTAGCGAAGCCGCGAGCAAGAGCTAGTATTAAAAGATTCATTGGCAGGATGTGTTCCATTTTAGAATTTAGGCTTTCGGTCAACATATGAGCAAATTTTGTCCCAGTATTTGTATAATCCTGTTCACTTAAACTATGACATGTGTTTGTGTAGACTACTAATTAAAAACTAGTGAATGTTATTTCAATTCTACATAATTTTAATTTTGATTCAAAATCCTTTTACTTTTGCATTTAGTTTGAACGTAATTATTTATTTAAGTAACAATTACTTAAATACGATTACGAACTTAAATTTAAGATGATCATATGAACGAATGATCATCAAATGGGTCACTGGCAAAGAATTTGTCGACAGTTTTGTCAACGTACCACGATCCGACGTTTCGTCATGATTATTTACGTTACACGACCCGACGTCGAACCGTTTCACGACGGGACGTAGAAGCATTTCACGACGCGACGTCATAGCGTTTCATGACGTCGTAACGTATGTAAATACTATCAGAATATCTACGACCGTTTCAGGTAACGATTTAATAATGGTAAGTAATAAATAAAATATCTCTATAAACCGTTTCGACATTAAAACCGACATAATTTAGGTTGGTTTATTAATCCAATTTTAGCAGCAGACCGTTCGACTAACTAAGTGTAGGTATGAATTATTAAATGGATCACTGTAAATATTATATTTTAACAGTAATAAAGATCCTTTCTTGATTATTACTTCACTATAATTTAAATATTTTTTGAAAAATACACGAATATTAAATATAATTAAAAAGAAAAATCAGTAAAGGTAATTTATTAATTAATGAAAATAATTTTTTTTTTCAAGGAAAATGTTTGCATTCGGTAAAAAACACATTTTAAATTCGTGTTTTTTATTTTGGAATTTAGGTAAACAAATTTTAATTTCTTAAACTATGCACAATATATACAAAAATGATTAGAAAACAAAGAAAAGAAATATTGAAATGATTGATATACATTAACTAAATTAAATTTTCCTAAACCTGGGAAATTTTCCGCGAGTTTTGAAAATTTGTGATCTTGTAGCTTTTGACGAGTTCTCTCTCAATTTTAACTTTGGCACCTCGTATTTTTTGGTTGCGCCGCCATATTGGAAAATGGCGCCAAAAACAGTAACAAAAAACAGTTTCTTCATAATATCTCGTATCACTCATTTTTCGGCGAAAATAGTTATATAATAAATTTAACTATATGCCACTGATACAAGATGTATCTACCAATGAATTTTTTTATACAATATTTTTTTTATTTCTTTCCTTGCTAACAAGGAGGTAATAATATTTAACATAAACGCTTGTTTTTGTTTAATTTGTTACGAGTACCTACCTAATTAATCCTTGGTATAATAAATGACGTAATAAATTTCGAAACCCTTAAGAAACCCTTTTTAATATCAAGAGCTAGTGCTTGCCCGCCGTCTTGCTTGCGATTGTAGAAACTGAGCAAAACTTAGTCTTTCTTTATTTTTATATATTAAAAATACGGACGCAAAAGGAAAGGTTTTATAAGTTTGACATGTGTGTGTCTTTCCGTGGCATTAACTCTCAAACTAATTGACTGATTTTAATGCAGTTTCTTTATTAAGCTGATGTGATGAAGATGGTTATTAGATATAATTTATGAAGTTTATTTAGGTGCTTGCACGTCATCAACTCTTTTCTAGTTGTTAAAGGAATGTGTGGAGGCTCGTTGAAATTATTTAGATCATGAATTTCGTCTTATAATGAAGTGATATTGAGCATTATTACATAAAAAAGCGTTTAAAAAAAATGTAAAATTTAATTCTTTGATAACTAACACGCGAGCGATTATGTAAATTTATTATGTAATAAATAATTTTGCATTGGTCTACTTAATTAAATTTCAAAGAAAAATACGTGATCCTTGCATTGTCTGCGTGCATTCTTTGCATTATTGTATTCGTTCTGGGCGTTGCTTGCTCAAAACAACATTTCATTCTTACTATTTCCCGGGTAACTAGGGAACTGTATTTATAGCGCTGCAATGGACATGAATTATTCCTTAAAATATAGCTTATAATAATACAAGATATTTTTAAAGTGAAATATTGTCTTATAAAAATGTAAATATATTTTATATTTAATACCGTCGTGGTCACGAGCTGACTGTGCTCACAGTCACAGTGAGCTCGTGACCACGACGGCTGCAACTTCGTCGAAACGTTGGGCAATAAAAAAGGTATTACTACCATTAGTTTTCGCGATAAGACCCGTTTTATTAAGTATGAATAGTATAAATTGCGAAAGTTCAAAATATAGAAAATAATGGTATTAAAACAATTGTATTTATAAAAAAAATTATATCTCAGGCAGATGATGTTGAAAACAAACAAGCCAACGTAACACTTTTAAAAAGTTAAGCGATACACAAATCGTTGGGGAGTTTTAACAGTTTCATTTGAACAAATAAATAAATCTTTATACTTACCAAAATCTACATTAATTATTCCATAGATGAGTCTTTCAGATCTTTAGTGACTTCACTTTACGCTATGCCGACGAAAACTTATTTAATTTATTTGCATATTTGAAGCAACACATATAACAATACATATCACACTTAACACAAGAAAGAAACGCATAGAAGTTTAGTCGTCGTTTTTTAAGATGCACTTTGTAGATTTTCACGACGGTTACCTTTACAAAATTGATATTTTAAACATCGTTACGATCACAATTTATCAGTAGCTATTTTAAGTAACAAATTACAAATTATTTTATACTCTCTTTATCGTTCGCAAATTGTTAAGACTATGATAGATTGTCTCTAGAGAATTAAACCTTTTAGAGAGATTAAAATATTTTAAGACAATTTGGTATCGAGTTATATCGAAAATATAATTCACAGGTGTATCTTTACTAACCGAGATTGAGCGCTTCAAAGCACTGTGCGATAACTCTAAAGTCAATATAATAGGACCGCAACAGATATACGTTTAAAATCAATATTTGCCAGAGACGACAAACGGTTTTTGGGCTCGAATTTTGACGTGCGCTATTTTGACTATCACGTTAGACATAGTTTGTATGGTATAAATAAGATATATACAGAGTGATTTATTCAGATAGGTCAGTGGGGAGATATTTAGAAAATTTGTTGTGAGGTTACATCCCCGATTTTAAAGTTAAGAAAAACTGTATTCAAAGATTTATAGAAAAACTACAGAATCGATATAAATATGTTTTATGGTTCCTTCAATTTCCTTTAGTTTTAGGATTATCTTTAATTTTTTAAGAGTTTTTACTGTAACACACTTTACATATGGAAGCTGATAAGTAATACTGTCCTGTAAATGTCGCTTTGTCAAAGTGTTCTCGATGAATAAATACATAATATTCTGTTAAGATCAAGGCTGAAAAGCTTAATTCTCACTGATTGTCGAGCGTTTAGTATTTATCCTTTTATTCGAGATTATTTTACCAGCCATATATAAATATATTCTAAATACTATTTTATAAATGGACGCTGATAAGCATTTTGAGAAAATGTCGTCTAACGATGTCAATTCTATTAATAAATTAGTTTAAAGATGTATTCACCTTTCTTTACAATTTTGATAAAATATGTAATGAAGTAAAAGCACATTCGCATAATGAAAAGTGTTATTTTATTATACGCTTTTTAAATATATGACCTTATTGTATACCTATTACAAAATATGGAGCACACTTCGATATTCAAAACATTAAATTAAGAGCTTTTCTATCGTACTTTTTCTTTCAGATTACTTGATTTTTTTGAAAAACGTTAAATACGTGACGCATGATCAGAATACACCAATATCTCCAAATGACTTTTTGTGTGTGTTTTTGTTTTGACACATTATAGTTCATCAGCATCCTAGATGGAAATATTTTTTTATATCACCGCCATCCTCGGTCAATTGGAGCACCACAGAAGCCAAAAGAAATAGGAAGTGAAAAAAGAAAATAATTTCAATTATGTTTAGGCTTCTGACTATCCACCGTGCGAAATCCAGCTATGTAGTATCTTCACGATCTTTGGTGAGTAGATATTGACCAGGTCGAACCAGCTCGTATACCAGTTCTAGACTACAGTTAGACTCTTTCTGAGTAAATTGTTTGGAGACATGTCACGATATGGTCTATATGCAATGATTGGTAAAGCAATGATTGACTTAGTATACCCTATATAGCTGGTTCCACACCGACCGATCAACTGGGCTACGATCGCGTGGCAGAAACACGATCCAAAGGGGCGTTTGGAGTGGACGAGTTCCGTCCCGAAGCGAGCTGGATTACTTGTTCCTTGTTGCTGTCGATCCGTTCTTTGCGGATCGCCGATCGTGCTGAATGGGTCGTACGGTGTGCCAGCTAATGATACAGATGATTTGAAAGTTCTGACTTTAAACATAGCCAGTGGTAGTTTGTGTTTACGGAATTACATATAAGTTCTAAATAAATAATATAATATATGTAAATGGAATAGTGGATCCGGCAGATGTTGTTTTCCATCCAAAATCAACGCCATCTATCGGGTTCGATTGTGACTTACCCATCTAGGAATCCACTCGAACAATAAACAATACCCAAACTTTTTTAAATCAAAATCAGTTCAGAACGAGAAGAAGTTCAACGATATACACACTCATATAAGAAATTTAAATGAAATATAATATAAGTATCAGTCAATACTCTGAACCTTTCAAAAGTACTTTTAATTGGCAAAATCAGTGAAAAGTATTATTTACCGCTGGATTTCGACAATAGTAGTATTGATAAAACAGTAAAAAGTATTGTTGCGCTAAACATTAACCTAATGAATTTATTTGCAGGTGTTTTGCTGTCAAATTCTTTATTTATAAAAAAAAAAAAAAAAAACTAATCTAACCTAAACCTATTTGCAAGTTTTTGCCTTATATATTCGTTATTTATATTAAAAGTACTTTGTTCAAAGAATGCGGTTAAAAGCACTTTTGACTGATTTTGTCAATGACTTTTTGATCGCTTAAGAGTTTTGAATGTGACATATTCATAATATCTTTAAAAAACAAAAACAGTTTTATTAATGCCTTTATACGAAAAATTTGACTAATTTATTATGTTATATGATTTACGAGGGCAAGCGTGTAGTAGTAACGTAACGAAGTAGTGTTTGCATTATCCAAGAATTCGTGTGTGGAGCGACTATTTTTGTAATAAAAGACACTCTTGAGGGCAATGCGCGAAGTACACAGACTTTGGTACTTCAAGACACAAGCTTAAGAGATTCAAAAGGAAAAATATTATTGGATTGTAGTTATTATATTACAAGCCGCAGGCACACCCTTGCTAAAACAGAAACAAAAAAAAACTTGATATATCTTTTTAGCATGAGCGGTTATCTGCAAATTTTTATTGATTACACTTTGATTCATTATTTAATACTGAGCCTGCACGATGTTCGTTCGGTCAGCTAGTATTATATGATTTTTGTTCATTGCTAATTATATGTATGTGTCCCGTGGTTTCATCTGTATTTATGATTACTACTTTAGTTATGTCATAGTTTCAGATTTCAACTCTTCATTGTAATTCTGAAACTTTCGCCAATAACAAGTTCGTTACTGTGAGAAATTGCTATCGAATCGCAATACATTTTATCGGTTGATTTCTGAGTATTGTACTAACAAATCAACTCTCTAATCTCTATCTAGCATTATTTATAAATATATTTTTAAATAGAACCCAGTTCTTAAGATGAGTTAAATAAAGACACAAACAAAATATAATTTGATAACGACGGTATTGGTAATGATACTGATAAGTTTTTATTGTTCAAAATATTTAAGTTTAATGGTAATATTATTGAACGCCATTACTAATTCATCAAGCATTCTTCTTTGTTGTACGGTCCATGACGTACAAGTTAAATCAAGCGGTGTTATGTTTTACAGCCCACGCCCTGTAATCCTGTGTTTTTTTTTATACTTTGCTATGATTTTATGAAAAATAAAACTGACAAATGTCATATGCTTGTTACAATATTATTAGTTTTTATTATACTGTTAGAGGATTAATGCTGATAAGGCAGCGTCCGTTGTAACTTGTGACATAGTAAAAATTAAAAAAAAAAAAGCGCGCGTCTCGTTATTTTTAGTACGCGATTGCGATGGACACGTATTAGAATATGAAAATTATTATTCTTGTTGCTTTGTTAATTTGTGTTTTTAATTATTTAAATACTTCTTGTGTATTTTTGACTAAAACAATAACTAGAGTCCTGGTCATTGAGAATATTACTACATATATGATTAAAGTTGTATTAATCAATCAATTTTTACTTTGTTAAATCGCTTGTTCGTATGGGATTGCTCCATGTATAAAAGGCTTGCTGTGGCAAACACAGCAGTTAGCACTTTGCGCTAGTTCGACACTCCCTCTCGCCATACTTTTGCATATTTAAATTTCTTAACTTTCCAAATTGGGGTTAACAGGCGATGGCAGAAGTTCTCGATTGAACTTTACTTCGAAATTTTTATACTAAAATATTTTTGTAAACAACGTTACACTTAGTTTTGAAACTTGACTGTATTCGTTTTTCTGTTTCTCAATAAAATTTTAAACTGAAAATGTCAATTACAATGTTTTGGAATCGATGTTTTTAAAACACATAAATTTATCATAACATGTAAAAGGAAACTAATTATACTAAACAATATTATTATCTTTACTTATTCTTTAATTTTTAATCTTTTTCCGTCTGGTAATTAAAAGTGGTTGATTAATGAAATATTGCATGATATTTAGATATTCTAATAATATTAACTTGATTGTAATTAAATACAAATTAATTGATAATAAACAGAACAATGTAAATAAAGACGAGTCTGTGGGGACAGGGTTCTTTTGACAGAAAATAAACTAATACTGAAAACAATATTACTTATACAATAACAAAATATTTCAACATAATATTAAATGATAAAGATCGAAAATTCAAGTAAACTAATAACAGAAAACAGAACCGTTACACTAAACTTTGTTGACAATTCGAAAATGTTGGTAAATTTTAGTTCAATGGAATTCATGAAAATAAGGTGACTCCGTAGTAAGATAAATTTCATCCAACAGGGGCCAGGAGCTCAGCAGTAAAACAATTGTTATTGTGAAAACTCGGTTCAGCTAGTTTCCTAGACCGTCTAGTTTCTATATAGTTCTGTATTAAATTTTGTAACTGGCTTTAAGATTGATTTTATGGATGGAATTAACTGCTACGGACTTGGATTTCGGCCATTTGAACTGGCAATTTAGAATATTTGCTGGTAATTATCACAGAGATAACTTCGTTTAACCAATTTAATGGACATGAATAAAAAATCTAATTTGTAAAAGTCTATACGAATGTATAAAATGGAATTGTCTTTATGTGATTAACAGCTTAAGAATAAATGCACATGAAAGTATACACGGTACTCACATCACAAATACAATTTAAAAAATTGTGTCTGTTCGTCTGTCTGTTTGTTCCAGTTTATCCCTGAAACGGCTGGACTGATTTTGACGGGACTTTCATTCAATGATAGCTAATGTTATCGGAATAACTTAGGCTACTTTTATTAAAAAAAACGAATATGCGAAAGCAAAATGGAAACCTATAAAATAAAGAAGAATGTCCTATTCATGTAGGGAAGGTACACATTATATAAATATAATTTTCCTCAAATTAATGCAGGTGAAACGAAGGCTAGTCTAATTATAATAAAAGATAGATATGTACACAATTACGTACTACTTCTAAGTTCAGGACGAAATACTGAATTAGGTAAGTAGGCGTGAATAATTTGTTAAACTGTGAGCAAAATAAAACATAATTTATTTCTAATTCGAATAAAGTAACAACACGTCTCAAATACAAAACGATCTTTTATAATTAAGATCAACGAGATGTTAAATGAATAGAAATAGCAGAAGTTTTAGCTTTAAAACTTGTGCCATTTCAACGGATTTCAGCAACAAAAAATAACTAAAGTATATAACATGAAAGGTATAAAACCTCTCTTAAAAAGTGTGTCTTCACAACAAGGATAAGTCACGGCTGTTCCCGCCTAAGATTTTAATTTAACTTTCTCCATTCTTCTTAATTTGTTAGTTGAGTTTTAAAGAGCGAAGTTTTGACCATCAACGGGCATCTGTACTGACTCACTAAATAATTGTTAAGTTTCTGTGATTAACTATCTGTGGCGAGGTCTTGTCATACCTTTGGTACAGTTGTTACATCAATTTGACAATTTTGTACTTTCTTCAAAATTTTAAACACTATTACTGCTCCTGCTCTATATAAAAATTTAATTGAATGAATGTTACGTCCTTTACTATGAGAAATTAACAAATATCAATCAATTAAAAAAAAATAATAAAAAAAACGATCTGAAAGAATAATAAATTCGTAACAAAATATCTTAAACAACAAGAAAGGAAAATGCTGCATTTCTCACTTAAAGATGTGGAATTACGTTACAGTATGGAAATAGTGACAGTCTAGGCTTCATGTTACCCTTTTAAGAGGATTTCATTTTGCTGTTACTTTTATCACAGCTTCTAACACTCTTACGTATGTATTTCTTATCAATTGCATTCAAAGCGTCTTACATTGTATTGAATTTTGTTGTAAAAACGCCCAGAACCTCTTCCTTTTTTGAAGTTAGTTCAAAAGTAAATCGAGACACGAATTTTTTACCAAAATTAAATATGGACTCCGTAGTCCAACGTTGGACAATCATTCAGTTATTTGAACTGTTAAATAAATCAATGTTATGGTTGAAAAATCTTTTAGTGGTGAAAATGAATTACCCATTGCGAGCTGAATTATTCATAGCTCGATGTTGATGCATATACAATTATACATATTAACTCGTCAAATATTTTCCTACGCAAATGTTGGTTTTGTGAGGTTCGTCTGATTGTCGCATCCATGATCCGATGTTAAATGGAAATAAACGCGATGAGAGAATTTACAAGACTATTAAAAAAATTGGAACCGATTTCAAAATCAAAATACGTAGTTTCTTTTATTTGCATGATATATTTATTTCAATTATTTTGATTTGAAAACTAAACTACTTGCTTAAGGGAGAGAGTTTCCGCATTCAAACGGATATATCCAAATGTTACGCTGTTTTTGAGTAAGTTTAAAGCTTTACTATCTTACAAAAGATTTAAACAGACGTTAAACGCGCGTCTAAGACAGTTTTGAGTTAAACATGCTTTACACATAGATTAATATACGTTTAAGTTAGTTTAAAAGATGTTTAAAACCTATTTTTGCTGTCAAATGTAACGTATAACATTTTATCAATAAGTTTTTTTTATGAGTGTTTTCGCTGTTAAGAAATTTAGATAATATTTTAAGCAATGTTTAAATCTTAAACACTGTTTAGCTAGACACGTGTTCAACATGGTTTTAATGCGTCTTTTGTAGTATGACAGTTAAAGTTTAAGCTTTCGCGATTTATACTTTTCATATTTAATATAACGAGTACTATTCATATTTAGTACAACGGCTGACTCTGACTGTGAGTCAGATCGTGACCACGACGTGTGCAACTTCGACCAAACGTCGAGCAATAAAAAAGGTATTACTACCATTAGTTATCGCGATATCCGTTATTTTAAATATGTTTTTAAGTATTCGGGAAACATACATAGAAGGGTTCCCGACGTATTGAGATCTTCCTTTTGGTTTGGAAGTCAGTTAAAATCTTAGACCATTAAGAGAATGGACGCGCCTTACACGACCGTTCTCCGTAGCAGATCTTATAATCGAATGATTTAACGCGTTTATATAATCTATTCAGGGCGTTTTATTGTGTACGGATTAAAAAATGCCAACTTGTGCAGTTAGCCATTGTAAGAAGAGGATCAAACATCTAATATTAAAAAAGATGGAGTTACATTTCATATGTAATCATTTTTGACTATTTTTATTCAAATCACCATTAGATATTATTATAAGTAATGTTTTCGAACATGACAAGTTGGTTGTTTGAGTATATAATTTTTTTAATAAAAATTAACCGACTTCAAAAACCTATCCAAGGTTCAAATAAACTAAGATGCAAAAAAAAATAATATCTACAATATTTTGAAGTCGGTGCCAACTAAAACCTTTTGAATGTTATTTACTTGCAAAAAACTTGACACAGTATTTCTTCGAATTACATATACTTATGTTATATTTATTAATGAAGCTTAAACGTCGCAATAATAACTCCGTAACTACATCATGTAGTCTCAATTCCTCTAGAGTCCGATACCGGAGCAAAAGGTGACAGATAATAGATTTTAAACAAAGACTTGCTTTTAACATTCATTTTTATTTCTAACCGACTTCGAAAAAGGCGGTGGTTCTATGTTCGGCTGTTTGAAATTTTTTTTACATAGTTTTATGGTCTGCGTTCTTTATTTCTAGATATCTGCCCAGAGATCTTGTCAGGGTGTTCCCGCCCTATTTTTAAGTCTGTCTCCTCAATTCCTTGTACATAAAACATTGATAGCATGAGGAGGATTTGAAGAATAACAAGTGCGAATATCTGAAAATAAAAATGATTTTTTTGAAAAAAGGGCAACTGATATCATAAGCAAAGTATGAAACATCGTTTATTTGAATGACAAACTTAATCCAGTTATTTTTTTTAATCAAATTACTAAACCGATTTTGATGGAAATTAAAATTACGGGACCAATCGGAGAGTATATCCTTTCAAATAATTAACTCTTTTTTCTAAGGCTGGCTAAAAATGGCTATACCACATGGCTTGCTTTGTGTCTATCAATAAATTGTGCACAGCTAGAGAAGTGGGGGGGCTTAATTATAAAAATATCTTAAAACCTATGGCTATCAAAACAGGGCTAATTAAGTTAACCTATCGCTATCAGGTCACGCTATATTCTGATAGTTAATTTCTTATTATTGTTTCGATAACCCCAGCTTTGTCAATTTGCTTTTTGTTCAAAAAAATTATTATTTTTTTTTGCAAAATTTGTCTCATGCTGGGTTTTGACAGTTGAAAGAGGTGTTTTAGTATAAAATTCATAAATCAATTGTCAGAATGTATAATACTGTAACAGCGTCAATTTTCATTAATTAGGCATCGTTACCATTTATAACAATTTCAATATTTTGCGGAGTCGGCGTATAACGGCTTATTTCAGTTGCGAAATAAGCGAATGGCTCTTCTTAATGCAGACTAGAAAGCATATTAAATCGCACTCGGGACTGCGGGCTAATTGTCAAACAGCATCGCGTGTGAGCAGCATTAAGTGTTTGTTGGTTATAATTTTTGAACGCAAAATTTTATGCGTATTCAATAGCATAGACCGAGATAAAAATCAGCTGGCAGAGTCGCGATGGACGTGGAGGGTTATTACGTTGAGCTATCGTTACCGCAATTTGACAGTTGATTTGTTTCGTTTTAGTTCAAAAATCAGATATTAACCATCAAAATTTATCGCGTTGCGATAGCGTTATAAAAAGTAAAATGATAGCCTGTAAATGTCCCACTGCTGGGCTAAGGTCTCCTCTCCTATTAAGGAAAAGGTTTAGAGCTTAATCCACCACGCACCAAGGTTTGAACCCGCAATCACCGGTTGAAATCGACTTGCCTTGAATGTGCGGCGATGTCAGTTATAACAAAAGAAGATCTAAAAATAATTTTAGACCAGTGGAAAATTTACTTATTATGAATTTATAACAATAATTAAAAACACCAGGCAAAATGTGTTTTATAAAAAAATCGAGTTTTATTACAAAGACCACTCTTAGAAATTAAAATACGTACTTAATATAGTACTAATAATTAATATCTTTTTTAAATTATTTCCGCTACTAAATACAAGTACGTCATTTTGTTCACTTGGAAGGTATACTTATTACAGTTTTAATTTTTAAGGCAAACTACTGAATCGTTTTAAAAAAATAATCTACGGGACAAATGAAAAAGTATAACCTTTGAAACAAAAAAATAATTAACCAAATCACTTAAGCCGATTTCGAGTAATAGAAGAACATACTCGTACTTAAAAGAGTCCTCGACTAATTGACCACCTTCTTTTTTTCATGGTGTATTCTACTATAATCGACTTTTAAAAAAATGTACACTGTTTCTAGAAAACAAAAAAATCACTCACTTTCATTTTTATTTGTTGTACACGTCGTGTTAGGTTAATGTTAAAGTTTTATACTTTTATAATCGTTGAATCGTACTTTTATAATATACGTACATTTATCAAACATAAAATTAATTTACTAAATCAATTGCGAATTTATCTCCCGATTTCATGAATGAGTGAAATATATTGTACTTCAAAATGTGAAGTGCTTGTTTAAAATCAATTTCCAGCATTCTGCGTATAAAATTGTTATAAATCAATTTATAAAATCTAAATTACGTTTATATGGTACAAAGCTAAAAGTGTTTTTATGTTGGAATATTTTTTATTGCTTGCTTTTCGGTTATAACCTGCCGTGACCTGGCTTTATATTTGGATGCTGATAAGCAATAATGTGTCAACCCACAAAAAGTTGAATATGGAGATATTGATAGTGCATCATGTATTTAACATTAATTAAAAAAAAAATCAAGTCATTTAAAGTTATTTACTTTAAATGACTTGAATTTTTTTAAATATTTTTTTTTTAAATAATACGGAAACAACCTCTTTAATCATGTATTAGAAAAACTTATTGTTTGATTAAACTTTTCATTATACCAATCTGCTTTTAACTCACTATACGTTTTATCTAAATAGACGGGAAAAGATGGATTTATACGTCTTCAAACAAATTTGTTAAGAATTGATTTGACATCTTTCGACGCCAATTTCTCAAAATGAAGTCCGTGTGGCTTGACATATTATTGCTTATCAGCGTCCATTTATATTACACAAAATATATCTATATTAATATATGAAGAGGTAAAATTTATTTGTAAGTTTTTATGTAGGGAGTAATCTCTGAAACTACTCATCCATTTTGTAAAATCATTCATGCGTTGGATAGCCCGCTTTTAAGGAAAAGTTATAGGCGATTTAACATTAATCTACGACTCAAAGGAGCGAAATAGTAACCTTAAACGCGAGTGAGAACGCAAGAGGCAGCTAGTAGTCCATCTAAAGGCCGTCTATATATTTTTTAGTTATGGGTACTTGAAAAAATTTTGCCAGTATTATAAGGCTAGACCATACTGAAGAACTTAGGCTACATAGTAGGTATCTAAACAGTGGAGTCAATAATCTTTTCATCCGAAAATCCCTGACCACAGCTGCGTTTTCATTTTTTTTTAATAATTGTGTTTGAATTATTTAAAACCTTTTGGAGCGGATGTGAAATGATTCATATTGTTATCAACAATGAAAAGAAAAATTTTATTCTATTTAATAGTATATAAATTTATTTCTAAACAGCACTATTTAATTATTCTCAAGAGAATTGTTTAATTTCTTATATTATAATTGTAATAAGCAAAGTAATCATATCTTATTAGAATTCTACTCGCATTTTAAAACATTATTCATTGTTTGCTTGGTTGATATAATATTTCAAAGGAGTAACATTTTTATGTTTTTATAAGTGCCCATGCAGACTATTGTCTTCAGTCGACTTTAAGCCAAATCAGCAGACTAGGCAATCGACGAGTCTGCGTGCATTTGAGAACGTAAACAACACTATAACATTCATACTCTTCCTAATACATATTTTAAATGCGAATGTAACTCTCTGTCTGTTTGTTTGTTTCATGCATGAACGTTGAACAAATCTTGACATAAGGTAGATTGTAAAAAAGACGTACGTAGGCTACTTCCTCTCGCGAAAACGAAACTTTAATGGAGTGAAAGAGATGAAATTTTCTGCTCAGGCAAAGTCGCGTTGATCAACTAGTTTAGTATAAAGTGATATGAATTTGTGTTTGGCTGTACTAAATGTATGTATTGTCAAACAATATATGGTTTTCAAATAAAACAAAAATCAACTGTCAGAATATGGCACGATTTGATAGCGATCGTATAATTAGGATTCGATTTATATATTTAGGCTTCAGTAGGGTTATTACGGTGAGTTACCGATATTGTTTATATTTTTTGATAGTTGATTTGTTTCGTTACATTACAAAAATCATAAATAAACTCTGAAAATGTACTATGTTGGGATAGCGGTAGCGCACGCATAATTGCCCTGGTTTATAGTTGGCTGTCAGTTTGGTTTGAAGACGATCGTGTGGCCGATAAAACTTCTTAATGGGTCGATATCAAATTGTATTAATCGAGTAATATGCCTACATGCAAATATAACATCATCTTACTACTAGACTTAGTACCAGACTATACGAGAAGTCGAAAGTCATTGTTTAGTCTCCGAGGGCTTTAATAAAATACGAAATTTTAATTTAAATGATAATAAAAGATGGAACAACTTAGAAAATAAGTCATCATCATATTTATTAGTATACATCAAGTTGGCTTGACAAATTTATTTACCGCGGCGTAAAAAATAAAATGCATTATAAATTTCTTTTACCGCGGACACTAATTTGAGCAGGTCCAACTTTTGCACTTCGTAAACTTTTGTGATTTACATTCGTTCAGAATTTTCAACGCTTGTGTTTGGATCTAAAAAGTTTTAGATTATAAATTTATTATTTAATATTCGTCCTAACTTTTAAGCAAAATTATACGTATTTACTTAAAATTTCCGATCAACTTTATAGAATATTTAATAATTGTAACATGTAATAAACAAATTGGTAATTATTGGTACTAAATATTATAAAATCTTCATTTATTAATTTTTATTAACGGTTTCATAGAAGTTTTGGTTTTTAGGTAAGCTATAGGCTGATATAGATATATTTTTGAGTAAATCAAAGTATGCTTTATAGATATGGCCTTAAACATAAAATATTTAAATTAATTAAGCTACCAGCGGTTTGGAATGTAGATTCCGCAAAGATGAACCGCGAAGAATCTCAGCAGTTTCTCCTTTAAAAGATAGATACTTAAATAGACAAAGATAATGCACATGGAAATTCTATCATAGCATGAAATCCGATTTTAGTCCATTCATCGGCCACATTCGTTATTTGAAAACTTTTCTAGTTTCCAACGAGAGGAATTAGATTAAACGCGAAGTGAACATCAGATTATCTGACGCGACCTGATTGGGAAGTTCCCGGCAGTTTCAGTAAGCCGATTGAGGACGTACTAATGCGTATTTAAGAACTTTTGTCGTAAATATCTCTTGATTTTTGTAAATTTAGACAGAATAGATTTTTGATTTCGTAATATTACTACAATAATTACTACTGTTTTATAAATATACTAGCGGCCCACCGCGGTTTTACTCGTACTTAACGTAGAATTATTATACAAATTTCAAACCCCCGTTTTACCTCCTTAGGGGTCGAATTTTGGAACATCCCGTCTTAGTGAGTACCCACGTCTTAAAAAGAACCTATGCAAAATTTGAAACTCCTGGCACTTGTAGTATCTAAGATTTTGTTATGAGTGAGTGAGTGAGCTTTAGCTTATATATATATAGATAGTAGGCAGAGTTACTTAATTTTTTAACCCGCCTACGATGTTTCTAATTCTCGTTGATTTGTTGAATTATATATAATTCTTCATTTTCAATTATTTTTATAACACCATAATGAAGAATAAAAAATAAACTCTCATACTTTTAATATAAAGATAGAATCCTTTGAAATATCAGATTAAATAACTTTATTAAGGCTAATAAATTTTCTTTGCTATTTATATTTCTGGCTTCGTTAAAAGTTTATCATACAAATATTTCCTTACTTTAATCTTCTAACTCATTAACCGACTTCCAAAAAGGGAGAACATTTTTAAGTATTTTCTTTTATTATCAAATACTGCTGGACCGAATTAGTTTATTCTGTCTAAGTTCGAAAGAGTTTACCCTGTCTCATTGATTCTATAGAGTTTTATCAAAATCTGCTTAGTAGTTTGATTTTAAAGTTAAAATAAATGTAATAAGCAAATTAAAGAAAACAAAATGACGTAAGGATTTTCTTTTGAAGTAGGTTCCTTTTTTAAAAAAGTCTTGTTCCAACGACATCATTATTTTTCCCATCACTAACTTCAATATAACATAACTACTTTAAAATATTTTCTAAACGTCTACTTCAAAAGGATTATACATAAAAGGGCGTTTCGACCCAAGTCGACATATAATGTATTACCTACCTAGACATAATAGAACATACAGTATACAGTGTCTAGAGCGTACTGACAACAGCTTACGACAATGCGAGCGAGAGACTTAGTTATACTTAAGAAGTATTTTGAATTTAATGAATGGAAAATATATATTTTTTATAATAGCCTTTTAACATTTTTGAAAATTGATCTTAGATTTTAAAACAGGTATTGTATATATTTATTTCAGGAATTATCCTAGAATTGTGTGATTAATTATTAAGAGTCGTTGTTTCTTCTTTTTAATATATTTTTTTACTATTAGTAAGTCAGAAAAAAACCAAGGACATTTAATCTCCACGGACAAAAGTCCTTTGTATGCGCAGGCCAAACGTCAACCAATCACAACAAACTTCCAAAATTAAATCTATGTAAACAGTAAATTTATTGTACACCTTATGAAACAAATTCTAACTTTGAAATTCATATCAAAACTTACGACAGAGCAGGATTTCAGCTTGCACCTCGGCGTTAAGCTACGTTAGCTTGTTCACACCAGCTAACTTTTGACATGTTCCTTCTAGACTTAAGGGATGATCATAGGAATGAATTGTAAACAACCTAATCCTCTTGACACGGGCTCTTGTTGACGCAAGCTGTCACGGAGAGAGACCATTGGATGATACCACTATAGGCTAAGGCATTGCATATTAAATTAACCTAACCATTTATCAGACTGTGGTATGCTTTTAGTTAATCAAACAAAGACACTATTTTACGACATTAAGTCAGAATACCTCAGAAGATATATAATATTGGCTACATTGCTCGCGGCTTCGCTCGAGCCAAGTGTAACTTCTTCATACAAATTATGAACCCTCGTTTCGCTTCTTTGGGGGCGGAATTTTCGTGTTCTGGAACCCCTAACCCCTCTACCCCATATGTGCGTCCAAGGAATTATCTTACCGCACGCCATGCCACAGCGAGCGTGCGAGTTACTCGATTCGAGTATTCCAAATCGTAACTCTGTGAAAACGTCGGACAATTAAAACTTTTTAAAGAAAATAAATCAGCTTCAAAACAAAATACGCAATTTCATTTGCTTGAATGACATACAAATTAAAATACTAAACCGATTTTGATGAAATTTCTATTGGATCAATTTGAAAGTACATACTTTTGCAAGTATGTTCTTTCAAATTGGTATAAAAAATGAATTTTGAAAATTCGTTAAAAATAATAAAGTTCTGAGGAAACAACATTAAAAAAAACAACATACACCAATTGAGAACATCCTCCTCCAAGTTAGTTGCAAAAAAGATATACCAAAATCTAATATATCACTATAAGAACTGTTAATTAAACAATATTAATATAAATGACGAAAATTTAAAATAAACAACATTTAATTCTAACATAAATTAAATAAGAAACAACAAAACATATAGACATCAATACGTGCCTATGTTTAAATTAATTGATACAAGGTTTCTCAAACAAATTCTTGCTTTGAGTATGTTAATCGATACTCTTATGAGCCGCGCATTCCTTGCGAGCAAATATATATGGATGCTGATAAGCAATAATGTGTCAACCCACAAAAAGTCAAATTCGGAGATATTGATGTATTTTGATACTGCTTCACCTATTTAACATTATTAAAAAAAATTGAAGTCATTTAAATTAAATAAGTACGGAAAAAAGTTTCTTAATTAATTGGTACGAAGTTCAAGTGCGTTCCATATTTTACAATTTATACAATAATCTCAAATATTTAAAAAAGTTTTTATTAGATAATATATTAAATATATTCGTCTGAATTTTTTGTTTTTATTTTTTTTGATAAAAGGTATAATGAATTACATTATACCTTTTATCAAAAAAATAAAAGAAAAGATGGATATATATTTCTTCAAACAAATTTGTTAAAAATGGGTTTGACATTTTTAGATGCCATTTTCTCAAAATGAAGTCCGTGTGGCTTGACACAGTATTGCTTATCAGCGTCCATATGTACTTCTTAAGTATTTTGGTACAATATAACTACATTGTTGAATACTAGCTGCTCATTGCGGTTTCAGTCGCGTTTATAGTTATCGTATCGTATCGGTATCGTATATATGGATGCTGATAAGCAATAATGTGTCAACCCACAAAAAGTCGAATTCGGAGATATTGATATTTTCGGACAATGCGTTACATGTTTAATATTATTCAAAAAAAATTTCAAGTCATTTAATCAAAATAAGGACGGAAAAAAGTGTCTTAATTTAATGATTAGACTATTGAAGTGTGTTACATTTTTTGAGTTATTCAAGAAAATCATATATATGAAAAACTTATTAGTAGATAATAATTTTTATTATACTAATCTGCAATTAATTCATTATACCTTTTATCAAAATAGTAAAGAAAAATGGATATATACGTCTTCAAACCAATTTATTAAGAATACGTATGTTATCTTTAGACGCCATTTTCTCAAAATGGAGTCCGTGTGGCTTGACACAGTATTGCTTATCAGCGTCCATATATTCTATTTTTATTTACTTGTTTTATTTGGTAATAATAATAATTTTTAATTATAAAAATAATTATTTTCATTCATTCGGTCGATAATTTCTAGAATCGTTAGAAGTACGCCATATTTCTCTGTTAAATAATACAAGTAAAGAAAAATATTTTATTAAAATTAAATATCAATAAACGGGCTATCCAACGCAAAATTAATTTTTCAAATCAGATCACTAGTTTAAGAGATTACCCTGTACATATAAACAAATTTTATATCTTTATAATGTTAGTATAGATTACGATTAATTAAATTAAAATACAATTTATTTGTAAACTTAATAACACTTAAAAGTGTTAAGTGTTGAGTGCAGCCCAATAAGATCTCATGACGCTGTCTTAGTCTGAAAACACAGACCCCAACCATGACAAACTCACCATGATAAATATCATTATGGCCTATTCAGAAGTTCGTCATGAACAAACATCGATCCTGCGATCAATTAGCACTTCAGTCAGTTGCAGTGAACCACTGCGCCAACCTGTCGTCAAATTTAATTACGTAAATAGAAATGTTATTTATACTAAAATCGTTTTACGCAAACCACAACTTCTCTTCCTACTTTTAAAAATATTAATCTAAACGAATTTCATTATGGAAACAATCAAAGTAAAACGATTTAAACCATTTAGTGCACATAAATTACAACTTTAAATTGAATAAGGCGGATTTTTTCTCATTAAATAAAGAGGTTATTCAGGAAGATTAAACCGTTCCTTCAACAATCAAGAAGTACAGCTCAGGACGAAACTGTAGACGGAATTTGTTCAAGAGACTACTGTTGGAAAGGTGTTTTCACACGAACATTATTGTCGCTGCGTTTTCATTAAGTCAGCAACGGATATCTAGTAGTAATTTAAATGTTTATTTAAATAACAATAAGGGCAAACATTTTTGGCATCGCAGCCGTCCGGTAAAAATTATTGTTAAACTTAATAAATGGAAACTAACTTAACTAAAATATTCACACCTAAAGGAAAATAGATTTATTGTACAATTATACAAATTCGATGGACTGTTGCAACTGGAGTCGGTGTAAATATATATACTAAACATTCGCGATATACTTGTATACTCTGTAACCTGTCAAACAAAAAAAAAATCAATCTTATTCATTAATCCGTTCTCTAGGAATTGGAAAATTGAGAACTTTCTCCTTCTTTGGAATCCAGTTAAAAATGATTGAATAACGCAATGTTAATTCATACATTATGATTATAACAAGTGGATCACAATATTCACGTGGATTACACAGTGTCATAAAAATGCTAACAGAATTCATCAATAATTTATTTAAAATTAATGTACAAGATTAACACGAAGAAAAGCAAAAACAGTTATTATGTGCCCTAAAGCGTATTTGATCTCTTTATTGTAATTTAATCCTTGGTATTATTAGGACTGATATTTTAACGACCTTCAAAGGTCTACCTTTGTTATGAAATTCAATAAATTTGAATTTGAAATTAATCGAGCATATTATTTTTTTAATATTAATGTTATTGTTGAGTGGAAATGAATGTGAGAAAAAAAAGTAAAATTGAGTATAAAAATAAAGACGAAACAGTTAGTAATTCTTTACGTAATAATTAAAAAAATTAAAATAATCGGGGAGGGGTTAGGCTTCCGGTTCTCTTACTCATCGTAAGTAACGCAGCTATTTTTTATTCACACATGAATCGAATATATATATTTTTAGGAATATCCTAAAAACAAATCAAAATCTAAAGAGGTTTCTAAGTAAATTATCACAACACGTTCGTCCAGCACAAAGCCTCGAAACAAAGTGAGCCCGAGTCGGCCACGCTGCTCTTTTTTATAGTGCATTGGTCGTTTATCATTAATTGATGCAGTTGTCATCTAACAATATTATATTCTAGTGCTTAGAACACGTCGATCTTTACCGATGATCGCGGGTTCAAACCCTGACTGGCACCGCTGATTTTTCAATTGCTAAATTTGTGTTTTAATTCATCTCGAGCTCGGCGTTGAAGGTAAACATCGTGAGGAAACCTGCATGTGTCGGGAGAAATTCTGTCACTTGTATATCCGCCAAACCGCAGTGGAGCAGTGCGGTGGATTAAGCTCTAAAACCTTCTTCTTAATAGGAGAGGAGGCCTTAGCCCAGCAGTGGGACATATACAGGCTGTTACATTTCTTTTGCTCTACTATATTATATTCTAGTTTAAATTGTTGCAAAGAACAAACAATAATTATACATATTGAGAACCATTATAGGAAATATATGAGTTCCACTAAGAACTCTATATATACTGCGTCTACTGCTGAAACATAATATGTTTAAAATGTATAGGTATTTGTAACAGAGATAACTATAGGTACATAAAAATAAAACCTAATGAATTGATAAAAATGTTCTTGAATAACTTTCTAATAACTTCACAAGGACTTAGATGTTAGAAGTTATGGAATACACTACTTAAAGCTAATTATATAATCGGAATTTTCGGAATCGGAAGCTAAAACTAAATATGTATATCGAAGTTTTTAATTTTTGTTCGATGTTGTGTGACGAGCCATAAGCGGAAAAGATCTGTAGAGCTCTCAAACAAACTCATTTTCAGCATCCTTTGATCATTTTTTTACAAAAAGTAAATACTGTTTCTAACCAGATTTATCCGATGTACTTTTGAAATCTATATAGATTTCGTAATATTATAATTTTTTTAATAATTTCAAATACTAACTGATTTTTTGAAAAAGAATAATCGGGAGTTATTACGGTGAGTTTCTGCGATTCATTTAGTCGATTAATTTGTTTCGTTTTAGTACAAAAATCTAAAATCAACTGTCAAAATGAAACACGTGATAGCGCGCGTATAATTGGACGCTGATAAGCAATGCTAGGTCAAACTACAAGGACAAGAGAAAATGGCATCTAAAGATGTCTTCTTCTTTTCTTCTTGTTCTTTTATTCTTTTCTTTTTTGATAAAAGGTATAATGAAAAAAAATAAGATTAATATATTTAATATATTATATACTAAAAAGTTTTTCATATATTTGAGATTATTGTACAAATTGCAATATATGGAACGCACTTGAAATTCGAAACAATTAATTAAGAAACTTTTTTCCGTACATATTTAGTTTAGTCATATAACTTGATTTTTTAATATTATTAAATAGGTGATACAGTATCAAAATACATCAATATCTCCGAATTCAACTTTTTGTGGGTTAACAAAATATTACTTTATAGCATCCAATTGCTCTGCTGGTCTGTGTTAAGTATTTTATTGTATAATATTTCTTTAATATGAAAGCAGAAACTATACCGTAGCGCGTAATGGCGAGCAGACGATTATATCCGACTCGACGGAATTAGGCGCAAAGACTATATATAATTTCAAGTTTTATTTTAACCTGAATCCACTTTCCTATTGATTTTTAACATTTTACTCCAATGTGATCTATAAAAAAAGAATGCGCTAACGCCTATCTCCAGTTTGTTGACGGCACTCTTGATAGCTCTAAGTCTAAAAATAAACCAGTATAATGAAACCTTAGCTCTTTGCATTTGGAAGAGGTAATTAAGTCTCTTAGTACGGTACTTACTATACCGTTTTATTAGATTAGGTCTTTTATATAGTCTATACCTACAGAATATTACAGTATTATTACGGCTTGCGAATGTCTGTTAATAATGCCAAAGTGGTCCTGCCGATGCAAGGTCTCTCTCCCTGTTAAAAGAACCGAAGGAGTGTGATCCATTACGCCATTACGGATCTTCGAATAGATATTTCAAAATCCCAAGGTTGCAATGTTTTAATTCACCGAACACGAGATTAATTTAAACCACAAATTAGCACATAACTCTGTACTAACCACTACGCCATTTCAGTTCTATCGTATCAATATTATCAATATAAATTTATCTATATCCTATAAATTAATTAAGAGTCTAAGGTCATAAAACAGTATTAAAAGTCTAAAAGACCGAAGTCGCGATCACAGCTCGTCTTAAATAAATTACAAGCCCAGTTAGCCCGTTATCGCGGTTATAAATTTCGTGGTAGACAACACGTTACCCACGGAGCGCGTCGGATAAAATATAATGCGGACAATCCGTCTGTCTGTTTATCGTAGCATAACGTTCGTTGTGCCAAGGAGATTATGCACCTGCGTTGTTCTCAATTTCGTATTGTATTGTATGTTATTTTTTTAATGTTCGTTACTTCAGAATTAAGTCATTGATTGAAGGATTTTGATTTTTTTTTTTTGAAGGATTATACCTTCTTTTACGAAACGAATACGAATTTAGTACATATATTAAACGCATCAAAGGTATTGGCGCAGTGGTCGTTGGTTCGATCGCGCTCATGGCAAATATCTGTATAGATTATATAGATGTTTATCATGATTTCCAGTTTTTTGTTGTTTTGTGTGTCTTTCAATCTTAAAATCTGTTAAGAAATTACGGACTTCTAAGGAAACAAATATTAAAAAATAAGCAACCTTCCTTTTAGAAGTTGGTTAAAGAGATATAACTTCTCGTCTTATTGTCTTTACTAGTAACATGAGAGTTGGTGAATTTTTCGCCCAGAGAATCGAAATTATGATTCATAGGGGAAATTAAGCTAGCATTCTTTACCATTCCGCGCCTACATGATTTGGACATAAATTAATTAATGAATTCTAAATACTTATTACAAAAAAAGTAGTTTTAAAATTAAAAATTTAAAAAAATAAAAATTTTATCGATAAATTTTAAGCTTATAAATAATAAAGATTTAGCAATCTTTTAAACGTTATAACCGAGATAATATTAGTTTGTAAAATTTTCAAATGAATGTGAATCGTAAAAGTTTATAAAGCGCTAAAGTTGAAGCTTCGAAAATTCGTATCTGCGCTGAAAGTTATGTACCTACTATGAAAGTTGCTTTTTTCTTCTATATTATTTCTTGGTTAGTAAAATATGACTAAAAGTTGTTTGGACTTCAAAATTTCACGCATAATATTTCTCGAATAAAATTTTACTGCTTGGCATACTATCAATAACTATTTAATTTGAAAAAAATATAAGAAGATAAAACTTTTCATTATACTAATCTGATTTTAATTAATTATATCTTTTATCAAAATATAAAAGACAAGATGGATATTGTCTTCAAACAAATTTGTTAATAAAATGTTTGACATCTTTAGATGCTATTTTCTGAAAATGCCCGCGTGGCGTCCAATTACGCATACGCTATCGCAATGAGCCGAGATGGTCTAATGAGCCGAGATGGTCTAGTGGTTAGAACATGTCGATCACAACCGATGATTGTGGGTTCAAACACTGGCTAGCACCGTTAATTTTTAAGTGCTAAATTTGTTTCTAAACTCATCTCCAGCTCGGCGGTGGAGAAAAACATCGTGAGGAAACTGCATGTGCCGGAAGAAATTCTGACACATGTATATCCGTCAACCCGCAGTGAAGCAGCGTGGTGGATTAAGCTCTAAACTTTCTCCTTAATAGGAGAGGAGTCCTTTGCCCAGCAGGGGGGTATGTACAGGCTGTTAATTTTTTTTATCGCAATGCGATACGTTTGAACGCCACAAATCAACTTTCAAAATGTACGGATTGCAGTAGCTCATCGTTATTACCCTGTTAACTTCTATTTGTATTCTTATTTCAATTTTTCGATTCCATATCCTTATTAAAACCTACTTACATAGTAGGAAAGAGAAAACAAGAACTAATGACGGAATTTTTTCGTTAAAGAACATGATTTTTCCTACATTTTTTTCTCATTTTTGTTATTTACAGAAATAACCATCAGTCCATTATACATTACCATAAACAAAAGTTAGAGACGGAGCAATACTGTGTTAAGCCACACGTACTTAATTTTGAAAAAGTGACGTCTAAAGGTATCAAACCTTTTCTTTATAAATCTGTTTGAAAAGGTATATATCCATCTTTTCTTTTCTATATGATAAAAAGTATAAGGAATTAAAATCAGTTTTGTATAGTAAAACGTTTTATCTAATAATAAGTTTTTTTTTAATACATGGGATTATTTTTTACTTCAATATTCTAAACATTAAATTAACGAATATTTTGTACTTATTTAGTTTAAATGACTTCAAAAACTCTTGAATAATCTTAATTATACGTTGCATTAATAGAATACATCAATATCTCAAAATTTAAATTTTGGAGATTGACACATTATCCTATCTTAATCCAGTTGCGAATCCATAAATGGATGCTCATAAGCAATAATATATAAATCCTCAAGTCAAATTGGGAGATATTGATATATTCTAATAATGCATCACATATTAAACATTATTAAAAAATAATCATTCCTAGATGACATGACTATTTTTTAATAATGTTAATAACTAAATAAGACGGCAAAAAATTACTTCATTTAATGTTTTGAATATTGAAGTGTGTAACATATTTTACAGTGTGCAATCATCTCATATATTAATTATTTTTATTAGATAAAACTCTTTATTGAATCAATCAGTTTTTAATTAATTTTACCTTTTATTAAAAATAGGAAATAAAAGATGGTTATATACGAACAAATGTAATAAGAATAGGTTTGACATCTTTTGATGCCATTTTCTCAAAATGAAGTCCGTGTAGCTTGACACAGTATTGCATATCAGCGTCCAAATGTAAGAATGTGTGAAAACACATTTTGTTACAAGGTAACAAATTTTATTTTACCAATAGACACACTCGATTTTTGTGTCAAAATATCGTAAAATATTTATGCCGGCTTGTGATGAAAACCGCGTAAACCATACATGAAATATTTGTTTCATCTCGCTTAAATCTTGATACTTTATGATTATGTGCGAAGAATTCTCATAAATAAATATGTAAAACTTCCAGGAATATAAAATATGTACAATATACATACATATACATACATATGTACAATACAGAGACTCGTTGTTTGGTTGAACGCGTTCAACTCAGTAATAATAAATAGTAACATTGAAAAAACTATTTCTCGTTTTGGTCTAAAAAGAACAAATAAAGTCAAGTCAAGTGTAAGTATAAAAAAAAGGTTGCTGTATGGTGCAGTACCTATAATTATGTACATAAGATCTTATATGTATTATGTGCTTTTGAAATATTTTTGTAAAAAAACGAAACGAGATACCAAAAAATGAATTTTTAAATTCCTATTCAACGATATTCCACTTGACTATGATTTTAATTTTTTATGTTACATATTATAGCGTCTAAAATCGGCTACATTAATTTTTCCAAATTGTATCATTTCTACGGCCGTCATGAGGAATCAAACGACGGGGTATTTACTAAAATCGGCCTATGCGTTTGGTCTTAATATTGCCACAAAGGTATAATCCCATGTATATAATCCTCTTTTGCGTCGCGCGGTCGGGTAAAAAAATGAGAGAGACGCTATAATTAAATGTAATAAATTCCTTCCGTATGCGAGTACGACTCGCACTTAATAGTTTTTTATAATTGCAGATGCTCGTGGCTACACCCGCGTATATTTTGAAACTTTTCCAGGATTTATTACCCCCTAGCGTCATTTTAAGGGATGATTTTCAAATTCTGGGATACATATATTTAATTATTCTCCCTACGTAATTTTTATGTAGAATTTAAGGATAATCGGTCAAAAAATTACATTTTCTCAATACAAACTTTTTAACCCCCTTGCTCCCCAGTGTGGAATAATAGTACCCCGTTTTCTATTTTATATTTCATTACTATCACCCAGAAGTATGTGTATTAAGTTTTAAGTTAATACGACCACGGAATAACATTTTGTATACAAACGTTTTTACCCCTTTTCACCCTCTTAGGAGTGAATAATCGAAAAACCCTTTCTTAGTGGGTGCCTACAACTTAAAAGCCAGCTACTGCCTAAATTTCAAGTTCGTAGCCTCAGCGGTTTAGGCTCTGCGTTGATGAATCAGTCAGGACAAGTGATTTTATATATATAGATTGTCATAGTGGTAATAGATATTACACACTCTGTCAAAATTAAATTTTTCTGCCTAATATGGTCCATGAGTTGAACTCCTTCCTAGTAATAGGGTTCCGTGTACTGTATTGTCTGTGGTCAATCTGTTGCGAGAACCTTAACACATTAAATCTCAAAAGTAACAACTATCGAATTTCGGACTTCTATTTTTAAAATTCCATATCTAACAGTTAATTTATACGTAGAAAAAGTTTTAAAATTCAAACATTTTTCACGAACTTAATTAACTCAAGTGGCAATTGTAGTGACTAGAATAGTAAACATTTCATTATTGTTATTTGAGCTCATTGTATTGATGTTAACATCCATCAATGTAAAGAGCCTAAATCTGTCATGTATCGAGAGCTGTTCGTTATTACATCAATTTGAGAGCATGTCAAGAGTTTTTTTTATGTTTATAGCTATCGAAATCCGTAGCGGGAAAATCGAGTAGTGATGTACTGTTGGTGTTCGATTCTTACGATAGTTTATTAAACGTGACTTAGAATTTTTAGGTATAACTTAATTCAAACTAAACAAACTAGAAGAAATATTATTATATTATAATATTGACTATACATTTGACATATGACATTTGTTGCTTAATGTTGTATACAGGGCGTATTATGGACACGTATAATAAGTTCTTTTTTTCAATTCAATTCTTTGGTTTACGGCTTTTAGTTTTGCCAATTAGACACATGTTATTTCGCCAATGTCACGTGGAATGGAGAAGACATGATGGAGATTGATCGGTAAGTTCTTTTTTACACGCAAGTTAGTGCACGCGTTTTGAGTATCTACGAGTAGCAGATACTAACTTGACAGTAAACAGTTGCCGTAGTGTACTCATGGCAGTTGACTCGTCTCACCTGAGGACTTATTACGGTGAGCTACCGTTATCACAATGCGATACATTTTGACCATATATTTGTAATTTTCGTACTAAAACAAAACAATACATCTCTGTGGCGAGCAAAATTAAAAAAATGTAATATCGGTTGCGAGCTACTGACTGACTCGCACATGATAATAACTCGTACGATATGGTCACATAATGCGAGTAACTGCACTGCAGTAACTGACTAGGCCAGCTCGCACGCTAGCTCTCACCACGCTATTATGTATGGTATAATATGAAATATCAAAGTACGAGCTGATACGCGCCAAAAATATGCCGGATATTTTAATGCCATTAATCATCCTAAATATTAATGTGTCCAAATTCACTTAAGCGTCAGATAATTGAATAACTTATTTGTCTTTTTAACCGATTTCAAAAACAGTGGATTCTCAGTTCGTTGATGACTTTTCCAAAGTATGCTTCGCAATTACTCGGAGACAGGCATTTTTTGTTTGAACGGGTATGTTTTGTGATTAGTGACATTCAATTTTCATCAAAATCGATTCAGTAGTTTGATTTTAAAATCGAAATAACTGCATTCAGTTTATCCAAGTAATCGAAGTTAGGAATTTTCTTTTAAAGACGGTTTCTTTTTTTTTCTGAAAATGGTATTTATAAAAAATATACAAAGATACTCAGCAGAAAAATACATTCGCTCGTCTAGATTCCTAACAACACTGCATCATAATTTTACATTTCGTACACACGTCACGCGAGGAAAACGTTTTACGACTTCAGTTTACGACGAAATAGGATCAGTGAGTTTATACACTACATAAAACTGTTTTTTATACACACAAATGTCATATATGCGATGTAACATTTGATGTGCTTAGATGTCTGTTACGAGCTAATTATTTGAGGCATTTTTGATTAATTGAGTTAAGCCTTATTAATTTATATCGTCTATACTTATTTCAAATGTGACAAATTTGAATGTAGATTTTGTTATACCAGACAGGGTGGTGTAGCTTTCATATCCAAGAATAAGACTAAATTTAGGGCGCTAATGTGTAATGGCAGTTGTATTTTATTAATTAGCAAGCAAAGGCAGGAAAAAATTCTGCCAAATTGACAATAATTGTTCACTTTATGTACTAAAGTTATAATTTTGCAAAGTAAATTTAAACTTGCTTGATTTTTTTATGTGTGGCTACCTGTAACTTAATTTATTGTAATATGCTTATATCCTATTTTATCCAGTGATTGTTATCACAGCCGGGGCTGACAACTTAACGTGCTCTCCGAGGCGCGATGGGAAATCTAACAAGGACAACACCCAGACACAGAAATAGAATATTTGTATAAAAGCAATTATCTGCCCAAAACGGTAATCGAAACCGCAACTGTCGGCGTTAAAGTAACATATAGTATGTACCACTACACCAAAGCGATCCTGACATGACTTATACTTATGCTTGCTTAATGACGAATCAGGTATGTATTTTCACAACGTCTGCACTTCTAAGGAAAATACATCGGTTAGTTATTAATTAATCAATGAAGTGGATGTGCCTTTTATATAAGTACTATTTACTATGTAAATATTACGTATGTAAAATCTGAATATAGCATACTTATATTAATTTTATTTAGAACAATATCAATAGTCTTGGTATATTTGTTTTCATCAACAGTGTAAGACAATGTGTGAAGCTACAAAGTCCTATAAGTTGATCGCACGTTTAATTTTCAAACGGCTTTATTCGGCTTGCCTCGTTTTTGTGGGTCGAGTCTATTTTCGCAAAACGCATGATGCTCATCGCCGTTCATGGACATTTTCAGTGCCAGGAAAATCCACAAATGCGTGGCCAACTTGAAAAGATGTAAGAGATAAAAGAGAATAGAAAGTAAAGAAAGGAATACGGGAGGAATTTAGGCTCTCTCACTCATCGTACAAAATATTAATTGTTTCACGCCGATGTTCTGTGAGAGCGAGGTACTGCCCCGTCATATACGAGCTGTAGTCAGTAGGCTACAGCTAGGCCTCAGTGGTTCTAGTATCTTGGAAGTGATGAAAAACAAATCACAAGCGCGTATCATTCGCAAAATCATTTATTCGCTATGAAAAATGTATTATATATGCTACATCCTCTCTGTGCAAACATATTTGCACAAGTAAATGCGAAATTATTCTGGAGTGTGCAAACTGGCTCTCAACGTAAAACTGCTATCAATATTTCGAGGTGTAAATTCTATGACTAATAAATATTTTATACCTTTATTTTTATCGTGGTGTAAACAAGTTCGGTGCAAATAAAACTAAATTTTGACTATTTTATTGGATTGTCAAAGTTTTATGATTTTGTTGTAAGTGTTGTTAGGGATGAAACGATGTAGATTTTAGACGATACGGTGAAAGTAAAATTTTATATACTAAGCTGAGCTCGCGATTTCGTTCGCGTGGACTTGGCATGTCTCATACAAAGTAAACTTTGTAGTGCTTCTCAAGAAAGGAGCATTTTACTCGTGTTAATTAATACCAAAATAATTAGCATCAAATTCTGAGAAGTGTACTTTGCACTATACTGGGGAGTATAGTGTGCTTTTAAATGACTTTATTACATGGTACAATAATACAGAATGTGTTTTTTTTTTTAAATCAGCGTATTTGATTCCTGGGAAAGAAAATAAAATTTCTAAAATAAAAATTGCCTAAGTTGCTTCTCATAACATTAGCTATCCGCTAGTGAAAGTCTCGTCAAAATCAGTCCAGCCATTTCAGAGATAAGCCGTAACAAACAGACAGACAAAAATTTTCAAACCACCACCACATATAATTTCATATGTATTTAGTTAAAAACAGTTATTTAAAATTATAAACAGAAACTTCAATTTTATTTATTTGTATAGATATTATATATAGGAAAAATTTGTTTGTAAGTTTATATGAATAGGGTAAATAATACTAAACTACGTCATCAAAGATCGTGGCTGGTTAATCAATCGCAATTTTAGGTTGGATTCGGTAAAATATTTCATCATCTTCCACCTTAAATAGTAATAGAAACATTTTTTTCTTATTGACATATTTCCAAAAGTCTGAGTATTAAATTAAAGCAATCACTTTGCAGATATACTACAAAAGATGCGATAAAACCTTGTTCAACACAGCATCTAGCAAAACAGTGTTTAAAAATTGCTTAACTGATAGTTAAATCATGAAAATTTATTAATATAATGTCACACATTACATTTGACCTCTAATAAAGGTTTTAGAGATCTGTTAAGCGTGTGTTAAGCTACGTCTAAAGCACGTCAAACTCAAAACTGTGATTTTTATAAACACGCGTTCAACGTATCTTTAAATCTTTTGTAGTAAGACAGTTTTTGATTAAGTCTCTGCGGTGGTCGAACGAGACGCTCATCGCAGTACATAGTAACAAAATTTAGATAATTTCTATTATTATTTTGTGAAATTGTATTATCTGTGACATGTTATATTTTAAATATAAATTAAATACGATAAAAATAAAATAGTTTTAGAAATAGAATATTAAAACCTATGCTCATTTCCAACATTTTAGATTTTATAATTTATATTCTAATAACATATTTACATACAAAATATTATATGGTATGATATTTATGAGCAGGAAATTTTCCGTTTACATGATCTCGATATCTACTAATATTGTTTATGTTTATTATTCATATTTAATAAATACGTTTATTATGTAAACTAAATATTATATAACAAAATTGTTAAATCGGAATGGATCGATTCAGTGGATCATCCTCCGACATAGATAAACCCAAGTGGGAATATTAATAATTCCACTCGCTTTTGAAACAAAAAAAAATTGAAAATCGGTCCACAAACGGTCATAAAAAAGTCCCCGAAGAATTGAGAACCTCCTCATTTTTTGGTAGTCGGTTAAAAATTAAAACAGCCATATTTACAATGTCAACAAATTAATATTTACCGTAATATATTGCTTTGCATTTGAAATTTGAAAACTGAAATGTATAACATCAAATTTTATATATAACACTAGCATTTCGATCCCGACTTCGTTCGCGTGGAATTCGGTTATATTGCGCTCCTATTTACATTGCATTACCACAGGGACCGCGCACTTGTTCGGGATTTGAAGTATCCTATGTCCTTTCTCAATTATCTACTCTGCATCAAATTTCATTTGAAATGCAGTACTTTAGACGTTACGTAACACACAGAGAGCACTATACTAAATGCGCAGGTATTTATTATATAAATAGGATATTTTTAAAAATAGCCCACATTTTTACTTTTTTTATAAATGTCCACAGCACGTCAACTACAAAAGGTTGTGTAAAAGCTTTCTCATTCACTGCATAGTTTCAAACCATTCAACCAGAATGGACAAGAATACTTCTTGAAATATAATAACTTATATGTTTTCAGTTACTTAAATGTTCGTTTATATTAATATTCATGTAATGTAGTTTTAAATTAATGAATTTGAAGTTCATAAAATGTATGATGAATAAATATGACTTAATAATGATTGATCGTTCGAAAAGTAATTTTTTTACGGTAAATATTTTATTGTCTAAATTGTCTATTGTCATTATCCAGGTTATTTATTTATTCTGGGCGATAATTGTGTGAAACGATTGCTACCAAAACTGGCTATACAGCACATTTCTGATATATTTATTAAAAAGCATTTTTAACTGTCAAATAACATCATGTTAGCGATAAAAAAAGTGTAAAATTTTATTTTACACTTTTTTTAAGCTATAGTACAGTATTGTCTTATTTTATAACTAGCGATTCTAATGCCATACCTTTCATGCAAAAGTGGTAAAACTATGTCAACATATTATTCGTATCTACGAGAAGGTTATTTACATTATACAGGCAAACAGAAAAATAGGTTTTAAAAGACTACCGTCCGGCATAACGAAATCTGTATTAACCCGAGCGAAGCCAAGTGCAAAAGCTTGTCATATATAACAAACAAGCATCGGCGAATACTTTACTAGCCACATTTTGTAACGTTAAAAACAATTGCGGATCATAAAAGCTATTCAATTCATCGCGAGAATATATATTAAGAGACCCATAACGCATGCTTGAATGAAAATTTTACGGCAATTTAAATGAAATTCATCAATTTATTGCACACAAACAGTACTTATTTATTATAAATTCGAGTGAAATTAAATAACTGTTGTAATTTATGCGCTCCGCGTTTCGACTGCGATTATTTTGATTGTGTTAAGTAAATATAAATAGCGCTCTCGGCGGTGTATTTATTTAACTCAATTTAATTTAAACTTAGCAGGTCGCTCTGTGTGTGTGAAAAAATTGTTTCGATTTTAATTATGAAAAATCGCAATTTCAATTCTATGTATTTTTCTTTTATATACTCTATTAAAACTATTCTATACTATTCATATTAAAAGTATTATATAAAGTGTAATTAGTGTTCATATTCTAAGTTATTTATGATTATCCTTTGCTCGTTAGTATTGGTATGTTCGAGAAGACAGCGAAACGTGGCCTTAATACAACTCAGGATTAGTATAGTTTTCTATTAAGCGAGAATGACATTTGTAAGTTTTACTCTCATAAGTGATATTAAACAACTCTGTAACCAAATAACAGATACGTAGTAAGTAGTTACGAAAGCCTGTGACTGTCAAAAATAAGGCACCGATAGTAAATTCCTTTAGATGTGTAGCGATGACACAAAACGTATCCAAATATTTGGATGCTGATAAGCAATCATGTGTCAACCCACAAAAAGATGAATTCGGAGATATTTATGTATTTTGATACTGCATTTACCTATTTAACATAATTAAAAAAAATTAAGATTTATAAACTAAATAAGTACGAAAAAAAGGTTTCTTTATTAATGGATCGAATTTCAAGTGCGTTCTATATTTTGCAATTTATACAAAAATCTCAAACATTTAAAAAACTTTTTATTAGATAATATATATAATATATCAGTCTGATTTTAATTCATTATACCTCTTATCAAAAAATAAAAGAAATTATGGATATACATATACTTCTTCAAACATATTTATTAATAATAGGTTTCACATGTTAAGACGCGATTTTCTCAAAATGGAGTCCATGTGGTTTGACACAGTATTGCTTAACACCGTCGATTTATGAAGGTCAATGTCAAAGCAAAAGTTATAGTAATAATTATCGCCCTTGAGGAAGAAAATGAAAAACAAAATCAATAACTTCAAAAATATAACAAACACAGAAAATCTCTTTATAATTTTAACACATACAGCCCGAAATATGTACGTACTTGTATAAAGGATGTACACTGTAACGTGCAATAATCATAGTCAAACCGACAGAAGAAGACAATACGGTACTTAAGTATCTTACTACTAGCTTAATACCTACACCAAACCTATCAATACGTACCACATACGAAATCTATTAAGAGCGAGCCATGGCAACATAATTTGAACCCTACACGCAAATAGTAAAGTTTACTTTCGCAGTTCAAAGTCTTAAGTCATTCTCGTCACCTCACCCAAGCTGCATCTATACGGCAGCATAACTCGGCTTAGTGTCGCAACTCCGCGTTATACGCTTATTTTACCCCTCAACCTCCCCTAAGTAAAGCTTTGATATGATAGCTTTATATACTGAATGGAAAACTACTGGAAACGGATTTAGGAGTGTATTTGCTATCGATACTAGATGTATTTTGTATTACATACGAGTGTACGTATCTGTTGCTGAAGAGTTTATTTAAATGTGTCATTTATAGGAAATAATGTTTTATTCGACTTCAAAAACGATAACGTTCTCAATGCATAGTGTATTTTTACCTGATTGCGGGACACAAGGGAATAATGTGTTTATCTGTCTGTATATGTATGTATGCATGTGGTATATGTATGTTCCTATGTGGCACTATTTAGATCAAACGCGTGGGGCGATTGCGATTAATAACACTTCGCGTCGTCTGAATCGTCATAATGTCGCGAAAGTATAATCAATTGGACAAAACAAAATGGCCGATCTTAGACGCCATAATGTAAAAAAAAAGAAAATAGATGAACTATGTTAAGTGAGGTATCATTGAATAGGTATTTAAAAATATTTTTTAAGTTTTTTTTTCATATCATTTTTCAATCAGAATTACTGTGCATAATTTATAATAATTTAAAGTTGGTTAGTAAAGACTCTAGTTACGCAGTCGGGTTTTTGATTATTTTAATTAATTACTTGTTTAATGTTTATGACCTCGGAACTCCGTTATTTCGTCCGGTGTATGTGTATATGGATGCTGATAAGCAATAATGTGTCAACCCACAAAAAGTCAAATTCGGAGGTATTGATGTATTTTGATACTGCACTTATTTAACATTATTAAAAAAAATTGAAGTCATATAAACTAAATAAGTACTGAAAAAAGTTTCTTAATTAATTGGTTCGAATTTCAAGTGCGTTCCATATTTTGCAATTTATAAAATAACCTCAAATATTTGAAAAAAAAAATATTAGATAATATGTTAAATATATTAGTCTGAATGTAATTCATTATACCTTATATCAAAAAATAAAAGAATAGATGGATATATACTTCTTTAAACAAATTTGTTAGAAATGAGTTTGACATCTTTAGACGCCATTTTCTCAAAATGAAGTCCGTGTGGCTTGACCCAGTATTGCTTATCAGCGTCCATATATAGAATGTATGCTATGAAATTTTTATCAAAATCGTTTTAGAAGTTTGATTTTAAAATCAAACATAAGTTATCCAAGTAAATAAAATTACGAATTTTGCTTTCGAAGTCAGTTGCTTTTTTTTAAATATGGCGTTATATTATATACGAGAGATGAACACTATTAAACTTTTTTTATTGTTACTCCTTCCTGAACTCTTCAATAATACGTTATTATTAAATATATGAACTAACAGTTTATAAATATTACCAAAATAACTAGTTCAAACTGAAACTTAAAATACACTTTATTCAAATGCGCTTTTAAATCACTTTCCAATCGTCAGGATACATATTATTATTTTTTTTATTAAGCTACCGAGAAGAACCGGTAAGAAACTTAATAGAAACTCTTTTAAAATCATTTATACATAATGTATTTTTATAGCATTTTAATTCTGTTATACTGATAAAAAATCAACTCGTATCAAATTCACGCCTCTTTGTCATCAGTTAAAACTATAAATTAGCGAAATTAATAACGACTTTTTATAATAATACTTTTAAAAAAGGGGGAATCGACTTTAAAATTATGTCAAATCGGTTACCTAAATGACAAACTTATTTCAGCTATTTCGATTTTTTAACCAAAATACTGAACCGATTTTGATAAAAGAATCTATGGAACTAATCAGAGAGTATACAATGTTAAACCAAAAAAGAATTAACCAAATCCGTTCAGCCGTTCTCGAAAAATCATTGAATATAAAAAAAATCCTCAACGTATTGAGAACCTCTGCTTCAAAAGTCGGTTGAAATACGTCATTGTTCGTATACAAATATTTGGACAGTTAGTTTGTTGATCACCTAACGGTAAAAATAATCCCATGAAAGCTGTATAGGCGTAAAAATTCATTCGTATCCGTTAAGCCGCTTCGCTATGATTGAAAAAGGAACAATGGATTGCCGTTTTTATTTCGCAAATCGATATCGGATTTTTGTTTTCTATGTTCAATGGAACTATTTATGCTATTACTAATTGTGACCTAACCTTGTGATTTAACCTAGATGAAAAGCATAAACATTACGTATTATATTTATATTTCACTAGCTGTACCTTGCAGTTCACTCGCGTTTATGGTTACTGCTTCGCTCCTATGAGTCGTAGCGTTAAGTAATATGGCTTACAGCCTTTCTAGATAAATAAACTATCAAAACAAAAATATTGTTTTAATTCGAACCAGTAGTTTTTGAGATTAGCGCGTTCAAACAAAGAAACAAACCAACTCTTCAGCTTTATAATATTAGTATATTTACAAATCGTTATAATTATTATATAAAACATGACCATGCGGAATGGTTGCAAGAATGCTAGCAGCGTTTCTCCTTTGAATTTCAATTCCGATTCTCTGGCGAAAAATGCGTTAGCCCTCCTGTCACCAGTAGAGGCAATTTTAAAATTTCGACAGTTACAGAAGTTAAGAAAGAACTCAAACTGTGAGGATGTTTGTCTAATGTGTAAAACTGTCTCTATCACAACATACTATATTCTGAGAGTTGATTTCTGATTATGTTGTTTTTACGAATATAACAGAGTTGATATATGATTAATATGTACTAAAACACTTTCTTTAAAAGTCAAAACGAGGTATGTTTTGATGACGTTCACTTTTATACAAACAAGCTTTTCTTAATCAAATATAGTTTAAAAACATTGAAAATCTTCATATTCCTATTTATATTAATATTAATTTACACAATATATACCAAGTGTCTTTACAAACAATAAATATTTCAAGGTCTATGTGTTTATACTTGTGTGTATCCCGTACCTCCGAGAGCACGTAAAACCGTCAGTCCCGGTCGTTACCACAAGCACCTGAGTCGAAATGTTTATTAGCAGAAGGTTGCGTAAGTCGAAAGCAATCGCTTTGTGTAAAAATCAGTATCTCGTCAATATCTGGACTAGAGGTAAACAGACCCGGTTATAAAAACCGGGAAAAATGCTAAATAGATGATAATGACGATGACTCTTTGGCTTAACTTGGATGAATATATTTTGTACCTAAATAATTGTAATATGCATAACTATATTTTAAAACAGTTCAATCGGGTAAATTTAAAAAATAAATGCAGTTTCCGTCATGCTGTTTTCACTCAATAAAATTAAAATAATTGCAGTTCAAACGTGAAATTCATTTACAGCTGTTTAATTTTCTCGTTAATGTATACTAATTTTATGAAGAGACACAGTTTTTTACATTTTGCGAGATAAATTAAACGCTATTTGTCCGAATTTAAAATAAATTTATTTAAATAACAACGTATTTCACGGAAGATAAATTTGTTTATCATAATTATTTAAAGTAGTGTAAGTTTACGCCGAGAGTTATATTAAATGGTTTTATCCAAATTTGGTGAGTTCAAATTCAGTAAACTTTTAATGATTTTTAGGGTCCCTTAGTAACAAGACCCGATTACTAAGCTTCCACTCTCCGTCTATCCGTCTGTGCGTCTGTCCGTCTGTTCGTCTGTCCGTCCGTTAGTCCATCCGTCTGTCCGTCTGTGCGTCTGTCCATCTGTTCGTCTGTCCGTCCGTTAGTCCATCCGTCTGTCCGTCTCTCCGTCTGTGCGTCTGTCCGTCTGTTCGTCTGTCCGTCCGTTAGTCCATCCGTCTGTCCGTCTGTCCGTCTGTATCATGACATGTAATCATTTGATCGTTTTTTTTTTTAAGTAAGTCAACCTATTATGTCCATCATCATGGTTTATGCTGTAGTTATTAATACTTTTAGGCAGTGCGTTATTATGACATTAACGTTGGAAATAATATTCATGACATTTTTATGCAATCAGGTTTTAAATTTAACTATATTACCAACTCGAGTTAATCAACATTGTTATTAATAGATAATTAATTTGCCAAATAAATTGTTATATTATCACTTCAAAGTTCAAAGAAAAGTAATAAAAATATTTTCATCAAAATGAAATTGCTTAATTAACCATAGTTCTAATTAAATAAAGTTATTTTACTCTAATCTATCGATAGTAAACCTTGTTTCAAACTTTTGTTTCAAATACAGCTATCAGTTTAAACCCAAAGTGAAATAAGGTTCGTTGTTCAAAATCAATAGTAGTTCTAAAATTTTGTAATGGAAAATTTATTACACATTTTAGTAATTCTGATAAGAGCGGATTATTACAATTGTTTTATCGTTATGAGATCTGGATTAGCGAAATGTGTCAAAGGCTTGACCGTTTAGAGTTGAATAATCACAAAATTGTATTCATATACGTAATTTGTGAAAACAACATACGTCTGTTTGGTATTAGGCAGCACGAGCTCCGTCAATTCTTCCACATAAGCATATACACATCCAGCACAAACAAGCCAAGTCTCCCCCCCCCCCCCCCCCCTTCCTCCGTTATATGCATCGCAAGCAAGCAAGTACCACCCGCCATCTTATATATGCATATTCAAACGCAGTACAAGCAAGCGTCATGTTCTCCCACATATGCACAAGCATGCGCAGCACAAGCAAGCACCACAAACCCTTACACACGCTCACACGCAGCACAAGCATGCAAACATCGCCCGCCCTGTCAGATAAGCACATGCACATGCGGCACTAGCAAGCAAACACCACTCATCATCTCAAATATACACGTACATGCAGCACAAGCAAGCAAACACCGTCCACCCTCCCACATACACACGCACATGCAACACAAGCTAGCAAATACTACACTATCTACTATCCATCCTCCTACAGCGTGTAAACAAACATATTGAACACCGTGGGATGTTAAGTAATCAGCGCCGCCCATGGCCACTTGTAACCAGAGATGAACCGGGAGTCTGATCTCTCAGCATCAGATGACAAGTGACTTTCCCACCTATCTTATTCAAAGCATCGATTTTAGAGAACAGTATCTTCTAAAGGTACAATATACCAAGATATTGTGCAGTCATCTCCATACCAAATACATATAAATAAACCGCATTAATAACTTTGTCTCTCGTTATTTACATACGGTATCCACTATCTGTGTGGTCACGAACTGGCCTGAATAATTCTCGATAGTATATCGAATAATATATTACGCGTCATTAGTAGAGAATCATAGGCTGAATCCGCGTTGATTACGCACATTCGACGACTATTTGTTCCGAATAAATCAATTAATCGGATTATAAAATCAATGACATAAAAGGAACTGTCTGGTATAAATATTGAAAATGGATGGGAGTTAATCTTTTATCAAATTATTTCCAAAAATGATGTGTTCATTTAATTATATATTTTTTTTGTATTAACGTTTCATGAAGAATTCACTAGTGAATCTGTCTTCATGTTGTAAAAATATCAGTCAATAGAAAACCATTAAAAAATTCAGAGTGTCACATATGGATATTTAATTCTTTAACGTTTAAACCTAAATCGTTAAAAAAATAACAAGAAACAAGGAAAGGGCTAGAAACTGGCGCCTACCTTGACCAACGTCAAGGTACTACTTATATGTTGATATCGGTTTGGCAATTTAAAGGGGCAATGCCGCCAGTGTTTTGGGCACTGTGCCACACTGCAATGACATCGACAGATTTCTAGGTTTTATATAGTTTTTCATTATTTTATTAATATTTTTGTATATATTATTTCTTAATGAAAAGTGTGTATCAAGTTGATTTTTTTATGTTTTTTAGAATCAATTAATTATTTTAGGTACCTTATAATATGATAATGTTGGAGTTTATTAAAAAAAATAAAATTAACAGTCACACTTTATAAATATGTTCTGAAATATATGAAAAAAATAGGAAATAAATTTGTCAATTCGGTAATGATTTGCATCCGAATCGGTAATGATATGCTTTGGTTTTGTAGGATTACGATCCAACAAATTGTGGACGCAGTATGACTCATAAAGCATCTAAAAAAATTATTTCACGGCGTCAAAACCTATCCAGGACACAATGCAATAGTATTTCATAGTAGTTTGAGTGATGAAAATTTCATGAAATAAATCGACCGTTATATGGCAGGCAACATCAACTTAAGAAAGAGAAGCATTGCCAAATTTCAAAAGATCACCCGCTGCGCTAATATGAAATGTACGTAAATATTTAATCAAAATAGCTCCAATTATTCAACATCAAAATAAACTTTATTCAAATAGGCTTTTAAAAGCATTTTTGAGTATTCAAAAGAAACAAAAAGTACTTACAATAAAGAAAAGCTACCACCGGTTAGGAATGTAACATTTTGATGTCAATAAGATAAAATCGATATTTTTATGTATACATATGTAGATTTCTCGAAGAATATGTCACCGTAACTTATATTATTTAATTGAAACTTGAGCAAAGGTTGTCATCGAATAATGATATTAACGTTAAGCAATAATCTCATGATCATAGTCGTAAGACGTTTCGCGTTACCTTAAACAGGCGCCCTTAAAGCGGTCACATTGTAATAACGTAATCTAACCTGTTCACGTCTACAATTGTATCGAATCCGAAACTTCGAGATAGTTCCAAATTTGATCCCGATATGATTCAAGTCGAATTGTTTACTTAAGTGTGTTTCAAGAAGATTTGGTGAATTGACACTAATTGGGTTTATTACTTTGTGATTGAAATGGAAAAATTATGACAGATTCAATCTCGAAACAGACGTGACATATAAAAAGCAGCTAATGGCAGGCTTTAGGTACTATTTCTCATGTTGCTAAAATGACGTATACATTTAAGATAATCACGAAATCGACGGAATTTTATGTACTTTGAATTATACATTCGTTTATCGTTTGAAAATTTCGAGTAGATCCATTGATTCGTCACGTGAAGCCATAACTATTGGTTATAAACATAACTATTGAAGGTAACTATAGAATAAAACTTACATTTTTATATGCAAAAAAATTTTAATCCAAAAATTTCGATTTTTCAGTTTTTTGATACAAACTTACTACTGCCGAGACAAATACAAACAATAAAAAAATCTAACGTAACATATGCAGTCGTTCTAAATTGAAAAAAAAAAACAGGTATTATTATTTACATAGATTCACGTTCATGTCTATTAAAAAGAAACAACGCACATCACAAAAACCTAATAAAATCACAACTATTAAATTTGGATCGTTAACTGTACTCGAATATCAAATACCAATTTAGTAAAAATAAAAAAGAACACCAAATAATCCTTAAACCAATTAACGTTAAAAATAACTATCGCTATTCCATCCGAGTTCGTGTCCGACTTTTATAATCCGATTAATCGATTTTATACGAAACAATCGATTGAATCAAGCCTAATTGCGAATAAAGTACACCGAGTGGTCAAAATCAGGATTCAGTCCACGATCGGTCCGCTTTCTTCATTTGAAGAACACAATTACTCTTAATTAAAGGTTGGCTCACACGTAGCGTTTCGGAGATAAGCCTATTTTGGTGAACAATTCGCTTAAGTGTATTTATCTTTCTGTACTCTTTACTTACAGGTCTTCTTAGATTAAATATAGGTAAAAGGTTTTATTTTTTATGTATATAAATAGCGGCTGAGTTATGCGAGATCGCGTATGGACATTTGCAGCACCAGAGCAGCCAATATTAAAAATCCCTTTGAAATCCCCTTCGTGAAAAGTAAAGAAGAATCAGATGGGCTTTCTCACCGAGACGCAACTTTATTAACTAATTCATACGATTATCTGTAAGAGAGCGGTACTGCCACGGTCGAGCCTGTATAACTGTAGTCAGTGGGCTACAGCTAGGCTCTATTATAGTAGAAATTATTCTTAAATGTTTATATTGATATACGTCTAATCATGTTTTTAAAGAATTTGGGTTATAGCGTTTTTAATAATTTGTTTTCATAGTATTGTGTTTATTAAAAAAGCTAGTCACAAATGTTCTGATTATCGCAAAGTATCTCATACATTACGTGAACGATAAAAAATTTAAAGTAAAAAAAAATATTTTAATAACAAGCATTTATTTAATCGCACTAAAAAGAATACAATATACTTTAAAAGTTTTGCTATCAACTCATAACGTCATTACACAATTTATATGATATAAAAGCTTGACGCGAGATATTGTTAGTAACCTAAAATATTAAAAAAAGAGAATCTATTAATTGAGACCATTTCAGCGAGCCTTAACATACTAGTGACTCAATTCAAGATCAAGTTTACGCAGTGTTGTTTTAATATATAATTTCAGTATAGTTAATTTCAAAACAGTTATGTTAAAGTTGCTCAGATCCTTTCAATAGCTTGAAAAGACCGGATAACATCTGTACGCATCTTCATAAATTATAGCTGAGAACCATTTCGATTTCATGAGCTTTCAGACAAAAAAAATCACATCAAAATCGGTTGATTCGTTAAGAAGCTACAATGCCACAAACAGATGCACACGTAAAATTTATAACATCGTTAAAAAAACTATTTTGTTAATTGTCCAATGCAAGGTCCTTCAAAAGCCTAATATAAAAAAGTATATTTTGGATTTGAATTACTTGGTTTGTGTGAATCAGCCTTAATCTAAATAACCACGATGTTTGTAATGCAAACTTGTAATGTGCGATATGTCTTCGTTACTAGCCGGTCACGTCGCTTTAACGTAATGGGTTTTACGGCCGTTTAAAGTAAGCCCAGAATAATTAGAGATATCGTAGTGTTTCCCTTTTTGTATAAACCTTTAATGTTGCTGGGTTATCCTTTTTAAATCGAGCGTAGGACTAAAACATAATCACACGACACGATGTCGCGTCGTGGCACGATACGGCATCGTAAACGCGTGTCGTAATAAATTACATCGCGACATCGCATGGTGATACGATGATAAGATATGAGTTTACATTTTAAACCAAACAAAAAATCGTAGTTATGTGTTTTGCCTTTAATCAAAATAATATTCTTCACAATACTATGTTAAGCTACACAGAATTCATTTTGTAAAAATGGCGTCTAAAGATGTTTATTTAACCTATTCTTAATAAATTTGATTAAAGACTTGTTTATATTGTATAGATTTGTATATATCCAACTTTTATTTTCTATTTTGATGAAAGTTGTAATTAATTAAAAGAGTATAAAAAATGTTATCTATATTATATATTATTGCTTATTGCAAGATATGAATCACACTTTTACTTTTTCCGTACATATTTAGTTTAAATTACTTCAATTTTTAGGGTTTCGTAGTAAAAAACGGAACCCTTATAGTTTCGCCATGTCCGTCTGTCTGTCTGTCTGTCTGTCTGTCCGCGGCTTTGCTCCGAAACCCTTAATACCAGAAAGCTGGTATTCGGTATGAGTATACATATAAATTACGCCGAGAAAGTCGTACAGTAAAATCTTAAAAATATTTTTTTTTCAGGGTGTCTTCCCTATGTGTTAAGAGAGACCAAAAATTTTTTTTCTCATTTATCCCATGTTGTGGGGTATCGTTAGATAGGTCTTTTAAAAATGTTATAGGTGTGGGAAAACTATTTTTCCGAACGACGAACTGTTTCCGAAATATTAAGCTTTGAAGTGTCAATTTTTCTTAGAGTCAAGTGTCCCCCCCCCCCTATCCACTAAACTGCTGCGTCTAAAAATATGAAAAAATTCACGATAGCGGTACATATAATGAATTTAAAAGGAAAATTATCACGGCTATGTTGGTTCTTATGGTTATCGAGTTATAGATGATCTAAGTAAAAATAAATATTTCACTTTTTAAAGCATGACATTATGTAAATATTAATAATTTTAAATTAATATATGAATTTAAATGAATAAATAAATAAATATTTAATAAGTTTAAATTAAAATAAAATATAAAATAAGGTATAAAACAATGTCTTAATAAAACATGTCGCGAGTGATTCTGAATCGCGCTTATGAAGTTTTCAACCAAATCTCCATAGATTTCATAGGCGCTAATCAGGAAGGAAATTTATCGGCGTTAAGTATATTTTACAAGCGTTAGAATAATAAATAATCGACGAACATTTAATGTTCAAAATCGTTAGTATAATTCACATTCAAACATTTTTACGAAAATAGGTACTCGAAGATTGCTTGACCGATCTTGACAATTCTGACAACTACGGAACCCTACATTGTGCGTGGCCCGACACGCACTTGGCTGATTTATTTTTAATAATATTAAATACGTGACGCAATATATCAATATTTCCAATTTGACTTTAATTGGATTGACATAATATTGCTTATCAGCATCCATGTATACATTAAAAATATTTCATAAAAACTTATCCGTAATATACGTACGATCATAAAAACGTCATAAAAAATATAAACAACATGGAATTTAAACGATAAACCGAACTAAACTAAACCAAACTAAAAACATCACGACGCAAGCATCCTTAAAGTCCCAAAGTAATTTAATATTACGTCGACCGCATGAAGAGATCGTAAAAAGAATATGAAAATTAATAACAAACTTTCGAATCAAAAAATTTCCATCCTCTCGCAGCGCCAGTTTATTGTAAAAAGTCACTTACGAGGTCTATTTTTGTTAAAAATAACTGGTCAAGTGCGAGTAGGACTCGCGCACCGAGGGTTCCGTACAAACTTATCTATATAAGACTAACCCATCTACGCCATTTGTGGTCTTCATCATCAGTTCCAACATAAGTTACTATCACAAATACCTAAATCGGTATACGCTTGCCTATAATATTTGAGGAGTTCCCTCAATTTCTCCAAGATCCCATCATCTGATCCTGACCTGAAGACAATGGGACGACCTTGGAAGTATACCTTTTCAAACAAAAAAAAAATTGAAAATCGGTACACAAATGGCGGCGTAATCGGCGAACAAACATAAAAAAAAATTAAATACAAGGTCAAATTGAAAACACTCCATTTTTAGAAGTCGCTTAAATATAATCAAATATTATGTAAATATGGATCACGTGCCAAAAACTATTTTGAAACTACTTAGGAGCACTTTAATTAAAACACAATCATGGATGCAATCCATGGAAACGCAAAATTTTATTTTAAGTACTAATACACCTTATACTTTCAAAAAAGCAAAGTTATAGCGCGATTCAGGATACACCCAGCGCCATCTCTTGACAATTTCAATGAACTAACTTGTTGACTTTGACATTAACAACATAATTATATTATATTTTTTTCTCGTTTTATTTTTATTTATATTCTACTACACTCCACTACCCCTGCACTACGTTCGTAGAATATTTAGATTTACATTATCAATCAAAATATATATTAGTGTTGCCAAGACGAAAATAATTAGTCCTTAATTCGAACAAAACTAATTGTTTATTTATAAATAACTAATTATATTACTAATAACCAGAAGACTTATATGTGTAGATAAATAAGTAAATTAAATAACTCGATCTGTTTGAATTTAATTTTAAAATTTTCGTACTAAGTCAATACGAGTACTTAAATCAAATCGCGTGAAGCTCTTATATTGAATGTTAATTACGTAATGACGTTATTAATCGACGATAAAACTTTTAAATGTTAAGTTTATTTTATAATTTTTAGCGCGTTTAAATAATAATTAAAATAAAAATTTTTATAAATCGATCAGAATTATATCACAGTTAATGTCATAATGTTGTAATAGATGGCATTAGCTGTACGCTGCATCGCGCTATCATTTTGTTAGCTGCGATATATAGATTGCATTGCGTTGTTTATAAAGGTTTGCTGCTTTTTAATGTTTTCGTATTGATACAAATTTCTTCTCAGTGTTTGTAAAATTGTTTTTTTGACCATGGTCAACTTCTATGTTAATTTGTTACAAGTACATATAATTTTAATTCTAAGATTAATATATTTTCCGCTTGATCAATTTACAACTTGATACATTTACGCGTTCCTGAGAAAAAGGTTGAAAGACAGACGTACATACTGACAAACACACGAACAGAAATTTACAGTTTTCGGATTTTTTCCTTTATGTATACTAAAGGACCTTGCTCCTGGCCAAATTTCATAATGCTTGGCCAATGGGAAGTACCCTATAGGTTTTGATTCCCTTGCGAAAACGTTAAAAACGCTATCATACTTAAAATATGTGATATAAATGACAGTATCTTTTGATTGCAGTTCTTAGTAATTACAACTCTGAGTACTTGACGTTGATAAAAATTTGTTACCTTCACGCGTTTCTGAGAAAAAGGTTGAAAGACAAATTTACAAACAGACAAACATACATACAAAAATTTACAGTTTTCAGATTTTTTCCTTTATTTGTACCATAAGATCTTACTTCTTGCCAAATTTCATCGTGCTAGGTCAATGGGAAGTACCCTATAGGTTTTGATTCCCTTGCGAAAACGCTAAAATGGTCAAAATATACGACATATTTTCCATTATCTTTTGATTGCGTTGACTTAGAACTTTAATATTTTCACGGCCGCATGTCATCGTAGACTTGAGTATATGATATTAATTTCAACATGATACGTCTATGCATTTCTGAGAAAAAAGGGTTGACATCCCGACAGACAGACAGACAGACAGACGGACAACAAAGTGATCCTATAAGGGTTCCGTTTTTCCTTTTAAGGCACGGAACCCTAAAAATAACATAATAAAAATATATCGAATACGGTGTTTTAATAAACAATTTGTTTAAAAATTAGTTATTTGTAAGTCACAAACTGTCCCTCGCGATTTCATTTACATTTATGGTTACTATTACGCTATCCAACGCATAATTATTTTTTTAAATTGAATCAGGACTATCCGAGATTAACCCCCGCATACAAGCTTAAAAACAAATTTTACCTTTTTATAATATTAGTAAAGATATAGAAAAACACAAGCTTTTCAAGCTACTAGTATTTTTTTTGTTTGCTACGTCGGAACTCCGTTAGTTACTGATCAGGAAACATATTGTTTTTTACTTTCAAATACATACTTTCAGATAGTTTCTATAAACTTTTCAACATAGTCAATACTGCTTATTGATGTGAAGGGAGTTACAGACAGAATTGGAAACATCTTGAAGCGAGCTGCGATTAAAACCATCTATAAGCCTCATAAGAAAGTGAGCCAGTTCTTGAGACCTATAAAGAGCAATATTCCTTTACAGACTGCGGGAGTATACAAACTCGAATATGAGTGTGGTTTATCTTACATAGGCCAAACAAAAAGAAGCATCGGTACTAGGGTCAAGGATCAATAGGCTATGTCAAAAATAGGCGTTCTTCTAAGTCTGCAGTTTGTGAACATGCTTTGGATAAACCTAACCATTTATTCGATTTGATAAACCACAGATCCTCGCTAGAGAACACAGATTCATTTCTAGAATGATACGCGAGGCTATTGTAATTCAAAAACGTCCGAACTTCAATAGAGAAGATGGTTTTGGACATTCCTGGAATCCACTTATTAAAAATTAAAAATCCCAAGTCCAACATACTGCAAGACCCAAAGATACAGTTCGTGCCTTCTGCGTGCAACCGGAACGTTATACAAGATACCAACTAAGAAACCGTTGGCGGTAGTTATAAATAATATTTTTTAAAACCTCAAATAGACAAATGTCACCTTAGTCTACCCGTGACCACGAACTCTGCAAAGTGCTCGAAACGTCGGGATGATAAAAATAGTTAATATATGCGATTTAGATCCGTTTAAATTGTTTTATTTCAATGAATAATAATCGCGAAAATCTAAGACAACGAAAAATCACAATGGCCGATTTTTCAAGCCATTATGTAAAAAAGATAAAAACGAAAATCGACTGTGTCAAGTGGGGTATCGTTGAATAGGTATTTAAATATCATTTTCATGTTTCAATCAGTTTTACTGTTTAGAATTTATAACGATTGAAAGTTAGTTAGTGATGATTCTCTATGGTCTTGATACGCAGATTTTAGATATTTTCAAAATATTAAATACTTTAAAATTTAATTATATAAATAGTTTATTAAGAAAACACGAGATCTTTAACAAAATTTAATATGATTGTGATTGTAGTTGTACCATCTGTACGCAATTACCTTCTCAGTAAATGTAGGTACACTTACTAACAAGACTTTAAATATAAAATGTAAAAAACTAGACCGAAAAAGGTACATGGCTAAATATAATAAAATACCTACTTAAATACAAAACAAAATCCAGCATTCTTGGTAATTTAATTTGTTTTTTATTTATATCATATAACTAATGACCCGCGTCGGCTTCGCGTGTAATGTGCTTTTTTGTGACATCGTATCACAAATCTTTGAAATTCTTGGGTTTTCTCGTCTATAATATATGTACGTGTACTAGATAACCTTCGTAGCACCTAAATGTGGTTAAAAAGTTAATACAATTTTTTTATCTACAATAAATGCAACACACTTTTTTATTTCTAAAACAAAATTATTTTGTATTCCAACAAAACAGACCAAAGACCTTAGACCTTAGACCTTATGGACCTAAAAATACATAGGTATATGACAACCAAATGACAAAACAGTTTAGATTAAAAAATTAACTTGTCATTTTTAGGGTTCCGTAGTATAAAACGGAACCCTTATAGTTTCGCCATGTCCGTCTGTCTGTCTGTCTGTCTGTCCGTCTGTCTGTCTGTCCGTCTGTCTGTCTGTCTGTCTGTCCGCGGCTTTGCTCCGAAACCCTTAATACCAGAAAGCTGTAATTCGGTATGAGTATACATATGAATTACGCCGAGAAAGTCGTACAATAAAATCTTAAAAATATTTTTTTTTCAGGGTGTCTTCCCTATGTGTTAAGAGAGACCAAAAATTTTTTTTCTCATTTATCCCATGTTGTGGGGTATCGTTAGATAGGTCTTTTAAAAATATTATAAGTGTGGAAAAACCATTTTTCCGAACGACGAACTGTTTCCGAAATATTAAGCTATTAAGTCAATTTTTCTTAGAGTCAAGTGTCCCCCCCCCTCTACCCACTAAACTGCTGCGTCTAAAAATATGAAAAATTCACGATAGCGGTACATATAATGAATTTAAAAGGAAAATTATCACGGCTATGTTGGTTCTTATGGTTATCGAGTTATAGATGATCTAAGTAAAAATAAATATTTCACTTTTTAAAGCATCACATTATGTAAATATTAATAATTTTAAATTAATATATGAATTTAAATGAATAAATAAATAAATATTTAATAAGTTTTAATTAAAATAAAATATAAAATAAGGTATAAAACAATGTCTCAATAAAACATGTCGCGAGTGATTCTGAATCGCGCTTATGAAGTTTTCAACCAAATCACCATAGATTTCATAGGCGCTAATCAGGAAGGAAAATTATCGGCGCTAAGTATATTTTACAAGTGTTAGAATAATAAATAATCGACGAACATTTAATGTTCAAAATCGTAAGTACAATTCACATTCAAACATTTTTACGAAAATAGGTACTCGAAGATTGCTTGACCGATCTTGACAATTCTGACAACTACGGAACCCTACATTGTGCGTGGCCCGACACGCACTTGGCTGATTTATTAGTGTGTTACTTTAATTATTATTTATAGTTTTCAGCGTTTTAAACCTGATTTTACACAAAAATTTAAGCCTAATTGGTCCAGCAATTTATATATATGAATTACACTGTTTATTAATGAAAACCGCATTAACATCGTTCGTACTAAATGATCTAAGTGTACAGACGGCAGAAAGAGACTTTGTTTTATAACATGTAAAGAAAAAGATCTATATATAGACGAATATACATAACAAGACAATAACATGAATCTGAATATAGTGAGTTACGAGAATTTTTAATGGAGCTCTTTGATACTTGTACATAAAAATAAAAAATATTCGCCATTACAATGTTACACAAAGGGCTACTTTATTAAAAATATCTTGAAGGGTTTAAAGGGTAGCATAGAAAATGCCAATGTGTTTACGTGTCTGTAATTTATTTCTTTTTATTTTATTGTTTGAATGTATGGGAAATTTGATAGAGACGATATTACTAAGGTTGATTAAACTATTAGTAAAAAAAATCTTTTTGAAAGGCAACAAGTCCATTACGTGAATTAAATTTTCATAAATCAGAAATATTAATAAATCAGAAGTGTAAAAATCTTAATCAATTACAATATTTTCAAGCGATATGTGTATATTGAAGCTGATAAGCAACAATGTGTCAACCCACAAGAAGTCGAATTCGGAGATATTGATGTATTGTGATACATAATATATATAAAATAAAATAAATAAGTACCGAAAAATGTTTCTTCAATATAATGTTTCGAATATTTAAATGTTTTCTATATTTTGCATTATACAATATTCTCATATATGTATTTAAAAAATATATTATTTAAGAAAACTTTTTATATACCAATATGCTTTTAACTCATTATATATTTTATCAGAAAAGAAAAGATGGATATGATGACTATGTCAATCAAATTTAGACGATATTTTCTCAAAATGAAGTCCTTATGTCTTGACATAGTATTGCTTATCAGCAATACGCAGTTAACGTATTAATAATATCAAACGAATCCACATAAACCATTCTTATTCATACCAACCAGCGTGCATCACAATAAAAATTTTCAATTTTATAAACCGCGGTTATATAAGGGAAATTCTATTTCGCAAAGCGAGTTTAAAACGGTGAAGTCACGTAGCCAGAAAATCGTATTTGTCCCACAAACACGTTCTCAATAAACTGTTAACTTCGATACATCGACTTGTATTTGTAGCATGATTCCTTTGAAAGTTATCCGCAGTGTTGCCGGTTAAATTAACTCGGGTTTTATTTGAAACCGGTTTAAACAGCGACATTGACTTGCATTCTTAGATAGAGGTAATATGAATTTTTTATATTTATTTTCGTAAAACGTGACTATCCCCGCAATGAACATTTGCAACACTAGAATTATAAATGGTTACCAGCTTAAAAATGAATAAGGGTGAAAGGAAATAGGAAGTTAGTAAGAGAATGAGAAAGGGAATAGGCTTCTGACTCTCTCACTCTCCGTACTAAACTAAACAGATGGTTCAAAGATTTAAGGAAGTGGACTAAACAGATTCAAAAGACCTTTAGATATGTAAGTATCTTATACTATCTTTTCGAATTTAATATATTTACCTCTTAAAATCATTTTTTATGAGTTCGCTTTTTTTAACTTTATTACTATTTTTTGTTTGTTTAACACCCTTTGCTTTGTATACAAAATAAATACTTTAGTTTTGAAACGGTGAAAAAAGTTAGAGACGATATGGACCCTAATCTATCAAACTTGGCGCAATTGCTTGTCTTCTTAAATACAAATTTCTTGCGATATTTTGTGGGATATGAATGTATGTATATAAAGAATGGTTGAAATCTGAACATTTAATAATACGTATACACTGAAATGATGACAGTGCATATGTATTAGATAGTTATATAGATATTTGTGCCTAATTTTATTATGGTATAAATATTCCAATTTAAATAATGCCCTCGATTACTGTGAAATATTAAAATATGAATCGTGTGACTGAAAAAATCATCTTCTTAGAATCAGGAAATATGAAAATATTAATGACACAGGAACAGGTGAAAACGAAAACAAATTAGCGACATTAAAAACAAAAGGATTTTCGTTCGAAAATATCTCAGAATTCGCTTCCAATTAAAACTTGAGCTCTTGTCGGAAACGCAAACCAAGTGAGGCGAGAGTCGATGGCCATCCTTTTGTTTTCGGGGACCTTTTTAGAGGAAAATGTGAAGGAAATGTAGGGAAAATCCGTGAACTCGCTTGGACCTCGTTAGAGCCGTTTACTCATTCATTCATTAGTGGTCTGGGTGCTTCGAAGACCTACTAAATTCTGAACTTTGCTAGAAAATTCTATAGCGTATTATATTTTCGATTCTGTTTTCCAGTTCTGGCGGATGAGGAATTAATGCATAGTTAATATAATACAGCTGAGTACGTAATAGTACCAACACAAACCGGCGCGCTTTTGAATTCTTTTTAATATTTTATCTATCTATAAATGTTATTAGTATTTTCATGCAAACAAATATCAGTTACCAGTGGAGAATAATACTTGTAAGTTTTGCTCACAGGCTTTCATAAGATTTACATGAATTGTTTATGTCTGCTTTTAGATCTGAAAGAATTTACTGTTATTTGCATATTTATAAAAACGTACAGTTTAAGGTATTGCTTAGTGTAAGGAGGCGCGATTATTAAACGAGTACTGGCTCTAATATTAACGCGCGAGCTGGCTGATGACACTTTTAAAATAGATGACAATTCGTGGAGCGGGCGTTCATTATTATAGGAAAGCATTGAGAATATGTTATACTACTACAATATTGTTACTTTCAGAATTAAATATTAAGATTGTTTGAATAGTATTTTTCAGCCATCCTAGGTAGCTGTGAATAGGAACTTACAACAATTATACCCGCCTATCTTAATACACATATATATTACACTAGCTTCCGCCCGTGACTTCGTCCGCGTGGAATAGTTACTTTGGGCTAATAATGCATAATGCATTATTAGCCCAAATTTAGAACAAATTTGGTTAGCATAAAAAAGGTTATTGTGAGCTAACCTTAAAAGATAGACATATGCTGTCGCGGACTTTTTTTTAGAACTTTTAAAGGGAAAAATTCTGTCATACATGATTTTTGCGAAACTTTAAACGTTTACGTAGCGTAAGCTCTCTCAATAGGAAAATATCCCCCGATTTTGAAACATTCTTCATTGGTGCTCCGCTCTTCTTGGTCTTAGTAATATATAGCCTTCCTCGATAAATATGCTATCTAAAACTGAGAGAATTTTTCAAATCGGACCAGTAGTCCCTGAGATTAGCGCGTAACAATCAAACAAACAAACAAACTCTTCAGCTTTATAATATTAGTATAGATGTTATGTAATATAGGTATATACCTACCTTACGTAATATGTAAAATATGTATATATTGTAATGTAAATAAATTGTAAATGTGTAATCTATATTTATACTAATATTATAAAGAGGAAAGATTTGTTTGTTTGTAATGAATAGGCGCCGAAACTATTGGACCGATTTCAAAAATCTTTTCACCTTTGGAAAGCTACATTATCCCCGAGTAACATAGGCTATATTATATTTAAAAAAAAATTAGGGATCCTTAATAAAACTCTAATAATGTAACCCAAGGTGTAAAAAAATGACCTGAAAAATTCCTTACGTCGCGTGCGCTGCGAAAACTATTGATGATAGAACAAAATCATTTACTACGACTTTGCAGAACTCATCATTATCTACAAAAAGTGTCGCGACAGCATATGTCTTAATATTATAGTTATGTCACAGTAAGCGGTTTTTTGTTCTAAAAATTTATTTTATATGCCGCCTCTTGAAAAGGCACTTTATTTGTACCTTGGTATTAATCCTTATCAAAATAAATAAATTACTTTATATTCAGGACGGTTTCAATACCTTTTTATAACTTTTTGAATAATTCAATTCGGACATTTCATTCGGAAGATATCACGAGTTTAAAAATGCAAGTATTAGAAAAAAGTCGCGTGGTTGCCGCTCACCGCGCTCAGCTAGCCAGCATATAGGCTCCATCTAAGCGTCACTGGGGTACGGGGGGAGTCAATGTAATAAAATAAAGTGCCGCGAGTACATTAATAAAAACTATGAATAAAAAAATTCAAACTTAAATTATAATTTTACTTTTTTTTTGAAACCCGACGCAAAAAAGAAGAGTGAATGTGTGTGTAATTAATATACTTACTTAAAATAAAATATTTAGATATTTTTTATTAAGAAACGAGCCAGAAGCCATTTAAAGTACTAAGGCAGCATAAATGCAAATTAGTATTAATTGATGTACCCACAGAATACCGTTGTACCGGTAACGGCGATCTGTTTATCTCATCCAGCTTTCATAAGCCCACCACGTACAATGCCGTCTTTATTACGATTCATTGCTAATGTTTCCAATTGCTATGGCGCGTTTGGATTTATGGTTAAAGCATTTGGCCTAAGTAATAAAACAAAATTGAAGAAGAAAAGACATTTAAGTAGGCTTTTAGGTTTGTGAATCGACATTAGGAAATAATCCATCCTGAATGGTTATTATGGTGAGCTACCGCTATAGCACTTACTGTTTTGTTTTGATTAATACAAAAATAAGATATTAACTGTTAAAATGTATCACGTTGCGATGGCGATAGCGTACACATAATTACCCTATTGTTAGTCTATAGGAAGCTAGTGGTTTAAATTATGAATTATAAGAACTAGATATAAGTTCATAACGTCCAAAAATATGTGTAACGTTATGATGTCGCGTTGTGATTTTTATTAAAACACGTCATGACGTTTCACGTCGTCGACGATGCGACATCACATCGTATGTGTATTGACACTTGGTCACGACTTTTAATATCAATGTCTATATGTATACTAATATTATGTATATTGTGAAATTATAGAGTTTATTTTCGAGAGGCGTAAGCTTAAGTCCTTCCTTTCATTCCCTATTTCTTTATAAACCAGGTACGTATTCGTGACTCTAATGTACCAAATTTTGGAGTACATAAGGAACATTCACACAGACGCATCAATTCTTATATAAATTAAACGTTATGCTATTACTTATGAAATGGAGCAGTTATCAAAACTTCATACATGGCAATTATGATTTAGTACAAACCAGCTAGTTTATTAACCTAGAGAGTCCTGTCATCAGAGCCGAGATGGCCTAGTGGTTAGAACACGTCGATCTCAACCGATGATCGTGGGTTCAAACCCCGGCTAGCACCGCTGATTTTTCAATTGCTAAATTAGTGTTTAAATTCATCTCGAGCTCGGCGGTGAAGGAAAACATCGTGAGGAAACCTGCATGTGCCGGGAGAAACTCTGACACATTTATATCCGCCAACCCGCAGTGGACCAGCGTGGTGGATTAAGCTCTAAAACCTTCTCCTTAATAGGAGAGGAGGCCTTTGCCCAGCAGTGGGATATTTACAGGCTGTTACTTTTTAATGTCATCTATCCCACCAGTCAAATCTACATTATGCTTAGAATTAAACAAAACAAATACAAAATCTGTAAAACGAATTAGCCAAGTTGGTAATAGAAATATAGTTTCATATAATTCTATGGTTCACAGTCTAATATTTTGAAAAAAAAAGAACTATTCTATTAACATTTTGTTATATTAAAGTCTAAATAAATAATATATCAATAATTTGAATTCGGTCGTTTTAAAAAGATATACAGAGACACCAAGATTCACTCCTTCATTATATACAGGGAGACAATTCAGAAACGATAAGAAACATCATTTATACATAAATTCAAATCATCACGACTGTCTAGACAGATAAAAGTCAGTCCGGATTGGGTTTGAGTTTAAACCCACATAAAATGGGTCACATGGGAGTAATACCGTCTTTAAGACATGAACTATAAAGTTCAAAATCTTCTGGGTTTCGTTGCAAATTGAAATTTATACTCTTTTAATTTTATTAAGATAGACTTAGTTCGTAAGTGAATAGGATTGACTTTATAAATTTTAAGTTGATTTCCCGTTGTTCCTTTAATAACGTGTTCTTTTAGTGTCTAGAATTCTATACTAAACAAAGCTTCATTCAGCTGCAGAAAGGATCAAGGCCACAATAGTGCGAATTCAAATAAATCGAGATATTTTGACTCGATCACACATATATGACACACATACATACATTTAATAACAAAAACAAACGCTAGTAAGGCCACGATTTAACTGACTCACATAGAACCGAATGTACTACATACTGTAATGAAATAATAATTTGTAAGTTTTCTAATAATTTAAGAGACTGTTTGGATGGAGATGGATGTAGACACTATAAAATTTTGTAAAATGACAAATATGTATAACCTTATATAACCTATTGTATTATATTGTTTACTGTGGTCGTAGCTACCTTAACTTAAATAATTTCAAATAATACAAACTCGACTGCTTAATAACATCACCCAGCTACAAATAGGTTTATGTTAAGGCTACACGAGGTTCGCCAGTTTGACAGTTTACGTCCGCCATGTTGATTTTTTGCTGACGTCACAAAACTTATGACACTCCCACTCAGTCGTGTATAACGCCGAAACAAATCAGTCACAAACATTTTTCTCCGAATTATGTACATTATTAATTTATTGATAACAATAAATAAAAAATCTACATTTCACGTACAATACGGAATTATTAATATGCTTGAATTAACTTGCAGATGAGGGCTTTATTTTTTTGCTTAGAAAAACGTAAGGTCGAGTAGTTTGAAACAATCTTGATTAATAGTCGTCATTTATCTTAGTTGTGACCTTAATTAAGATTATTTAGGTCAAGGCCAGAACTATTTTGTTCTTTAACGGTAGTAAAGTAACTATTATAGATTTTTTTTTTTTGGCAAAAAACATTTTCAATAATCAATTGTGAAACAAAAAAATCAAAAGGTTAGTTAAGCTGAGCAAACATTACTCTTTATGTAACAGCAGGCTAATTACAATGATCTCAACGCTTATACATTTTGACAGTTGATTTCTTATTTTTGTACTATAACGAGACTTTGATTAGTTTCTGTCAAAATAATACATTTACAATTGATAAGTTGCGATAGCGATAGCTTAGCGTAATCCTCCTGTACAATATCGCCTTCGGCCGCAAGAGACTAGCTGTCCCATAAGACCCAGAAATTGTAAAAAAATCTCATCACCTTTTTAAATGACGATTATAATTCATACTGATCATACATGATTATCAATTTGAAAGTAACTCTGTAACTGCTAAGCCGATTTTGATAAATTTTTGTTAATAAATAGATTAGACTTTGGAAAACTAAAATTGGCGATGGATCTTTTGTATTTCGACCTTTTCTTTAAGAAATGAAGCTACATAAAATAAATAATTTGCGGACGAAGTCCCTGGAACAGCTAGTAAGTAAACAGTGACATGTGGTATAAATCCTAATTAATTCGATAATATTCCATCATCCTTCATCATTATTATCTAATAGTACCATATCATTTAAGGAAAATCTCTAGCCATCAGAACATATCGCAAGCTTAGTATTACAGTGACCGAATTCAAAATCTGTAAAACTAATTTGCTAAGTTAGTAATTTTTAGTTTTATATAATTCTGTGTTTCATAATCTATGATTTTGGAAAAAATCAATAACTGTTCTATCAATATTTTGTGACATCAAAATCTAAATAAATAGCGCAATATCCAAGTGTAAATTGAAAAAAGTGAATTTTTCAATTGAGTCACTAAGCGTGTGACATTAGTTGAGACAAAATGATGTGAGGCAAATCTGGAGCTCGAGCTCCTAAGCTTAAAACCGAAATCCCTTTTTGCAAGGGGCTGGTTGAAAACATACCATACCATGGTTTTTGTGTTTATCTAAGTATATATTGAATTAGCGGATATAGTATACACTGGATTTTCAACCAACTTCAAACTTCAGAACTCTGTCATTTCTTTTTTTTGATTTTGACATTTTTTTTTGTTTGAAACGGTATCTCTACTTTCAGATTGATCTTGTTGAAAATTGGTTTAATGGTATGTATTTTCCAACTCTTGCAATAATAAATTGCCACGCCCTCACTTTTCACATCAACATCTCATTGATAACACCTCTTCAAGTCAGTAACTTTTGTTACAAGGTGAGAATTACACTAGTAAGTTTTTTTTACGAATGTACATAAATTGTTATTAAATCTCATTACAAAGGTGACCTTTTATTTTTGTTCACGCGGGGGAAATCTTCGAAAAGATACCCGATTTCTGGGGGGGAGATCGGGTTATGTGGCGATTAATACCCACTAAAACCCCTGCGATGGCCTTTCTCAGCACGGAAATCGAGAGGCCTCGGGATCGCTTGCGCATGCGCATTCGCTGCCCCTCCCGTGACACGCTCCGCTCGTGACTGGCGGACCTCGTCTCATGAGAGCAAAGTCTGATCTTGCCCTCCCGGCATCCCCCGCTGGTGCGTGCGGCAGTTCGAGGCCATCCCGGCTACCGTCCTCCTCGGGGCCGTATGAAAACAGATGCGTGGGACCCCCATCTCACGCACCCATGGTCTGAGGGCGCGCACTATTTATTCTGCCCCGGGCACTGGGGCTAGGAGGCCGGAAGGACGAGGCTTCACTCGTCCTCGTCGGGCGGGATCGGCCCTCTCCCGGGCCCGGACTGCTATCTTCTTCTGGACCATGACCGTCTCACAGAAGGTGACTACGGCCTCCCACGCCGATTCCCTGCGGAGCATCGCCGACACGACTGCTCGCAGGGAGAGATCTCGCCCGATCTACTGGACCAAGACCTGTCATTCGGCGGCCCACGCGGGACACGCCGCCAGCGTATGCTGGGCAGTGTCTCGGTCCGCCCCGCAATGGTGGCAATCTGCCGTCGCCTCGCGTTCGATCTTACACAGGTATTCTCCAAAGGAGCCGTGACCGGTAAATACCTGCATTAGTCGGAAGGTGACTCGTCGCTTCCTCCTCATCCAGGCCTCGAAGGCCGGCAGGATCGCTGCCACAACGCGTTTGTGCGCGTACCGCTCCTCTCAGAGACGGGTGCACCACGTCGCGACAGCCCTTCGGTGCCGCTTCAGCGCTCCGAAAACACTGGAGGGGAAGGACGCACTTCCGTCACTTTGACAAAGGACAAAGGTGACCTAGAGAGTAACCTAGGTAAGGTTATTCTTATTAGGTTACAGAGTTGTTTTATATTTTTAACGAGAATAAAATTCATAAGTTTATTTTTCGCCTTTTACAAATATGTATATTTTAAAAAAGAATATTTAACGTTACATAACCTAGACAGAGGAGGCGTACTTGAAATTATATTACGTCATTAAATCTAAAAATAAGTTATTATTTGACTGAGGAATATCATTTTATATTTTCTTATTAATTTCGTAAATTCCTCATATTTCCATGGAGCTAATCGTGAGCTTTATATTTTTAGTCTTTTGTGCCTTAAATTACATTGTTTCATCCAATCTTTAGACAAGTTAAACAATTTTGCTCGATACCAGTATTTCCCGTGTCTTCGTTCTAGTTAATGTAGATTTCATTTTTGGTACGATACCTGCAGCATGACCTTGAATTTAGCACAGAAAAATAATTTGGTTGGATATAAAGAACGGGAATGGCGTTAGAAGTAATAAAAACAGATGATATTGTTTGCCGTCAAAATATGTACATGTACAAAATTGGAATTCTTTTTTATTTGTCCTTTTTTTTAAAGCGAAAATATTTTTGGAAAGATCCCTAAAATCATTAAATCATTTTCATTACTCAAAATTTTTTGTTCATTTAAAAAAATATATAATAACAAAATCACTTGCAATAATATGTCAAGCTACAACGCGTCCCGCCATATATCACTCGTAACTGAAAATACGGGGACACTCAGTCACACTGGTGATGTATTCTGAAAGCGCTCGTAAATAAATCATTCGCTAATTTACGCATACCATAGCTTGTGTTTAATGAAGGCTTGCGGCGCCTTTAACGCATCGGGCTGAACGTGTGACATTCAAGCAAATGTGTATTCTATTTTTAACCGACTTACAAAAAAAGGAAGGGGACTTTTCTTATGGATGTTCACCGATTGTGGACCAATTTTGAATTTTTTAATACTAGCTTTTTTTCACGGCATCGCTCGCGTTGTTGTAGATTTTATGATGAAAGATATGGCAGTTCATACGATTTGAACAAACAGACAAATATTAATACACTAGCTGTCCCTTGCGGCTTCACTCGCGTTTATTCTTACGGCTTTGCTATGTATATGCGTATAGCGTGCTATGTACATAGCGTGATGTAATATAGCTTATAGCCTTCCTCAATGAATAAACTATCTAACACAGAAAGAATTTTTCAATTCGAACCAATAGTTCATGAGATTAGCGCGTTCGAATAAACAAACTCTTCGGCTTTATAATATTAGTATAAATAAAAAAAAATTAAAAAACCCTTAAATTTTATATAACTATATATATGTATGCGCGTGTGTAATGTTTTTTTATTGATTTTATGTATTTTTTATGTGTAATTAAAAAATATGTTAGCAGAAAGTGTGTGAAATTTCATACTCCTCCATCTGCGTAATTTTCATAAAAAGGGGACAAACTTTTATGTTTCGTACGTATTAGTAAAAATTTTGAAAATCGGCCCACAAACGGCGGAGTAATCGCATCGAAAATATATATATATATATATATATATATATATATATATATATATATATATATATAGATTCTATCAATAATCTCTGTCATCACAGAAAGGACACCTAAGGCACAGTTGTGCAGTAAGTGTACTGTCATGAACCGGAAGTATAGAATCGGACCGGACTTTATTTCTGATTTTTTCCGATTTCCTACAAAATTTTGATTTCCTGCTCAGTATGACATAGTAAAAGTCTTTAAAAAGGTCGAAATCAAAAAGGCCGAAGTTTCTCAGCGTCTTCTAACCGATAATAAGAAGAAGGTGAATCTAATGTTCTTTACCACTTAGCCTCAATACAACAAAGACGATTTCCCAATAGAATATATGGTAATAAAAATAATAGTTTAAAAAACTTAATAACACGCGCTTCTTAAGAACTGACATATGGAGCCCCCCACGCTTTTTTACAAAAATTATTTTCCACTTTTTAGTTTCTTTCGTCATTGAAGCATTATAATTTTTAGTCTTCTCTATTATTCAAACTTAATTTAATATAAGCCACGTGACTATATTTTTCATATTCCTGACAGCAAACTCTTTCATTTGATACCAGACAGTCAGTTCACCATCTTGGGGAGGCCGCCATATTGCATTGGTAAAGACGTTTCTTAGCTAGTCATGTATTGTCATCAGAACTCAGAGCGTGTGCAAATTATCATCCTAATCAAAGACCGGGAAGTGGGTCAAAATAAGATTCCAAGATTTGCTTACATAGTTACAAGTGAAGCTAATAAAAGCGCGTTTAAAAAGTTGAATTTTTCAAAAGGGCACGAGACCTTTTCACACTAGAAGCGACCTTTACTCATTATTATCTCCATTAAAAAAATCCGGCCCAAAGCCACTTAGCAACCCGTTCAAAATTCATAGGATTAATAAGATCTTTTCGGTTAAACGATTAAGAAAACAAATCCGCCATTATCCACGAAAATCCGCGACCTGTTTCGGGATAATTAGTCTATTTGGATAATTAATATTCATCAACACGAACTCGGTCGTGTTTTATGGAATCTAATTAACTGTACCACATTTGATACCTCTATATTTAGATATTCGCTTACGTTGACACGATACGACTTTTTAACCGACTCCAAAAAAACGAGGAGGTTTTCAAATCGTATTCGTTTTTAGGGTTCCGTACCTTAAAAGGAAAAACGGAACCCTTATAGGATCACTTTGTTGTCCGTCTGTCTGTCTGTCTGTCTGTCTGTCTGTCTGTCTGTCTGTCTGTCTGTCTGTCTGTCTGTCTGTCTGTCGGGATGTCAACCCTTTTTTCTCAGAAATGCATAGACGTATCATGTTGAAATTAATATCATATACTCAAGTCTACGATGACATGCGGCCGTGAAAATATTAAAGTTCTAAGTCAACGCAATCAAAAGATAATGGAAAATATGTCGTATATTTTGACCATTTTAGCGTTTTCGCAAGGGAATCAAAACCTATAGGGTACTTCCCATTGACCTAGCACGATGAAATTTGGCAAGAAGTAAGATCTTATGGTACAAATAAAGGAAAAAATCTGAAAACTGTAAATTTTTGTATGTATGTTTGTCTGTTTGTAAGTTTGTCTTTCAACCTTTTTCTCAGAAACGCGTAAAGGTAACTAATTTTTATCAACGTCAAGTACTCAGAGTTGTAATTACTAAGAGCTGTGAAAAAATCAAACTTCTAAGTTAACGCAATCAAAAGATACGGTCATTTATATCACATATTTTAAGTATGATAGCGTTTTTAACGTTTTCGCAAGGGAATCAAAACCTATAGGGTACTTCCCATTGACCAAGCATTATGAAATTTGGCCAGAAGCAAGGTCCTTTAGTATACATAAAGGAAAAAATCCGAAAACTGTAAATTTCTGTTCGTGTGTCTGTCAGTCTGTACGTCTGTCTTTCAACCTTTTTCTCAGGAACGCGTAAATGTATCAAGTTGTAAATTGATCAAGCGGAAAATATATTAATCTTAGAATTAAAATTATATGTACTTGTAACAAATTAACATAGAAGTTGACCATGGTCAAAAAAAACAATTTTACAAACACTGAGAAGAAATTTGTATCAATACGAAAACATTAAAAAGCAGCAAACCTTTATAAACAACGCAATGCAATCTATATATCGCAGCTAACAAAATGATAGCGCGATGTAGCGTACAGCTAATGCCATCTATTACAACATTATGACATTAACTGTGATATAATTCTGCTCGATTAATATATTTTTTTTATTTTAATTATTATTTAAACGCGCTAAAAATAATAAAATAAACTTTTCATTTAAAAGTTTTATCGTCGATTTATAACGTCATTACGTAATTAACATTCAATATAAGAGCTTCACGCGATTTGATTTAAGTACTCGTATTGACTTAGTACGAAAATTTTAAAATTAAATTCAAACAGATCGAGTTATTTAATTTACTTATTTATCTACACATATAAGTCTTCTGGTTATTAGTAATATAATTAGTTATTTATAAATAAACAATTAGTTTTGTTCGAATTAAGGACTAATTATTTTCGTCTTGGCAACACTAATATATATTTTGATTGATAATGTAAATTTAAATATTTTACGAACGTAGTACAGGGGTATTGGAGTGTAGTAAAATATAAATAAAAATAAAACGAGAATAAAATATAATATAATTATGTTGTTAATGTCAACAAGTTAGTTCATTGAAATTGTCAAGAGATGGCGCTAAGTGTATCCTGAATCGCGCTATAACTTTGCTTTATTGAAAGTATAAGGTGTATTAGTACTTAAAATAAAATTATGTGTTTCCATGGATTGCATCCATGATTGTGTTTTAAATTAAAGTGCTCCTAAGTAGTTTCAAAATAGTTTTTGGGACGTGATCCATATTTACATAATATTTGATTATATTTAAGCGACTTCTAAAAAGGAGTGTTTTCAATTCGACCTTGTATTTAATTTTTTTTTATGTTTGTTCGCCGATTACGCCGCCATTTGTGTACCGATTTTCAAATTTTTTTTTTGTTTGAAAAGGTATACTTCCAAGGTGGTCCCATTGTCTTCAGGTCAGGATCAGATGATGGGATCCTGGAGAAATTGAGGGAAATCCTCAAATATTATAGGCAAGCGTATACCGATTTAGGTATTTTTGATAGTAACTTATGTTGGAACTGATGATGAAGACCACAAATGGCGTAGATGGGTGAGTCTTATATAGATTTCTATAAGTTTGTACGGAACCCTCGGTGCGCGAGTCCTACTCGCACTTGACCAGTTTAGTGTTGCCCAAATGCAAGAACAAGACGAGACTTAGCCAGTCTTGGTCTTGGTCTTGCGCCCATACACCTGGTCTTGGTCTTGGTCTTGGTCTTGCGCTCCCGGTCTTGGTCTTGGTCTTGGTCTTGCAGCAAGAGTCTTGCAAGTCTTGCAATTACCTATTAGTCTATTACTATTTATTAAAGTTTACTTTAAATGTTAGAAAAACGTATTAGAATTGGAACTTGGAACATTGTGAGCTTGAATTAACATAGCCATAGTAAAGATCAAGCAGATTAATAAATAACTGAAGATTTGATAAGAAATTCGAAAAATCAACTGACCTATATGTCGTTTTCATGGAAGTAACTGTTTCTTAATAAACATTTATGATTTATAAGCTTACATTTGCTACAACATGTAAAAAAAAAAATTAATTACAATAACTTGACTGTATTTTAAAGAACAATACTTATCTGTCTAGAAAGAGATTGAACCCTCAACTTATAAGAAATTTAATAAAAGAGTTTTACGATTTATCATTTATTTGAATAAAAAATAAAATACAACACAAATCAACAGCTTTATCATTAGGTTATGATACTTTATATCAATTTTTTTGACCAAGAATTAATACAAAGTAACCATCTGGCTGACTCATCACTTAACCTATTTCTATGTTTTCTAATTACTAATGATGCGTTAGAAAATAATCTCTCAGCAGGTACTGAAGTTGCCGGTATTGAGAGAAAATCACGAGCCATTTTCGATAAAATCGGATACTCTGTCTCATGCGTCCTCCACCAATCTAAAATGTCTTCCGAGCTGGCAGTTCTTGGTTTTCTCAGGTACTCCTCCAACTCGTCTATCACTAAGCCTTGAAGACAAGATCCAGATGACGTCGAGGGACATTCATAGAGTTTATCAAAGTCTATTACGTCTTCATCTTCATCACATACTTTATTTTCTTTTTCTGGTAATTCCAGAGATTTGTTCAGTGAGTGTAGACTTTTATATTCTTCATAAAGTTCATTGAACTTGCGCAGACTTTCTGTTTTAAGTTGCTTCCCCCACATTGTCAGGTCAAAAGTCTGAGCCTTATGCCTTGGGTCTAAAATTAAAGAAGTACAATAAATCCAGTTGCTCTTCTTGTAATGTTTAAGCATTTTGTCTCGAGCTGCTTGGAAAGCTAGAATGAGCCTTTCATCCACTTCAGATCGATTAGGTTTCTCATCTAACTGTTTTACCATGGATTCAATTTTATCTAGCAAGAGATTGAATGATACAATGACTAGCGGTATATTTAAAAGCGGCTACAATATTTATTAAACGGGTGATATTTGAACACTTTTTTGCTATTTTTTCTTTTAAAAACTTAAGAAATATAATGACTAAATGTACAATAATAGTACCTAAGTAATTAGTTTAAAACCATATAAGTAATCAATATTATAATATATACTTACTAGAATGAATTAATATGACATCTACTACCTATCCTTACCATTTTATCCTAATCATAATACTACTTGCGTGATCAGTATAATGTATTCATTTTCATTCTAAGCACTCTGAAACTTATTTATTCTTTGGAACACCTGTAGGTACTCTTAAAATTCGAAATTATTTTGCATGAGTATACCTACGCCCTATGGCGGCAATCAAATAGTGTCAAATGTTATGATTTCGGCGTGGCGGCAACGATTGTTTTAGATTTCAAAAGAAGCCGCCGGCGCGTGTATCATAACCATGTACTTCCGAAAAGCGGCAAATTTCTTTGAGAAGTAAGTACAAAACCTTTGATGCCGCACTATCAAAGTGCCGATGGTTAAAACATAACTATGCATGCACTCAGTTTGATTTTAATAGATTTTTTAATAGATATGTTTATGGTATTAGTCGTAATGCGCATAGGTCCAGTTTTTCATATTTTTTGATACAGTTTTTTGCGTCTCATAGAATTCCTAAGCGTACCTACCTATACACCGAACTGTTACACCTAACTACTCAGTGAAATAGCGCTAAGTCCTAGCTGCAAGACGCAAGAGTCTTGCAGGCTATGTCTTGTTCTCGCTCAAGTCTTGCACGGTCAGTCTTGGTCTTGGTCTTGCTAAAAATACGCGGTCTTGTTCTTGGTCTTGGTCTTGCAAAAACGCAAGAACAAGACCAAGACTGCAAGACCAAGACTGAATTTGGGCAACACTAGACCAGTTATTTCAATATCTCGTCTGAAGTTAATCTGAGGTAGATTTGAGTAATTTCTTAACCGATTTTGAATTTTGTATTTTGAAACGTATACTTTAAAAGTGGTTCCATAGAATTTTTATCAAAATCGTTTTGTTTTGCGTATTTTGATGTTTTTTTTTTTTGGAACCTCATATTCCAATTTTGAAATATATATTTGGAGCTAGGAATGTAGGTTAATTTAAATTGTATAAATAAAACCACCACACTATTTTACATAACAACAATTAAATACAAATTACTGTAATACATAAAGAACTATACTCTACATTTTTAATTTATTATTCGTAAAATAATATTTTAAACTGAGAATAGTCGAAAAATTGCGATAAGTCTTCTACCTCTTTTCACCATTCACTCATTGTTCGCACACATTGTTTGCCTTTCTTAAGAATATGCGAAACGCGGGTAAAATATAATGCCAGTACGAAAATTCTATTCACTCTTGATTAAAATGTTTGGAACAATTTACTGGATTACTTTAAGCGTAAATATTTACGAATGGAAACTCAGTAGACAAAAAAGTTGAGACTACATTCTAAACCGGCATCAGCTTAAAAATATCTGAAACCAAATGGAGTGTAACTTGACGATTCGAAGGTGTTTTCAAAACATATTTGAATTTGAATAAAATTTTAGAATGATCAATTCATTTAAAAACGTTTTATAATAATCTGTCATTTTTAAACGATCTTGATTTTTGTTTACTTTCAGATTGGTTTCATAGCAAATCTCATATCAAAATCGGTTCAAAAATTCGGTTATTATTGAATAATAGAAAATAGTATGTCAACCGAGTAAACTAAATTGCGAATTATGAAGTTGGTTTGTGATCATCACCATTCTCGAACATTTACAGCACCGTGAGACCTCTATTGTATTATCGACTGACAAGAAATAAGGATGTACCTAACTATTGGAAGAGGAGGGAGGATATTTGATTTTTGATTCACACACTGTTTTTCTATATGTAAGACGATTAATTTGACAACAAAATTATTTATCGGGTGAGCTATTACATTAATATGAGAGATTCTCGATTTATTCGGAATAATGATAGAATATACGCACATAGACAAACACATACACGTGCACAGTATACCATATAATGTTGTTGTTACGGAAAAAAAACCCAAATGTGACTAAAATGTGGAATATGTGTACAGATACTTTAAAGCAACTCTGTGGCACCTAATGTAATAAAATGAAATAAAAAAGTATACATTTGCTTGAGTAAAGCATGTTTCACACTTTTTACCCAGGCTAAGGCTTTTAGTAGAAAAGCTGTGCCCGTAAACGCACTTGGAGTATTGCTCGCACTGCGTTACGTAAAACTATGCTATATTTGGTTGAACAATACAAGATTCGATTTTTATGTAGTAAAATAGAGTGGGTCTCTAGTTTATTTCATAAAAATTGAACCTTGGCTTTACACAGGTGCAATGTAGTTCTTTACGATATCATTTCACAAAACATTGAAAATTTTAGGCTTTTCTCTACTATAATATGCTTCTATTATACATTTAAATCTTTCTCTCGAATCTCTCTGTTTATTGATGAAAGCCGCAATAAAATCCGTTGCGGGAAGTGACTTTATTTGGTGATTTCCAAAATAGGAGGAGGTTTTTAATTTGTCGGGGACTTCTTTTTGTTTTTTTTTTTTGTAGAAAATGTTATTTTTTTCCTTTTGGTTCATTTCTACCAATTACATTCTTTTTTGAAGTACGTTCATTTTTATTTAAAAAAAAAATGTATTTTATACTATAAAAAGAAATCAAAAATACGTCTGTTTGTGTGTATTTTTGTTTATAGATCGTTAGATAGGTTTTGTGGAGCTTGACTCTGCTATTAATAATATACAATAGATAACACTCCATTTAAAACTTCATCTAAAACGCATACATACCAGTGCATACATAATATATACAGAAATGTTTTGAAACAAAATTATACTCGCAAATAATATTAACAATATCTCTCTAACAAGTTAAGGTAATGTAAAATTGAGTTAAGCCATATTCTGTATCCGGCAAATTCATAATACAAAGTTTGAAGTTACAGGAAACTGTGTACAGCATTTAATGGACTCTAATATGTATAATGGGACAACCCTGGACGGTACGTGCTATTGCTGACCTCTGGGACCTCTCGGTACTTGGTATAATGATAAATCATTAGCAAGATATACCATGATGGGAATATTGGTGCACAGGTGAATTTTAGCGTTCTAATTATGATGAAGGATTATTAATAATGGAGTTTTAATTTTGTTTTAATTTCACTTTTCTTAAGGTTCAAGAGGTTGTATAAGCTATGAGGGGCTATTACCATCTATAGTAAAAAGATCATCCCCCCCATGAGCACCAGAGGCATCACAAAAGCGTTGCCGTCTTAAAAAGAAATAATTTATGAAGGAGAAGAGAATGTAAGAGACAAAGAAGGGGCGTGAAGTGGGTAAGGGTTATGACTTTCTGTGAGATACATTTTCTGTAAGAGTGTGGTACTGCCCCGGTAGAGTCAGCCCGTATACGAGCTGCAGATGGGCTCTATCACAATAAAACTTTATTGTTAGGCCTACTACATCTGTTCAAAAATATATCGGTAGTAATTTTACAGGATCATCGTAAAATAACTTTTCCAAGAAGTATTTATATTTATACAAAATAACACCATTTTGACATTGAAGGAAAACATAATAAGGAAAATTTGTTTAAATAAGTATTTACGAAGAGAAGAATAAGGCTATGTCGTCATTTATTAAATTAATTAATTTTAGACGACTTGTGAAAATTCTTTGCACCGTTAGTAATAGGATACACAATAATATTTCAAAATGTAATTTTAATTGTAAAAATGAGATTTTCATTTATTTAATTTAAATAGATTTTAAATAACTAAGATATTTCTTAAAAACTACACCGGCTTAAAAAGCAAAATAAGCAATTAATTTTGTTTCCTTGAAGAACAAACTAATTCCAGCTATTTATATATATATATATATATATATATATATATATATATATATATATATATATATATATATATATTGATTTAAATACGAAACCGTTAAAATCATCACATCAGACCGTTTAGATAAGTCATTAAGAATTCGTGAGACCAATCTTCAATTATACCCTTTCAAATAAAAGATTTTTAAATTTTGAAAATCAGTTAAGAAGTAACGGAGTTCTGAGCTAAAAAAAAAACAAATTTTACGGATTGAGAACCTCCTCATTTTGTAGAAGTCGGTTTATAATATTTATATGAGCGTTTATCAATATTTGTAGTTACATTTGTGTTTAAGTTTATCTCGTATTCAGCGGTAAAGGAAATCATCGAAAAGATGCCGGGAGAAATGTCGATATATCCGCCATCCGGATCAACCTCTAAGCAGTCCCCATAGAGGATCCCTTTGACCAGTTATAAAACTTTGAAATACTTTGAATATTTGTAAAAATATGAATATTTGTAAAACCCGTAAATGTGTTTATGTCATGTAATTGTAGCGACTAACTTTGAAAGGATAAATTAAACTCGAAACAAAATGATTGTGACATTGTATGCACTTAAGAAAATGTTATAAGCGTTATTGTGTCCAGGCGAGCTCTTGGATGCTTTTAGTTGCACACAAATATATATTACAAAGTGTCTTCTAATGTGGGTATATAATAATTTAGCGGCCATTTTTGTTTTAGTTTTAAACGAAATGCAGACCCTTCTGGACTTTTGTAAGATGTTGTGGCATAAAGGTATTATAAGGCGGAGGTACAAACATGCATAGTTTTAATTGCACCCCTTTTCCCTCCATCCCTCCTTCATGACAACAAACTGCGATTTAACGGTTATGCCTTAATTATAAGCTACCTTCACTCGGTATTTCATTAAAATCTTTCGAGCCATTATGCCCCTCGCAGTTTCACTCGCGTTTATGGTGACTACTTCTCACTCGCTCGTATAGGTCGTAGCGTGATATAATATGGTCTGTAATCTTCCTCAACAAACGGGCTACCCAACCCGAACATAATTTTTCAAATCGGATTAATACTTTCCGAGATTACCCCCTACATACAAACTTACAAACATACAAACAAGTTGCATCTGTTTATAATATTAGTACCTATAGAAAATCAATATTAAGACTCATTGAAGACTAACCAACAAAGATATTATATAATTAATGTTTTTTAACAATTTATTTGCAATGAAGGGATGTAAGTAGGTGTTACAGAATAAACGCTTTACGTAGGTGAAAAAAAAAGAATTGTCTTACATTTATAAACTAATTGGGGATACGTAAAATTATAATTCATATTTCTTTGTTTGTTCGTACTCCACGTGCTGCTATACTGTTCAGTCGATTTCAATATAATTTTCTCAAACTATTTTTTACACTCCCGGGAAGGAAATGCATATTACAATTAAAGCCAGTAAGTTTCGTAGCGGAAAATATATATGAAAAAGTATTTGTAATTAATATCATAATAGGACACAGCAAAGAGTGACGGGTATCTATTAGCTATAATCTTATAGTTAATAGACACTAGTGACCCGCCCCGTCTTCGCACGGCTCATATTACAAATCTTTAAAATTCTCAGCTTTTTCCTACTATAATATGCATGTATTATAGTAGAACTTCTTAATTCATTTGATTTATTGAAGACTGCATTAAAATCCGATGTGTTTTGAAGATCTAAGCATAAAGACGGTGGTATTAGGTAAGCGACTTAGTTTTATACTGTGTAAAGATTGTAACATAATAGAGAATTTATTTTAATAATAAACAAGGCGATTATATAGAAATAATTTGTGATAGAAATTCTTTTTCTTTTTTTAAAATAGAACACGGCATTTATTCGAGACCGTAGTACTTAAAGTTGAAAAAGCTTTTATTTTTTATACTTACCTAAATAATTTTATACGTTTCACATTCAAAGGTACAGCTATCTTAAATGCTTCAGGGTTTTTTCTCTATAACACAAATAAATAATTAGTTTTTCTTATGTTTATTTTTATATTTTTCAATTACAATAAAATGCTTTGTTGGTTTTTTTTTTCTGAATCAAAAAAATAGCTCAACGACTTGTGTATTTTGTAAATTCTTTTCATGTTTTTGCTAAATCTTTTATTTGAATTAGTTAAGATACCTTCCTATTAATAAAGAGCGTATGAAAATATGTTTCGCTGAGAGAAACAAAGACTTAGAAAAATTCTACTTGAAAAGAAAAATATGTAATTTCATTTACTTAGATCATCCTTATTCCATTTATGTAGATTTTAAGGGATTTAAAGGGAATCCTATGAAGCCAATGAAGGAGTATTCGTTATCATCGACAAAGAAATTAATAAAATCGATCTAGCCGATTTTTTAAGTAATCGAGGAACATACACAGAAAAGTGTCCCATGAATTGAAAACATCCTTGTCGATGCGAGATTTATCTGCGAGATAAATCTAAGTTGATCTGAGTCTGCTTTTTTTGTAATTCTTAAACTAAGTGAATACGGATACTTAAATCTCGCGTCAAGCTTTTACATAATAAAAATTTTGTAATGACGTTATATGTTGTGGAATTTTTTTTAGTGCGTTTAAATAAAGAAGAAGAGTTTGTAAAATTGTTATTTTATAACTTTCGTATTTTACTTCATTGTAATTCATAAAAGTATGACTGTGTTATTTTGCCTTAAAGTTATATGTCTTTCTAGAAAATATTTTTAGTAAAATTGAAATGTTAGTCTTAAAGTTTAAGTAAAGGTTCTTCTTTTTAAATGTTTTGAATACATAATTAATACTGACACAATTTATGGGGTAAACTGTCTAGGGTCAGAAAGTATTGTCCATATGAAAGGCGTCTTGGTCCATTGGCACGTAAAATGTACATACGTATATGCTTAAAGCACTTTTACTTTTCCAGTTGTTTAAGGTTGTCAAATATAAGTTCAAGTTAAAGCTGCTTGAAAATCTTGATTATTTTGCGTGTTATAAAGTATTGATAAATAGTAGCGTTGTAGGTTTTATTCTTGTATATTTTTACCGCAATCTGTTTAGTAATTTAAGTTTGAAAAGCGAAAATACGTCATAACCTCACAATGTTTCGCATTTAGAATTGTAATATTTTGTAAAACTTTCGATATAATCATACAATTTGTTACTATAACGTTTTCGTGTCACTAGATCTTATAAATTCTGAAATCAATTTCAATAATATTCCGTTAAAATTTACATTAAATTTAAAATAATAAGTCACGACAACCAAAAACCAAAACCACAGCAGTTAAAAAAGCTTTTCTTTTTTATTACAAAGCTAAAGCTTAATCTAATTAGGGTTGTCAAAAAACACAGACGTCTATTAATATTTACTTCAAAGTCAATTAGTTTTTTTTTTTTGTCAGAGTATAGAATTCGACAACCCTATTCCTATTACGGGCTCATTGACGAAATAGCGGAGCCTTGCTTTACTAATGGAAAGAGGAAATAATTCCTAAATAGTGCTTGTTTTTTTTCTTATTTTCTTATGCTAAGGAATACCTGTTGAAGTAAGACATGCTATTTCGAGGCTTTTAGCGAACGTCTTACATACTTAACTTCTCTGAAAATATGGGAGATCCTGAGAGCCTACAGAAAGGATTTCCTTTGATAATTTTGGGTATCTTAAAAATAGGCATACATTCGTATATACTCGAATAGGTGATCATAGTTTGAATACTAAGTAACAAACCATAGAAGAAAACGTTCAAAACTAAAATATCATTTTTCGTATTAAATTAATGATAAAAAATATTTTTAAATAAACAAAAAAAATACCTACGTAATGTTGGAATATAGTACTGTATTGAATATTCGCACAATTGTTTCATGATCAACCGCTACAGAAATTATCTAAAGTAGAATGTTCTACGCAGGTTACGTTACAATATTTCCTTTTGAAGCCGACAATTGTACGAATTTTAAACGCAATCACGAAAAACCCAAAAGCACTGATACGAACTTGTATCTAAGACCATTGGTTCTGATCAGCAGATGTTATGTAATAACACAATTTATTTTACATATATTTATATCCTAGCTGGTCGTCACGGTTTCACTCGCAATAATTGTTACTGCTTCATTTATATGTGTCGTAGCGTGATGTAATATAGCCTATATCAGTCCTTAATAAACGGACTATTTAACGGAAAAATATTTATACATTAACATACAAATTAAGTAACTAATTTTGCTTCTTTATAATTTTATATATAGATTTATAACAAAACTTTATTTATGAAGTTTTAATATTAACGAGATAAATACTGTTTATGTAATCATATTTACGAAACACTTAAATAATTATTTACTCCATTAACCGACGCTCTATTGTCGAAACCCTTTTCAATAGTACATTACTGTGCTTTTATTTTACTTTCCACTTTACCTATAGTTGTAATTTTTCCACGTTCACTACAATCATTTCAGTAAATGCATTTTCGCTTCATTTAATCCGTAACCACAGGAGCATAACGTTCAATTAACGAATCGAAATGTATCGCCATACATTACTGTAAATACGGTAAAAACTTAACGGAAATATTTTAATGGACTTGCGTTTTTCGAAATTAACAATACTTAACAAGGCATTTTTGAAAAAGGGTAACATGATTTAAAAGAATAATACGTTATTTCATTTACACATTTCTTGAATGACAATTCTAGTTGTTTTGCCGACTACTAAACCGATTTTGATGAAAATTACACATAGGCTGTACCGTAGTGTTTGTCACATTATTAATAAGCCGGTGCCAGTAAATAACACGCGAATGATTTTATGTGGCACCGATTTCAAAATGTTGTAGAAAATATTTATTTTTTTGCCCTTTTGTTTACTTGTACCTTTACGTTATTCGTTTTTGAAGTCGGTTTATTTTTATTTGAAAAAAATATTTATGTTGCACATCGTTGATTTTCACGTGACGTCTTAGGCCTTTCTCCGACGAGGCTGGAATGCAACTCGCATTTTGTACATGTATCCAACTAGTTGCTCGCCAGTAGCCGCCATCAAATCAAAAAATTGAATTGAAGGAATATCAAACCATATCACTTTATATTAAGAAAATGACGCGTAATATTAAGAACATGCCAAACCTACTTGTCTCAATAAATTAGTTTGAATAAGTTTATATCTATGTTGTCGTTACAATTTTACTAATATATATAATTAATTAAAAGCAGATTGGTATAATGAAAAAATTTATCTAATAATAAAATTTTCAATTATATAAGATTATTGTATAAATTGCAGAATATGTCAATATCTACGAATTCGACTTTGTAGGTTGATACTTTATTGCTTATCAACAGCCGTGATAGCCGTCACCCTGTATATGTCAAATCATGAAGGAAGGTTCCACCGCTATAAATAGTGACATTTCAGACAATTATAACATCAAGAAATTGTGCACTTTCCTTATTGATAAACTAACAAGAAAATCATTTATTCTCGAAATCTGAAGTCCATTTTTCAGATAATGCAAAATTATTGTTTTCATTTTAATATTTAAAATTTATTGAAAAATACATATAATAGGAAGGACCTGTATTGTTATTAAGACATACAAAGCTAAAATAAAAAAATGTTTATCGTTCAACAACCTGTTAATACTGCGATGAACCTTTCAAATTAATTGAACTATTATCGATGTGAATGCACCGACGCGTTTGCCGTGTCTATTGGGAATAGTGTTGTAAAACATTTTGCATTTTTAATCTTTACTCCACTAACATATTATATCATTAATCATATGCATTCAAAATGAATGGAATATTAAAGTGGGTGTAACTTTAATTTATTAATTGTTCGATTGCTTTTCTAGAAAAAAATTCTGGTTTTTACAAGTGACTTAAAAGAAGTGAGAACGCAATTTTGTATACTTTGAGAGTTTTAACGGTTATTTCGTTTTTAAAACCATTTTATTTAAACTTGTTTCGATAAAATTTTTACTAAACGAAATATCAAAAAAAATTCAAAATTGTTTAACAATTGACGAAGTTAAATGGTAATATTACATTATTATGGTGGTCTTATTAGGATTTTCGATTTTTTTAAATTTATCAATTTACATTAACCAAATTGAAAAAAAAGTCAGACGTTCGATTTAAGCACGGAAAAGTTTATATAAAAATTTTGTATTTCTCGATTTGCATTGATAATTTCTGCTTTAGTCAAATGTTTAAATAAACCATAATTATTCCGTCTGTCGTTGTTTGAATGCTTGTGTTTATTGGAATTGTTTCGTCCCTAACTCGACGCTCGACGCAGGATATTCTAGTGGGAATATGAGGTGTTTATTTATTTATCTTAAGCCGAATTCTACAATAGTGAAGATTACCTAAATTTTTGGTTTACCTACACACACGATTTATCCGTAGTGCATGGGGCACAGTGAAAAATACAGCACCTTTACCTAAATCATTATCTATGTTTTAGTAAAAATAAAGAAAAAAGTTTAGTAGAGTATATAATCAATTACAATTAAAAATCTTTAAAAAAATCACTCTCATCCCAAATTTTGTTCCCTACACTCCATCCATCCATGTTAAGCGATCTTTTATTGAGGTAGAGCCTAGCTGTAGCCTTATAATGACAGCTCGTAAACGGGCTAGCTCAATCGGGGCAGTACCTCACTCTCACAGAAGGTCGGTGTGGAGTAGCTCATGTAGCTGCGTTTCGTACGGTGAGGTAGAGAGCCGGAAGCCTAATCCATTCCCCCTCTACCCCCCTTTTCCTTTCATTACTTCCTATTCCCTTTTATTTCTTTTTTAATTCCTCCGGAATCCATTTCTTGTTCTTCTGGGGTGGCGGTGAACACTCAGGCGTCCCGCTTGTTTGCCAGCTATTTTTTATTAACAAGTTTTATTAAATAAAAAAATCAAAAACCCGATTGCGTAACATCTGCAGTCAGCAGTACCGTATCAATATCAGTTCTCTTTAAACGTCTGTGTGAAAATCTTTACTAATCAACTTTAAATCGTTATAAATACGTCAATTGTGATTGAAAGACGTTATGAGAAATTTAATAATAATTTTTAAATGCTTATTCAACGATCCCCACTTAATATAGTTCGTTCGTATACATACATACATACATACATACCTACATACATACATACATACATAGACTGATAAACACATTACCCTCTTTGCGTCACGCAGTTGGATAAAAAAGCGATATTTTTGCACAGAATAAGATATCATTGATATCATCATAACTGCTTAATTCCAATCAAGAATAATTGCTATTAGTATTCATGGGGCATGAACGTGTTCATTTATTCAATAATTCCGAATTGCAAATAATTTAAAGTACATAAAAAAATCGAAGCAGTTTGTAAGTATTTTTTTGTAAATGATTATCAATATAAAAATATATACATATTTTCGTATAATAAAACAAATTTTTAGTAATTCGTTATTCAAGTAATATAGAAGCGTTGTAAATTATTTTACTTTTATAAAATTTTTAAAAATAGAATCTTTAGTATTTTAGTCACCGTCCCACCACGGATGTTAATTAAAAATATCTTATTATAAGGTATGTATTTTGCAGAAAAATTTCATCAAAATCTGTTCAGTTTCGTAAAAGAGCAACGAACATCCAACTATCCACTCATCGTTACAAACTTTAACATTTATAATAGTTAATAAGAAAAAAGTAAGATATAAGAATCAATTATAATACAATTTTCAAGTGATCTCTTCAAAAACGGTGTCATATACAGAAGCGGCAGATTACATTATATTAAATTTATACACGAAGGCGCTGTTTGATATTCCAATCATTTGAAAAGTCTCACTACAAATACGTCAAAATGGCGAGCGGAAATTACTCGAGAAACGTATGTTTACTTTGAATTTCAACACGTTTTCGGGAAGAAACGTATTTTTCAATTATATTATACGATAAACATATTTGATTTAGGAAATAGATTTTGCTTTGATGTCTATGTTCGTGTATAAAACATTGAAACAAGTGAGCGATGAGTGCTGAATTATAAAAAAAATACTGAAATATAAACTTAAAATTACAATTCATATTTATTTAAATAATATATGATTATACGTATACTAGTATTTACTTGCGGCTTCGCTTGTGTTAATGTAGACTTCGTTAAGCTGGACGACCGTCCAAAACGTATTATATATTGATCAAGTTTCATCGCAATCATGCGAATGGTATAGCAGCGCCTAAGACAAAAAACACTATTTTTTATATATTAAATAGTTAGCAAGTACAGAGTACTTATCCTTTTAGCGATCTGTCACAGACAATCTACAGAAAAAAAAACGCGTATTGTCCGCTTATATATAATTTAACATGTAATTTACTATTTATTGCGCAAACCGACTTCTAAAAAGAAAGGAGTTTTTAATTCGTTGTATTTTTTAATGATCGTTACTTCATAGCTCCGTCGTTTCTTAACCGATTTTGAAAATTATTTTTATGTTTAAAGGAAACGCTTCGAGATTGGTTCCATAGAATCTTATCAGCATATATTCTATAAATTAGTTAAAAAATTTAAATAACTGGTTTAGTGTGTCGTTTAAGTACATGAAAATATATATTTTGCTTGAAGTCAGTTTCTTGTTACTTAAAGTCTTAGTGATATGAGAAGGTGGGTATGCAATTTATCTGATTATGTTGATTTTTTCTCTCTTTCTTTCCTACCCTCGGGATAGAATATTATCCTTTAAAAAGTTATCCGGCACAATCAAATTTACAATAACGCGAACACCTCAGGCAGAAGTCGCATCATAATCCATACAAAAGACACAAGATATTAACAGATAAACAATTCAAACCTCAAGGCTCGATCACATACCGCATGCATTGCGTCTCAGGCGGAAATGACAACCACTTCCGCCGGATGCGGGTCTGTCCGACTGACGATGCATTAGCATTCGTATTTAGAACATTTGGTACACGTGTTTCCGTTATTGAATGTTTTAAATGTGTAGATGAAGTGATACACGTTTGGTCTTAATCTGATAATTCGTTTACGTTCGGTTTTTAAACACAAATTGTCATACTACAAAAGACGCATTAAAACCATGTTGAACAAGTGTCTAGCTAAACAGTGTTTAAGATTTAAACATTGCTTAAAATATTACCTAAATTGCTTAACAGCGAATAAACTCATAAAAAAACTTATTGATAAAATGTTATACGTTACATTTGACAGCAAAAATAGGTTTTAAACATCTATTAAACTCACTTAAACGTATATTAATCTATGTCTAAAGCATGTTTAACTCAAAACTGTCTTAGACGCGCGTTTAACGTCTGTTTAAATCTTTTGTAGTAAGACAGACATAGTTTTTTTTAGAAGAAGAAGAGTTTTACTACAAAGCATTCAATAAAACGATGTTCAACACGCGCCCTAGCTAAATAGTGTTTAAAAATTAAAATATCATTTAAATTACGTTGCTACGAAATAAAATTCATGATTTTTTTTAATAACATATAAAATAATACATTTGACAGTTAAAATAGGTTTTAGACATCTATTCAGCTTACTAAAAAAAATACTTATGTATACAACTAAGAAACCAGGTTTTAGAAACTGACGTGTGCTACAAGGACAATGAAACAGCCATGTTAAAATACGCCAAACGTAGTAGATAGGTACCTACCTATATGCTATACCATACATATATGCTATACCTACCTAGGTATAGCATATATGGATGCTGATAAGCAATAATGTGTCAACCCACATAAAGTGAAATTTTGAGATATTGATGTATTTTGATACTACGTCACCTATTTAACATTATTCAAGTCATCTAAACTAAATAAGTATGGAAAAAAGTTACTTAACTCAATGTTTCGAATTTCAAGTGCGTTCCATATTTTGTAATTTATAAAATAATCTCAAATATTTAAAAACTTATTATTAGATAACGTATTAAATACATCTATCTGCTTTTGATTCAATATACATTTTATCTAAATAGAAAAGAAAATATGAATATATACGTCTTCAAACTAATTTATTAAGAATAGGTTTGACATGTTTAGACGCCATTTTCGCAAAACGAAGTCCGTGTGGTTTGATACAGTATTGCTTATCAGTGTCCATATGTGAATTTATAATTACAGTGCCGATCCGAGATGGCTTAGTCGTTAGAACACGTCGTTCTCAACCGAAGATCGCGGGTTCAAACTCTGGCTAGCACGACTGTGTTTTTCAAGTGCTAAATTTAAATTCATCTTGTGATTAGTGGTGAACTAAAACATCGAAGAGAAATTCTGATACATGAATATCCGTCAATCCGCAGTAAAGCGGCGTGGCGGATTAAGCTCTAAGTCTTCTCCTTAATGGCAGAGGAGGCCTTTGCCCAGAATTGGAACATTAACAGGCTACTTTACTTTACTTTTATAATTACAGTAAGTTCGTTGAGATATAAATGAAATATACATTAAAGTATAAGTAACATACGTATATCTTACGTAAATCCGTAAGTAAAACTTACAAATACCGCCCATCTTAGGCTCTAAATTACGTAATTAAATCTAAATTACGCTCGAAAATAAGGCGAGGCCTTTATAAGTATTTCTTACGTTAATTTAGAAATTCTAAGTAAAATCTTGACCTGAGAGAAACGCTTAGATACCTTAGAATAAAATTATTAGAAATGGTTTGTATTAAACTTGTAGGAATCTTATAAATTCTATTAGAATTTTTCTAACTAATTGAATTCAGGAATCCTTATTTTGTTCAGTTAATGCGATAACGTATATAAAATTTTCTTCTAAAATAATATTTGAACGCAATTTGATATCGTCTTATGTAACATCACAGAATAAATGGCCAGACGACTGTATTTGCGATATATACCAACATTGTAACATATAAAACAATGTATCTCACTTAATAATAAAAATAACATTCATACAAATAAAATATGTTAACTTTTTGTAACAACATATTTTGTTTCAGAGTCTAGTACACCCATTAGAAAAATCGTTATAAATTGCTGCATGCCACTTCTATTTTACTTCTGCGCTATATTTATCACAGTTGTGTCTGCGTTTGACGTCTCTCCGTGAAACACTGCCTTATTATGATTCAGCTTAGTGATTTTGCTTTTATTATGTTTAAAAAGTAAGATATATCTTACGAAACCTTTAAAATGTTTTATATTTTAATAGCAATTAATTATTGCAAAATATTATAATAGAATACTAGCAGCCCCACGCGGTTTTACACGTACTTAACATAGGACTTTCTTACAGACTCCAACCCCGTTTTACATTCTTAGGGGTCGAATTTTGATAAATCCCGTCTTAGTGAGCACCTTTGTCCTAAAAAGAACCCCAATGCAAAATTTGAAACTCCTAGCACTTATATTAATTTTATATTGATTGAGATTTCGATATGAGCGAGTGAAATTTTTTTATACATATATGTATATATATAATGATCGCCGTGAAGTAGCTAATGTAGCTGAGTTTATAAGATAGCTAAAAATTTAAGCCACAACCCTATTTCTTACTTATTTTCTATGTATTTATTTTTTTTAGCTGTCAACATTAATGGCTCTTCTGGGCTAAAAATGTCCTTGGTCTACAATAAACACTTCCCGCCTGCTCGTCTGCAAATAGCTGGCAAAAAAATTCTATTAAGAAAATATAAATCATAATAATGTTCAAATCATGTACGAAGCTAAGATGCTAGCATTTTCCCTTTCAATCGCAATTCCGATTCTCTGGACCGAAGTGCGCCAGCCCTAGTGTTGCCCAAATGCAAGAACAAGACGAGACTTAGCCAGTCTTGGTCTTGGTCTTGCGCCCATACACCTGGTCTTGGTCTTGGTCTTGGTCTTGCGCTCCCGGTCTTGGTCTTGGTCTTGGTCTTGCAGCAAGAGTCTTGCAAGTCTTGCAATTACCTATTAGTCTATTACTATTTATTAAAGTTTACTTTAAATGTTAGAAAAACGTATTAGAATTGGAACTTGGAACATTGTGAGCTTGAATTAACATAGCCATAGTAAAGATCAAGCAGATTAATAAATAACTGAAGATTTGATAAGAAATTCGAAAAATCAACTGACCTATATGTCGTTTTCATGGAAGTAACTGTTTCTTAATAAACATTTATGATTTATAAGCTTACATTTGCTACAACATGTAAAAAAAAAAAATTAATTACAATAACTTGACTGTATTTTAAAGAACAATACTTATCTGTCTAGAAAGAGATTGAACCCTCAACTTATAAGAAATTTAATAAAAGAGTTTTACGATTTATCATTTATTTGAATAAAAAATAAAATACAACACAAATCAACAGCTTTATCATTAGGTTATGATACTTTATATCAATTTTTTTGACCAAGAATTAATACAAAGTAACCATCTGGCTGACTCATCACTTAACCTATTTCTATGTTTTCTAATTACTAATGATGCGTTAGAAAATAATCTCTCAGCAGGTACTGAAGTTGCCGGTATTGAGAGAAAATCACGAGCCATTTTCGATAAAATCGGATACTCTGTCTCATGCGTCCTCCACCAATCTAAAATGTCTTCCGAGCTGGCAGTTCTTGGTTTTCTCAGGTACTCCTCCAACTCGTCTATCACTAAGCCTTGAAGACAAGATCCAGATGACGTCGAGGGACATTCATAGAGTTTATCAAAGTCTATTACGTCTTCATCTTCATCACATACTTTATTTTCTTTTTCTGGTAATTCCAGAGATTTGTTCAGTGAGTGTAGACTTTTATATTCTTCATAAAGTTCATTGAACTTGCGCAGACTTTCTGTTTTAAGTTGCTTCCCCCACATTGTCAGGTCAAAAGTCTGAGCCTTATGCCTTGGGTCTAAAATTAAAGAAGTACAATAAATCCAGTTGCTCTTCTTGTAATGTTTAAGCATTTTGTCTCGAGCTGCTTGGAAAGCTAGAATGAGCCTTTCATCCACTTCAGATCGATTAGGTTTCTCATCTAACTGTTTTACCATGGATTCAATTTTATCTAGCAAGAGATTGAATGATACAATGACTAGCGGTAATGTAACATATTTGTCTCCACCAAGTTTTGTACTTAAAAGTTTAAAATTTATTAGAAATTTATGTAATTTTTCGAGTACCTGCCATTCATTAGCTGTGATTTGAAAATCATTTAATTCGGTGACAGAACTGCACAATATGTCAATGCCCGCTCTCACTTTTAAACCAAATCCAATCATATCATGTGTGGAATTCCATCTCGTTGGACAGTCAAGAATGGCATTTAGATTTGATGGCACGCCAGCTGCTTCACAAGCAGACTGAAACTTCTTCTTCACTATCTCACTTCTTTTTATTTTACTGGAAATGCTGCGTAACTTTGTTACAGATGTACGCGAGTCAGCAATATTTGGTGCAGATTCTTCATCTTCCTCATCCTCAGTTTCGTCTGCATAGTCTTCGTACTGCTGATCTTGCGCGTTAGTGTCAGACTCACAGTGTAATGCTAAGGTCTTTAATAAATCTTGTACACCAAGGTTTAAAATGTGAGCAAAGCACCGGAAATGTTGATTGTCTGAATCAAAGTGTTGCGGCAGCAGTTTGCTCAGTTCATACATAAATTTGGTATTTGCAGTTGCGTTGTCGACCGTGATACCTTGTATTTTATCAATTATGCCATATTCCAATAAACATTCATGGAAAATCGTTGCAATATCTTCCCCAGTATGTCGACCGCGTGATGGTATAAAATCAAGAACTACAGATTGATACTTCCATTCGTTGTCTATATAATGAATAGTAACCCCGTAGTAACTCCTACCAGCAATTGACGTCCACCCATCAATGGTAAAAGACATTTTAGATGATAATTGTTGAAGTCGTTCCTTGAGATTCAATTGGAGCTCTTCAAATCGCTCTTTGACTTTCCTTCTAAGTGTAGACCTTTTAGGAAACACCATATTAGGGCAAATACGTCGAAAATATACTTGTGTAGCTTCGTCATCGAAAAATGAGAAGGGAAGATATTTTTTCACCACCCAATCAACTGTAGCTGTCGTGATGTTGTCACTGCTGTTTTCCGACTGAAACAAAACAAGAAATCTTGTGTTATTATTTAAAACATACTAGGTTTGAGCGTATAAGAGGAGGAGGTTTGTTGTTGTTAAATCGAGAAAATCGTTAAATTGATATTTGTTATATTAAGGTTGCACTGTACTGTAATTTACCAAAATAAAGTACTTAGTTGTTACTGGCCGATTCAATGAAAATATGGGTGTTAGTGGTGTTTTCATCTAGAAACTTCATCTTTCATCGTTGCGACATATTAAGTATGTAATTATCGTCTAAAAAATATTTTAGACGATAATTACATACTTAATATGTCGCACCCCTAGATGAAAACACCACTAACTCAAAAATACTTACGTAAGTTAATGGCGTTTTTGAAAGTATCGCATGAATAGCTACGCGGAGTTAAAATTCTTTTAACTGTTAAAAAAATATTCTTACCTGTCCACTTCTTCCAGCGGTTACTAAAAAGCTTGTGATATCTCCACTTAATTTTGGTTTAACAGGAAGAAATATTTCTGATTCCTTTTTGTGGAAAGATATTAGATGTTTCCTTAAGCCTGAAGTGTTTCTGTTTTTCATTTTTATTTCAATCTTTTTATGTTGGCACAATTTACAGAAGGCAGTTTGGGATGCATGAATTATTTCGAAAAACTCTTCAAATTTGCTTTTGGGTCTTTTAGATCTGTGACTCAAACTCTCGTTACTCGGACTAGAATAATTTGAATCTTCGTCACTCATATTAAATTGTACACGTGATACGTTTTTAGAAAACAACGAGAATTAGTAAAAACAATTATTAAGTTAGACTCGAAGCACAGCTCAATTGGAAATGACTGGAATTAAAATAATTCCTTTATTTATAGTACGTTTCCTTGCTTTCTACCGCGCCGCCTCGCCACGTGCCGGCTCTATGAAAAGGATGCCGCCGCAAATGAAACAATGCCGCGTGCGGCGTACAAACACACACTAAATATTACCTACTTGTACAGACGCGACGCGTGAATAAAATATATGTAAAGAATTAGTGCCAATCACTATTCTTTACATATAAGTGAATGTTTTGGCGTACATCTATACTAATATTATAAAGCTAAAGAGTTCGTTTGTATGTTTGATGACAGAAGTTTTAAAATAAATAAATAAGTTCTGAACGTCACTATACCTCCAAAGTTACTATTCCTCGTGGACGAAGTCGCGGGCACAGCTAGTAAATACTTACTCTCATCATCTCTCTCAGAGATATTCGGGCTGATAAGTAATACAAAACTCTTATCGCAGGCTTTTTATTTTATTAGTAGATAAGTACCTACGCTTTTTATATTATTTTATTAGTTTTGTAGAATTTTTTTACACGTTTCAAGTATATTTAAAAGCGGCTACAATATTTATTAAACGGGTGATATTTGAACACTTTTTTGCTATTTTTTCTTTTAAAAACTTAAGAAATATAATGACTAAATGTACAATAATAGTACCTAAGTAATTAGTTTAAAACCATATAAGTAATCAATATTATAATATATACTTACTAGAATGAATTAATATGACATCTACTACCTATCCTTACCATTTTATCCTAATCATAATACTACTTGCGTGATCAGTATAATGTATTCATTTTCATTCTAAGCACTCTGAAACTTATTTATTCTTTGGAACACCTGTAGGTACTCTTAAAATTCGAAATTATTTTGCATGAGTATACCTACGCCCTATGGCGGTAATCAAATAGTGTCAAATGTTATGATTTCGGCGTGGCGGCAACGATTGTTTTAGATTTCAAAAGAAGCCGCCGGCGCGTGTATCATAACCATGTACTTCCGAAAAGCGGCAAATTTCTTTGAGAAGTAAGTACAAAACCTTTGATGCCGCATTATCAAAGTGCCGATGGTTAAAACATAACTATGCATGCACTCAGTTTGATTTTAATAGATATTTTAATAGATATGTTTATGGTATTAGTCGTAATGCGCATAGGTCCAGTTTTTCATATTTTTTGATACAGTTTTTTGCGTCTCATAGAATTCCTAAGCGTACCTACCTATACACCGAACTGTTACACCTAACTACTCAGTGAAATAGCGCTAAGTCCTAGCTGCAAGACGCAAGAGTCTTGCAGGCTATGTCTTGTTCTCGCTCAAGTCTTGCACGGTCAGTCTTGGTCTTGGTCTTGCTAAAAATACGCGGTCTTGTTCTTGGTCTTGGTCTTGCAAAAACGCAAGAACAAGACCAAGACTGCAAGACCAAGACTGAATTTGGGCAACACTAGCCAGCCCTATTGTCACCAGTGGGCTCACGAGACGAGATATAATACCTTCTAGATTTTTTTTTGTATCGGTTATAAAGTCTTGAAATGTTTATGTAAAACAAGCCAAAGGCTTATAAACAGTACTTAAGTTTTGCTTGCCGGACTTACGGTTTTAAATTTTTAATAACTAGATCTCAGGTGCTAGAAAAGGATCCTTTCAAAGTCTGCAGTATAAAAATAGGTAGTTGAAAATATTCTTTTATTTTTTTACAATAATAAGAAGTTGTTATGTCACTATAATCATGTAAATTCTTAACGTCTTCTTAACCACATTCGCGGCAAGGACCAAAAATGCAACAGAAGAAAATTTACTTTTTGTAAACATTATATACAAAACTAATAAGCATATTATGTAAAGCCGTGTCATTATTTAGATATTTTAAACATATACTATTTTATTCTTTTATCAATTATCCTTTTTATCAACAGACTTCAAAAAAAGAGAACGAGGTTCTGAATTCATAGTGTATGTCTTTTTGTTATTACAAGAACTAGAAGTCCGTCATTTATTAATCAATTTCAAAAATTCATCTTTTTGTGAAATGTACCCCGTAAGCCACACGGACTTCATTTTAATAAAATGGCGCCTAAAGATGTCAAACCTATTTTCAACAAATTTCTTCGAAGACGTATGTACATAATTATCAAACTTATCTTTTCTATTTTGATAACAGGTATAATTAATTTGAAGCAGTTTGGTATAATAAAATTTATTTAAGAATATTTTTTTTCAAGATTAGATTAGTGCATATTGCAATTATTGAGCACACTTTATTATTCGAAACATTAGATTAAGAAACTTTTTTTCGTACTTATTATTAGGATGAGTTGAAATGTGTCTGATTAATGTTAAATATGTAACTCCGAACTTGACTTTTTGTGGATTGACACATTATTGCTTATTAGCAGCGTCCATATATCATTTCCAGATTTGTTTCCTAGTTCGATTTTGAAATTAAAATAACTGAATAAGTCATAGAAATTGCGTATTTTGCTGTTGGTTCCTTTTGTTAATTTTAATTACCGTCATGTTGATCTTTAAGATTTTGCCAAGAATTCGATAGGCAAGAACATTTAATTCCCGTAAGAGACTTACGATAAAATTATTCTAAAAGCCGGTATTTTGAATAGACAACAAAGATATTTATAAACGGGAGACAATATAACTAAGTAGGATTTTAGGAATTTTAATTTAGACAATCTCATAAGAAGATTTATAAGGCAAAGAAAGCTTTCGACTAATTAAAAAGTCAAATTAAAAAAGGAAAAACAGAGATACCTAAAAATTAGAGACTGTTTCGTTCTATGAAATTGTTAAAGACGTTTAGAATTTAGATTTTTTTTATTTGAATATTCCCTTGTGTTCTATGCCTATATTAATTACGACATACATAGTATATAAAGCAAAAAAATTAATTTATTTGTTTCAACGCGATAATTATGTGAAACTTATTTTTTTAAAGTTACAGACAGTAAACCACAACATAGTGGGTACGATGACCAATAGGAGTAAAGTAATTATGAGCTACAACCAATAAGGAAAGAACGGAAAAACGCGCATGAAATGATGAGACGAATGTCGTATTTTATATCTCATTTAATATACATATATTACTGATTCCTTAAAAAAAGTAATAATTATAATATCACCCTATCTATTTATAATCTGATCTAAACAATTAAGGCCCTATATTTTCTAAAAAAAAAAACTAGAAAAACTTAAAAATGTAATCCACGCCTTACTTCAGATCATGGGTCTATATAAGGTTCAGGGGCTCCGAATCCCCCTCCGTTAGTATACGACTTAATTATATTTAGCATATTTGATGAATGGCACATATTACAATATTTTATGGCACAGCGAAATATTATATTTGCACAGTTTTGGACCCTCAGACAGACCCTTCCTATGTGAAAGCCATAGTTACGCCCGTGCTTCGGTCACAATACAACATTTCATATTAAAACGACACACCCAGCAGAATACAAACTGTTGTTACTATATTTACTGGCTATAACATAAACACAACTTACTTTTCAATTTGAGATCTCAGTTGAGGCTAAAATGCAGTCGTAACATAGCATTAATGATATTTTAAGAGAATAGAAAACTCGGTCTGCGTGCGTTAAAACAGTTGTTTTCGTATAAAACTTGCTGAGAGGTACATAGAGCATTGCGATACACACAGCTGGAATTACGAATAAATCGATTATGTAATGTTTAAAATGATATATCGATTTATTATCAAGTAATACGACTTTTAAATAAATAATTGTTTTTGTGGAAAATATAACCGACTTCAAACTATTTTTTTTTAATTATAAATGGACAAACGATCTTAGCGATCGCGGTTTATTTGCTGTTAGTAATTGAAGGTTATTTTGTTTATCTCCGAAGATATTCATCGGATCCTCATATATTATATACTAAAAACTTTCCTTGAAAAATATGCATTTAAATATCGAAAATCTCTTCAAAATCGGATAAATAGGTTTTGAGAAAATCGCGGATAACAAATGATATACATATATACATACGGGTCGAATACGGATGTTGTCACAATATTTTATTAATGTTTTTACAAAATATTAAGGTTATTTTATTTTTAACATTCAAATTTATTTTTAAATTTTCAAATTAAAAATTAAGTTTTAGTAGTTAGTTGATCGATTTTTTATATAAACTAGTGGTCGCCAAGCGGTCGGTATTCGACCGTAGTTCATTATATTTTCGACCGATTTCAAGATTGAAGAACAATATACAAAAGAGTATAAATGTGTATACGTGTGAGTCAAATGCATGGTAGTGTGTGTAATATTTTTTACTGATTTAATGTATCATCCCTAATTTTTTAAAAAATATTAGGATTCCTCGCTCCTCATCTATATAAACTATAAATGTGCGAAATTTCATACTCCTCCGTCCGCGATCTTCGTAAAAAGGGGTACATAATTTTTCGCTAAGTCCGTGAGTATTACATAAAATATTACCAACTGCCTTCGTTTTATAAGGTTTGGATAACGTTACTGAAAAGTTACTAAACTATACGAACTTCTGCTAAAATGGTAAAAATTGTATTTTTTATGTTAAATACTCGTATTGCTGTAACTTTGGAATCATATGTTATTAACATTTTATACGGACCCGAAATATGAAGAAAATCCTTAATAGCAACCGTTTACCTGACGAGAAAATTCATTGGACATTCAAATTTTGGTTGTAGGTTGTTAGTGATCTATTGTTGGAAATTAATTCCTAGTTCTTTGAATATAAAAGTACCTGGATAACCGATATTTATTCGGTATTATTTTTTGATAAATCGCCTTTTAGGAAATTATATTTATGTGGATATAATAGTTAATAAAAAAAAATGGGCAGTAGTTTTTCATTTCCTGAATACATGGATAAAACGACGTTTTATATACGTTGCAACGGTTTTCGAGATTCAGGCTATATATGGATGCTGATAAGCAATAATGTGTCAACCCACAAAAAGTCAAATTTTAAGATATTGATGTATATTGATACTACGTCACCTATTTAACATTATCCATAGAAAGTTCAAGTCATCTAAACTAAATAAGTATGGAAAAAAGTTTATTAACTCAATGTTTCGTATTTCAAGTGCGTTCCATATTTTGCAATTTATTAAATAATCTCAAATATTTAAAATCTTTTATTATATAACATTTTAAATAAATCTTTCTGCTTTTGATTCAATATACATTTTATCAAAATAGAAAAAAAAGATGAATATATACGTCTTCAAACTAATTTAATAAGAATAGGTTTGACATCTTTAAGATGCCATTTTCTCAAAACGAAGTCCTTGACACAGTATTGCTTATCAGCGTCCATATACACACAAGGATTGCTCGTTTATAGGTAGGTATATAATATACTTATATTACTAGTATGTAATGCAAAATTTTGTTGATTAATTTAATGGATTGATGCATGGATGTTTATTGATTTAAAAAAAAATGAACATATTTTCATTTCATTTTAAAGTAATGTGCTTATATTATATTATTAGTATATCACAAAAGTTGCTTTTTATTAACATATCACATGGGAAAAGCCGCGAGCGAATACAGTGATAGTATAATAAATAAAATATATTTCGTAATAATTATTTCACAAAAGATCTCATAAAATATTTTGCATCTGTCTGCGTTTTATAATGATATGAAAAAGCAAAAGTTACCAAATTATACAAACTACTGAATGCGTTGAAAATTGTATTTTTCATAAAAACTCTTGACGAATATACCGCATTTCAGTTTTGGAAACATTTCGAATCTAAAACGCTATTAACGCTAATTAAAATTTTATTTTTAATAAAATTGAGCAAAGAGAATAGTTTTAATTTTTTAAACAAATATCTACTTAAATATTAAGCAGAATTTATGACTATGTAAACTTACATCACCATATTAGATTTATTATGACGTCACTATCATACTTCTGGCGACGTCATTTTTTTAATTCCAATATATTTGACATCACTTTAAGTTCAAGGTCGCGGAAGCAATTACGAATCTACGCAAGATGGGGTGGAACAATTATTGCCTATTCTTTCTGTTTCACCTTTCTACCTTTTTCACCCTTAAGATGTTTTATACATAACTTTTTCTACCTTCAAGAGATCAAATTATAAAAAAAAATAGATAAAAATTTAGTGTTTTTTTTTTTTTGTTTACACGCAACACACTAAACTGTTCCTTAGGCGTGAGTTATACTTGTGAGTTTTATTCTCGTAACTGTAAACTAATAACGATTACCAAGGTAACCTAACGTAAGCTGTGAGTATCATATAAATATATATCATTGGCAGTAAGTTCTTTAGTTAAGTGTTATAAACAAATTATGTAAATCTTACATAAGTTCGTGAGGGAAACTCACGAGTGTAATTATCGCTTTAAAAAATTATAAAATTCAACTATACGACACTATTTTTGCATATTTTGTACAAAGGACTTACATGATCCGGCGAATTTGGTTATAAAAACAGATATAATTACCCCCCTCTTTCTTTTACATTTACTACCAGAAAAAATCAATATCCGTTTACAATAGTACCATATATCATTCCGTCATGTGATTCGCTTTGCTCCGATGCATAAAGGTAATGCAGGCGTCCGCTCTTACGTTAACGAACATGCTTCTTTACATTTTTGATCCAATCAGAAGCGCGCCGTGTTGCGATGCACTCACAAAGGGATTGTTATGCGTGACTTTGAGGTATGTACGGCCGTAAAAGCTTTCATCGAATACTCTGGCAATCTATACGTTCAATAAAGGTTTTTTTTTTAATATATATTTTTTATATTTGGAATTCCATTGGAATCAAGCGACTGACTTGATTTAAAATTGATGTTTCGATTTACAAAATATTCTTTTGATTTTTTTTTAATTAATAAAAGAGTATTTCCAATTAAGAATGCAACAATATAAATTGATATTCATTATTTTTTTGGTGTAATTAATTTTAAAATCATGAATGAGATCTAATTACTAAGTGCTTAAAACTAATTTATCATAACATTTTATATTTGCATGCATGTTTTTAAAAAATATGAACTAGATTTGGACGGAGCTTTCATTTTAAACAAGTCTGCTTAAATAAGTAGCTTATATAATAATATACAATATTATTACTAAAAGCTTAATGGAGCAGTACGTTCTTACCATCAACTAGGGTTGAACCGTGGTCGGGAAATACGGGATTGTCCCGGAATTTCGCGTCTTGTCCCATTTCTAGGAATTAGATTATACTGTCCCGGATCTCAAACACCTAGTCTACTAGAAAGTTACTATTATTATACTACTAGGTGTATTATAAAAAGGACTTTAACATTACCTGTTTCTTTAAGGTGGGTGAAAAGACTGTAAACTTCTCACCCTTTTTATTCTATAAGTAAAATACAAGAAATATACTTGCTGAAAAATATTTGAAGATGCTTTCCAATTAAATATAATTAAATTTTCATCCTTAATTTTTTAAAATTATAAGATTATTCTTTTTTTTTTAATTTTTTACTGAGTTACCACAGGTATCGAAACCTTTCGAAAAATTACTAATCCATTATATGTTTTTTGTTTCTCTATATTGTATAGTACAATATAAAATTAGTAGTAGAATCGTCCCGGAAATGATGAATTTATAGCAGACAACCCTATCATCAAAACATTTGAATAAAAATTTAATTCATATAATTTATTATTATTTGCATCGTTAATTACCGTTGATATGCAAATCTTTACATAATGAGTGAATAGACGATATTAATCGCCGAGGAAAGATTGTACGTGCTGCCCCGACCGGCTGGCTGGCTTTGTGCGACAGTTGTTTACTAATCCTGCACCGAGTGTCGCCTTCCGGATTACGTTACTCGCATTGCTGACATTGTATTTGATACACGACGTACGTACTAATACATGGACATTTATAGCATTAGTTGAACTACAAATGTTTTGCCAATTTAAGAAAGGGTAAAGCATGAAAAAGCATACTCGTAATAGTAAGTAAGAAAATGAAGAATGGAGTTCGGTCGATTTACTTTTAAAAATACGTTCCTTTTGTATGTATGTACATAGAAACATTGACACATTAAAAAAATGTGATATCCATCATATCAATACGAGGAACAAGAAGGGATCCCAGAAAACGTTCAAAATGCTTTTATAGCAAAGTTCAAAAGAATTGTAAACAAACGTTTGTGTGATAGAGGTTTTAATAATATTAAAAATTTCATAGATGATGAAACACCTTAGGAATAATGCGATCGCTTCCAGGTTATCTCAATATATTTTACGTATTGTAATCAATCTTGACATTGTTAAAAAAATAACAAAAAAAAGTCCCACTGAGTTTCTTTCGCGGTTTCTTCTCAGGCCTGAGGTTATACTTTTCTGATACCGTGGTAGATTCATTTTCTTGACGTTCAAAAAAAGAATGTAAATTCTTATTTTGATTAAAAATACTTTGATTTTGATTTTTTGAAAATATTTTAGTGAGTACGTAATTTAGATGCTTCGTCAAGTGTTTATCAGTTTTGGAATGAATGAATGTTTTATATAAAAATGTTTGTAGTGAAATTATTATTTGTACTTTATAATGTAGCAACTGTTTAGTGTATTGTACATTTATTATTTTTCAGAGTTATCTCTTTTAAATATTTTTCCTTTGTTCAAACTTTATACAAAGTGAAAATACGCTACTCATTAGCCGTTTAAATATCTACTTTTATTTTCGTAATCACGCTATTGAACGTAATGTTGTAGGAGATCTGGAGGGTGGGGCTCATCTTATGAAAAATGACTTAAAAATGAAATTACATTTATTTTTATATAAGAACATATGTACATCAAATTGTAACTTCGTCGTTGATGGCACCAAATATGGCAACAGAAATGGGAACGCGGTGTGCTGTCACGATTTTATCAGATATCAAGAACGGCTTATGAGTGAACGTTCACGGATTATGGTAACTATGAAACTAGGAGTTTGCAGTATTTTTATACTATTTAAAGGAAGCTATAAAATCTTTTCTTTAGATTAAAACAGTATAGATGTTTTCAACCGACTTCAAAAAGGAGGAGGTTATCTATTTGTGTTACTAGTGTTTGTTGTAGAAATCCGTCATTTCTTAACAGTGGTTGAATATATATTTTTTTATTATTTAAAAGAGTTTACTTTCAGTTTGGTTCGTTAAAATGGGTTTAGTTATCTCTTTTTTATAATAAAAAAACTTGTATAAATGTGTCCTCCTTTTTTTTAAGTCTCTATTATTCACGTTTCCTATTTGTATAAAAGTTAGTAAACGCTATTAAAAAAGAGGTATCTAACAGGATATTTCTCTTTATTTATTTTTTTTAAAGCCTGAAATATTTGTATTTGAACAGTTTATTTTTGTTTTGTTTATAGTTAATATTATATAGTGATGAAATATCTTGTTGCGTTGGATAGCCTGTTTATTAAGGGAGTTTTATAGGCCATATTACATCACGATACAACATGAGAAAACATGAGAGAAAACTAGTTTTTATAAAGTAAGTCATTATAAATGCTTAGAAAAATCAATTCCAATGTACGGAAGAACCAGATATTAATTATTTATGTAACACTGTAAACCCTCAGTTAAGTATATAAAAAACATTGTAGTTATTTTTAATAAATAATAAGCAATCTATTAAGTATAACATATTGCATTAATTACATAGTACAAATTTTAGTATAAATTAGAGAAACTCATTTTTTTTTGTAAAAGTAAGTGGCAAAAGAGCTGGCAGGACATTTACTACCTTACTACAAAAGATTTAAACAGACGTTAAACGCGTGTCTAAGACAGTTTTGAGTTAAACATGCTTTAGACATAAATTAATATACGTTTAAGTGAGTTTAATAGATGTTTAAACCCTATTTTCGCTGTCAAATGTAACGTATAACATTTTATCAATAAATTTTTTTATGAGTTTATTCGCTGTTAAGCAATTTAGATAAAATTTTAAGCAATGTTTAAATTTTAAACACTAGCTTAGCTAGACACGTGTTCAACATGGTTTTAATGCGTCTTTTGTAGTATGACAGTTGATGTTTAGTATTTACCACCGTCCATGGACATATACAACCCAGAGCCCTGTGTTGCCAGCTAAAAAATAAATAAAGTATAAAAGGGAATAGGAAGTAAGGAAAGGAATAGGGGAAGGGGGTTAGGCTCTCTCACTCACCGTACGAAACGCTGCTACATTCTACTTCACGCCCATCTTCTGTGAGAGTGAGGTACTGCCCCGGTCGAGCCAGCCCGAATAGCCGGGCTTTCGTCTCTCTCAACGTACGAAAAGTATATTAACTAGATTGCGCAAATCTCTGTGAGAATGAAGTACTGACCCGGTCAGTCAGTCCCTACCCGATCTGTAGTCATTGAGCTGCAGCTGAGTCTGCCTCAATTATTCGATCCATACCAATGTATGTATTACACAATTGTAACACATAAATAAACGCATTTATATAAAAAAAATACAACACAAATATAAATGTTTATTAACATTGCAAAAGATAAGAAGCTTAAAACGTTATCCTATGTAGGTCACAAGTTAATTGACAATTTGACAATAATTCGAATTGATTTTCCGAACTAACTATATGGAGTCACATGTTTGACTTCAGTTGTATACTAATAGATAATTTCCACTACATATATAACAATTTCCGATTCGATATTGGGACCATAGTTCTAATTATTCGTCATTAACCTGAATGGGTTGACTCTTGGGGACGGTATACCGTCTAGTACGTGGTCGGAGTACCATTAAACTTATTATTAGGATCCATTAGTTTCCATACAAACTTCAAAATGATCTCGAAGTTTAAATACCTTGGTAATTTAAATTATTTGTACATTTATTGTTGATGTTTGTGGTAACTTTGCCCGCGTGATGCTACTCGAATGTTCCATCATCGTATCAATGCATATCGTCGCTATAAAGCTGTATAGTTTTTAACATTCTTTGAAAATTAGTGAAATATTATTATGGCCGATCAAATTCTATTTATTCCCTAATTAAGATCATTAAGGGCCTGTTTTACCGGTTCCTGTTAAAGCTACCCAACATGTAATATCCAACGAATAAGGTTTGCTAATATAATTTTACCTTTGATGTCCAAAAATTTTAGTTTATTAGGCTGATAAGTTCCGATGAAGTTACCGTGGACTTTATCAGTGTCGATGGCCCTAAGTATAGTAGCAAGATAATGAAAATGAAATCAAAGATATTTTCATTGGTATTTAACATTGCATTTAAAAATTTAATAAGAAAATGACTACATAATAACAATACTTTTAGGTAAATTTAAAAAGCGAAGAAAGCGCAGTAAATAGTACATAACTCATGAATAACTGGAAATTTCGAAACAACACATAATCAGCATATTGTACATAATCTGCTTGTATATATCTAGCCAATGTGTCACACTGCGAAGTAGATTAAGTTCCAGAAAAGCCCTTCATTTAGCAATGAGTGATTTAAAGTCAATGAACTTCTACTATCAATATATGGTATAGTACAAGGAAATTACATTTCTGAAGGTCGATTTTCTACGTTTAACAGAATAACCAAGGGTTAAAAAATAAACCATCTTCAAAAGAAAAATACGTAACTTATTTTGCTTAAGACATAATCTTACGAATTCGGGTTATTTTAATTTAAAGACCAAACTACTGAACCGATTTTGCTAAAAATTCAAGGATTTTGATTTAAATGTTCAATCTGAAAGTATTAGGTATCCTTTCAAATTAAAATCTACTAAGAGTTCCGAGGTGACATTTTAAAAACATACAATATAAATTAAAAATCTCCTCTATTTTTTAACTTGGTTGAAACACTTATAAAAATATGAGCTGTATATGGCCTAGTGGTTAGAACACTTCGATCTCAACTGACGATCGCGTATTCAAACTTCGTCTAGCACCGCTGAGTTCTCAAGTGCTAAATTTGTGTTTAAATTCATCTCGTACTCGGCGTGAGGAAACCTGCATGTGCCAGAAGAAATTCTGACACATCTATATCCGTCAACCTGCAGTGGAGCAGCGTGGTGGATTTACCTTTACCTTCTCGATAGGAGAATAGGCCTTTGCCAAAATAGAGGGGTGGTATAAGATTGACGTGTATCTTTGTGTCAGTCTGTAGCGTCATAGCTCCCTAACAAATAGCTCAATTTTAATGCGTTTTTTCAAAGCTGATCTAATTGGGACCGCACAAAGGTATATTTTACGAAGATCTATTCAGACGTTTAAAGGTGATCAGCTCCTTTCTAATTATTGAAAGGATCTGAACAACTTCTACTGGTCTAATCGGCTTGAAATTTATTTGTGATATTAAAATAACATAGTTGTGTAAAAATGACCTGATGCTACAACGTCATCCGAGGTCAGCTGGATACACAACTCCTCATCAACTTACAGCTGAAGTATCGTGTTGGGGCTCTTTGAAATGGTCTCAAGGAGTAGAATGTCGGTTTTACAGAGTTCGAAAAAGGAGGAGTTCTATGTTCGGCTGAATGTATTTTTTGTTTGTTCACCAATTTCTCTGCCTATTGTGGACCGATTTTGAATTTTTTTTGTTTGAAAGGGCGTAGTTCCAAATTGGTCCCATTGTCACCAAGTCAGGATCTTATAATGGGATCCTAAAGAAATCGTGGAACAAATTTACTTGGCACCGACTTCAAAATGTTTTGGAAAATATTCAATTTTTACTTTTTACTTTACTTATTTTGTCGGTTTGTTTTTTTTCAAAAAGTTTTTATTTAATTGACAATTTTGTTAGTATTATTCGAAATACATAGTACATAGTTGAGAAGGATTATTTTATAACTTAATCTACTTTAAATATTGTATTTGTCGTGTATTAAACACGATGTGTTTAGATTTGTCTTAATTTAAATAATGAAATAGCGCATCACATTTTAATATAGAAGCTGCAATTAAAAAAGAGAAAAAACATTTTACTGTAAAATTGTGGAATCGGGTTTTTATATTTTCTTTCATTAATATATTGCATTTATTGAAGACTACACAAATATTATAATATTTAAAGGCTGTATTTTAAAGGTCATATTAATGAGAAAAATAATAGCATATTCAATAGCAAAATAAAATGCATAATTGTATACTGATAAGCAATAATGTGCCAACCCACAAAAAGTCAAATTCGGAGATATTAATTTATTTCGATACTCCGTCAAGTATTTAACATTAATCAAAGATTTTTTTGGTCATATAAACTAAATAAGTACGGAAATAATTGTTTTCGTTTCAATTTTAATTTAATATTCCGAATTTCATAGTTTGCAATTTATACAATAATCTCAGATATTTGCGAAACTTCTTATTAGATAATATATTAAATATATCAATCTGATTTTATTTTATTATACTTCTTATAAAAATAGAAAAAAAAAAGATGGATATATATATGGATGGATGGATAATAGGTTTGACATCTTTAGACGCCATTTTCTCAAAAAGAAGTCCGTGTGGCTTGATACAGTATTGTTTATCAGCGTCCAATTATCTGTTGATTAATTAAGTTTTTATAATTTATTCAAATATTCTCTCTTGAAAATAGACGCCGAATAGTTTCTGAAATTAATTTATGAATTCCATTTAAATAACAGTAAAATTTAAGTTAAGAAAGTTAGGCATTTCAACTATTGTATAAACATTTACTTTCATCTTTGTACATTTCAGTTCTTACAGTGATAGTAATGAAACTTAATGGATTTTAGTAAATTGCAGACAGTTTGCGTTTTAATATTTATATACTAGCTGTCCGCCCTGGCTTCTTACGGTAATAATTAACTTTTGACCCAAAGTTTTGTAACATATCCTTGCAATTTTCCAATCATTTTTTTGTCATATAAAATTGATAATTACAAACAACAAATATATAATGGCGCTTACATTACTAGCATATACCTAGTTATGAAGCTTCAATTATTAAATTTATATTATAAATGATAAAAAAAACTCTTATTATTTTCTTAAAAAGTACTTCTTACAGAAACCTCTATCGGCTTGTGAAGTCTCGTTAAAACTTAGTTGATAAAAGATCTTAACCAAACTTTAAAGCCAAAGGCACAAAAAAACAAATATTACACACCCATTAGGACAGTATCTCTAATTTCAAAACTAAAACATCTTACAGTTACCAATAACAGTCCAAAGTTTTCTATATCTAAACCATTAACGTTAGTTACGACGGTGTTTCAGACCCTTTCAAGCCGCCCTTACGCTGATCTCAAATTGAAAAGTCATTGTGATGCTTTGTAGGTCTACAGATGTTTCTAATATGGTCGGGTATTGGGGCGAATTTGAAAATTGTTTTGTTCCTATAAGGCGAGAATTACATTTAAAAGTTTTGCTTTCAGACTTTCATAAATACTTATATACGTAACTCATCATTGCTTGACACCTGAATGAACTATATACTTTCAGTGCCTTATTTTTGACGTTCATTTTGACATTTTGGTATTCACATCGATAATAAAATCCCGCAAACAGTATTACACTGCCACTTAATAGGTTTACCTACGTAAAAAAAAAATTAATAAATAAAGCATATTATACCATACAAGAATATTTTGACGATAAAGAGGCGTGGCAAATCCACAAGCATTAATTTTCTATCCGGATAACATAATTACAAAGTAATAAAAATACATTATGTATAAATGATTTTAAAAGAGTTACTATCGAGTTTCTTGCCGGTTCTTCTCGGTAGAGAGTAGTCTCTACCTTATTCCGAACCGGTGGTAGCTTTATAAAAATCTAAAATGCAAATATGACATGTAACTTGACGATTCGAAAGTGCTTTAAAAGCCCATTTTAATATAGTATATTTTGAGCTTGAGTTTGAGTTTGATTCACAGCTTTTGTAACTATTTACTACGTATCTGCTACGAGGTTACAAAAGTATTGTATATTAATTACGAGGTAAAGCGTTAAGAGATTTACTTAAGGAAAATCAAAAGTTTTTATCTCTAAATAAAAAGCATATTATTATTTGATCTCGTCTTCTTATTTAGCTCAATATCTATTAATTTAAAGTTAGCTCTGTGATATTTTTTTATAGTTTATTTTTTTTTGCTTGGACAGGTTTTTTTTGGTAAGGAGGGATAGATGAAGCAAATTTAATTACAAAACGGGTTTGTGACGAAAATAATTATTTTGCGTTTTTTCAGAGGTGTTTCCCACTCACCCACAAAAACGATCTACACAAGACCCTTCTCTTACCACAACAAAACAGTCTTCAATTGCTATGTCTTACGATTTTTTTATTTCATTGGTTGTTTATTTTGTTATCATTATACGCATATTTCCTGTTTGTACATTGGTGTATCATCGCTGCTGATAATTTTAGCTCTTAATTAATAAAAAAAGTAGCTAAATGTCAGATTTGATTCTTCTAAGTCTTCTAAGGTTAAAAGTATTTTTAATACTTTACCAAGCTTTTAACACTCCCTTGACCTAATACACGCTTAATATGTGCAGATACTGAAGTCGGTGTCGCATGTCTAAGTATATATACTTCAAAGTTATGAAATAGTCTTGTTCATATTATTAACATGTTATATAACTTGTTATTGTCACGAATACCACTTTGCTAGAGATTAATAGCCAACTGACTAAACCTAGGTTGATCCAATCAGGGCAGTACCTCAATCTCACAGTAGATTGGTGTGAAGCAAATACAGCTGTGTTACCTACGGTGACTAAGAAAGCCAGAAGCCTAACTCTCTACCCTATTTCTTTCATTACGTGCTATTAATTTTTACCTTATTCCTTATTAACCTGGTAACATCCCAAAGCTGGTAACACATTTGCTCCTCTGGTGCTGCAATAGTAATAGGTATCGGAGATCACTTAGCATCGAGTGTGTCGCTTATTCATTTGATACCTTTTTATAGACATTTCTAACGTGTTTTGTCCATCTAAACTTACCTTTAGAATCTAAGACGCGTAACGAATTTCATTAGGTCATGTAATATAAAATCAATTAATAAATGAACTTTTTAGATTATTGTCTTTATAATAAATTGAATATATTTGTTGTACAGCCTTAAAATGTCAGTGTCATGGTTACTTTATCTATGTATGACGTAGATAAATAAAGGGCACGAGGAGAGGGTCTTCAGGCATCAGCTTTAAATTGACAGGTTTAATAAATTTCATTCTGGCAACCTATATATTTTTATATAACATATGTGCGTAGATAATTATTCATACGATAAACATTTTGACGTATTAAATTAAAAATTAGCTTTCGCTCGTGGTTTCGATCATGTTAATTTGTAATTTTGGCTGACTGTTTAAAACTTATTTTACGACACCGCCACTATAAATTAATTGTACTATACATGTAACTTCTCAAAGTGCGAACAATAAATTGACTAAGTTTTATCTCATTCGAATGAACGAATGGTAGCGCATAAGATACAATAGAAAAAATAAATATTATTTATTGTATAGAATGTAATGTTTTGTATAGAATGCATCACAGGTGAGTTGGAAGTAATCTGAAATAAGGGTTTCATACAAATGTATATTCCTTACGACATACTACATTAACGAAAAGACATTAAAACAGAAGATCAAAATAAGAAAAATTCGAAAATTTTTCAGGATCGGAACTGCGTAGAATTTTTCTGAAATTACTTTAATGTGCTCACTAATGATTCATTTTGATAAATCATACCGTGTACAAGATTACTTTCAATAAATAAGTCGTAAACTCTAATTTTATTCAATTGTAAATAGAACGTGTTTACAATTTAATAAAAATAAAGCAAAAAATTCTAAATAAATAAGACAAATTTCATTTTTACGTAATCAACAGTGACCTTGTCATGTTCAGTAACAATGCGGGAGTCGTTCCACGTCAGATGTCAAACCCAGTCACGACAACCAGATTTGAAAATTGTTATCATTTTTATATTTAATAAAAATATATATATTTCATTAAAAACATTGGTTCTTTAGCAAAATGTTACTGTAATTTTAATCACTAGTGCGTGTTTTAGTATATACAATCATGATGTGATGAATAATGTTCTCGTTGGAGGGAATGGGGTGACCTGACGTCAAGGAAACACACACACAATCGAACAGATGTGATTTCATAGTGATTTTATCTTCTAAAATTAAATATGCATATTTTTGATAATATTAAAACTGAGTAAAAACCGAAAATGTACATTTGTAACTTTATATACATTTGTCGATTGGGAAAAAAATAAAATTTTTGGAGTTGCTATTTTTAATAAATAATATATCATTTTCATTTTTTTTTTTCGTATACTTCAAATTGTGCTTACCATTTTTAGCTTACCTTTAAGATACTTAATTTGATATACGCACTGTTAGAACTTCACTGACGTTATGTAACAAAGTTATATAACATTTTAATACCAACCGTCCTGGACGTTTCAAAACACATATAATTTATAAGTCCATACAAAAAAATATTAACACAAACAAAACCGATTATAGTAAAATAAAGAAATGTAACAAAAATAAAGAAAAAAATGTAACATCTAGTTCCCTAGACGTCAGACACAGATACAGCTGAGAACAGCGAGATGAAACTGTAACAATAACTCTTAATCTAAAAGTTGAAGAACATTATAAAAAAAGTAAGAACATTTAATCGTAAAAACACAAAACAATCAATTTACTTGATGCTAATTGCAGAACAGACTTCTTCGTAACTTAATATAAACAGAAGAAATATGTGAATAATCTATAAATATTATTATTCAAACCTTTTTTTTATCGGAATGAAATGTTTTATTAATAATGCATCAAAAGTTTGGTACTTCACATTTAATACAATTTTTCACTATAATGACTAAAATAAATTCACGATATTATAGTTTCCATTAAAAATTGTTTATAATCTACGTAACTAAATATTATTAATGGTAAGTTTAGACTACGACAAAAATTTCGTCATAAATGTCAGACATTAATTTCTGTACTGTTCAAAGAGCGGCTGAAGCGACACTTATTGGTGATAAGCAATACTATGTCAAGCCACACAGACGTAATTTCGAGAACTTGGCGACTAAAGATCAAACTTATTCTTAAAGTTTTCTTTACAGTAGAGGCAAAGAAATGTTTGTATTTTCAAGTATTTCTATTGGAGGTTTCCCGTTTTTAACCATCGCGTGCCTTTCGTTACGTATGTACACCATATAACTCAAAACGATTTGTTGAAATTTTGTAAAGTATTTAGGACTGTTTAACGCTTAGTTATGCACGTTCCTTTCTTTTATTATTTAGTAAGTAGATTTTTATACATATTTATATACATATATACATATATATATATATATATATATATATATATATATATATATATATATATATATATATATATATATATATATATATATATATACATACATATACATGTCCATATAGTCTCAATAATTTTTATTATATTAAATGACTAACTAAATAACTCAGGAGTGAGTAATTGAACTGTCGTGACAGTTGTGAATGTTGAAACGTTGGACGAGATGCAAAAAAAGCACACATATCTTATCTATGGCTTTTATAACCGTTATTTGAAATATTAATGATATAAATCGCAAGAGTTTAAAATATAAAATTGTTTCTTTAAGCCTTGTAATTTTAGTGTGCAGTAGACCAACTGATTAAAAAGCTACCATACTTTTTTTGATTATAAAGTTGAGCCCCAACACGATACTTTTGATGTAAATTGGTAAAGAGTCGTGTATCCTGCAGATTACAGATGATGTTACAGCATCAAATCAAGGTTATGCAGCTATGTTATTTTAGTATCATCGAAGACAAAGTATACTTAACTTGTGAAATAATCAGACCAGTATAAATTCATGGGAACATGCTCAAGTGATCCCGTAACGACGAGGGCACGGAGAGGACGGTTCCAGGAGTCCAACATACCTGATCTCTCAGGCGGGATGCATAAAAGCATTCCCCAACGATAAAAAAAAAAGTATAAATTGCTCTGATCCTTTCAACAACCATAAAAGAGCTGATAACCCTTAAAACATTGAATAAATCTTCGTGAATAATAATTGAGAATTATCCCGATAACATCAACTTTAAAACAAAACACACAGATTCACATATACACACGTCAAACTTATAACAACTTTTTTTTGGGCTAAGAATTACGGCAATAATGACACATTTATATCATATATGAACGATGATAAACAATAGTATGTCAAGCCACATAGACTTCATTTCGAGAAAATGGCGTCCAAACGTATTAAACATTTTCTTAACAAATTTGTTTGAACAAGTAAATAGCCATCTTTTATTTTATATTTTGATAAAAAATATAATGAATTAAAAGCAGATTGGTATAATAAAACCTGTCATCAATAAGTTTTTCAAATATATGAGATTATTGTATAAATGGCAAAATATGGAACCCTCTTGAAATTCGAAACATTCGATTAAAAAATTTTATTGTTACATTTTTTTGTATAATGTTAAATAGATGACGCAATATCGAAGTACATAAATATTTATGAATTTGATATTTGATGGGTTGACACATTACTGCTTATCAGCATCCATACAATAGTTAGCTAGTGGCCACGACGGATGCAACTTCGTCGAAACATTAGGCAATAAAAATGTATTACTACCATTAGTTATCGTGGGAAGACCTGTATGAATGAATAATATAAATCGCGAAAGTTAAAGTTATGACAATTTTTAACAACAATTACCATCGACATTTCCTATGAAATATAGATAATCTTCTAGCTAAGTCAATGTTTGTTATTTATTTAAGGTCATTTGGTATATTTGTATAAATTATTGAAAACAATATTTTTTACTCCTAATTCAATAAATGTTTTATTACGTATAAGTTTTACTTCCGTTTTGGGTGTAAATAGAAAGTAATAGTATATAAAATATGAAAAATATAAGCCGCAAAAGTAAAAAAAAATATATTTATAACAAATATTAAAAAAGTAAGAACCACACAATCACGTGTCAACGTACGGAGCTGTATCCGGCGGAAACCGTTGCTATTTCCGCTGAACCGCGACAACGATCAGTTCGAATCTTGGAAATTGATGGTGTAACGCGGAAAATTTAAATATACTGTCGATATTTCTGTGATAAGAACGAGTTTAATAGATTTTTTAAGAGCGTATTTGTATGCTATTAAGACAAAATTATTTGTATACGTAAATTTTCTTCACATTAGTATTTTTCCACCATTTTTGCTTAAGCTTAATCTTACTAATAAAAATACAAACCTCTAATACAAATGAATAACCATGAAATAATTTACATAATAGTCTCAGAGTAACATATAACATGAATTCTTCGTAAATACTGAAAAAATCATTCGAAACTAGAAACTAATACAAATACAGCGAGAATCAAACTTGCATCCATCGAGATCTTTACATAAGCACTAAGTCACTACGCACCGTCTATATGCATAGATATTCTAAACTACGCAACGGATTTTGAATAAACAGAAAGAGAACGACTGAGTGATTCAGAAGGAATGTTTATATGTATAACATTATGGATGTAATTGTAGAATCAAGCCGAGTATTTACATGATTTGTAGTGAAATGTAAAAAATTTAATTGCCCCCGTGCGAAGCCAGGACGGGCCGCTTGTTAAATAAAATTGTTCCTATTCCTGATCTGTATGTAGGTAATATTTTATTTAAACATTTGTTTCGGATTAAAATAAATTATAAATCCAAAATAATTACAGACAAATTCACTATTTCGTTAGAATTATACAATATCCCTCTCAACGGTAAAGCAAATCCTTAATGAAAAACGTAACTTAAACCCCTTTAAGGAAGCCAGCACAAATAAAACCATTTAAAGTATTAAAGCTCGCTAAATTTTAATCTCGTGTTTGATTAAAGTAATTCGTTTCAACTTTATTAATATTTCATCATAGAAAATTATTTCCATTCACAAATAAAACGGGTCGACGGAATCCTAGATTTTCTTACAACTCTTTGAAATATTTAAATTGCCCCGGAAAACGTTCCACTTAATCACGAACCCCGGTGTAGCATACAAAGCCTCAACGTTACCCGACTCTTTAACTATTTTAATATAATATAGAGGTTCTTTGAGGTTCTAAGAGCTAGGGCTTATACTGTGCGGTCAGTGTGTTTAACTTTTATTAAACCATAATTGATTAATTCTTAAGAAAAACTGTTGCATTTTTAAAGTATTAGTCTCGACCAAAAAAGAGGATGTTATAAGTTTGACGTATGTATCTGTCTTTATGTCTTCCTAACGAATGGACCAATTTTGATGCAGTTTTTTTCGAGATTTGGGTGATGTAATCGCAATGGGTCTTAGCTATGAAGCTCTGTTAAGATGTTTGTAAGTTTTTTTTTATTGTTGTTGAAAGAATCTGAGCTATTTCTACTGACCATTACGTAACCTTGACCATCTTGCTACAGCATCATATAATAGTGAATCCCGTGAATTAATAAATTAAAAAGTTTATTTTTTTATTTTAATTTTTAGATTATTGATTTTTAACATAATTGTGAGTATTCGTATTTTTAATATGAATAAAAATTCAACTTCGATATGCTTATGTCTTCAAAATCAACAAAAACAATCGATGGATGAAAAAATATACATTTGAAGGTTTTAGACAATTCTGAACTTTAATAGAAGATCGTTTTTGTATACTTTGTATCCTAAAATACCTATAGCAAAAATTACAAGGGTCTCGTAAGGATAATATTTAACAAAAGTCACCAGCGACAATGATTTTGTACCTATATTTTCTCAGTAAATCGATGTTTGGTATTTATTTAGGGTCATTTGGTATGTATCTACGTTTTCTTAAAACAGTACTTTTTACTGACCCAGAAATATTTTATTAGGTATGAGTTTTACTTCTGTTTCCGGTGTAAATAATACGAGAACAAAATTATCTTTAATATTTATCTCGCAATCTTTATGACTAACTTTACAAACCAACCCTTACAGTTGTACTCGCATTTATGGTTAGTGCTTCGCGCCTATGAGTCGTAGCATGATGTAATATAGCCTAAAATCTTCCTCAACAAACGCGCTATGTAACGCAAACAGAATTTTTCAAATGAGATCAGTTTTAAAGATTACACCTTACATACAAAATTAGTATAGATAACTCATATAGGTTGAATTGTTTATAGCGAAAAATACTTAAGGATTCTAGGGGATTTTAATGATAACTAATAATAAGTTTTTTAATTACTTGTCCGTGCTGGTAATTGTACCAGTTGATTTTGAAAATAAAAATACAACCAGTATTATTGCATCATTTGGTATTTCTATACTAATATTATAAAGAGGTAACATTTATTTCTGAGTTTGTATGTTTGTAATTGTGTATGTAGGGGTTTTTTTTTAAACTTCTAATTCGATTTTAAAAAATCTTGTGGTCATTTAATAGCCTGAGGATTCAGAAAGGTTATAGGCTACATATATAACATTATGCTATGTCTCATAGGAGCGAGCAATAATCGTAAACGTGAGTGAAACCACAAGGGGCAGCTAGGTACTGATAACGATCGAATTTAACACACACGTTGGCGCAGTGGTCACTGCAACTGACTGAAGCGCTAACGGTCGCGGATTCGATCCCCGGTCACGGCAAACATCCATATGGCCAATACAGACCTTGTATTGGCCATATGGATGTTTGGCGTGGTCTGAGTGTCTGTGTTAGTATTGTGTGTGTTTCCGGACTCCCGACACAAGACCATGAGATCTTAATAGGAGCCGTTGAGTGTGATGCATTTATTTATTATAATTCTGAGAATCATATCATAGGGAAAACTAAATAAAGAGGCTCATTTTTTACATAATGTTTATAAATCCATACATTAATAAAACCAATAAAATAATAAACACAATTGTATCACAATCAATTGACGGCAAAATAACATATTGAAAAAGTTAGCCTCTACCATATATTTCTCTCGATATATTCTCCAATTCAATGTTATATGAGTATACTAGTTAGTTAACGAAATCAATAACCAATTATATGTATAGATCTCGAGAGCCTCTTCTCACCTAGAGCATATCTCGAACTATCGTCTAGACGATACCTTTAAAGCAACAAGAAAAAACAGTTTAGATAAATGCAATTATTCATTTGTAGCTATTCTGTGACTTTTATATCAAAAGATAAGAGTAGAGATCGACGTTTGGGTCACTTCTAGAATAAAAAGGAATGGTAAGAAACGACCATATACAAGCAATACTGTGTTAAGCCACACGGATATAATTTTGAGTAAATGGCGTCTAAAGATGATAAAGATATTCTTATCAAATTTGTTTGAAGAACTATATATCCATCTTTTCTTTTCTATTTTGTTGAAAAGTATAATGCATTAAAAGCAAATTGATATAATTAATGTCTTATCTAACAATAAGTTTTACAAATATTTGATATCTATACTAATATTATAAAGCTGAAGAGTTTGTTTGTTTGTTTGTTTGATTGTTTGCTTGAACACGCTAATCTCAGGAACTACTGGTACGTTAAGACCAAAAGGAGCGCAGCACCAATGACGAATGTTTCAAAATCGTGGATATTTTCCTATTGAGAGAGCTTACGCTGCGTGCGCTGCGTAAACGGTTAAAGTTTCGCAAAAATCATGTATGACAGAATTATTCTCCTTTAAAAGTTCTAAAAAAAGTCCGTGATAGCATATGTCTATCTTTTAAGGTTAGCTCACTACAACTTTTTTTATGCTAACCAAATTTGTTCTAAAATAATGCATTATTAGCTCAAAGTAACTATTCCACGCGGACGAAGTCGCGGGCGGAAGCTAGTCACTGTATAATTTGCAAAATATGGAACGCGCATGAAATTTGAAACATTAAATTAAAAAACTTAAACTTGCAATGTACGTATGTATGAACGTATGTATGTATGTATAAATATTATATATGTACGTACATATGTATGTATATATGCATGTAACTATGTTTGTTGGGATGGAATCTTACACCTCAATTTTGAAACAGTTATCTTCAACTAAATGAGCTGAAATTTTGTATATACGTTAAGATAGGATGACAATTAGGAATGTGACGTTATCCTAAATCCAACATGGCGGAACACTTAAGATGGCAGACTAGTTATTTTTAATGTATTCCTACAATTTTATATCATACAAGTTGTGTAATGACGCTATAAGTAGATAGTAAACGTTTTAAAGAAAAATTTATTCAAAGGTTGATTTAAAAATATTTTTATTTTAATTTATTTAGTCTTAGTTACGAGTACAGCTCTACTATATATGTTACATTCCAGACGTAGTCTTATTTTTTATTTAAAACGATTCAAAAATATGATCATCCACGTTAATAAAAAGAAATAAAAAAAAAATTTAAAAATTAAAAATATTACTAAGAAATCTTTGACCCCAAAAACAGAACAGATCGATCAAGTGATCCATTGCAAATCAATTAGGGTGCAATTGTGGTGTATAATTCACAATCGATAGTCCTCCATCTTTAGTGTCTGTAGAACAGTAATAAATTTAGAAGTGGCATATGTTTATCAGCGAGAAACATGGGACATAATAATTAAGTGTTATAAACTCTATTTTTGTCAAGCTAATTTAAGGAATATTATTTGTCTGGTTATTATTGTTATCCCTAAGAAAAGTAACAATAATATTATAGAGCTGTAGATATGTTATAAGCTACTTTAGACGGCGTTGCCTAGCAACTATCACTTGACGACCTTGTCAAAATTGTAATGGGGATTATAGATTTTTAACGTCAAATAACACCGAAATATTTCTGATTCATGAAAACTTAACATCAAAAATGATAACAACATATTCATGTCAAAATGCATCATGATATATTTTATTATTAGTTATTGTTAAGAAGCCTTTATGGATTAAAAAAATATCTAAATTAGCATTAACTTAAATAACAATATTTTTGTTAGAGCATTATCTTTTTTTTTACGTAATCAAAGATTACCCTTAGGTTTACAGTTGTCCATGACCTTTTTTCTACGATTTCATGATTAGTTACAGCAGGCAAACAGTGCTGTGTAGCATACGAAATCTTTCTACGAAAATCAAGAACAAAAGCTAAGCTACTTATGCTACCTTACAGTCTCTAAATAGACGTGAATTCCATAACCTCTTTTCCTGTAGTACATAGTTTTATTTTTTTTAGACCTTGGTTTTCAAATAAAACTTTAGGTATTGTAAATCTATACTAATATTAAGTATAAGTCCGTATGTAATATCTAAAACCACTGATCCGATGTGATTTTTTTTAGTCTTAAGTAAGACAGTCCATTTACTGAGGAAGGTTATAGGCTATTTTACATCACGCTATGATTCATAGGAGCTTAGCAGTAACCATAAATGCGAGCGAAACCATGGGGGTCAGTAATATATATACCCAGTTACTGTACACTGTCAGCACTAAGATTTTTTTTATTTTGTTAATTTGATGTCTTTTCTAAATATATCGTTCTTCCGAGTTTGGCACACATCGACAGGCTCTTAAATAATATATTATTGGAAGCCACCTGGCAAATGGGCGGTTAAGTTTACATCGTCCGTGATATCGTACATGATATCTGGTCGGTATTATTCTGCCAATAATACGATAAAATTAATTTTTTTTTTTAATTTGATGTATTGAAGTTTTTAATTAAACAAAAGCAGTATCAATACAGTTATCGTTGCTTTTAAGATACACCGACTACAAAAAAGGAGTAAGGTTTTTAATACGTAGAGTATTTTTTGTTAATGTTTTTTTTAAAACATCACTCCGTCATTTATTAGCTGATTTTGAAAATTATTTCTTTATTTAAAAGTAGATTCTAAATTGGTCTCGTATATGTTCATCAAAATCGGTTAAGCTTAGTTTGGTTTTTCAAGTTAAAATAAATGGTATATGTATGCCATCCAAGTAAACAAAATTAATTATACTAGTTTTAACGTCAGTTACATTTTTTTTAGACCTAGTCTACCCGTGACCACGAACGCTGTAAATTGCTCGAAACGTCGGGATGATAAAAATAATTCATATACACGATTTAAATCCATTTAAAATAGTTTTATTTCAAGCTGTCAATTTTATTGTTATAATTTTTTTTATTTAATTAAATTAAAACGGCTGATTCTTTAATGCTTAAATACACATTTGTGTAAGGCTGGTAAAACATGGGCTATGAATCTAATGTCTTATTTGTATATATTTATCACTTTTAGACTCTTCAAAACCACTTAAGCTGAGCGATTCAGGTTAGCACGGCGCATTGTAGCGCAGGATTCAAGTACTAAAAATCTTTCAGCAGACGCCATCAGTACCGATATTGGAGCTCACGCAACGATGGTCTCATATCATGTAGTGTCAACCCTTTATATTTTTCTGAAGATATCTTTATTGACTTCATACTTATTGTAGAATACCTGGGTCCGCATACAAAATAGTTAAAAGTTTTTCTTAAATGGATACAGATAAGAAATCATGTGTTAACCCACAGAAAATCAAATTTAGAGATATCAATATATCTATATTATATAATGTGACACACATTTAACGTTATGAAAAAATCTTACAAGTCATTTAAACTATAGAAGTACGGAAAAAATTCTTAATTTAATTTTTACTAATGCAATCTCGTATATTTGAAAAACTTTTTAGTAGGTAAAACTTATTTGTATAACAATCGGATTTCAATAATAATATCTTTTATTAAAATAGAAAAGATGAGCCGGATAAATACTCCTTGAAACTAATTTATTAAGAATAGGTTTGATATCGTTAGACGCAATTTTCTCAAAATGAAGGCTCGTGAGACTTGACATAATATTGCTTATCAGTGTAAAAATACATATAATGATTATATAATTTTTACAATGTAACTTGCTATGTATATTTTTTCCGGTGAAATCTTGCGAGTTAAATTAGAACCACTTCCTCTTATTCGATGGAGTTGACATTTTTCAAGTTGATTTAGTTCCAACGACAATGGATGTTTATGATAAGCATGAGCTGATTCCACAAGATCGGCTCCAGATAAAGGAATTCCTCAATGGAAAACAGCTCAGACAGGGAATTTTGTATCTTTAATTCTAATAGTCCTTTCAAAACGTTATCATGACACAACCGCTGCGACCAGAGTTGATTCCTAACGAGAGGAATTTTAATAGCTTTTTCAGAATGGTATCGGAACTCCTCGATAAGCAACAGTACACACACAATTTTTTTTATATACGCTTTTAATTATAATAGCCTTTTCGAAATACTACCGTGACACAGTTACCACGTCTGGTACGTGATACTAGTCAGGGTTGACTCCTGACAGGGGACTCCAATTTTACGTCATATACAATTGTATAATGTAACAAAATGATCAGTTTAGTTAAAATCAAAGTTTTTTTTCTAAAAAAAAGAATAGCTTATCTTTGAATTTTTATTTCTATTAATTCATATTTATTGGAAGAAACAAACAGCGAGTGCACTTAACATACGTATGCATATATGATTAATTTAAGTTGGTAAACCATTCAAAAACATAGAGAAGACAATAATAAGAACACTAATTATATGAGTACATGCATTTTTTAGTAATTTTCACAGAATTTCGACTATTGGGCGAATAAAGTAACATTCACTAGCATAAATTAATACTTAATTAAATAATAGTCCAAGTAAGCAGAAGCTGATAAACTTATTCTTATGTCTAATAGAAATATTCCAACGAGAATTAGTTCCGGCGGAATAACCGGGTAAACGATTTTCTTGTACTTGCTTACACTGCTTGGCACTTCCTTTCCTCTTTGCATAACACTCACATGCCGTGAGTGCTGTTGAGGCAGCCACAGATTATAGATGACTTTGGAAGTGGTAAACATATGATGAAGAAAATACTTCAATTCGGTGATTTTGGAGTACAGGTTATTATGAGAAGATACGAAGGAGTTCGTTGTGGATGACTTAACAGAATTGAAAGCAGTTGCAATAGTATGTATTTCAGTATTGGTCCGCGCTGTATTTATAATCTACAACAACACAAAAATTAATAAAATAATTAAAAACAAATTATAAGTTGTTACTTTGTCGTAACAATGATATAATAAAAAAAATCAAGGAACTTGATTAAAAACATATGTAATGTCGTAGGTATTTATTACACATTACTAAATCGGTGAGATATTTAAGTCATAAAGATATAAGGTAACAGACCCACACATGATCTTATACATCGATAGTGTAAAAATCAATAATTACCTATATTGTGTGAAGGCGTATCATTAATTAACACCCATAAAATATGTAGTTTTCAATCTACTTGTCAACTTATCGTATAATGTTAATGGTTGACGAGCTTGTATCCATAATTTAATTCCCTTGGACATTTTTTTGTTTCAGGAAATTAAAATATTGACATTTAATTATGTTTACAAAAATCGATGTACGTACGTTCTTTTTAAACAGCTGGAACAATTTTCATGAAGTTTAGGCAATTTTCGAATTAGCCCAGCGGGTGATCGTCAGAAATTTGATATTTAATTTTTTGTAAAACCAGATTGATAGTTAGAGTATTAATAATACTGTTTACAACTATTATTAATTATAACATAAATTATTTATTAAAATACACACAAAAATGAACACAGACAGTAATATGAGTCTCCGAGGAATTTGATGCCATTTCCACTAAGTTTTATAATCTAAATATAAAAGTATATGATGCACTGAAACTACTCTGAAAGGATTATCTTACCTTATGAAATTGTTTGCTTTCTATTACTTTCCATTAGACTTGCAATTTATCTGATTAAATTAACTCTTGGTATATTCTAATTAGATGGAGCTGACGTATTTATATACAAATATTATAATTTAAAAAGTTTATATTAGTAAGCATATAAACAAAATGAGTACTATATAATTTATTGTTTAGAAACAACACACTTTGGTTATGAAGTGATCAATCTTTTAAAGACCAGACTCTGCCCCTTCCACGTTTCATTTTGTTAATTTATATGCTGATAAAATTGCTAAATTAAAAAAAGACACTTTTGTAAGAAATATTTAAAAATTAATTAAAAAAAAATATTTTATTATATGTTCGCGACTATTAGCTCGTTGTTTATTATAATAAGATATTTACAAACTTTTAAAAAACTGTAATCCAAAATATACATTTTATTCGCCATTCGAATTACAGAATCCAATGTGTAGCTATCGTTTCCGTGTCGTGTGAATAAATTTTTCATACCATCACACACAAGGACATCCGATATGAAAGACGTCACGGCTCACTTGAGATAATATTATAGTTCTGAATAACCACGGGTAACCTAGTTATCCGTGAAAAGTATATCGTCCATCATACGTCACAATAGGATAGGTATAAAACTCTCTTGCTATTTATTAATAATGTATTTTTTTTACTTACACCCAAAAAGAAGGAGGTTCTCGATTCGTCAGGGAATTTTTATAAATGTATGTACACTGTTTTTTCTTGTCTGTCTTGTATGTCTTGACCAATTCAGATAATTCTTTTTTGCTATCCCATAGAATCATCAAAATCAGTTTCAAATTAACTGAAAAAAGTCATTTAAATAAACGGAACGAAAACGAAACGAAACTTTTGATGGTTTCTCCCTTTTTTTAAATAATTCTAGTACATACGTTACCTTAAATGCCTGAGAGCCTGCAATGGTCATATAGTGAACGACTATACTAAGTCTAAATGAGTCTAAAATGTCCCTGAAAAAAGCATACAAATCCTAATAATACGATTTAAGGTTTACTTATATTGGTTTAGCGACATAAAATTCTCGTACAATTATCTGAGTAATTACCTAAGTACCTAATGGTACATACACGTGACTAATTTCCTAACTGGTCCAAGCGCGTGTCGCATATAAAGGGAATTAAGCCCCGAGTGACGTATAATTTTCTCTGCCGGCTTAGGTATTCCGCACTGTTCTGAGCAATTATGTGTAGTGCTATTGTGACTTATTTGGTGCTTTAGTACTGTCTGCTGTGTGGCGGAATACGTTACGTGTAGCTTTAATATACTGAAGTATTCTGTGATTTCGGAATTATTAGATTTTGTTTAGTTTACTGATTCTACCTGGCCTGTGTTGCAGTGCAACCCAAATTATATTGATTTTTTGAGTGAGGAACCTTTGTGGGCGTTCACAGAATACCCTACCAAAATTTTATCACAATCCGATCAATGGTTTCGTAACACATAGAGTACAAATACATAAACATTATTTTTTATTGATGAAAATTAAAATTTATATTTTTTTCTTTCGAAATCAAAATGTGGATATGTTACGTTGATACTATTTGAATTTAAAAATCTGTACCTATTTCTAACATTGTCAAGCTCATCAATTGACTTATAGACGCAAGATATTCTCGCCTGTCATACTTAGCCATTACTTGGTAAGCGACGTCGTCCAAAGGGATCGGCATGCTGGTTGCCTAAATCCATGAACTTATATAATACAATATAGTTTTATAATATCATTGGATATCGTAATTGATTCTTTCGACACATACTGAGACTAAAGCATCAAATACAACCCTAGCTAGTAGGTAATAATACTCATTATATACAAAATTTCTCATAACAACAACTTTTCAACTCATTTTGAATTTTGAAATTAGCATATAAATCAGTTATCGAAGTTCAACGTCAGGTGTTATGTTTAGAATTTCATATCGCTCTGAATAATGATGATATTTAAATGAGGTTTTAACTGAAAATAATAATGATGACGTGTTTACGTAATTATTAACAATAGGCGAGAATTACACTTGTAAGGTTTACTCTCGTAATAGATACTATGTATGAAACAACTCTGTAACCTAATAAAAGTTACCTACTTACGAAGGTTTAGTTGTAAGTTTCAATAATTATTTCAATTGTAAATTATTTCAAATGTAATTATACCTAGATACGTAATATATAAAAACAGAGTGAATTTTGTGTGAAATATTAAAATAAGTAATTCTGGAACCAATTAACATATTTAAAATATTATGGTACCATTTGAAAGATATATTATCCTCGAGAGCTATAAACTGTATTTCGTGTATAGCTCTATTATTTTAAAAACAAATCTGCATAAAATCCGCAAACAAAAACTAGGTGCAGGTCCATGAGGCAAACTTACAGGTGTAATTCTCGCCTATGATTATGATAATACTCCTTTTTTACATGTAAGTGATTTGCGTATTATAGAACTGTAGGCGTAATTATTAAGTTACTTTATAATTTATTGATTGTACTATTAATACATGTCGATATAAAATGATATGTCATACAATTTAATTGATTGTTTGAACGCCCTTATATCTTGAAGTTTAATTTTCTAAAATATACATACGTTCAATTTCAATTAAGGAAGGTTTATGACTTTACAACATTAAATATGACTTATAAAAATGGAACATCTTCAAATATCACAGCTAGGACGCAGCACCAGCATAGCATAGCATAGAGACCAGCAAGATACATCTTGTTTATTATATTAACACTAGCAGTTCCTCGCAGCTTCGCCCGTGTATATATTGAAATAGAAAAAAGCGATTCATAAAACTGGTAAAATACCATCTTTCATGAGATTTTACTACTAAACGTGTAGAATAAATATTCGATTTACACTGATTTTTTTTCACCTTTGATCTTTCAATAATTTCTTTTTCTCCGTATAGACTAAACTGGGGTAGTACTGACGCATTGTGGGATGGGGTTAATATTGATACTTTTTGTATTTTATTATTTCATTAGTAAAATTAAGAAGTATGTCTATTCATATGTAGCGATGCTAATACTTGTATTTGCGCCTTAAGATCAGGGCCGGATTTAAAAAAAACGTACGCGGGACTACAGCCCTGGTGCGTCCATAAAAGAGTGGCCACAATAAAAATTTATTTTTGACAAAAAAAAACAATACTAATTTGAGCAGGAATTTCCGCATTTTACTCATAATACTTATATAAGCATAAATAAATAAATAAGAATGAAGGCCTCCACCACTTTGCTGTTTCAGGGCCTCGAAGCTTCCAAATCCGGCCCTGCTTAAGAAACCTCAAAATCGATATCAAATGATCATCGATACGAAGTAACTCTTTAATAAACGACCATCCTTCCGTTGACTATTTGCCCCGTCATTCAACATTCACGAGTCGGCCGCATCTGCGCTATTTATAATGCAACGGTGATGGCACACCTGGCGTATATCGATTTTTTTATTAATATACTAGTACTGACATTAATGCTGGGGCACACGAATGCGAAAGAAATAGGCGGGTTTGAATTCCTAAGTTTTTTCTTTGATGCTAGTATTTTTTTTTTTGCAGTTTTAAATTTTTTGCCTAATTAATACGTACAGATCTTAAAATGTCTAAAATGCTTAAAAAAGGTTTTTTTTTTTTGGTATCGAAATTAGTTTCAGTCATTCAGGATCACGCGGTCAAGTGTAGTAGGTTAATAAAATTTCCAAATAATGTAGTTTCACTTTTTTATTGGATAAATTCTTTAATATATAAAAATTAAGTTATGAAAAATAGTAAAGAATGGTAAAGAAGCTATTACCAAACATACTAGGCAAAAAAAAACATTTTCTCTTGTTTAGTAAAATGCAATAAATTTCGCTGAGTTAAAATTAAATCGTACTGAGAATAGATGACAAATTTATTCTGACATAAAGGTATTCTCAAGACAATTTCCTTTTTTGTCGAGGACAAAATTGAGTTTTAATTAAGCGCTTAAAAGTCATACGCTTTCCCAGTTCTGAAATCGTCAACTTCAGTTAAAGATCTTAATTTATTTCTGGTTCGATCCTTGGGCTATTGTTTTAATAAAATATATTATCATCTACCTAGCATTTTTCTTATTATTCTAGTCTAGATATTGACTAGTGACTGAATTTTACACAGATCGACTGCCATCTGAACTCCGCAACCCCTGAGGGCTAGCAAATAACCATTTAGAGTAGAATAATCTCCCTACAAAGAGTAACGCTCATTATCAGGTGATTGTGATAACAACCGGGACCGACAGCTTTACGTGTTAGAAGCACAAGAACAAACAGCCAGACCTAGTGACAAATATTTATTCAAATAGAAATCTCTGCCCTGAACATGGATGGAACCCGCCACCGACGGCGTTAGAGATAGATTTAATCGCACTACACCAGAGCGGTAAAATATATGTATCTGGATGGAAATTATAATAAATCACAACAAATATGCCTTCATATTAATCAAAGGACACAGAGCTTAAAACCGTTTTAAATAATAAAGTCACTTAGAAGTTTTCGCATAATATTTGTGATGACACACAAAGGCCGACATAGCCTATTGGTTATAACACGTCGATCTCAAACGATGAACGAGGGTTCAAACCCCGGCTAGCACAACTGAATTTTCAAGAGCTTAATTTGTGTTTTAATTCATCTCGCGCTCGGCGGTGATGGAAAACATCGTGAGGAAACTTGCATGTGAAGGGAGAAATTCTGATACATATTTATACACCAACCTGTAGTGGAGCAGCGTGGTGAATTAAGCTCTAAACCTTCTCCTTAATGGGAGAGGAGGCCTTTGCCCAGCAATGGAACATTTACAGTCTGTTACTTTACTTTACAACACTTACTTACGCAAAGGCGTGAAAGAAACAAAAAAGTAATTACTCTCAGTTTCGGTAGCGATGTAACGATGAATACTTAAAAAATTCATATACAAACCAAGCCCACTTACAATTTTAATATATTTATATATGGACGTTGATACAGTGTCAAGCCATATGTACTTCATGTTGAGAAAATTGCGTCTCCTCTTTTCTATTTTGATAAAATGTATAATGAATTAAAAGAAGATAAGTATGTATATTAAAAAGTTATATCTAAAAATAGTTCTTAAAATTTATTACATTATTTCATATTGCAAACATTAGCACACTTCAATATTCGAAACATTAAATTAAGTACATTTTTCCTTAATTATTTAGATGACTTTAAAAGTTTTTGAATAATGTTAAATACATGAAGCATTTTCAGAATACATTAATATCTCAGAATTCGACTTTTTGTGGGTTGACACATTATTGCTTATCAGTATCTATATGTGGTGTTATTATGACGGTTATAAATTTGTAACACTTAACTTTAAATAAAAACAATACATGCACAAAGTGATTCATAAAAGAACTAGTTCATTATCATCAATCGAAATTCATACTTTCGAATACATACATCAAATATATTCATCCTAGTTCCACAGTGCTACAATAGATGGCTCTGACCTAACACTATTGTACATTGACAACGCGATAATTCAAACTTTTCGCTGTACATTGATTCATAATAATTATGTCATGTATTTTATCCATACTAAAGAAGTAATGTATAACAAACAAGATTTGTGTAAACGTCTTTCCTTATATTATATCGTTGCAGTCCATCTGGGCTTTCCGAGAAGGTTATACACGCACACATACTAAACATTTTATCTAGAATAAGTATGATATAGAGCGCTCTTAATTTATTTAATAACACAATATTTTGTTAAATAAATAAAGATTTTCCACAAACCGCATGATGTTAATTAGAGTGGATTGTGTTCGAGTTTTAATTTAAATTCGAAAATCATATAAAAATAAGTTTTTTGAAGTTCTTTCAAATTGCTATTAAACAAATTAACATTTTAGTCTATGTAAAACTACCAGTGACTAGAAATTTAATTTCTACCGTATCAATCAGTGATAAACATAATTTTTTTAATAAAAATTCCTATTACTCGAACAGGAAGTGATGGATGAACGATGACAACATATTTATAAATACATCAAACTTGATACAATAAGATAATTAAAAAATTTTAATCGACAATAAAAAAAAGTTATTAAAAATTTCCATCAAAATGTTCTGTGCGTTTATTGCTCTGTGACGTTAAACGCACACAAACAAAGACAATGCATGCGCACGAGTTACTGCGTAGTCTCAACACGGAGTAGTTTTGCTGTAATTTAGCCGGCATCAACGTTTTCTGAGTGATTTTGTTATTTTATTAACAGTTTTTATTTGTATTTAGCGTTATATTGTGATAAAAGGAAAGGAAAATAGTAAGTACAACTGTGTTTCTTGATAATTAATTCGCCAGATACATTATTTGATATCAATTGAAACTGTTACTCTGTGTTATTTAATCGTCTTGCAGAATTGTATTACATGTAGAAACTAAAACTACACGTCTCAATCATAGTACGCTTCCTATTGTTAACGTTTCTCTCCTATAAATAGTACATTTCATCTTGTTCTATTTGACCTTTGACCCTAGAAAATGTTTCTATTTACTACTTATTTAGAAAAGAAAACAAACATTTTAAATAGGTACTTACTTAAGTATATAAATTGTCATTCAAGACATCCATTACTAGGTATATATCATATAGATAGCGTTAAACCATTTGGCTCAGTGACCACTATCACCCAAGTAATAATAATAATCTTCAGTGCCAAATGCTACAGGTTCAATCTTCGCTTTAGTAATCCATAACAATATGTAAATATGTATAAACAACAAAACACGATACCAGTTAGCCTAAATTAAACTTCGTTCGTGCGTTTTCTAGCATGCATTGTAATATACACTATAAATACTTATTCAAACAAATATTTATTATATAATTTTTCTTATCTATATTAAAATTAAGAACTAATGAGTTTGTTTAATACACTAATGTTAGAAACTTTTTTCTTTTCTAAGAGACCGTTTTGTGGTGTGGTAAGAAAGTTAGTAGGCTATATAACATCAGATCAAGGTCCAGATGTTGGACATAGTGGGCATAAACATTAGAGCACGGGTGTTCCCAAATACGCGGAAGAGGCGCGGCTAGATTTTTTCTTATTTACAAAACCTTCTACAAATAATAACTTTCTAAATAAGTAGAAATTTAATTAAGTTAATAAAAATTCAAACATAATTCAAAAAGTCAGGTAGAGAGTTCTTTGTAAAAAAGTTTCCTCTTAATTCTAATATTAGCAGACAAGGTTCAAGGACCTCTAGTTTCAAGGATATTGATAATATTTAATCTTTTATTAACTCCATCATTACCGATTACGGAGATGATAGACCATGATATTCACCATTATAGAAAAAAGATCCAGAAATGTCGAGCTAAATTGCCTCAGTAAAATGTCCCGATTTAAAGAAAGATATTTGAAACATACACAGGTACGCAGTATGACAACTCCAGTTACACTCATAATAAGCTAACTCCACTGATTCTACTCAAACAAATGATACAGGATAGAAGTCCGGATATAATAGCTTATGAGAGTTTTTATCCTGGTGTAACCTCTGTTGAATGTCACTTGGAGGAAATATTTGCTATTAAGTAATCATTGTGCCTTTTTTAAAAAGGAATAATAATGTGTCTGATGGTAATGACAAAGATGACAGAAATTATGTTAACTTAGTAGGTCGTTTTTTAATGTTTGACAAATCAATCAGGGCAGCTCCACTCCATAATTTCTATTCCTTCGAGAGACAGAAAATAAATCTTGCTTTGTTCCGATTTTTTGATGAGCTGAGCTTCAAATTTAATTCGTCATCGAAAGATCTTAGCACTCGACCTGACGAAAAGGAAAGAAGTACAGTATAGATACAGTATTTCAAATGTTTATAACCCTGATCTGGATCATATATTTACGTCAAACGGTCATTAACTTAGCTACTAGACATAATGAAGAATTCATCTTTTTTCATCTAGTATTTGTCATCTTAAAGGTGCTTAAACTAAGTCTAAGAGTATCCTATCATTGAGTATAGCCTGACGAACACGACAACCAGTCGCTTGATGATATAACGTTTCCTTTGTCTTCCTTTCATTTGTGTTTGTTTTTTGCTCGGTAAAATTGTAAGATATATTACCAATTCTTAACTCTTTTAGTACATTGGTTCATTCATTCTTCAAACGGAAGACAATACTTTGCTATATCATTGTTGGGTGGTAGAATTACTGATGGATTTTTATCAACTTATATTGAATTCGCCAGTAAAGTATATTATTTAAAGTTTTCAAGGCTTCGTAAAATAGTTTGATACATTAAATATATGTCATATATAAAAAGGCAAGTTCGTAAAACTATATAAATATATAGAATATTACGACTACTATTATATTTCAATTGTGATAACGAATTACTATCTCGATCTTTTGAATAATATATTATAAATAAAATCAATTAATTATACTATATGACTATACTCTTTGTAAAAGACGACTAAAGAAATTTCTTTAAAATTATAATTTCATTAAAAATAAGTATAGCTTTTAACAGTAATTACCTAATATTATTAAGTCACGTGAATGTTTTTTATGTAAATTTAATAAAAAAATAATTGCTAGGGACTTAATTTATGCTCAGCACGTGACGTCCATTATAATAATACAATCAGGAATTTATTCTAAAAAAAATTTACACTTACTAATAGATTGTATAGCCTAAACTGGTAGGTCTATAAGCATGAAATTTTGCAAAAAAAAAACTAACTGACAAAGAGCAGACTTTGCATGTTGCTCACATAATATAATACATAAATACTCATAAAAACTCTTTACATAATGATCTTAACATCAAGATGTTAAGTGATCACCTCCGTCCATTTATAGCACCAGAACAGCTGCTAATACGTTACCAGCTTAAAAAGGAATAAGGGAATAGAAAGGAAATAAATTGAGAGGAGGTTTGACTTCCGGCTTTCTCGCTCATCTTACAAAACCAGCTATAGCTTAGCTACTTCGCGTCGATCTTTTATAAGAATGAGGTACTGCCTCTGTCAAATCAACCAAATTTTTATGAGAAATAAAGATTGTATTAAGTTTTATCACGCGGTAATGACTCAATGCGAATTCCCATCAGTTTGTTTTTACGAATAGGTACATATGTCAGATTTCGATTGAATTTGAAAATTTTAGGAATAATTTTGAGCATTTTGTATGTGTGTAATAAATAACAACTAACCTAGATATAATATAGTCTCGGAAAAATATTATTTGCCTAAATTACTCGTCATAAGCTTGCATTTATTTTTTTATTGATATCAAATACTTCAAAGTAAAAATACTACCAAATACCAACTAATTGTATATACATGAATCACACTCGATGTCATTAGCACAAATAAAACGAATCTGAACACCTAATATCAATATCTTAAATCAATACATTTTGGTGATACAGCGTAACAAGAAATATTATAGTATAGTATATAGCCTTCTTTATTCATCTTGACAGTTGACATTACACATTAAGGCGGTCTCCCATTGCAATGATTCGGCTGTAATGTAACATTTCAGATTCGAGCATCTACACTACGGAACTTATACCTAATGCCACAATTTGTAACACCCGCGACACTGAAAACCAGCTAATTCGATTTCAGGTGAATGAATTTGGATTGTTACATTACAGTATTGTAACGAAATATTCATAATAGAATTAAATTGTTACATTACATTGTTACCCTTCTCGTGAGGTAGAGCCTTTACAGACATATTCTGTATCCAGTAGGTATATATAATCGTAGCTTGCTTTACCAACCGTGGGAACCTATGATGTCGTCCCTTGTGACCGTAATTGCTCTGACATCCTTTATTGAGATACACAAGAACAAATAACTTTGTTACTTTGATGTAAAGAGTATTCAGTGTGATACTTAGAGTGTTCTATTAAATATTAGCTTTTCTCGCGGTTTTCCACGCTATAATGTCGATTTTGTTATATATAAAATGAACATTATACATACATACTTATTTCAGTTATTTTGGTTTCGATTAAAATTCTATGGGAATACATCAAAATAAATAAAAATAAAAAACTCTCCTACGTATTAAGAACCTAATCTTTTTTTGGAAGTGGGATAAAAATACAATATATTTATTTATTCATATTACTTATTTTGTACATTTTAAATATATTAACAAAACTTTATATATAAAAATATTTAAAAATATATAAAATAGATGTATCTATTGGACGCGGAGATGACCTCAAGCGTCCAGTAGCTAGGGCTCCAGTCTGATTAACCTCCTCACAATGCGTGCCGTCTCAAGCAACACTGCATTGTATCCTACCCTTGATCCAGTAGCTCAGCGAGAGTTTCTTAAGATGTTGGTCGAAACTCTTCACAAATACATAGGCCGCTTACCGAGACGACAATTAGAACAATTATTGCTGAGTCCACACTCCACATGGCAGCAATCTCGTGGGCAAGGTCTAATATTTATATTAATTTAATCTAATATCTATATTTATTTTATTATTGGTATGTTTCAGTAGCTTATCTTCTGTTTATCTCTTCCATTAGACTTCTTATAATAACAAGAGTTTACAACAAATAGGTTATATATATAATGGATTTAACTTTGTTGATAATCGAAATTTTGTTTTGTAATTATAAATACTTGAGTCTATCCCCTTAAAGTTTAATTTAATTATCGCTATAATAATAGTATAAACTTTATAATATATACTAAATATATGTATTTAAATATCACGGTCAAAATTCTTAACCGATCGAAATACTTTTACTACAAATAATACTACAAATAGCGAATATTTAAGTCAAAAATCAATGAAATCGTTAGAAATAGGAAAAGCCAATACAAAATTTATTATTGAAATACAAACAATTTCTCACTAAACCCTTAAATATTCATAAATCTTTAACTTAAAATTTGTTTTATTATACTTTGAACGGAAATTTACGATTTTTGTTTAACTTACCTACTTAAATAAAAGAATATTTTAAGATATAAATATTGAATTCAAGTTTATTTACCATGTTAGTTCGTAAAAAAAGTAATTTTATTAATAATTTTATCACTTTATATATTTCAATTAAAAATTACTTTGCACACTTGCAAACAAATATTAAAGTTAAAAAAAATATTGCAAAAACTACTGGGCATATGCGAGCCGAACATGCAAACATACTACTCTACCTATTACGGTTTATGTGATACAGTCCGCTGACAGACATACGGAGGAATGGATGGACAGCAAAAACTAATACGGGCCCATGGGCACCTTTGAGTGGGCCCTAATTATCAAATGTAATCAATTAATTATTGTATAAAGAATATCAAAATACTTGGTAACAAGAAATATTCAATGCGAAAGCGTACTTCTTTAGCTGTATTGTCTAAGTATAGAAATTATGTATAGTGTGTTGTTGTAAATAAAGAATTATTCTATTCTATTCTTCTATTCAGTTTTTCCTCACGTCCTTTCTCTTTTCCGTCTGGGGTTAAAAATAGTTTTATTCAATTAAATTATAAGTTATCATTTACGTTACTATACTACTACAGAACACTATCTCCTTCCTTATTATGGCCTAAAAGTTGCAAAAACATCAAAATATTCATAACGTGATCGATCTAAAACATCTCAAAACTAAACAATTTTGGTTTAAAATACCTCTGATACCACTAATACAATGTGGCTTGGACGTTAATATAAACAAATAATTTAAAGTGTTTCAAACATACAAAAGTTAAGCATGCATTTAATGAACACATTTACCTACTCCAGTTACCAGTCATGAAATATAATACTGTATATACACATGCATACGCATTAACAATCCATCCTAATATTATAAATGCGAAAGTAACTCTGCGTGTGTGTGTCTGTGTGTGTGTGTGTGTGTGTGTGTGTGTGTGTGTGTGTGTGTGTGTGTGTGTGTGTGTGTGTTACGCAATCACACCTAAACATGTGAATCGATTTAAATGAAATTTTGCACAGAGATAGTCTAGAGTCTGAGAAAGGACATAGGCTATTTTTTAATGTTAAAATAGGACTGCAAGGGGGAAGGGGGGAGATGATGATTGCTAGTTTTGATGGAGTCTAAAGGTAATATAGATTTTAGATAAGAATAACTAAAAGGTTCCTTTTGATCAATATGAATGTTAATAATTAATTATAATTATTGTCTTATTAATGTTTTTTTAATTCATAATTAAAACGCATTGAATGTCATCTGTATGTTATTATCACCGCTTGACCTTTTTAGATAAAACAATTTTGCTACGTGATTGAACATTTGTAATTTTGATTCTCAATGTAACATGATTTGTGTTAAATACGAATTATTTTTTAAAAATTTAAGACATAATTATCTGTTATTACCCTTGGCCTGCTATGAAACAATAAATGAGGGCCTGTGCGTCCAAACAAAATACGATTAATTTAATTGTTGCACCGTCATTGTACGAATTCAGAATTCGTGTGAGATAGTAGTGTGTATCGTTAATTAATTAATTGTAAGTGAGGTACAACAAAAACATGCGAAAAAACTAAGTAATAAATAAAAAAAGTATAGCGAATGAAGACCGCGTGCTGTGAAAATGAAAAAACAATCACAAAAAAAAAAAAATATGAAATAAAAAAAACCTTAAAGTGAGCAGATGAATATATTGTGAACAGGAGTAATAACACCAAACAATAAAGGCTAAGATGCAAACGATGTCTTGAATGAAATATCGATACTGTCTTCTCAATAAAACGACAATTGATTAGCCATTCTTAATTGTTTGATGACGAGTGTTATGGATCTTTAAACTTATATACAAACGTATTTGGTACCTATATATAACAAATAGAAAGAGAAGAACGTTACAAAGGATGGCGATTATTTTTTTAATCCCTTACCGCATACGATGCCATTTATGGCTTGTAATATTTTATTTTTACAGTTTAACTAATTATTGAATTATAATAAAATAAATTGTATCTTAAAAATGTTTCATAACACTGAACTGATTTCGGTAGTCTTTCAAACAAAAAAAAAAATCAGTAAAATCTATAAATATAAAATTACTTATCCTGATTCATCAGCGCGGAGCCTAAATCGCTGGGGTAAAAATAAAAATAAAACTTCAAATTTTGACTGTAGGTACCTTTTAGGGTGTAAGCATCCACCAAGAAAGGGTTTTCGATTTTCCAGCCCTAAGAGGGTTAAAAGGGGGTAAAAACATTTGTATGGAAAAACTTATTCCGTGGTCATATTAACTTAAAATTTTATACACATACTTCTGGATGTTAGTAATGAAATGTGAACTATAAAACGTACGAATTTCATCCCCTATTAAACTGCAAGGGGTGATGTAGTTTGTATGGACAAAATTTATTTTTTTGGCCGATTATACTTAAACTTAGCATAAATATTCCTTAGGGTAAATAAATTAATAATAAGGTATTAAAGTATACGCGGGCAACGCCGCGAGGAACTGCTAGTGTCCTACATACCTACAATTTGTAATGTACGTACGAATCCCTTAACCATATTATGTAGATATAAATAAAGATGATATATAATAAATATTGATATACTTAATATAATTAATAAACTTGTTAACTTAGAATATAAGAAAAAAAAATATTATATCGTCATAATAAATATAAGTTATTATGTGATAAAATTGTGTTGACTCATAAACCTAATTGAGATAAAAGGAATCATGAATGATTTATTCGATCAGAATTCATTTACTTCAAATGCTGATCTGTGCTTTTTATAGGAAGTAAATACTTCCTATTCATATTTAATATAACGGGTCTTATCGCGATAACTATTGGTAGTAATAGTAATAGAGCTGACCCTGCTCGTGACCACGACGAATGCAACTTCGTCGAAACGTCGGGCAATAAAAAGGTATTACTACCATTAGTCATCGCGATAAGACCCGTTATATTAAATATGAATAGTATAAATCGCGAAAGTTTAAAATATATAAATATTTCCTGTTTTGTTATTATACACTTACAATAAGTGTATAGAAAATTATTATTATTTTTTTAATACTTAATAATTATTATCTTTGTTCTTTGCTTTTTTAATTTCCATATCCCTTTTTTTGTAGATTTATAATTTGGGATTTTTTCCCAATAAAATATATTTTTCCATTTGTTTTATCGGTGGCCAGTCGGTGCACGCGTCGCAGGCTAGCGCGTACACCGACTGACAGGGTCGCCATGTAATATTGGGACAATAAAAGACGGCTGTTCGGTTCCAGGTTCTGTATAATACTGTTCAAAGTACAAATAACGAATGCCGTAGGTGACATACACTACAAAAGGATGAGGTACTCAAATCTTTGAGGCCGTTATTTCTTTCAAAGGTTATGTTCTCGCATTGGTCACATAGAATTTACATCATAATCGGTTCAGTAGTTTGCTTTTAAAACCGAAATACCAGTATGTATCATGCATGTAAAGAAAATGGCGTATTTTCCGTATGAAGTCGGTACCCCATTTTATAAAAAGTCTCTTTAGATTTTGTTGGAAGTGGATTTTGATCAAATTAATTTCACGTTTCCTTTCCTTTAAAATTTTCAATTTTATTAGGTAGATACTCAAGAGAGTATCTATATCAATGTGGCTGGTATAGTATTGTGGCTAATTTATTGTATATTGTATGTTTCTTTTCATTAATTTTTTTAATACTTTGTCCACAGATAATAATGCAAATCATGAGAAACGTTTGGTGTTGCGGAGGCAATCTTCGATTAAAATGCTTCTTAATCGGATATTTAAACCTAGTAAGTCTTAAAATCTATACTAATGTTATAAAATTGAAGAGTTTGTCTGTTTTTTTGAATGCGCTAATCGCGAAAAATTCTTTTTGTGTTAAATAATTTATTTTTGAGGAAGGCTATTGGCTATATTATCTACATCATGCTACGATTAGCTAAGCAGTAACCATAAACGCGAGTAAAACCAAGGGTCAGCTAGTGTTTTATATACTGAAAAAATATCACCAAAATTAATATAAAAATTAAATTTTTCTACCTACTTCTGAAAGTACGATAGTTTGTGAGAATAGATGAAAGTTTGGTTCGATGGATTTTTGCTGTTTCATGCAAAAACCACTAAACCGATTTTGATGAAACTTAACAGTAAAATTGCTTATACATCAAAATAACATAGGCTACTACGAACGTAACATGCGAGCGAAGCTGCAGGTAGAAGCTAGTAAAATATATTTCTATGTTTTATTCATACAATAACTTAAATGTATATTTATAATCAATAGGTAATGGTTAGGACAATGAACTTTTGCTCTCACGGTATATAATAATGACGTGGTGAATAATTGTATTAGTTTTTTCTTAGGTTAGAATTAAACTTGTATGTTTTACTCTTAATAACAACTCCGTAACAGGTAGTTAAATTTGTAAAACCGATCGCTATTAAATCTTGCTATATTCTAAAAATTGATTTCTACGTAATTAGCCACAAATCAGATGTCCAGGTCTAGGTCACCTTAATAAGTTGCGAGTTTTAGTAAATAAGACACTGGTAGTAAATTCCTTAGGGTGTTATGCGAAAATTAGACTTAAGTAATCTTACGAAAACTGTGGCTGTCAAGAGTAAAGGTATACAAATAAAGAAAATTATTTCAGATGTAATGCAATGACAAACGAGTTATGCAAACCTTTATGAAAAACAAAACTTATAAGTGTAGTTTAAGCTTAACACTAGAAAGACTGAAACTCAGCATACACTTGTGTTGCCCAAAATCAATCAATCAATACAGTAATAGCATATAAATGTATACCAGAAATAAAGTAGGGGGGAGGTAACTACAATTATAACGCATATGTACAAAAAGTTACAAAATTCTATGAAATTGTGTCATTAAATACGTAATTGTTTCTCTAATTGAAATTAAAAAGCAGTCAAAATGACTTCCTTGGGCAACTTAGTGTTAATATACAGTAACATACTGGTGTTAATATACAGTAACATATATTTTTATCACAGTTATTTCTAGAAATTTCTCATATAGCCAAGCCAATGTAAATAGACCTTTCATAGTCGGTTACTTGTTACACAAAGCTATTGTAATCTAACCTTCATAAATCTATAATTGCAAACCAGTGACATATTGTATGTGATATGTAAACCAATCAAACTCAAACTCAAACTCAAAATATACTTTATTCAAATGGGCTTAAAGCACATTCGAATCGTCAAGTTACATGTCATATTTTAATTTTAGATTTTTATAAAGCTACCACCGGTTCGGAATGTAGTCTCTACCAAGAAGAACCTGCAAGAAACTCGATAGTAACTCTTTTAAAATCGTTTATACATCTTAAGGCCAAAACACATGACCACATTTCGAAGTGCCGCCGCAGCACGTGCTACCGTCATGAAAAGTTACGCTGTTGTGAAAATCTGACGTGATAAAAAATATATATTAATAAAAAAAAACATTTTAGTAAGGTTTGGGTTTCGACTGACTATTGGTACTATGAATATAATTATAATTAAGTAGTCTAAAACCTGCCTCAATTAAAGGCTTATGAGTCCTAAAATCTTTTTTGAAAAAGGAATGTAAATTCTTGAGATTATCGTGTACACCAACACAACACTCTATGATATAAATTATTAACATTTATTTTTGTCTACGATATCGTCAGTGGAGTTCTAACACAGCATTAGTAAAAAAAATTATGCATAGGTGAAAAACTGCATAATTATTCATAGACACGATTATGAATCAATTTTACAAGTTAATTCAGGTTTACGCACTGTTAGTTGCTACTTTACTGACGATACGCTCAAGATATTTGGACGCTGATAAGCAATACTATCTCAGGATCATTTCGAGGAAATGGCATCTGAAGGCTTTAAACGTATACTTAACGAATTTGTTTAAAAACGTGTATATTAATCTTGTCTTTTCTATTTTGATAAAAGGTATAGTTCATTAAAAGCAAAATTGGTATATAAAAAAAGTTTTATCTATTAAAAAGCTATTGTAATAATAAATATTAGATAGAATAGAATATTGTGTTGTATGGAACACACTTAAATTTTTAAAACATTAAATTAAGAATTTTTTTCCATACTTATTGAGCTTAAATTACTTCTAAAATTTATATATAATGTTAAATATATTATTCCAGATAATCTAAACACATCAATATCTCCGAATTTTACCCACACGAAGTCGAAGTTGAAGAAACTTCGACTTTATGTGGGTTAACACATTATTGCTTATCAGCATCCATTTGACATGTTTATAAGATGTTAATTCATTGTTGTAAATTAAATGGCAGTCGTATTGTAACAAGGCTTAATCTCAACGTCACGCCTAATGGTGTCACGTGTAACTGAAATGTATAATTTCAAGGTTATGGGATCGCGATATGCATTACTTTATGAACATTTTCATGTTTTATTGTTTTACGTCGATTTAAAAATTAGATACCCTCTGTTTATATTCTTGTAATCTACCTCGATGTTGCAAGGATAACATCTTTTTTCCAAGATAGGATATGAATTCTAGGATATTATATGCTTTGGCGTTTTATTTAATTTGATAAAGCAGGCCAAAAGAGGAGACGAATCTGTTGATGTTGCTTTTAAGTAATAAGCATCCAATAGGATAGGATCCTCAGGGGCTACAGATAGTAGTCAGGAAATATAATTTAATCTCACTAAAACTTTTTCTAAGAAATCAATATAATATTACAGTTGGTAAACATATTTACATATACAAGAGTTGTTCACTATTAAATTTTCAATAAAATTTAATTGGCATAAATTATCGTATCAAGTTCACTTCGGACTATAAATAAGGAAATGTGTCCTGTATTATGATTAATGACAATGTTTAAGATAACATAGTTATATAGGACATAACAACAAAATAGCTATATCTAAATTTTTTTAATACATTTATTTATCCACCATAATAATTATAGACTATGTACAATATATAGAAATAAAAATAAATTAAGGAAAACATTTCAGGAAAATATATATATATACAGGAAAAAAAAAATATATATATATATATATATATATATATATATATATATATATATATATATATATATATATATATATTTGAATAAGCTGTCTTAATTGTTGGTAACTTTAAATGAGCCGGCGTTAAATAACGGTATAGTACAAAGCGTGACACTATGCAGTCCTCTCATATGGATGCTTATTTAATTTGGAATACTATGGTAACAACATGGTTTCATAATCTTAGTATTGTAGAGAGTCGTTTGGCAACACTGCCAGTAAATAGACTCATCATTCTGATTTGCAGTTTTATTTATTACCCTAAGTAAGGTATAACTCTCTTACCACTTCGAACAAGATTCATAGAGAATCGTCGCGGTGGGAGCGATACGAGGAGCCGTACAGTGTCGTGGACGGCGGTGATACTTCTTGCGAGTGGTCCATCCTGGGAACTCCAGGCGGAACATTCGGCAGCAATCGCGGACCAAGAGAGAAGGACCAGGACCGTTGCTCAGGTGGCCATGATCGATAGGTGGATGGAGGACCTTGGGTTTTTAGCAGCTGTATGGTAGAGGCGATTAGGCCTTTATTTAAACGCTAGGTCAAGAGGCGGCATGGGGTGCTTCGCTAAGTATCTGCATCGGATGGCAAGGCGGGAAATATCTTGTTATTGCCAAGAGTGTGACGCGGTCAGGACATGGCGTGTCACATCCTAGAGGAGTGTGCCGTATGGGGCCTCAGCGCCAAGCCCTGGTGGCGGTAATAAACGGAGATCTCGAGTTACCGAATGTGATTCCTGGCATGCTCGGCAACAAAGAATGCTCGACGGATATCGAATCCGTGATGCCATGGAGCAGGAACTAGAAGTGGATGCTCTCGTTGACTTGACCTGCAGAAGACAAGAAGATGGATAAAGACGGCGTTATCTACTACTAACTTCTCATTCCGCCATACAGAAATTCATATGTGAGACGTCCACTCCCTAACATTACACCAGTTAGAGCTTTCGTTACCCGGGGGCACTCTCTAGGCAAAAAAGGCAAGCGTACACGGGCCAACAGTCGGGGCGCCCTAGCGCCCTATTAGAACCATGAGGGCACCGCTGGGTTTCGTTGAGCATTCTGGAGCATTCGTCAACAAGAATCCCACGTACCCGCCTGCATTATTGGGCGGAATGCATAAATGCATATCCCAGCGAGAAAAAAAAGATATCTTCAAATTAATTTACGTTGATTAACGCTTCGGAACGCGTTAAATAATGTTTATTACTTTAAACAGTTGCAATTATGCGAAACAAAAATTAACATAATTCAATTCTTTATTTCATGCTTTTTAGTCGCGGTAGATCAATTAACATAAATGAATAAATTATATTTTAACGTTAATATTATCATTGTTAAGCTTTGATTTCATAGGATAATGGACCATTACATAGCAGACGTAATGTGATGGATATGAAAATTATAACCAGTTGACATTACTGCAACACAATACGCTCTGTGGGAAACTGTCCACACTTTTTCAAAGGCGACGTTTGAGTGTCCATCACAATTATTTCAGTCTGTGTGAATGTGACTCGCGGCTTGTTGATATACAGTGTGCTTAGAGCGAGTTTTTACTCGATTTCGGTAAAGTAATCGTATATTTGTTTGGGGGATCGGATCAGCGCCATATCGTATTAACAACGAGATACAAATTATTGAGTATTGCGAGTGAAAATGTTTGGTGGATTGAAATAAAAACTTATGATTGGGGGATTGTATTTTGTGAGTGGCGTGAAAATTTTGATACGTCGAATACTTAGTAAGTTTTACGCAGAACTTCGTGGAATATTTATCCAAAATCTTGCACACAAATAATACTTTAACAAAGTGTTAAAACGTGCAAATGTCCCACTGTTGCACAAAGTCCTATTGTCTTATCGAAAAGGAGTTTAGGAGCCAAATCTACAACGCTACTTTCCTGCAAGTTGACATGATTCTATGTTTTCCTTCTACGTAGTATATATATAGACACCTTTATGTTCGAGATGATTCAATGCCTGCTAATTGTCGAATATAGTCGCTAATATAAATTCTCGATTCGATTATTTACAAATCATTTTAAAACAGTTAAAGTTGTTGTTTCAAACAACGACTTTAACTGTTATAAAATGATTGTTCCGATTTGAAAAATTATTTTTGCGTTATATTGCTTATTTATTGAGGAAGCTTACAGGCTATATAACATCACGCTTCAACTTATAGGAGTCTAGCAATAACTATAAAAGTGAGTCAAACAGTTACTGCTTTACTACAAAAGATCTGTACTACAATTCCGCATCGAAGGACGGTTTTGAATGAAAAATTTGAAATATGATTTAAACGTTACGTTAACTATGCACAAACAACGATTTAATTGGTTAAACTAAAGTCTATATGTATAACCTATGTCAGTTTTTAAATGTTACGTGTGACATATTATTAATAATTTTTAATGATTTCACTTGCAATAAAACAATGAAGACAAGATTGTAGGCAATATTTAATTTTTAAGCACTGTTTAACTAAACACTTGTTGAACATGGTTTTATTTCATATGTTGTAGAGTATGGCAGCTTGTATCTATGCTTAAATAATTAATTTAAGATACGTCAGTAAAATGCGTTGCGTTCTAACAAATTCGCATTTCATAAACAGCTATAGTGAACGATTACAAGATTATAAACGCTTGACATTAACAGCTGACTACAAAGGAAGCGAAGTTCTATGGAAGTGTTCGCTACACAATCGAGAATTGCTTGCGAGCTTGCTAAATCACATTGGACATGGTTTCTCGGCTTCAACGCTGAAAACGTCGGCTCGTTGTTTGATACCAAAGTATTTGATATCGCCTTCAGTTTATGATTCCCTAATGAGAAACTGCATTGAAAATCTAAAACTGTATATGAGTCAACATTTATAATCGAAATGTATAAGATTTCATTTTAATAATCATTAGGGGATTAGACGATGTTTAATTAAATTATATTAAATCTTATTGATATGCTATGCAATAAGTCTCTAGCGAATGACATTTGAAAAAGAATCATTCTTTTGAACTAACTAAGTTATACTAAATCTAGTGGTTTCGTTCGCGTTTATGTATATTGCTTCATTCCTATGAGTCGTAGCGTAGTGTCATATAGCCTATCATTCTTCCTCAATGTATGTGCTACATAATGCAAAAAGTTTTTTTCTAGTCGGGTCAATACCTTCTACTAAAATTACAAACAAATTTTACCTCTTTGTAATATAAGTATATATAGTAGCAAATCAGAAAGTTAAGGTAGGCTGATTAGCCTAAAACATTTTAACCTGATATCTTCGTAATTCTAGTATACAAATTAATAAAATATTAGACATGTAACGGCGATAGGAACCACTACTTTATAGTACAGATGGTGTATGTTTCAGTAAAATCCATTCCACGGTTCACATTTCATGTTATTGTTCACAGTTCGCCAGTATCATTGACATCGGGTGTCATGTCCTCATCGTTGCTATTGTCTCCAATGGCTTCCAATGCGATGTTGACAAGGAGAGCGTAAGTTATATTTACTACTTAGCATTCCACTCTGTAATTTCTTTAACTGCCGTGTTAGTCCATGACATTCGGTGTGGTATTCAAAGAATAAAATTTTTATACAATGTTCAGATTAATATAAAACCTTTTAAACAATATTCGAAATTATTTTTTAAACGTTTTGAAATTTTCTTATTAATTTATAAATTCAAAATCGTCTAAAAATTTTGTCACGAATATGACAATGTATTTTTGATACTCTTATGAAGTTGATATAATATTATTATATTATAATATGATGATATTATAATAGCAAATGCAATGAATATTTAAAGACAAATAATTATATTTTAAAAAGTTTCTAAAGATTATTTTATCTTTCACTTTTGTTCGTTATGAACATGTAAATTGTCTAAAATACGAAACGACAGGTTCCTAGCATCTAATCATAACGCTTAAATACATTTTAAATACTTTTGAAATCAGAGGCGCTATGGCGATATGTATAAATTTGTAAATAACTGACTTGCACTTGACCGATATTTATTATTTTAATATAATAACGACAATGGAACTAAGATCTCTGTGAAAGTTTTAACTCTCTGCCTGTTATGGTTCATGAAATCCGTTGATCGACAAGCAGACAGACGGACGGACTGTGGAAATTTGATTTTTTTTCTATAAACATCTGATACATGATGTTACATGATCACTGCCGCCCATAGACATTTGCAGCACAAAGGAGCACAAAAGGAGCCACAAATGCGTTGCCAGCTTAAAAGGAAATGAAGGAGGAAAGAGAATAAAACGAACATAATAAGGATAGGTTTTCGGCTCTCTCAACGTATGATGCGAAGCTATATTAGCTACATCACGCTGGTCTTCTGTGAGAGTGAGTACTGACCCGGTCGAGTCAGCCACTATACGAGCTGTAGTCGGTGAGCTACCGCTAGGCATTGCCACAGTTTAGTTTAAGTGGTGATCGGGTCCTTACGCTTCAGGCACGAAATCCTAAAAAGGTCACTAGTAAAGTAAAGTAAATATCCCACTGCTGGGCAAAGGCCTCCTCTCCTTTTGAAAAAGATGGTTTAGAGCTTAATCCACCACGCTACTCCACTGCAGGATAGATGTGTTAAGATTTAGTACTTGAAACGTCAGCTGTGCTAGCCGAGCTTGAACCCGTGATCATCGGTTGAGATCGACGTGTTCTAACAACTAGGCCACCTCGACTCATTAAAAAAGGTCACTAGGTTGTAATAATAATTTATTCACTTTGTTTTTTCAGCTTCGATCAATCGACTGGCCATGGCTAGAACCGCTGTTGCTGATCATCAACCTGGGTACCCATGGCTTCTACCCGTTCCCCCTCGTACTCCCGTCCTATAACAGCGTCCATATCGACTACATGCCCATCCCATCACAGCCAAGATGCTATCCCGGAATGCTGCATCTCTACTTGATAGATATCCTTAACTTCTTCATTAACATCATCTGGCTTAAGTTTGTGATCGCCTTTGTGTCAGCTGTTCATAAGGTAATTTTTTTATTGTGAAATATTTTGGGTTTATAGAGTACAAATCACTTCTTTTTTTAATCAATTCTTTATAGAATTTATCGTTATAACGTTATAAAATTATTATATGTATTAATAATGTATCTTATCCCAATTCTGATAGGATAATATTTATTAATATCGTTTGTTTTATAATTACTTTTATTCATACTCAAATATTAATATTACCTTAAATTTACACATGTGCATCCAGACATTTATGCAATAAACCCAATTTAGTTATATGTGTTTTGTTATTTACCTTAACTGTTTTGAGTACTCGTATTTTGTGTAATTAATTACTATATGATAGTTTCTTAAATATTTCTTGTAATAAAACGTATTAGGTATATATGTAAATGATTTCTCGATCAAATTTTAATTATGTTTGCAGAAAGACCCAGAGCCGATGCGCATGTTCTTCGGCCTGTCCATGGTGAAACTTGTACTCCAAATCATGTACTTCTTCTCCCAGCCTAATTTCTACAGCGGCTTTGCAATGGAAACCTATTGGTTCATCAGCCTGATGGATGCTTGTATGTAGTTTTGACAGATGTAATAATAATCTGTATAAATAAAAAAAAAACAATTTTCGAATTTAATCGATTGCTTCCGAACGGATGTACCTATTGGGCTGTTTTTTTTCGTGTTGTGAGGTCAAAATCATTAATGGTACGATAAAGTGAATAATTTGCGTTAAAAAATTACACATCGTGATGGAACGGATTTTTTCATTTTCTTTAAGTAAATATCAGACAAGAATTACATTTGTAAGTTTTATTCTCGTAATTGGCATAAATACAGCTCTGTGACCTGGTAACATTTATCTAAGTAGCCTTACGAAAGCTGTTGCTGGCAAAATTAAAGGCACTGATAGTATTCCTTCAGGTGTAAATCTTTATGAAAGTCTGAGAGAAAAACTTATAAGTGTAGTTCTCGCCTTAGTCTTATTTGTTGCAAGTTTTAATGATTATTGTTCTCTCATTTTTATTGGTTTTAAATATTTTCCCAGGCGTATTAGATATACGTTTATTTATTTAATTAGATAGTTAATTTTAACAAACAGAGGCGTAACTATATCATGGCATATTGCCCGTGGCAAATTCTTTGGATGGGGCCTCCCAGTAAAAATCGCCACGTTATAACTGAATTTTAATGAACCACTTAAGTAGTTACCCAAAACTATTAATAATAATTTTTGTACATTTTAGTTCAATGTCTAATTAGTTTTATTTTCAAGAGCATAGGTTCATACATATAATGAAGTAATAATTTACTTTTAATAAGATTTTTATTAATAAAGTTCTATTAGGCCGGGGCCCCCTTCGGGCGAGGGACCCGTGGCTTTTTGCCAGCCCTGCCACCCTATTATTAGTTATGCCTCTGCTTACAAACGCTATAAATTGATAAATATCAATTAAAACCATTCTGTAGTTATCGTATAATGCTTTCATGGATATAACGAAAAAAAATTGTGAAATTTTGTTGCTCGTTCACGATTAAGTCTCTCAAAAATGTAATAATATTTCAGTCCCGTATTTATTAGATTTTAAACCCATGAATATATTTACAATTTTACAATAGTATTAAAATAAACCTTTATTTTACAGGCATTGCAACAATATTCTTGATGATCATCAACGGTTACGTAGTTCAACTTCGCAACGAAAAATCACAGAACAACAACGACCAGCCGCCATCTTACATCGAGTGCTTGATAAACGGACCTCCGACAAGGGTTGACGAGAAAAAAGATGCCGTTCTAGTTATCGAAGAGAAGAAAACTGATACACCAGTTGATCCAGCACCACGGGAAAGGTGTTGATCTGATTCACTGACGTATCTTTTATAATAGTTATAGATATATTGAAATCAAATTATCAAACGCTACTTAACTTAAAGGGGCCTTTAAGATTTCTGTGACAAGCTCATTTAGTAAATCTGTTGTTCAGTCAATGCGTTGTTACGGATTGAATGATATTTATTCTAGAATATTTAATATTGTTATATATTTTATGACAAAACTGTCTTGTTTAGTTCTCATTTCGTTACTCTCAAATGGAACATGTATTTTTTATTATTCTTATTATAAATGACTACATCCATGAGCTATACTACATGCACATGCATTTCTTATTTACAATTTTTTTTCGTAACAATAAAATTCTTATGAGTGAAATTGAATATGTTAAACAGAGATAACACGATATTTAATGACAACTTAAAATTGAGTAGCATTTGAGTATTTAACCGTAAGTCAAGTTAAATTATGTGAAAGAAAATAAATATTTTCTTTGGAGCTGTCACCTGTTCCAGTTTAATAAACCTTGCTTATATTATCAGTTGTTAGTTGTTTTTATTTAAAACAACAGGCGTACATCTAAGCTCGAATTTACCTAGATATATGACTAAATTATATAGGCAATTACCAGTTATGTTTTGTATAAGTTTAATTGGCATATTTAAATAAAATATTATAGTAAATATTGCTGTTAATTTATTCGTGATTAAAAACCTATATTTCTCTTTAAATTTACTAATTGAGAACATAAATATCATTATGTATTGTATATGTATAATTGTATATGTAACTAGCAGTTGCTCGCGGCTTCGCCCGCGTATATTTTGGATTTCAGCTAAATAAATCTACCAGTGAAATTGTGACCGTTTCAGCATTTATTAACCCCTAGCGTCATTTTAAGGGATGATTTTGAAATTCTGGAATACATATGTACATTTAATTATTTTCCCTATGTCATGTTTGTGCTGAATTTAAGGATAATCGGCCAAAAAAACATATTTTCTTCATTCAAAATTTACTACGCCCTTACATCCCAGTGTGCAATAATAATACCTCGTTTTCTATTTTATATTTCATTACTATCAACCAGAAGTATTTGTATTAAATTTTAAGTTAATACGACCTTGGAATAAGATTTTGCATACAAATGTTTTTACCCCCTTTTCTCCCTCTTAGGGGTGAATAATCAAAAAACCCTTTCTTAGTGGTTGCCTGTAACCTAAAAGCCGCATACTGCCAAAATTTCAAATTCGTAGCCCCAGCGGGCATATATATCATATACGGGCTGACCCTACCCGGGCAGTACGTCACTCTCACACGAGATCGGTATGAAATACCTAGTACATCTGCATTTCGCACGGTGTGTGAGAGAGCCGGAAGCCCAATCCTTATCCTTCTCCCTTTCCTTACTTCGTAATCCCTTGTATCCTTATGTTGTCCTTATTTCTTTTTGTGCTGTGGTACTGCAAATGTCGGTCGGTACGTTTGCCCGGTATATTTTTTATTAAAAAAAAGAAGACAATTTAAATATGTATATTTTCGTAGATAAAAGACAGAAAGAAAGTTTACATAATAGGGTTAAGTGCAATATAAAAAAATTTATTAAAATAATGGTTTCATTGTGATATTTTGAAGTTAATTTAAATAAGTAAATATTCAAATTGGACCGATTAATAATAATTCCTAAAATAAGAACGTTGTATGAAAAAAAAAAACAATGAAATTTATATATTACAATAGATGTTAATAGATATTTATTGTTATTTAGAAATAAAGTACTGTTTCTAGGCTTATTTTTTACTGTACCGGGAAAGTTTTAGCTTATAAACGTTCCTAAAATAAACACAATCAAAGTAGACGCGTTTATTAATACTAGGGGACAGTGGTCCATAAATTCGACCATAATTATGTTTTTGCTTCACGTATTAATATTATAGTCTATTCTCAATTTGACCACAGACAATAAACAAAAGATATGTGTCAAATACATGGGAGTAAGTGAAATAATTTTTTTCCGCTTAATTAAAAAAAAGTTGCATGCTACACTCCTTTATATAAGTTATAAGTGTGCAAAATTTCATACTCCTCCGTAATTTCGGAAAAAGGAGTGCAAAGTTATCGCTTCACGTAATAATATACAGATTTTATTTTATAATATTAAAATGTCTTAAAGTAACACCTAAATTTACTAAAATCCTAAATATTTATTTACGACGTTTTTTTTTTTTTTTAATATATAACGCGGTTAAGTTCAAATTAAAACGAACACACTAAAGGAATTAGGGAAAAACCCACATTTGTAGTTTAAGATGCACTCGACCGAGTTTCACCCTCGACTCGTGAATTACATTATTTTTCGCTATGTCAATATATACGTACACGTAACCGAGCTTTCAAAAGGTCTTATTCAAATGTTAACCCAATGAGGGCGACCTCATTTTGTAGTCAATTTTAAGGAACATATCCTTTTTTACCCGACTGCGTAACGCAAGGACGGGTAATGTGTTTATTAGTCTATGTATGTATATGGCACTATTAAGACCAAACGCGTGGGCAATTTTGATAAATGATTCGTCGTTTGATCTTTAACAACGGCGTGAATGTTATAATTTTGGACGACGAACGACGAATTATATCAACTGGGGTATCGTTGAATTTAAAATTCATTTTTATGTATCTCAGATAGTATTTTAATCAGAACTACCGTTTCAAATCTATATCGATTTAAAGTTGGTTAGTAACGATTCTCTATGGTTTTGTTACGTAGTCAGATTTTTTATTTTTTCAATTAATTACTTGTTTGTCTTACATGTTTAATGATTTAATAATTAGGTCGTATAATATTTATAAAATATATTTTGATAAAATCAATGATATTTTTAACTAATTGTTACGTTCATAATGTAAGTTAAAAATCTGTAGCCTTTTCCAATAAATTTATAGCATGGTGGATTAAGTTATATACCCTCCTTAATAGGAAAGGAGGCCTTTGCCCAGCAGCGAGACACTTACATGCTGTTAGTTTACTTTACTTTACTTTTATAACTCCAAAGATACTCTCGCCTGCCAGTCACTATTTGGTTGCTAGGTAACGTTGTCCATTGTGAGTGACATTCTGGGCGCCAAAATATATGAACTTATAAAATATCTATAGTGATATATATGTATGTATATATCATGGGATAAACCTTTGTTTAGGTGAAATTAAGGCAAGGCAAGACCACACGGGACTCCCCTATTGACTCAAGTGGGACAATCCTTGAAAAAAAAAATACATACCATTAGTGACCTAGGATACAAGTAGCCATCATGTTAAATTAAATTAAATTATATTCGGATAAATATATCTTGTGCTAAAACAAAAGATGATTACAATATAATTATTTGCTCGGTTTTTACATATAATGGGGTTTACCTAAAATTACGTGATCACTCTCACCCATTTACATAGGCAGGACCAGAGCGGAATTTGTGGCTGTTCTAGTATTGCAAATGCTACGTTGTCAACATAAAAAAGAAATGAGACATGCAGCGGAATAGGGAGTAAGAAAATGGATGGTGGGGCGAGTTAACTTTATTAGCTACTTCACGCCAATTTGATTTTGTGAGAGTATGATACTGCCCCGATCGAGTCAAACCATTTAACCATAGACTGTACTACATTGAGATATAATTATGTATCAATAATATCTTTATGAATTCATACTCATGATTTTTTACAGATATTACATGTGCAGACATAATATGTACAAACATTGATTGATTTTACTAATATTCATCTTCACACCAAATCACAATCCACAACAATACGTTTAAATTTTGCTATTTTGTAACTGGCATACAACGTAAGCTACTTAAAATAGATGGGGTATACCAGTGCATTTCCATAACGATTTCACTCCTACTATGTCAGCCTCTAAAATATGTACTAGAGACTTTATACCTACCGAGTTCTAGTTCGATCTGGCTCTTAATCGACGTGAAGATGGATACAAATACATACATTATTACAATGGTATCGGCCAATACTTCAAATTTAATGAATAACCCATTAATGGGCCAATGCATAGTCTGTAGTCTGTTTTGTGTAGCGCTCTTAATAAGGGTTACCATTAGTCTGATCAAATGTAAGAGGTCTGTTATATGTTCATCCTGACATTTGCACGATTCCTGCAGAATGACATCAAGTTTTTACTGGTGCGTAATTTTACGGACGACATCACGCATAGCTGATGACAACAGACAGATGTATAGAATCGTCTTAGGGCATTTGGGGAGCTTTGGGTATACTAAATTTAAGAACCTTTTAAGAAACTAAACAATATCAAAATGTACTTTTGTTTAGACTTTAGTTTAATGATTCATTATATATATGCGACAAATAAATCTTTATCCAATTCGATATCCCAATATGGCGGGGGACGAGAGCCCTGTTTACCATTATTACGATGAGTGAGAAGACGATGGATGTATGGCGTTTGGGAGAGGTTATTTTTTAAACATGTTTATGAAACTGACGCCTGATTGGTAGATTAATACTTTAACCAAGACACCAGTTTCAGGATAATTCAGGTCATAGGTCGATCTGCCCCGCAATGAGCATGTAAACCACATGTAATGGGTTAAAGAGCTAAATTCTTTAGAGCATTTGCATTTACACTCGGATTTCAATGAATGCTTATTCTACGACGGGTTTATTTAATTTACCAGCTTAGTCACGTTTCCGAATTACATGTAGTGCGAAGTATAGCGATACAACGTTCAAAATGGGGCAAGTTAAATTGAATAACTTAGATTTACGTGAAATATTATTTTTGTATATTATATAAAGATTATTGTTGGATAATAATAACGCTTACTAAGAAATTATCTCGTTTGTGTAATTGTGTCTCCTATAATGTATATTTACTATCAATATAATGACTTTTGATATTTTTAATCTACTTCCAAAAATTAGGAGGTTCTCAATTCGTCGTTTTTTTTTGTAAAGATTTTTTTTATAACTAAAATATTTAAAATAATTTACAATAGGAAGGAGCACTCATGCACTAAGTGATAAATATTATCCTAAACTCTCGAATGCCACATAAGTATATTCATATTTTTATAAATAGCTATAAAATATATAAAAGGACCATTACAACTTGTTTAGAATTTCACTTTATTTTGGATGCAAAAGCAATTTCATTATCACAATATACAATGGATGAATCAGTTCAGAGTTCATAAAATTATAATAAAATTGTGAGACTGGGTAATATATCTTAAAAAAAGCAGTATACTGCAGTATAGGTATACTGCAGTATATTATATATACCAAGCTGTTTCATAAGAACATAAAACTTTAAGCTCTTATTACTTAACCTATCAAAGATTACCCGAAGCTAACTAGGGTGTAACGGTATTATACAGCATAAATTATTACCTTATAAAGCGTTAAGATGCAAGTGAAAATTCACTGGAAAATCAGGTACCTTTATAAAATTTAGCACTAACCGAAAATTCCACGTTATTTCCTTAATTCGAGAGAACTTACCGTCTTTGTCGCCTAAAATGCAACCTTACCTAAAGAAAACATCTCCAAAGTACATAGCTGCCGACGTTGGCATATTACCTACTTAACTCCATAATAATGGTATTCGCGGTGAGGTTACCATCGAGGAATGTCACCGAAAATTCAATCTTTCCAACCTGAAATGAATTTTAAGGCTTTAACAGCAGAGTTGATATTTCTTTCCTAATTTGCTTCTGTATTGGTTTAAAGTTTTGGTATCCTGTATTAGCCTGGAACATTTCCAAATGTTCTGAATCCGCTGTGGTAAGCGCGTACAGGCGATACCTGTGATAATGTACCTTTATTAATTTCTGAATACGTTTCTGCATTTCTGTTCCATATAATAGGTACGAGTACCAAATAATACGCTGAAAGCAGATTAGTCGTATATTTATATATTTAAGGTTAGATTACTTGATAAACGGAGGAATTTGATTCTGTTTCAGTCCAAATTGATTTCATTTCTACATTCAAATGCCTGTGAAACTGTTAAATATAGTAATGCTATTAATTTTTCCGTTTGTATGTAAGTCTATAAAACTGACTGGCTGACATATTCACTGACTGATCGATCAACGCAGAGCTGAAACCGCTGGGTCTAGAAACGTGAAATTTTGTACAAATGTTTCTAACTAAGTGTGCACTAAGAAAGGATATTTAAAAACCGGTCGAGTATCAAATTCTTTGGGGTTAAGCTGTGGAAAACTGCTGTATTATATATAGTAAATGTGAAGGTGGTGTATTGAATGATAAATCAATACACACAATACTATTCTAGACAATGACAGGTGGTAGATAATATTTATCGCAAATTTTCATAGTTTCAGAAACATCAAAGGCCTTTCTCAATTTCTTTCAATACTTTATACTCATAAATTTTTAAAATTACAAAGAACCCTTTTTGAAAACTTCAAAGAAATTTAAATTTACTATTTACTTTACTTTATTAATGTAAATTATGACTGACTTTACTTTGGTATATATTAATTAGTTAAAAAAAACGCGATATAATTGGAAAAATTGTATAAATTCATTAATTTAATTAAAATTGCAATGATATGATGGCAAGTGATAAGACACGTTATTTTGGAGTATATGATAAATAAAAGAAACCATTTACTTAATTGTTGATCTAAATTTAACCATTCGCCTTACGACAGTCAAACTTCGTGTATAACAACTGTAGTTCGTAGATATAGCAAGGATTTTAGACTGTATGACAAAAGGCCCTTAAAGCCTAACTTATAAAGTAAACCAAGTCTTTTTTGATTATTTTTATTAATTACTTGTTTTTTACACGTTTAGCTTGTATTTATTTTGTAATTCCCCGTGGATAAAGACAATGTCGTAAATACCTGCATGTCTCTGAAGGAGTTATGAGACCGGAAGACTTACCAACCCGAAACGGATCAGCGGGGACTTAGTTTAGAATCCTTGTTCTTAGCAGGAGAGCAAGTCAACCCATGGGACTATTGTCGACTATAATATAACATAAAAACTTAGTAACTTGATTTCAATATTTCACTACAGTTAACACGTATTTTAGAATAATATAATATTCATTTATTTTAAGTGTTGATTATTTTGAATATATGTTTCATTAGCTATTCTTTGCGGTTTCACTCCTGTTTATGGTTACTGCTTCGCTTCTATGAGTCGTAGCGTGATGTAATATAGCCTATAGACTTCCTTAATAAATAAACTATCTAACACAATTTTTTTTTCAATTAAGAAAGTAGTTCCTGAGATTAGTGCGTTCAAACAAACAAACAAACTTTTTAGCTTTATAATATTAGTATAGATTGATAAAAAAAATTTGTGTAAGTTTTTTTTTTATTTAAGCAAAAAATGTTTTAAGATCCGACATTATTTCGACACATTTTCGTTCGTATCATATCACATTACCTTGACCTTGAATGATAGAAATGATGCGTAAGATACGTAAAAATTACACAAAGAACAATTTTACATGTTGAAAACACGCTGGCTATGTAAAAAAATTCATCCCCTATTACTTTAATTTACAATCTGATCCTATACGTCAAAATTGGTACAGTTACAAGCATAAAAATGTAACAAACGGATTGATTTACTTTCGCATTTATCATATTAAAAAATAGTATAGATTAAAACAGAGCGAAAATTATCCACTGGTCCTTCTGTCAGATAAAACTCAAATAACGTTTTAATTACACCTTATTCCAAAACATTTTTAACGAAATATCAAGTACCCAATGAAGTTGTATAATGAAAGACCTTTTCAAAATGATAGCAGATTGTAAAACTGTTCGCTTACCTACTACTTTGTCAAAGGTACCTAGTAATCTGTAACCCGAGCGAGTGGCGAAGTGCCCGCATTCGTTGATTACAGGCGAACGAAGGAACTTTCCGTTTTGGCTGCTTTATAACTCGGGTCGTTGAGAAAATGTTCACCTGATTTCGAGATACCACTGTTTCGTTAACTTTGAACGGATTTTGTTTTAAAATGTAATTTAGTACTAACTAGTTAATTATTGCTGTGTATTTTATTTAAGACTTCCCGTTTATTGTAGTTTGTAATACGCTTTACGCTGTCCTAATTTGTTACAATTTCATTGCATCAATGGAGTCTAATAAATAATACGATGCAAAACCACATATATATTTTGAAAAATAGGTGTCTAAGATTTGTCAAACCTATTCTTAAAAGATTTGTTTAAAGAAATTTATATCCATCCATAATAATGTTTTTCAAAAATATTATATAAATGCACACTTTAATAATCAAAACATTAAATTAAAAAACTTTTTACAGAACAAAACAAAAACACAATATTTTAATTTTTTTACGTATATTTATCTGTCTGTTTATCTGTTTGTTGCGGCTAATCTCTGAAACGGCTGGAACGATTTTGACGGGACTTTCACTAACAGATAACTAATGTTATAAGGAGTAACTTAGCATAAGTTACTTTTGTTTTAAATTTTTTTATTGATATTAATTAATATATAAAAAGAAAAAAAATTGAAACCAATGAAATAGTGAACAAAATCCGATTCAAGTAGGGAAGTAAATATTATATAAATATAATTTTGCCTCAAATTAACGCGGTTGAAACTGCGGGGAATAGTTAGTTACAAATAATTGTAATAATTTTCTCTTTAATAGGAGAGGAGGCCTTATACAGGCTGTTACTTTACTTTACTTTTACTTGTAATGAACATGACGGATCGCTGATTCTGTAACAGTGCACTTACGGGTATTTGGTTCATATGTCTTCAGTGATCGATGTGATGGATTTTAAGAATGAAATCTAATGAATTATTGAATAATGAAAAAAGGTTTTGTTATGATGACACTCTTAGACCATTTAGTGGTCTAAGGTGAAACTAAAGCAATTTAGGTTTTTTTCACAACCATGTTAGGCCTTAAACTGTACTTAAATATGACTTTAATCTTTATTTTTTTCTTTAACGAATTAAACAAAAGTAAAACAAAGGTTACATTGAAAATGTTTTCCGAGTATTACAAGCTATGACGTCATTAAAAACCAATGTGGCAGCCTGTATACACCATTAAAAAAAAAAACACTTTTTTCCATTAATTGACATTCATTTAATATGTCCAATTTATACCAAAAATACGTAATTATTTTTATTCTGTAGCCACTAATTTTATCATATTTTTTATAAATTAAAAATAAACACCATAATACAAATACAAATAAAATAATTGGTTATTATTTATAAACAGACCACCACATATTTACTTTAACTTAAATCGGCCTAATAATTAATGAATTAATTATGCTGATTCCCTGTCATTTCTAATAATTAACAGTAATGAACTATAATTAATATCGTTTAATTAACATTGGTCAGTGAAAATCGAATAGTAGGTTCATGGAATAGTGTGAATTCTACAGAAGCATGTATAGCTTATAGTCAATGATAAAGGGACGGTGATAAGCAATACTACGTCAAGCCACACGGACTTCATTTTGAGAAAATGGCGTCTAAAGATGTACAATCTTTTCTTAATAAATCTGTTTGAATTATCAAAAAAAAAATCAATCTGTCTCAAAATAGAAAAAAAAAAATTCTTTTCTATTTTGAGACAGATTTGTATAACAAAAAGTTTTATTTTATTATAAGTTTTTTTTTTTAAATATATGAGATTATTGCATAATCCAAAATATACAACACACTTCAATATTCTAAACATTAGATTAAGATATTGATATTGAAATTTTTTTGACTCATGTGAAATACGTATCAGAATACATCAATATCTCAGAACTTGACTTTTTGTGGGTTGACACATTATTGCTTATCAGCATCTAAATACACATTAGGCGAGAATTACATTTGTAAGTTTTACTCTCGTCATTGGCATAAATTATACACCGTTACATGGTAACAATTACCTATACGTATATTTTTCTTTGCTTGTCTTATTTAGCAGATAAATATGGCTTAAGAGTTCTATATGGGTAATTATCAATCGAATGAGTGAACTGAATGAGATAACGAAAAATAATGATCGCATTTTGATTCATGATTTTCGTTCCAGGCATTGTTACCAAATATGACAAGAATAATAGACTATAGGTAACCTTACGAAAGCTGTAACTTGTGTCTGTGTGTGTTACTGTTGTCAAATATAAAGACATGGACAGTAAATTGTTTCACATATAAAGCAACGACAAAGCAATTATGTAAAATTTTATAGAAGTCTGAGAGTAAAACAAAAGTGTAATTCTCGTCTTGGAGAAGCCATTTCGCGGTATAAGAGCCAGATGAACGTATCTACGTTTTAAAAATTTTATTTTTTTCTAATTTTACCGCTAAATTAGAAAAAAAAATAAAATTTTTAAAACGTAGATACGTTCATAATATAGTTTTTTTTGGTTCTATAGAAAAGTGGTTCTAATAATAAACATAACGTTTTTTTGGAATTAGTGAAATCTTAAATTACGTTGTTTTGCCATTTCATAGAAAACATTTTCAACGGTTTTAGTTAAAAAAAAGATTTTCGATATTTTGTAGATACGTTCATCGGGTTGTTATACCGCGATTTATATTCAGACAGTCGCAATGACAGACCGTTTTTTTTAATTTATTTATTTCAGGTCGCTTTTTAACATCTGAGGTCATTAACGACCACGGAAAAAATGCAATACAATTGGTTATATAAGGTTATACATATTTATCTTTTTCGAGAAATTTATCGTAACTACATCCATCTTCATCTAAACGATCTCTTAAACAATTAGGTAATTTACAAGTGATTCTTTCATTACTATACAGACCTTTATCGTTATTGGGCGACTTCAAAAAAGATAGTTCTGTATTCGACCCATAATCACGTATGTATTTAATTTTTTATGTCCGCGATTTTCTCTTTAACATTACCATCCTTGTGGGTTGGTCGGGTAGAAATATATTAAAATTCGCACGAAAAATCAAGTGCCCGAAGGCGACAATAAATATTAGTTATATGATAAATTATTGGAGGATGGTATAGTAAAATACACTTGGTTTATTTGCGATTAAAATTAACATCATTAATTATGTCTAATTAATGAGTTTAATGAAGATAAAATAATTTTGTCGTTAAATTTATGCTGTTTAATATTAATATTATAAAAACAACATGTAGTACAGAATAGTTTTAATAAATAAGTATTATGCATTTATAAAATAAAATATAAAAATGCGTTTTATTTCTTGCATTTCTTCAAGGTATTTACGTAAAATATATCTTACTACTATTGTTTAAAATGTTTTTTTTTTGTATATACAAATATTATTTTATACTTATAGCGCTTTCATTCATACCATCTTAATCAGGATCGGTTTTAATACATAGTAGTTACGTTTCTTAACCGACTTTAAAAACTATTTTTTTATTTAAAAGGGTATACTTTCAGATTAGTTCCATAGAACTATTATCGGAATCGGTCCAGCAGTTAGGTTTTTAAATAAAAATAATTGTGTTTTGTTCTTGCTTTCGTTTTTATTTGTCTTAATTATCATTAAAAAGTATACATTAGAAGCGCGATATAAATGAGTAAACAAAATTTTCCAATAATCAATACAATTTGTCAGTGTAAATAGGTGAACTACGCAGTTCTTAATAAAGCGACCTGCATCTGACATTGCCATGCAGAACTTAATCTCATTACGGGACGCGCAACGTAAGCTTTCGATACGAGACACACAGCCGATGTGTTTAACTAACGCGATCTATCTGCATTTATTTAATTCTTGGACCTTGGAGTGTAGTGCAAAAAATGTTTTAAAAGATATTACTGCTCGTCTTATTGAATCCACTGGTGACAGTAAGGCCTGCACATTTTTCGCTCAGAGAATTAGAATTGCGATCCAAAGGGGAAACGCTGCTAGCAGTCTTGCCACCAATCCGCGCGGACACGATTTATACAGTGATTATTACGGTTTTTAAACAGTTAAGTTTATTCAATTAAAAATAAATAAGTAACGATCAAGAGAATGATTTGTAAGGTTTATCATAAGCTACAGATATAATTAATTTTATAAAAATATATCGTTAGGTACAAATGTTACATATTGTCTGTATGTTATCATTAATCTGCGCACGTGTAAAGTAAAAAAAAAAAACTTAATAAAATTTAGAAGAATATAAACATTGTTATTACCCATGTCGTGACTTTAATGCAAGATAAATAATATTCCTAGCAATTATAAAGACTAGCACGTTATAGGTCTAAATATGTTTCCAATAGGCGTACTACTCGTGATTAGAATTGCATCTAATATGTTATTGATTATTATAAATTAATTTAGCAACACCATCTGTATTAACCATCCATATTGCGATTGTAAATTAATTTAATTGATTATGTGTTTAATGCATCCAAATCACGTCCATGACATTTAAGACACACTAAAATTAAGGCTTCCATGCTGATGACAGATGAAAAAAGACTCCAAAAAATGTTCTTCAATAAACTGTGCAATATTCTTTTAACATCCATTTTCAGTGACGTCAGTAATATAGTAGCTATTATTCATAGCCACATAGCAGTATACATAGATACAAACCATTCTCTTGATCGTTACTTATTTATTTTTAAATGAATAAACAGTATACCTACATACATTGAATAAACTTAACTGTTTCATAATCGTAATAATCGCTGTATAAATCGTGTCCGCGCGGATTGGTGGCAAGAATGCTAGCAGCATAATAATATTATACGTCATTAGTTGCCTCTCGTTGTCACTCGCGTTTACGGTTACTACTTCGCTCCTGTCAGTCAAAGCATGATGTAACGTATCAATAAACAGTTAAATGCAATTTAACAAAAACTGTTTTATCTAATTGAAGCAATAGTTTCAGAGATTACCCCCTACATACAAACTTACAAATAAATTTTATCTCTTTTTAATATAAGTATAGTTTTAAGCAATACTAAAACTCCCTAAAAAGAATGATTGTAAAATACTTAATTAAGCTAATTTTATATAAATATACAGAATAGTGTTTTTCCATTATTTCATCTTAATTATAACTCCATAGATTCTTGGTAGTTAGTTGTATTAATTAATTTTAATAATTACTTAGTAAAGTAAGTAAGTAAGTAGTAAAGTATTATTTTATAAATATTTATTATTATTTCAAACTACTTAATCGAATTAACAAACAGTTCAAATCAAAAAATAATAATTACTTACTAAATATTCTTAAATTACCAACGATTTTTTTTTAAATATGATTTAAAATTCAAATACTTAATGTCACTTTCTTTAAAATTTATTTTTACAACGAACTCGAAACGAGTTCATTATTCTAACAAGAATATCAACCTTAATTAGCCTAAGACCAACATAAATTTACAATCTAATTGCAATATTTCAATATATCACTGCATAAATTTCACCACGCGACAGAGTATAGTTAACCAAACTAAAGTATCGTATGTCACGCGACTAATCTAAAAAGATAGCGCACATAAGTGATTTTTCATCGACGTGTTATTTGGGAAACGCAAAAATGTTATTGGTCTATCTTCTATGAGGAAATTTTATCGATATTTGTTAGAGATACTGTATAAGTAACTGTGATGTGCTTGGAATCAGTTTATATATATAATTTATATTTTCAAAGCTTAACATCAATATTGAAATTATGTATAGTACTGGCAGATCCCAGCAGCTTCACCCGCAGCACACCCATAAGTATTTACAAATTTGATGCGTTACAATTTTCAATCTTCTTTGTAACACATTCGGGGATGAATTTTGTAAAATCTTTTCTTAGTGTACACTTTCGACATGTAAGGAACGTTCGTGCAAAATTTCATGTTTTTAACCCAGCTGTTTCAGCTCTGCGTTGACGATCAGTCACTGAATATGTTAGCGAGTCAGTTTCGACTTTTATACATTTATTATTCTAACGACTATGGCATTTTTTTCACTTTCAATTTGAATCATTCAATATAGTTTCTACAAAATAATGACACAACATTTAACGTGTTACTCTTGTAACATACCAATATATAAATAGAAAAGGAATAAAATAAAACATAATATTAAGAGGAATCAAACCTAATAATTACATCGATTCAGACAAACACACAACAAAAGAACCAATTTCATAACACAAGAAACTTCCGCGATCCTCGTTATGTAGACAATCTCTCCACGAGATAATTGTCTCTCATCTGGAACCCTTGGAAATGATCGTTTCATAATAAAAACAATAACAAACTACACGCTTTTGCCGAATAGTTATAGCCTATAAGAAAAATAAACCAATTAAATTAATACTAAAATTCTAAACGTGAAAAATTTGTAAGCATATAGGGACGTTTGTTAGTCTTCCACGCAAAAAAATTTTAATGAAATTGTAAAATATCATAACCATCAGAATAACACATAGGTTATAACTTACATAAGTTAACTGTTACCAGATTGCAGAGTTGTTTTGTATCAGTTATACCTCGTTTTACGTAAATGTGTCGGTCTGAATTATGCGCATGACACTGCGCAGAACACAAAATTAGGCACCAAGACAGTTGTTTAGACATTTCTTTAATTTTAATTATTAAATGATTCTTACATAATAATATATGTCAAATTAATTAATTCATTAATAACAGTTTTAATTGCGATTCATATTGGATATAATTCTCAAGTTGTTAAAAACGAACGAACGAATATAACTATACGAAAATTCGTGTATTTCTTACGGGATGTATTTAATTATTAACTAAGTAAAGATACATAAATTATAATTATCCTATAACGACTGAGAATATTTAATAAGTTTATATCACTATACATTCATATAATATACATTCAATGTTTTAAGCATTTTTACTCGACTGTATCAGCGCGATTTCGGACTCGCCTCGTGTTCAGACCGACGCACTCACGTGAAACGAGGTATACGAGAATAGAACTATCGTATATAAATTTATTTTCTTAGATCTTAAGACAAAAATCTTTAGTGTGCGTCCAGGAGAAAAGTAAACAAAGACATGTCAACACGGCTTTAGTTCTTAGCTGGTATTTTAACTTCATTTTTCACTTTGAAGTTTAATATCGGAGTAAAGCACCATGTGTTATTAATGGGCACTCGGATGCGCTGATAGTGAGGCTGAATGTCTTCCCTGCTTAAATGATATTTGATGATAAATGAGTCTTTATATAATTAAATATTAGATATTAGTCAATGATTATATAACTATAGATATGCTCATGGTTTTTGGCACTCAAAATGGCGACCCCATAGGACGACGTTACCTAGCACCTAGCACCTGACATAGTGGAAATGGCGAGAATACTTTTGGACCAGCGAGTCAAATTTAGAAATGGGTACAAATTTTTAACGTTAAATATTATGAATGTAGCATGTATGTAGGCTGATAATGTGTTAATCCGCAAAAGGTCAAATTCAGAGATATTCAGAGATTTAACATTATTAAAAAATCAAGTCATTGAAACTAAATAAGTACGGAAAAGCGTGTCTTAATCAAATGTTTAGAATATTGAAGTGTGTTCCATATTTTGCAATATACAATAATCTCGTTTATCTGGAAAACTTAATATTAGATAAAACTTTTAATTACATCAATCAATTTTTAATTTATTATTATACCTTTTATCAAAATCAAACAAATTTATTAAGAATGGGTTTGACATCTTTAGTCGCCATTTTCTCAGAATGAAGTCCATGTGGCTCGTCATAGTATTGATATTTTCTTTAAATTAAAACCGTGTGGGTTGACACAGTACTGATATCAGTGTTAAATTATTGTAAACTCGCTACTTTTAAAATGTACTACATTCAGACAGTTGATTATCGATTTTTTATACTAAAAAAAAAGCGTGCTCAAGTGTTTCTAGTTTGAGAATTGAACCCTAAGAATATAATAGAAAAAAAAAATAATCCACACCACAATAGTGTATAAATTAATTTACTACATAAAGATATTATAGTAACAACAATGAAAAAGGGACACTTTAATTTATTACACTCGCTTGCATTTATTATCCGCAGTTTTCCATAGTTTAATATTGTGTGGAATTCTTCGTACGCTTTCATTATGGACACAGATTCTTTATATTATTTAGAAATATTAAAAAATTATGACACTGCTATTGTGTTTACGTACATTGTGTTTAAAGTTTATTTTACATTAGCTGGTGCTCGCGACTTGCGCAGGAATGGCAGGTATTTAAAAATGACAAAGCTTCATATAAACTTTCACCCCCTATTTTAAGCCCTTGGGGGCAGAAATAATCAAAATCCTTTCTTAGCGGATGCCTACGTAATAACATCTACCTTCATACCAAATTTCAGCCCGATCCCTCCAGTGATTTGGACTGTGTTGATAGATCATGTCAGTCAGTCACTTACCTTTGAGTTATATTTGGATAGTAGCTTCCCGCTGTTTGTACGCTTAGATTTTTAAAACTACGAAACGGATTTTAATGCAATTTTCATCAATAAACCAAGCTATTGAAGAGAATGGTTTATATATATTATAGTAGAGAAACGCCGAGAAATTCAAAAGATTTGTATTGTGATGTTGTAAGAAACTAAATTGCACCCATGCAAGGCCGGGGTGGGTCTCTAGTATAAAGGATATATTTGTGCTTGTTGTAGAAAAAAAGCATCATTAACGATTTAATTGAACCGTGATGTTACTTTACCTTTAATTACCTTTGTACCGATTTGAAACTGCGATAGTCTCGTGAAAAGGATGACGTCGATTTCTCCTAAAGGTAAATAAATATATATATAATTAAATACGGACTAAGGGTCGAAACACTTAAGCAGAATGTGACGTCGTGTCGTAGCACGTAATGGCGTAGTCACGTGATATGATTATATGATTTTTGTTTAAAATCAAACAAAAAATCACGTGAACATCGTAGATTTACACGACGCCACGTCATATCATACCATGACCCGATGTCGGTACGTGTTGTTTGGCCACCGCAGCGGGTTTGTAAACGGCAAATGTTTTTAAGTTCCTCTCATGCTCGGCAGTGAAGGAAACATCCTGTAGAAACCTTCATAATATATCTTTACGAAGTATGTCGCAAGAAACTCATATGTACATCGAAAGTGGAACAGCGTGGTATATGGGACGTTCGACTTTTAATCAAGGTCCTTCAAATTGGAGGTTCTATAAGTCTAACACATATTCTGCATAGAAGACAAATCAGATTTTTTTACTTAGATATTTATAAAATACTTAAATATTTGAACTGCTGCACTACAGCACTGCTGTCGCCTCGTGCTATCCACGGCACGACGCACAAGTTCAGTTAACTCTTAACTCGTAATAAATTAGACAAGAACAAAAACTAATATTGCGCGCGAAAGATAAGCGAACAAAATAAAAAATATATTATTCAAAAACAAGGTTAAACTAAATTTATATTATCATATGTATATGACGTTAAGAAATGTATATTCTAGTTTATACATATCCCGAAAGAAATTCTAAAGAAAATCCTGACGAATGTCAAGGTGTACAATTTCAATACGTACAAGCCCAAAAGCGATCATATTATTCCCAAAGTACTCCATCTTCTAAGAAATCACAAACAATAGTTGATGCTAAATAATTGTTTTTTTTTTTCCAAGCACTCTTATTTATTACAAATTCAAGGAAATACATCCTTTCAAGTTATTCCACCATACAATATATTCAAAAATAATCTATTAGATATTTTTTCATAATAATGAAATATAACATTATGCGAACGAGGTGTAAGATCAAAAGAATCCAAACATTTTATAAAGGTAAGCCGGTAACCCGAGCACTTCAATTATTATTTAAGAGGGATACCATCCACAATAGCTTTGTGGGAGATATCCAAGAAAAACTGAAAATAACTCAGATCCGCATCTCGAGTGAACAAACTATAAAGTTTTTTTTACCCCTCTTGATGGAAAGAATTTCATTTCGTTCTTAGCATTAATTAAATGCCTTTCAAACTTGTCCTCGGGCTCTGGCGTATTATCGTTGAATTTCATCAATATGATAGTTTAAAAGATTTAAAATTTAGTTACGATTCTCTTTTAATAGAGATAAGGGAGACGTTTAGACAGGATTTTAAAACGAATTTCTTTTTGTGATCTTAAAGATTGTTAATAATGGTGCTCTTAAATTATAAGATAATATATAACACAAGAGTAATTGATGATTAATAGTCATTTTTTTTTGTAAATAAACGCATCACACTCAACGGCCCCCATTAAGATCTCATTACCTTGTGTCGGGGGCCGGGAAACACACACGACACTAACACAAACCACCCAGACCACGACAAACATCTGTATGGCCAATACAGACGTTTGCAGCGAGCGGGGATCGAACCCGCGACCGTTAGCGCTTCAGTCAGTTACACTGACCACTGCGCCAACGTGTCTGTCATTAGTTTAACATATCTCATTGATCAGTCTTAAAATATTTCATTATGCGCTTTAATTAACAATTCAACCTGATAAACAATAACAAGATATTTTTAAACCGATTTCAAAATGACGGAGGTTCACAATACTTAGTGTATGTTTTTTAATCTAAGTTACAGAACACTAATTTTTAAACCGATTTTAAAAATTCTATTTTTTTAAAGGTATACTTTTAGCTACCCATAGACTTTAAATCAAAATCATTTAGAATGTTGGGAATTTTTGTTTTATAATCGAAATAACTGGTGTAAATCGTCCACGTAAACTAAATTACGTAGGTATTTTACTTTTTAAATTGGTTGCTTATTTAAAAAAAAAAAATATTTTAATTACATCATTTATCGAAACCAAAAAATTATTCACATAATCTTCACAAATGACCACAATCGTTTATATTCCCTCGTTTTCGACAGCAATTTTCTATTTCAGCCCGAAAAAGATCAAATATGAATACAAAATACTGTCACTATTACACCTAACACGAAAGCCTTATCCAAGATAAATAACATTCGCGGTAGGAAGTGGAAATAGCAAGTGCCATGATACAGGCAAATTGTCGACTTCATTTCAGACAAAACAATTTGGTCTGCCGCCCATAACAGCAAGAATTTTATTGAATTAGAGGAATATTTTCCTAGATTACCTAACGTTTTCGTTATAGTTTTATGGTGAAGTTTGTCGGTTTGTGTATTAATATTATAAAGAGTAAAATTTGTTTGTAAGTTTGTATGTAGGGGGTAATCTCAGAAACCACTGATGTGATTGGAAAAATTGTTTTTGTGTTGGATAGCTCGTTTATTGAGAATAAATAACATGTCTCCTATATTATAGTGTGGGTTGTTTTACATTATTCTATATATATATATATATATATATATATATATATTTAAAGATTTACCAATCACCATAATATCTTCAATATTATACTCTAAATTAAGCTATTTAAATTTATAATATTAATATAAAAATAAAAATTATCATTCATAAAATAAATCTAAATAAAAAAATCTTAAAATTATTTATTTGATAAATATAAAAAATTATTGAATAATTTTTAATAATATTATAAATACCCTGTCTTTTATAAATTTCTCCTCAACCTATATCAATATTCTTTAATAAATTTTGACCTAAACTTAAAAAACTATAATTTATTATATAAGTTGATAAACCAGGTATAAATCATATAACAGATAAAAATATTCTTAAATTATATGTTATTAAAAATTTATTAATAGAATAAATATTCATATTTCTAATAAAAAATCCCATTAAAGCTCCAATTAAACTCACATAAATTACTATCATTTTTATATTAAAAGAAAGATAAATTATATAAGGATAAGAAAAAATTATTCAACTTAAAAATCTCCCAGAAACTAATCTTATAAATAATAATAAAAATATTCCCCTTAATATAGTAAAATCTTCATCATATAAATTATAAACAGATAATAAATTAAAATCATTAATTATTAAATACATTAATAAACGTAAAGTATAAAATATAGTTAAACCTGTTGAAATATAATATAAATAATAAATAAATAAATTTAAATTTCTTATTCTTACTATCTCTAAAATAATATCTTTTGAATAAAAACCCGCTAAAAAAGGAATCCCACATAAAGCTAAATTAGAAATATTTATACATAAAGAAGTTAATGGAATATAAAATCTAATACCACCCATTATTCGAATATCCTGATTATCTCTTATTATATGAATAATTACACCAGCACATATAAATAATAAAGCTTTAAACATAGCGTGAGTCAATAAATGAAAAAAAGCCAAATCTCCATAACCCATTCTTAAAATTCTTATTATTAAACCTAATTGTCTTAAAGTAGAAAAAGCAATAATTTTTTTTAAATCAAATTCATAATTAGCACAAATACCAGCTATAAATATAGTTAAACCAGATAATAACAATAATAATTTAAATACATATATATCAACCAATAAATTATTAAAACGAATTAATAAATAAACCCCAGCAGTAACTAAAGTAGAAGAATGAACTAAAGCAGAAACAGGAGTAGGAGCTGCTATAGTAGCAGGTAATCAAGATCTAAAAGGAATTTGAGCTCTTTTAGTTATAGAAGCTAAAATAACCAATACACCAATAATTTTCATAGAATAATCATTAGTTATAAAATCTAAATAAAAAATATAATTTCACCCACCATAATTTATTATCCAAGAAATTAATATTAAAATTATAACATCACCAATTCGATTAGATAAAGCTGTTAATATACCAGCATTATAAGATTTTATATTTTGATAATAAATAATTAAACAATAAGAAACTAAACCTAAACCATCTCAACCTAAAAAAATTCTAATTATATTAGGTCTAATAATTAATAAAATTATAGAAAAAACAAATAATAAAACTAAAATAATAAAACGATTTAAATTTAAATCCGAACTCATATATCTTTTTCTATAAAAAATTACAGATGAAGAAATCAAAGAAACAAATATCATGAATAATAAAGATATTCAATCCAATAAAATTGACATTACAATATTTATTGAATTAAAAGAAATAATTTCCCACTCTAATATTATAACTAAATTATTCATAATAAAATAAACCACCATAAAAAAATTAATTAATATAAAAAAAAATAAAAAAAAAAATCTAACAAAACATAAAGAATACTTTTTAATAACTTAAAATGATTTCTCATATTTTTGACACCACAAATCAATATTTTTAATTTTAAATTATTTAAGTAAAATCAAATTATTCTATAATCAATCTTTAAAATTAAAATATTTAAAGGCAATCAATGTAATATTAATATTAAATATTCTCGAGATACTCCCCCATAAAATCTATAAATCCCTAAATTATATTTACCATGTTGAGTGTAAGAATATAAATATAATCTATACCCAGCTCTAAAAAAAGAAACTATTATTAATATAATTATTCTTAATCAAGATCAACTAATTAAACTATTAATTAAACTAATTTCTCCTATTAAATTTAATGACGGGGGGGCAGCCATATTAGAAGATATAAATAAAAATCATCATATACTTATAGAAGGTATAAAATTTATTATACCCTTATTTAAAAATAATCTTCGTCTACCTAATCGTTCATAACTAATATTTGATAAACAAAATATTCCCGAAGAACATAAACCATGACCAATTATTAAAATATAAGCTCCCATAAATCCCCAATAATTTATTGTTATAATACCCCCAATTACTAAACTTATATGAGCAACAGAAGAATAAGCAATTAAAGATTTTATATCTACTTGACAAAAACACTTTAATCTAATATATAAACCACCAATTAATCTAATAATAATTCAAACAAATCCCACTTTTAAATTAATTTTCTGTAAAATAACTAAAATACGTAATAAACCATAACCCCCTAATTTTAATATAATAGCAGCTAAAATTATAGAACCAGAAATAGGAGCTTCAACATGAGCCTTGGGTAATCATAAATGAGTAAAATATATGGGTATTTTCACTAAAAAAGCTATTACCATACTAATATATAACAACAACATATCATAACTATAAAATTTTATAAAATATATTATTATTCTTCTTATTTTTTCATAAATAAAAAAAATTCCTATTAATAAAGGTAAAGAAACAAATAAAGTATAAAATAATAAATATATACCAGCTTGAATTCGTTCCGGTTGATAACCCCACCCAATAATCAATATTAAAGTTGGAATTAATCTACCCTCAAAAAATAAATAAAATATAAATAAATTTATTACTCTAAAAGTTAAATATAACATAATTAATAATAAAATAACATTTAATAAAAAAAATTTATAATAAAAATTTCTCTTATATAAACTTTCTCTTGCTATAATTATTAAACTTCTAATTCAAATTCTTAATAAAATTAAACCATAAGAAATTATATCACAACCCAACATATATCTCAAATTAGAAAAATTCATAATATTTAAAGTTAAATTTATAAATATTATTATTATTATTATCAATATAAATTGAACCATTCAATATATATGTATTTTAAAACATAAAGGAATTATAAAAAAAACTATAAATAAAAATTTTATCATTTAAATTAAATTATATCTTTGAAAATAATCATTTCCATGAGTTCGAATTATAGAAACTAAAATTGAAAGACCTAAAGCCCCCTCACAAACTGAAAAAACTAAAAAAACTATTAATATATATATATTATAATCTAATATTATTAAATATATTATCAAAAAAAAAAATTCTCAATACTATAAATTCTAATCTTAATAAAACAATTAATAAATGTTTATGCTTAGAAACAAAAATTATATTACCAAATAAAAATATTAAAAAAATTACCAATAATATATTTATTATCATTTGTTTTTATAGTTTAACAAAAACCTTGGTCTTGTAAATCAAAAATAAGAAAATTCTTTGAAAACATCAAAGAAAAAGAATATCTTTATCAATAATCTCCAAAATTATTATTTTAATTAAACTATTCTTTGAAATTATTAAAATATTTTTATCATTTTCCTTAATTTTCACATCAATTTTTATATTTTTTCTAAATCATCCATTTTCTATAGGTTTAATACTTTTAATTCAAACTCTTTTTATATGTATCTTATCAAGAATATTAATTAATACATACTGATTTTCTTATATTTTATTTTTAATTTTTTTAGGAGGATTATTAGTATTATTTATTTATGTTTCAAGTATCGCCTCTAATGAATTATTTAAAATTTCACCATTTAATAAAAGATTTATTTTTTATTTATTTTTATTAATTATTTTTAGATTTTTATTTAAAAATAATTTATTTTGAATAAATTTTTCATTTAACGATGAGATAAATAATTTTTTTAATTTATTTTTATTTTTTAATAATGAATTTAACTTAAATCTTTCTAAACTTTATAATGAACAAACCTATATATTAACATTAATAATAATTATTTATTTATTTATTGCCCTTGTTGCAGTAGTAAAAATTACTAATATTTTTTTTGGCCCATTACGATCTAGCATTTAAAATTTATCAAACTAATGATAAACATATTTAACCCTATCCGAAAAACCCACCCTATTATTAAAATTATTAATAATTCCCTTATTGATTTACCTTCCCCCTCTAATATTTCATCATGATGAAACTTTGGATCTTTATTAGCCTTATGTTTAATAATTCAAATTATTACAGGATTATTTTTAACAATATACTATACAGCCAATATCGAAATAGCTTTTTATAGAGTAAATTATATTTGTCGAAATGTAAATTATGGTTGATTAATTCGAACTCTACATGCTAATGGAGCATCTTTTTTTTTTATTTGTATTTATCTTCATATTGGACGAGGAATTTATTATGAATCTTTTAATTTAAAATATACATGAATAGTAGGAGTTATTATTTTATTTTTATTAATAGCTACTGCATTTATAGGATATGTTTTACCATGAGGACAAATATCATTTTGAGGAGCAACAGTTATTACTAATCTTCTTTCAGCTATCCCATACCTAGGAACAATACTAGTAAATTGAATTTGAGGGGGATTCGCTGTAGATAATGCTACCCTAACTCGATTTTATACATTTCATTTTTTACTCCCCTTTATCATCATAATATTAACAATAATTCATTTATTATTTCTCCACCAAACAGGATCAAATAATCCTTTAGGTATTAATAGAAATTTAGATAAAATCCCATTCCATCCATTTTTTACTTTTAAAGATTTAATTGGATTTATTACCTTAATTTTAATTTTAATTATATTATCATTAATTAATCCATATTTATTAGGTGATCCTGATAATTTTATCCCAGCCAATCCATTAGTAACCCCTATTCATATTCAACCTGAATGATATTTTTTATTTGCTTATGCAATTTTACGATCTATCCCAAATAAATTAGGAGGAGTTATTGCATTAGTTATATCTATTTTAATTTTAATTATCCTACCATTTACCTTTAATAAAAAAATACAAGGTATTCAATTTTATCCAATAAATCAAATTTTATTTTGATCTTTAATCACAATTATTATTTTATTAACTTGAATCGGAGCACGATCAGTCGAAGCCCCATATATTATTACAGGACAACTACTAACAATTTTATACTTTTCTTATTTTATTATTAATCCAATTTTAAATAAAATATGAGATAATTTAATTTTTATTAATTAATTAATGAGCTTGTTATTAAGCATTTGTTTTGAAAACATAAGAAAGAATAATTATTCTATTAATTTTATACTAAAAATATTTAATAACCTAAAAATATTTTTAACCCTATATAGAATAATAAAAAATTTAAAGAAATAGGTAAATATCTTTTTCAACATAAATATATTAATTTATCATAACGATAACGAGGTAATGTACCCCGAACTCAAACAAAAAAAAAAAGATAAAAAAACCAATTTTAAATAAAAAAAAAACGTTAAATTATAACCCCCTAAATACAAAATAACAAATAATAATCTTATAAATAAAATTCTAGAATATTCAGATAAAAAAATTAAAGCAAATCCACCTCTTCTATATTCAATATTAAACCCAGAAACTAACTCACTTTCCCCCTCAGCAAAATCAAAAGGAGGTCGATTAGTTTCAGCCATTAATGAAGATAAAAAACATAATCTTAAAGGTATTATCAAAAAAATAAATCAAATTATAATTTGATAATTAAAAAAATTCATTAAATTAAAATCTATAATTATAATAATTCTAGATATTATAATTAAAGATATTCTCACTTCATAAGAAATAGTTTGAGCTACTGCCCGTAAACCACCCAATAAAGAATAATTAGAATTAGAAGATCAACCAGCAATTATCAAAGCATATACCCCCACTCTAGTACAACATAAAAAAAATAAAATCCCCAAATTAAAAGTAATTATATTAAACATATAAGGAATTAATATTCAAATTATTAAAGATAAAATAAAACTTATAATAGGAGAAAAATAATATACTAAATAATTAGAATAATTAAGATAAACTTGTTCCTTAGAAAATAATTTAATTGCATCACAAAAAGGCTGTAAAATTCCCATATAACCTATTTTATTAGGACCTTTACGAATTTGAATATAACCTAAAACCTTACGCTCTAATAAAGTTAAAAAAGCAACCCCAATTAAAACCCCAATAATTAAAATCAATATCCCAATAAAAATATTTAATAAATCCAATCATATCATATACTATTTATATATAATATATATATATATATATATATATGAATTCTAAAATCATTACAATTTTCTGCCAAAATAGTTAAATAACTATTATTAATATTCAAATTATTATAAAATTATTTCAAATATTTGATCCTTTCGTACTAAAATATTCACAATTATTAAAGATAGAAACCAACCTGGCTCACACCGGTTTGAACTCAGATCATGTAAGATTTTAATGATCGAACAGATCAAAATTTTAAACTTTTGCATTTAAATTTTATCTTAATCCAACATCGAGGTCGCAAACTTTTTTTTTATATGTACTAAAAAAAAAATATTACGCTGTTATCCCTAAGGTAATTTTTTCTTATAATCACTAAAAATGGATCAATTAATCACTTATTTATGTATAATTACAAAAAAAAGTTTATTAAATTTTTCTATCACCCCAACACAATATTCTATTTTTTTAATACAATTTAATTATATATTTAATATTAAATAAACTAAATATAAAACTCTATAGGGTCTTCTCGTCTTTTAATTTTATTTTAGCTTTTTAACTAAAAAATTAACTTCTAAAAATAAATCAGAGACAGTTTATATTTCATCAAATCTTTCATACAAGTCTTCAATTAAAAGACTAATGATTATGCTACCTTTGTACAGTCAATATACTGCAGCCCTTTAATATATACATATCAGTGGGCAGATTAGACTTTAAATTATTATCAAAAAGACATGTTTTTGATAAACAAGTGAATATAAAAATTTGCCGAATTCCTTTAATTTAATTTTAAATAAATTTTTATTTAATTTTATTATATTATACTAATTTTATCATTATTTCTAATTTTATAAAATTATAAATTATTTTTTTTATAAAAATTCAAATTATTTTAAATTTTATTTTAATTAAAATTTTTTATAACAAATTATAATTTTTAAACAATATAAATATTAAAAATTTTAATTTTAAATTATTTAATTATAAAAATTTAATTTAAAGCTTATCCCCTAAAATATTAAATTTTAAATTTTTATAATTAATTAAATAATTATAAAATTATTTAAATTTTAAATTAAATTTTTTTCTAAAAAAACTAGATATCTTTAAAAACGATTAACATTTCATTTCCAATTAATTATTAAAAAAAATTATACAACATTAACTTTCTTAATTAATTAACTCTTTTAAATTCGAGATTAATTTAAATAAATTATTATTATTTAATAAACTCTGATACACAAGATACAATAATGTGACGAAACGAACCTGGTAAAGGGCTCGGTAACGTCACTCTGGGTCAGAACACGAATAAGAAATGGAAATTGTTCTGTCGATATAAAACCGATGTTTGAGGTTCAAGACTTTAATTATACGCGATGGTCTGGTCAATAACAAGCACGTACCTGTAGTATCTTGGGACACCAGACCGGGCACCTGGCTAAACTCTGGATGCCTTATCTCCGTTGTGGGTAGCCAGCACGTGGTGGCCTAATACAGCTGGATGCGAAAGAATCACACACAATCTTGAATTGTTCTAGATGTCCGTGTACACTGACTTGATTTAAAACACTTTGGAGTGTCGAAGGGTTCCTTGTGGACGCACAATGTTAATAATTTGTTTTTACAACTTCTGAATATGAAACCAGCAACGGTCTCGATCACGAATCCTTTTTGTTCTTCTAATGAAGTTATTCTTCCAGCCGCGCGCTCGCTTCGTGTATCGGTCACCCGGTCCGAACCAATTGGATGCGATACCACGGTATGCTCTTTAAGAGCCATGCTATTGGCCAGACCAAAATGGCGCGCGATTTTAAATCGAATAGAACGGATACATTTGAATAACGAATTACCGAGTTAAATACGAATTGAGAAACGAATTTAAACAAAAGATTTAAATATCTGAACGACGAGTGAACATACTCCCCACCAAAATACAGCTGGTATTTTCCGGGTAATAAGTTAGTTAAAATTGAATGTTTAGTATCTAAGTTAAAACTACGTATAAATGAATAAAAATGGAATTAGAAAAGATAATTAAAATTAGTAATACTAAACTAACGATCAACAGTCTATGGGAAGAGGGCATAGCTTTACCAACGGTCGTTTAATAAGGCTATCCTTGGTTTTGATTGTTGCCACTCGGACAATTCCGTCAGGGCTCGCGTGTAATTCGGATACTCTCCCCATCGACCACTGCAGCGGTGTACGATTGTCATCTTTTATAACTACGATAGAATTTAGTTGTAACGGTTTGGACATCTTTGTCCATTTCGAACGTTGCATTAACGAATTTAAGTATTCATGGTTCCAACGAACCCAAAAGTTCTGAAGGAACGATTGGATCAGTTGCCAACGGTTCAAACGATTTAATTTAACGTTATAAAGATCTGTGTCTGGGACGGTTGTGAGGGGTTCTTGGGTCAAAAAATGACCTGGAGTTAACACGTTTAGATCATTAGGATCTGTGCTTAAGGCACACAGTGGTCTCGAATTAAGAACCGCTTCGATCTGGACAAACAAAGTGGTAAGTTCCTCGAACGTTAACACTTGATTGCCAACAATACGATAAAGATGAGACTTTGCAGCTTTGATTTGAATTTCCCACACACCACCAAAATGGGGTGCGGAAGGAGGATTGAATTCGAATTTTATGCTCTCAGCTTGCGAGGCCTGATCTAACAACGATAGATAATTGTTGGCACCGATAAAGTTTGTTCCACAATCCGCATGGATTACGCTACACCGCCCACGACGCCCTACGAATCGACGTAATGCGGCTAGGAAACCATCTGTTGAGAGTGACGACACCACTTCGAGATGAACTGCTTTTGTGGCCAAGCACACGAATAAACATAGATAAGCCTTGTCTATCTTGGCTCCGCGATGTGTTCCGAGTTTAATTCGAAATGGTCCACCAAAGTCAACACCCACTATGGAAAAGGGTTTGACTTGGTTTATCCGATAAGACGGTAAGTCACTCATAAATGGTTCCAATGGTTTTGGATTGGTTTTAAAGCAACGAATGCATTTAGAGAGACAACGACGAATAACTCGTTTGGCAGACAAAATCCAGAAACGTTGCAAAATTAAGTATTGGGTCGTGTTATGCCCCGTGTGACAATGTTTTCGATGAATTGATTCGATTATTTTGTAAGATAAAGGATGATCACTGGGTAGGAGTGCGGGATGTCGCTGCTCAAATTCTAGTCCAGCACGCGATATGCGACCGCCTACCCTTAGGATACCTTCTTCGTCTAAAAACGGATTAAGTTTTCGAAGGGGCTTCGATAAAGGCTGATTCAATCGTAATCGTTTAATTTCATCACCAAAGGATGAAGTTTGAACGTGTTTAACGATAAAAAGTAACGAAGTATTATTTTCGACCTCCATCAATATGGACTCGGATTTACGCTGGCGTAAATTTTTTATATTAAATATGAAACGTCGGATGTATGACACAATACGAATAATTTTATCGAGTGTAGAAAATCGTTTCAATAGATAATCGATAGGCGTCTCAACCTGACCACCGTCATTAGCGATCAAGACGACTGATCGACGCTCTTCAGAATGCACAAGATCGTCCTCGTTGGTTGATGGAAAGGGAAATTTTGGGGAATTTGGCCAGTGACTAGACGTTTTAGACAACCAAGATGGTCCTGACCACCATAGTGTGTTTTTAATAAGATCGCATGGTAGCTGGCCACGCGAGCAAACATCTGCAGGATTGTCAGATGAGGCTACATGATGCCACATCTCGGCAGAAAAATGATCTTGGATATGACTCACGCGATTAGCCACGAATGTAGTCCAACGAGATGAGTGCGATTGAAGCCACGATAAGACGACAGTCGAGTCAGACCATAAATGAATGGCGTGTATGTCGAATTTCGAACGATATGTGTCAAGCACGAATTTAGCAAGATCTGTCAATAAAACAGCAGCACATAACTCCAAGCGAGGCAAAGACAGTTTTTTGATAGGAGCTACTCGAGTTTTAGCGCATAGCAAACGATTATGTATTGAACCGTCAGCGTATAACGAACGCAAATAAATAATTGCGCCGTAAGCTCGTTCTGAACTGTCACAAAATCCGTGCAGTTCATACGCCGTTGCATTAACAGAAGTAAAACGACGTGGTATACGAAAGTCCTGAAGAACCGGTAACTGATCGCAGTAAGCCTTCCATTCGGCTGTTATTTCTTCAGACGGATTTTCATCCCATGAGACACCGAGGATCCAAAGTCTTTGCATTAAGCACTTCACTTTAATGGTGAGAGGTGATAAAAAACCTAACGGATCAAAGATTTTGGCTATCTCACTTAGAATAATTCTCTTAGTGCAACTTCTATTTGATGGCTTAACATCGAATGAAAACGTATCAGAACTAGGATCCCATTTGAGACCTAGTACCTTGACCGTCGATGATTGATCATCGGAAAATGATTTAGGATCAAGAAGACATTCTTCTTGAGAAAGATCTGAAAGCAAAGCGCCAACGTTACTTGCCCATTTTCTTAAGGTAAAATGACCCAAGGAAAATAGTTTTAAGATTTGTGATTTAGCCTTTAGAGCATTTTCCAGAGTATCACAACCGGTTACGACATCATCGATATAGATGTCCGAATTTAAAATTTGCTTAGCAAGAGGAAATTGAGCACCTTCATCCTCGGACAGCTGTTTTAATGTTCTACAAGCGAGGAAGGGAGCAGATGAAACACCATACGTCACAGTGTTTAAACGATACTCTTGCACGAGTTGATTTGGAGAAGGTCTCCATAAAATTCGTTGATAATCTCTATGATCATCAGAAACTAGAATTTGTCTATACATCTGACGTATGTCAGCCATAAAGACAACCGCATGTACACGGAAATGAAGTAAGACTTCCATGATATTAGATTGAAGCTTAGGCCCTATCAGCAAAGCGTCATTCAACGATTTACCATTCGCGTCTTTCGTTGAAGCGTCGAAAACGACACGCAACTTGGTTGTGGCACTGTCAGGTTTGATAACGCAGTGATGCGGAATATAATATTTACCTTGATTCAATTCCCTTGGATCGACTAGTGACATATGGCCTGACACTTCATAGTCCTCCATAAACTCCGAATACAATTTCTGTAAAATAGGATCGCGAGCTAGGCGCCGTTCAACTGCATAGAATCGCCGTAACGCGATATCACGTGAACCTTTAAATACCGGCTCCACATTGTCTTTGAATGGCAATCGAATCCCATATCGACCCGACGCATCGCGAAAATGTTCGGTAACAAAGGAATGTTCACATGCATGTTCTTCCGGAGTGAGAGATGATGACTGAGGAACGTTGTCGATCTCCCAGAAACGTTCGATGACCGAAGTCAACTCTTTCGATGTCGGAGAAAATTGTAATAAGGTTGACGTTACGAGTGGCGTTCGACCTAACAAGAGCCAACCGAATTTCGAATTAATAGCAAGAGGTTGATTTGCATTACCTTGAATGCGTTCGGTTAAAATCGATTCGGCGAAAATATCAGCACCGAATAGAATATCGATCGGACCCGGGATATCGAACCCAGGATCCGCCAACGGTAACGAATGAATGTGAGACCAACCGACGGTATCTAGTTTGGCTATTGGTTGCTCACCACAAATATTTGAAATTACGTATAAATCGATATCAAATAATTGGTTGTTGTTAGAAGCAATAGAACAGTGAATTGAATCGGTTATATCGGCGGCTACGCCTCCCAAGCCACTGATATTTGGATCGCAAGGATACGGTTTTAAATTCAAACATTGAACGGCATTACGAGTTACGAAATTATTCTGACTTCCGGTGTCAAATAATGCACGGAAGGAATGATATTGCCCGTCAGCGCCAAGCACCTGGACAATAGCCGTCGCGAGAAGCACGGTTGTATTTTTCACAAATTTAGAACCAAAGTTGCTATTTGAACCTTTAGCGATTAGTGACGCGGAAAATGCATCGACGCCTTTTGAAGGGTTTTCTTTAGTATCACAATCTTTATGAAGCAACGAATGGTGTTTGTGTTTACACTTTAAGCAGCGGAAAATTGACGTACAGTTCCTTAATTGATGTGATTGCTTAAGACAATTAAAACACCATTTTCGCTCATTTGCAATAGACATGCGTTCTTCTATAGACTTAGATAGAAAGGCCTGACAACGACTTATCGAATGAGAATCTGAACAGAATGAACATTTACGACCTTCCTTTGATTGCATATTATTGATAGTCTTAGAAGGCGGAAGAGATTCATGAGAAGTATTCGTTACTAACGTATGAGACACAGCTGAACGCTTAGTATAATTTGCAGAAGGCTTAAAAGTCTCTTTAGAAGTGTGAACACCTCTCGCGGATTCATTAAAATGACTATCGCGAATAAGAGCCTCACATTTTGAGTGTAAAAACTCTTTTAATTGGTTATACTGCGGAAATTCGGAATTACAACACTTCTCCTCAAAGTCACGACGAAGTTTTGGTTCTAATTTAGATAAAACGAAATAAACGATTATGAAATCCCATTGCTCAACAGGAAGTTTTAATTTTTTCAAGATACTTAAATTTTCATCCATACAATCCAAAGTACGACGAAAATCATTAGCGTTTTGAATTTTAAAATTAATATTCAAAATATCCTTCCAACAAGTAAAAGCAAGTTCTCTTTTGTTTTGATAACGCGCCACCAAGGTCGCGTACGCATCCGAATAGTATTCCTTCGTAACAGGGAATACACGAATAAGAGACAACGGATCACGGCTCAGCGAAGAGATTAAATAGTGGAACTTTTCAACGTCGGTAAGCGATTGACAATCATGAATAAGAGCATTAAATGTATCATAAAATTCAGGCCATTTTTTAATATTACCTGAAAAGGTAGGCAATTGAATTTTGGGTAACCGAACTCGAGACAATGATGACTTACTCGGGTTAAAATCGCTATTAATGCTATCGGATGAGTTTAAGTCATTCTTCTTTAAACTACGGTGTAATGACATTACTTGAAAATAAATATCGTCAAAACGCGCTTGTATGTTATCATCATAATCAGCGTCATCCGCTTCCAACAGTCCCAGAATAGAGAAATGTGCGTCTTCAAAATCAAACACAATTTTCTCCACGCGATCACAATACGAAAAAAATAGATCGAATTGACTACCATCATGTTTAGCTTGGCTACCGATTTCTAAGGCCTTTGACATACGATTTAAAGCAATCGTACGTTTACGCCGTAAAGATGGTAAATCTTGAACCGTATATGTATCCGATTCCCTATACTTCGCTTTAGATTTACCTGCCGTGCTAAGTTTACGAACTGAACGTTTAGTATTAAATGACATGTTAAAATAAAACTAAAAAGCAAGCAACACAAAAAAAAATATTAACGTATATTAATTTCTATAAAGAAATAAACAACAAACGAAACGAATGTAAGCGATGACGCATAAAACGTATGGTTATAGATATGTATAAGCGTTCAGATTGTAAACAACAGGGCACTGCGCCGGCCGCCGCGAAGTGAATAGAAAAGATCGCTAATTACCGACCCGTCGAATTATGCGACAACTAGCAAAATAAGATTCACGTAATCTTATTTATGTGTAAGAAATAGAAACGAATTTAATAATAATACCTAATATTTAGTTATTATTTCGAAAAACGAATTCAGCTCTTTTATTTCAAAAGACTTATAAACGTATATAATTAAGTTACAATCGATTTCGATTATAATTCAAATACTATACTAACACCGATGAACAATGAGATTGTTAATATAATAACTTGAACGAATAGTTTTGTAACTTAACGAAACGAAAAAAAAAAAAATTAATATATAGAACTGTCACAGCCGAATAGATACATATAAACACCGACAAAAGATAATTAGATTGTTTATATGTGATCCGTAACAATTAATATATTATTTCGAATAAGAATTTACGAGTAAATAAGTTGTAAACCGATAATTTATTATTAACAAAACGAATAATGTAATTAAAGCTTTTAGTCAGTATTGTTTACGATCATTGTCATTCTGTACGATAAATATGAAAAGAATGAATGAATATAGATAATCTAATAATTATTATGATTAGCGTTTAGTGTTGAATGACAAGAACGAAGGAAACGAATGAAACGAATATTCTCGAATGGGTAACGATATGTAAAACAGATTTGTATGAATTGAATAAATATGGCCGAATATGAACTTTATAATTTACGTATTAACGAAATCATGAAAATTACGAATGTTTAATTACGGATGAATACTTTAAATTATTAAAATCTATATTGTTTATATTTTACGTTTAATTACGACCAATTTACACAAAAATACCAGCTATATTAAATTGAATTTAAATAAGACTCCCGATAAGTTTAACAGATACCTATTCCCGGGTTTCGGCACCAAAAAGATGTGACGAAACGAACCTGGTAAAGGGCTCGGTAACGTCACTCTGGGTCAGAACACGAATAAGAAATGGAAATTGTTCTGTCGATATAAAACCGATGTTTGAGGTTCAAGACTTTAATTATACGCGATGGTCTGGTCAATAACAAGCACGTACCTGTAGTATCTTGGGACACCAGACCGGGCACCTGGCTAAACTCTGGATGCCTTATCTCCGTTGTGGGTAGCCAGCACGTGGTGGCCTAATACAGCTGGATGCGAAAGAATCACACACAATCTTGAATTGTTCTAGATGTCCGTGTACACTGACTTGATTTAAAACACTTTGGAGTGTCGAAGGGTTCCTTGTGGACGCACAATGTTAATAATTTGTTTTTACAACTTCTGAATATGAAACCAGCAACGGTCTCGATCACGAATCCTTTTTGTTCTTCTAATGAAGTTATTCTTCCAGCCGCGCGCTCGCTTCGTGTATCGGTCACCCGGTCCGAACCAATTGGATGCGATACCACGGTATGCTCTTTAAGAGCCATGCTATTGGCCAGACCAAAATGGCGCGCGATTTTAAATCGAATAGAACGGATACATTTGAATAACGAATTACCGAGTTAAATACGAATTGAGAAACGAATTTAAACAAAAGATTTAAATATCTGAACGACGAGTGAACAAATAATTTAAATTTACTTTTATATTAATTAATTTCAACTATTTATAAATTCCTTTACAGTAATATTCAACTATAAAAATATTAATTTTTTCTATTAAAAATACTCAAACCCCCATTTTTTTTTTTAATATTAAAATTTTTTTTATTAATTATAAATTATTAATTTTACCCCCCAAATTAATTAATTATTAATTTCTTTTCAATGTAAATGAAATACTTTTACAAGCTCTAATTTGTCTTTCTAGAAACACTTTCCAGTACCTCTACTTTGTTACGACTTATTTCAATTTTTAAATGAAAGTGACGGGCAATATGTACATATTTTAATTATTAATCATTTTAATAAATTAATTAAAATTACATTTAAATCCACCTTCAAATTTATTTTACAATAAAATTATTCATTTAAATATATTTTTTGTAATCCATCATATTCTTAATTATACTCTGCATCTTGATCTGATTTAACTTATATAATAAAATTAAAATATTATTTTTACTAAAAAATATTTTTTTAACAATGATATACAAAATTATAAATTAAGTAAATTTATTCGTGGATTATCAATTATTAGACAGATTCCTCTAAATGAACTAAAATACCGCCATATTATTTAAGTTTCAATAAATTATTATTTACTATTTTAGTATTATAAATTAAATTTTTAATAATAGTGTATCTAATCCTAGTTTATATTAAAATTTATTAAATCATAATTATTATATAAAATTTAATTAAATTAAAATTTCACCTAATAATTTAATATTTATTTTAATAATAAATTTATTTATTATATACTGAAATAATTTAATTTAATCTTTGTTTAACCGCAACTGCTGGCACAAAATTAGTTATTAATTTTTATATTACTAAATCTTAATTTCTTAAATTTTTAATATTAATTACTACTTAAAATTTAAATTAATTATTATTAAAATAATTAAAATTATATACTAAAATTTATATGTAAAATAAATTTATAATAAACTTCTAAAAACATAATTATTTTATTATATGTACAAATTTTTGACATAGATTTTTTTTTTTTTTTATATTATATATTTAATATAAATTAATAAATTTTTATTAATCTCTCTTATTTTTTTTTCATAATATTAATATTAAAAATTAATATCAATATAATCCGAATACAGATAATTTAAATAAAGATATATTATTAATATATAATTAAATTTTAAAAAAAATAATTATATTATTAAATTAAATAATAAATTAAATATTTATATATATATAAATTTAAATAATTATTTAAATTATTTATATATATATATATATATATACACACATGTATAATACGCACGTATATATTTATATGTATATTTTTATTTATTTATGTATATATACCATTTTTAATAATTTTTATAATAAATATAATTTTATTAAAAATAAGCTAAAGTAAGCTTTTGGGTTCATACCCCAAATATAAAGGAAATCCCTTTTTTTTAAAAATAAAGTGCCTGATAAAAGGATTATTCTGATAGGATAAATTATGTAAAAATTTACCTTTATTATACTTTATAGAATTAAACTATATCTTATAATTTCAAAAATTATCGTGCATCATACACTAAAATATAATTTTATAATATGAGTAAAACTCATTAATTAATATATATAATATATTTATTTTAAATTTTATTTATAATTAACTCAAATAAAATATTTTTTTTATTTATTTTATTTTTTAGAACTTTAATTTCTATTTCCTCAAATTCATGATTAGGATGTTGAATTGGTTTAGAAATTAATTTATTAAGATTTATCCCCCTAATATCAAACCCCAACAATCTTCTAAATTCAGAAGCATCCTTAAAATATTTTTTAACTCAATCTATTGCATCCATTAATTTTTTATTTTCTATCTTATTAAACCTTTTATTATTAAAAAATTTTTTTAATGATAATATTATCTCTATTCTTATTAATTCATCTTTATTAATAAAAATAGGATCTACCCCCTTTCATTTTTGATTTCCAAATATTATAGAAGGATTATCATGATTAAATTGTTTTATTTTAATAACATGACAAAAAATCTCCCCCATAATCCTTTTATCTTATTATATAAATTTAAAATTTTTATTTTTAATAATAATTTTTAATGTATTGATTGGAACTATTAGAAGATTCAATCAAACATCATTACGAAAATTAATAGCTTTTTCATCAATTAATAACCTAGGATGAATATTATCAGCTTTATCAATTAGAGAAAATTTATGAATATTATATTTTATTTTATATTCATTATTTATTTTTATTATATGTTTTTTATTTTATATTATCAATATTTTTTATATTAATCAATTATTTAATTTAAATTTAAATTTTTCTATTAAATTTTTAATTTTAATTAATTTTTTATCATTAGGTGGATTACCACCATTCTTAGGATTTTTTCCTAAATGAATAATTATTAATTATTTATTAAGTAATAACTTATTTATTATTTCTTTTATTTTTACAATTTCTAGATTAATTATATTATTTATTTACATTCGAATTATTTATTCATCCTTTATATTTTATTCTATTAAATTAAAATGATATAAAACTTTTATTAAAAATAATTTTATAATTTTTATTAATATTTTTAGATTTATCTCATTATTAGGTATAATTATTAGAACCTTATTTTTTTTTTAAGGTTTTAAGTTAAATTAAACTAATAATCTTCAAAATTATTTATAAAGAACTTTCTTTAAGCCTTAGTAATTTATATACACCTTAAAATTTGCAATTTCATATCATAATTGAATATAAGGCTAATAAAAGAGAAATTTCTCGTTAATAAATTTACAATTTATCGCTTATACCTCAGCCATTTTATTAGCGAAAATGATTATTTTCAACAAATCATAAGGATATTGGTACTTTATATTTTATTTTTGGTATTTGAGCAGGAATAGTAGGAACTTCACTAAGTTTATTAATTCGAACTGAATTAGGAAATCCAGGATCATTAATTGGAGATGATCAAATTTATAATACAATTGTTACTGCTCATGCTTTTATTATAATTTTTTTTATAGTTATACCTATTATAATAGGGGGATTTGGTAATTGATTAGTACCACTAATATTGGGAGCCCCAGATATAGCTTTCCCACGAATAAATAACATAAGATTTTGATTATTACCCCCATCATTAATATTATTAATCTCTAGAAGAATTGTTGAAAATGGAGCAGGAACAGGATGAACAGTATATCCACCCTTATCTTCAAATATTGCCCATGGAGGATCTTCAGTTGATTTAGCAATTTTCTCCCTTCATTTAGCGGGAATTTCATCAATTTTAGGAGCTATTAATTTCATTACAACAATAATTAATATGCGAATTAATAATATATCATTTGATCAAATACCTTTATTTGTTTGAGCTGTTGGAATTACAGCTTTATTACTAGTACTATCTCTTCCTGTATTAGCAGGTGCCATTACTATATTATTAACTGATCGAAATATTAACACTTCATTTTTTGATCCAGCTGGAGGAGGAGATCCAATTTTATATCAACATTTATTTTGATTTTTTGGACATCCTGAAGTTTATATTTTAATTTTACCAGGATTTGGTATAATTTCACATATTATTTCACAAGAAAGAGGAAAAAAGGAAACTTTCGGATGTTTAGGTATAATTTATGCTATAATAGCAATTGGGTTATTAGGATTTATTGTTTGAGCACATCATATATTTACAGTAGGTATAGATATTGATACTCGGGCTTATTTCACTTCAGCAACTATAATTATTGCTGTACCCACAGGAATTAAAATTTTTAGTTGATTAGCAACATTACATGGAACACAAATTAATTATAGACCTTCTATATTATGAGGTTTAGGATTTATTTTTTTATTTACAGTAGGTGGACTAACAGGAGTTGTATTAGCAAACTCATCAATTGATATTACTTTACACGATACTTATTATGTAGTAGCTCATTTTCATTATGTTTTATCTATGGGAGCTGTATTTGCAATTATAGGAGGATTTATTCATTGATATCCCTTATTCACAGGATTAATAATAAATAATTATTTATTAAAAATTCAATTTATTTCCATATTTATTGGTGTAAATTTAACATTTTTTCCCCAACATTTTTTAGGACTTGCAGGAATACCCCGTCGTTATTCAGATTACCCAGATAGATTTGTATCCTGAAATATTATTTCATCATTTGGTTCTTATATTTCCCTTATTTCAATAATAATAATTATTATTATTATTTGAGAATCAATAATTAATCAACGTATTATTTTATTTCCATTAAATATACCAACCTCAATTGAATGATATCAAAATCTTCCCCCATCAGAACACTCATATAATGAATTACCAATTTTAAGTAACTTCTAATATGGCAGATTATATGTAATGGATTTAAACCCCATTTATAAAGGTTTTATCCTTTTTTTAGAAATGGCAACATGATCTAATCTAAATTATCAAAATAGAGCATCACCACTAATAGAACAAATTATTTTTTTTCATGATCATACTTTAGTTATTTTAATTATAATCACAATTTTAGTAGGATATTTAATATTTAACTTATTTTTTAACTCTTATATTAATCGTTTTTTATTAGAAGGTCAAATAATTGAATTAATTTGAACAATTCTACCAGCTATTACCTTAATTTTTATTGCACTACCATCTCTCCGATTATTATATTTATTAGATGAACTTAACAATCCATTAATTACACTAAAATCTATTGGTCATCAATGATATTGAAGTTATGAATACTCAGATTTTAATAACGTAGAATTTGATTCATATATAATCAATTCTAATGAAAACATTAATAATTTTCGTTTATTAGATGTAGATAATCGAGTAGTATTACCTATAAATAATCAAATTCGTATTTTAGTAACCGCTACTGATGTTATTCATTCGTGAACAGTACCTTCTTTAGGAGTTAAAGTAGATGCAAACCCTGGTCGGTTAAACCAAACAAGATTTTTTATTAATCGACCAGGAATTTTTTTTGGTCAATGCTCAGAAATTTGTGGAGCTAATCATAGATTTATACCAATTGTAATTGAAAGAATTTCAATTAAAACCTTTATTAATTGAATTAATAATTATTCATTAGATGACTGAAAGCAAGTATTGGTCTCTTAAACCACTTTATGATAATTTAGCAACTATCTCTAATGAAAGAATTAGTTAATCTATAACATAAATATGTCAAATTTAAATTATTACTAAAGTAATATTCTTTTATTCCACAAATAATACCAATTAATTGAATTTTTTTTTTATTTTTTTTATTTGTATTTTTTTAATTTTTATTATAATAAATTTTTATATTTTTAACTATAAAATAATAAAAAAAACAAATATAAAAATAATTAACATACCTAAAAATCAAATCTGAAAATGATAAATAATTTATTTTCAATTTTTGACCCATCAACAAATATTTTTAATTTACCATTAAATTGAATTAGAACTTTTATTGGGTTAATATTTATTCCTTATTCTTTTTGATTTATCCCTAATCGACATTTTATATTATGAAATTTTATTTCAACAAAACTTCATAATGAATTTAAAACCCTATTAGGAAATAATAGATTTAAAGGATCCACATTTATTTTTATTTCATTATTTTTTTTTGTAATATTTAATAATTTTTTAGGATTATTCCCATATATTTTTACAAGTACTAGACACTTAAATATTTCATTATCAATTTCTTTAACTTTATGATTAAGATTTATAATTTATGGTTGAATTAATAATACACAACATATATTTATTCATATAATTCCACAAGGTACACCAACCATTCTTATACCATTTATAGTATTAATTGAAACAATTAGAAATGTAATCCGACCAGGAACATTAGCAGTACGTTTAACAGCTAATATAATTGCAGGACATTTATTGTTAACACTATTAAGAAATACTGGAACTTCAATACCTAATTACCTATTAATTATTTTAATTTTTATTCAAATTTTACTTTTAATCTTAGAATCTGCTGTAGCAATTATTCAAGCCTATGTAATTACTATTCTTAGAACACTCTATTCTAGAGAAGTTAACTAATGTCAATAAATCAAAACCACCCCTATCATTTAGTAGATTATAGTCCCTGACCATTAACAGGAGCTATCGGAGTAATAACTTTAGTTACAGGAATAATTAAATGATTTCATAATTTTAATATAAATCTTTTAATATTAGGATATTTAATTGTATTATTAACTATATATCAATGATGACGAGATGTTTGTCGAGAAGGAACATACCAAGGAAAACACACTTTATTAGTATCTAATGGATTACGATGAGGAATAATTTTATTTATTATTTCAGAAGTATTTTTTTTTATTTCATTTTTTTGAGCATTTTTTCACAGAAGTTTATCACCAAATATTGAAATCGGAGCTATATGACCCCCTATAAGTATTATCCCATTTAATCCATTTCAAATCCCACTTCTTAATACAATTATTTTAATTACATCTGGAATTACAGTAACTTGAGCCCATCATGCACTAATAGAAAATAACTTCACTCAAACATCTCAAAGATTATTTATTACAATTATTTTAGGAATTTATTTTACTATATTACAAGCTTATGAATATATTGAAGCCCCATTTACTATTGCAGATAGAATTTATGGATCTACTTTTTTTATAGCAACAGGATTTCATGGTCTTCATGTAATTATTGGAACAATTTTTTTAACTACATGTTTTATTCGACATTTAAATAATCATTTCTCAAAATCACATCATTTTGGATTTGAAGCAGCAGCATGATATTGACACTTTGTAGATGTAGTTTGATTATTTCTTTATATTTCTATTTACTGATGAGGAAATTAACTATTTATATAATATATTTAGTATATTTGACTTCCAATCAAAAAGTTTAATAATTAATTAATATAAATAATTATCATCTTATTAATTTTATCCATAATAATAATAGTAATTTCAAATTTAATAATAATTATTTCATTTATTATCTCAAAAAAATCCCTCCTCGACCGAGAAAAATGTTCACCATTTGAATGTGGTTTTGACCCTAAATGTTTAGCTCGAATTCCTTTTTCATTACATTTTTTTTTAATTACTATAATTTTTTTAATTTTTGATGTTGAAATTGCCTTAATCTTCCCCTTAATTCCCACATTTAAAATAGTAAATTTTATGTTGTGATATAAAACTAGTTTTTTTTTTATTATTATATTATTAATTGGATTATATCATGAATGAAACCAAAACATATTAAATTGAGTTAATTAATTTTTTTATAGGATTATAGTTTATAATAAAACATTTGATTTGCAATCAAAAAATATTGAAATCAATTTATCTTAAATAAGAAGCAATTACTTGCATTTAGTTTCGACCTAAAAGACAGAGTATAATTTTACTCCTTATTTATTAATTGAAACCAAATAAGAGGTATATCACTGTTAATGATAAAATTGAATAAAAATTCCAATTAGAAATATATTTTATTTAAGCTGCTAACTTAAATTATAGTGATTAAAATCATTAATATTTCTTATTTAATTTATATAGTTTAAAAAAAACTTTACATTTTCATTGTAAAAATAAAGATAAATAATACTTTTATAAATATATATATGTATATATATATATATATATATATATATATATATATATATATATATATATATATATATATATATATATATATATATATTCTAGGGGCAAAGCAGTAACCATAAACGCGAAACCGCGAGTAGCTTGTTCCTTATAAATTTACCTTTAGATAATTTAAGTTCTCAAAATATCCCAAAAGACCAAAACATCTTGTTCTAGTTTTTCTCACCGCATTTCTCAATTTTCTTGCATAATAATAAATAGTTCAAGATTTCTAACACTAAAGTAATAAAAATAAAATAAATATATGTGATTTTGTATTATAACAAACAGTAAATGATCGCAATGAATAAGTACATTACTTAAAAAACGTTGTTCTGTGTATGACAGACACGTTGGCGCAGTGGTCACTGCAACTGACTAAAGCGCTAACGGTCGCGGGTTCGATCCCCGCTCACGGCAAACGTCTGAAATGGCCATACGAATGTTTGTGTTAGTGTACAAGATCCCCGACACAAGGTCGTGAGATCTTAATGGGGGCCGTAGAGTGTGATGCTTTTATTTATTTATTTATTATACAAGAAGCAGTCACGCCATGTGTTAGAGTTTATATTAATTGCTTTTAGCTTTTTCATAAGGCTAACCATAAGCCGACTATGTTTGTCAAATTTATCTCGTGCTCAGCGTTTAAGAAAAATATCAAGAAAAACAACTTGCATACGTCGGGAGAAATTTTGGCTCCTGTATATTCAATTGGGCAGTGTGATGGATTAAGTTCCTAAACTGCTTAATAGAAGAGGAGGCCTTTGCCCAGCTGTGGGACAGTAGTGAATTGTTGCGTTTTAATCCCACATATTAACCTAAAATTATGTAAGCATTTAAGCAATTAAGAGCCCGTAAATATCCAAACTGTTGGGCAAGGCATCCCCTCCTCCCAAGAACAAGGTTTTGGAGCTTCACTGCGGCTTGCTGTATATATATGTATGTATGTGTCAGAATTTCACGGCACATGCAGCACGAGATGAATTTAAACATAAACGTAGCACTTCAAAATTCAGCGTAGTTAACCGGGGATTGAACCCACGATCCTAGGTTGAGATCGTCGAACTTCTAACCACTAGGATATCTTGGCAGCAAAATTATTCAATTAAGACTATTGTTTCCAAATTGTAATCAAAGATACAAATATACTATTACCATCTATAAAATTGTTCAATATTTTTTAAAGTAACGTCAATCGATCCGGAGTAAATTTCACATCCAATCAAAAACATAAATGTGAAATGAGAGAGAAGTTTAATATTATGATAAATGCCTTGTTTGTTGACTTCAACGACAAAAGGAGTGAGATCTAAATTGGCGTCAAGTTCAATGGTCAGTCCTGAAATTTATTTATAAGTAACAGTACATTTATGTTGGTGTACAATATTCTATTCTATAACATATCATGGTGTGTGTGTGTGTGTGGACGAAAAGCTGACAACCTATCACCGCTAAATACATTTTAAAACTTGCATACCTACCCTCACAGTACTTGTCGAATGTGGCATCAAGTGGTTCTATGATCACTTAGTGCTCTGCCTACCCCGATAGGGCCGATACACGATATAGGCGTGATTATATGTTATATTATATGTTAAGTTAATCCACATACCTACCACATAAAGACCGGATGTCATGAGTTTTGATTACTTACTGATTTTTACATCTATTACATTAGCTATGTAGGTACAGGCACTAATTAGGTATTTATGTTAAGCGTTCATAATAGAATCTAATTATTAAAATATTGCCAGTTTTTTATTTATTCCTTTGTATTCATCTAATTACCTATCTGCATACCAAATTTTAACTCTGTAGGTCATCTGGAACTGGGTTATAGTTTTAGTCTATATGTCAGTCAGTCAGTCAGTCAGTCAGTTAATGATAAAAATGAGGATTTTTGGACATTAATATCTAAATAACCGTTTGAGATAAGCTTATGAAAAATTTAGAATACATACATGTGTATCTTGCAAGTCGCAATATACGAACCAAATTTGATACGTTTATGTGAAATAGTTTTTGATTTATGAGAGCGTCAAAAGTGGCTCCGAATGGTTTGTGTATTATGTAGTTTTCTAAAACACACAGCGTTACGATGAAGAAAGCTGTTGTGTGAATCTGCCCTATATTAAGTATCTATGATAAAACTTACCGAATAATCTCTGGTTTATACCTGTCTCTTTCTTTCACCAGCGGGCTTTATCTTCTGTCTCAGAAAAGAAGCCTGTCATATTTCATAGCGTTTGTGAATTTTGCCGGTAAAACATTGCAAAATTCTTCAAAGTTAAATTTACTGAGAAAAACTCTTAAATACATTAGAATATTGTGTTAAACTATCACACAGCGCCAAATACGTATTCGTATTTTGTATGTATATTGTTAAATAGTGGTTTAAAATGAATCCGGAAGAAATCGAGCCGGTAAGTTTCGGAGGTGAACAAAATTCGTTAGCTGATGCTTCGGATGGAGATCGGCAATCGAACCAAACTTGTGACGATGATTCATCGTCATCTTCGTCCTCGGAGGATGAGGAAGGCACAGCGTCACCTCCGCCCAACAAAAGACGGAAGAAATCTCGTAAGTATAAACGAGTTCAAACATGTTCGGATCCACGAATAGAAACACTTATTCAACAAGTAGGATATATGTCTCAATACATTACACAGTTACCTCATATAGCGTCTAATAATAATCAATTAATTTGTGAACAAGAAAATATTAACGAAATTCCATCAACATCTCAATTTTTAACAAATCCTCGAACTTCATGTAAACTTTCTTTGGGTGTTTTGGGTACCGAGTTTGACGAAAGAACAATAATTCCACCAGCAGACAAAGATCGTTTACAGGAGTTAAATAATCTACAAAAATTTGACACTCCGGCTTGGAAAGGCATTCGATATAAAAAGTCTTTACAATCTTGCATTGCTACTCCTGGTTTTGTAGGTCTTAAGCTTAATGAAGAATTGTGTCATTTTGATAAAAATAAAGATTATCTTGCTTAGACTGAGCAATTACTAGCAGGATTGTCAAACAATATTTTGGAACAAAGACAATTATTAAAGTCAGGTTTACAAGACTTACTAGATTGGGTAGCTGTCAATCCTAATAATATTAATAACAACTCATTGTTTGATAAAATTACTAGTTTATTTGGCCCAGGTTCACTGTCTTACAAAAATTCTGAGACTGCAATGCAAATTATATGTGTTAAAAGGGCAGAATGCATTGAGATGAGAAGGGACCGTATTTTAAAAGAAATAGTGAATCCAAATTTAAGAAATACTTTAAGGAATGTTCCACCAAGTCATGAATATCTTTTTAGTCGTGAGGCTTTACAACCTGTTATAGCCTCTTTGGGCGGATCTCAAATGTGGCTTAACACACCTGCTTATGTTAAAGACAAAAAAGTATTGAGCACATCACAATATCAAAACAAGAAACCATTTAAAGCTACTGTCAAAGACAATAGACCACATAAGAAACAAAATTATAAATCTAAAACTAATCAGCCCTTTCGTAGAAATTACACCAAACACACCAACACACCTACTAATACCAATAGTAAACAAAGTTGATTATCAAATCAAAAATTTCCAAGGGGGTTGTCTAAAGAATTATGCTCATGTGTGGCAGCAGCTCGGAGCCAGCAGCTACATAATGAAATTAATAACTGGTGGTCGAATTCCATTTTCAAAAAAACCCCCCTTACAATATCCAGACAGCCATGTCTTAAAAAAATTTGCCACCATAGTGACAAAGGACATGACGGACATGATCCATCAGTTAAAATTCAAGAACATTTTAGAAAAACCTCCAACATTGAACCCAGGCTTTCTTTGTCGAATGTTTCTTGTAAAGAAATCAGACGGAGGACTTCGTCCTGTCTTCGACCTCAGAGGTCTCAATTCTTATGTAACAGTGAAACATTTCCAATTAATTTCTCAAATAGATGTGACAGATTTTTTACAAGTAAACGACTGGCTAGTGAAAATAGACATCCACCAGGCCTATTTTCACTTACCAGTTGCAGAGACACACCGCAGGTTCCTCAGAGTGGTTTACCAAAACGAAATTTTGCAGTTGACTGCCCTGCCATTTGACCTGTCATCAGCCCCAAAGATGTTTGCAACAGTGTCAAATTGGGTAGCAGAAATCCTTCGAGCACAAGGATTCCGCATTTTGGTCTATCTAGATGACTATTTTCTTGTCAATCAGGACCGAACAGTCCTTGTGTCTCAGGTTGCGGAAACCTTGAGAACACTGGAAACCTTGGGATGGCATGTAAATTACCCGAAGTCTGTCCTAGAGCCCTCACAGGAGGTGGAATATCTAGGCTTGGTATGGAACACCGAACAAAACAGAGTGAAACTTCCTACCAAAAAAATTACAAAGACAATAAATTTTATTTCCAGAGTTTTGAGCAAAGGAAATTGTTCTTTGAAAGATGCTCAGAGTTTATTAGGTTTGCTAAACTTTGCAAATTACGCAGTTCCCAAAGGCCGTTTACATTGCCGCAGAATGCAACTGTTTTTGAAACAATTCAATCAGAACCGAGTAAGGGAAATAAAAAGGCTGCCTTTACATGTTCAGCAGGATCTGATATGGTGGCTAGAAAACGTGGACAAATCAATGCCAATAATAAAAAAGAGTGTCACTCACTACCTGACCTCAGATGCAGCGGATGCAGGCTGGGGCGCAGAATTAAACAGCATTCACATTTCAGGGAGATGGACTCCCAATCAAAAACGTTGGCACTCCAACATAAAGGAGATGTATGCTGTATTTGCAACCATAAACAGTCAACGGATGACTCTAAAGAATGCACATATTCTGATACAATCGGACAACAGGACTCTAGTTGCATATCTCAGAAACGAGGGGGGGACAAGATCTCTTGCACTTCTAAAGTTAACAACCAGACTTTTAAAACTCGCGGAGAGATTACAAATCACTCTTTCAGCTACTTACCTTCCGGGGAGGTTAAACGGAATTGCGGACCGCTTATCAAGGGGCCGCAAAGTACCAGAGTGGCACCTATTGCCCCAGGCTACGGAAGCCATATTCAACCGTTGGGGCGTCCCAGACGTAGACTTATTCGCGTCAAAAGAATCGGCAGTGGTACCAAAGTACGTAACATTAGATTCCAGAGATGGTTCCGCAATTTTTTGCGACGCATTCAGTCGTCAGTGGAACTACCAGCTCGGCTGGATATTCCCCCCACCCAGCTTAATACCCAGAATATTAGCTCACTTAAACAGTGCGAAGGGAGTGTACATACTAATAGCACCGGAGTGGACCAAATGCTTCTGGCTTCCCGACCTGCGGTCGAGAACAATGGCGGAGCCAATTCCGATAAGGAACCTACGGAAGGTGTTGATAGATCGGACTACAGGCAACTGCCCTCCACAAGTGGACGAGCTATCTCTCCTGGCTTGGAAAATTGGGGGTGGGCTGACCAGATTGCACACTGGACTATAGAGGAACAAGATTTGTTAAAAAGTAGTTGGCGGACATCTACTTTAATAACATATAATGCACCAATTAAAAGATGGTTGTTGTGGTGTAGTAGGAATAAAATTAATCCAAAAGTACCTGAAGGCCATCAGGTTGCAAGATTTTTGGCTAAACTATTTTTAGTAGATAAGTTAGCATACAGAACCATAATGTTACACAAATCTGCTATTTCTACATACTGTGCAACATCAGGAATAGAGATTTCAAAAAATTTTTTTATTATTCAAGTTTTAAAAGCCATTGCTCTTGCTAAACCTGAGGTAAAGAAATTACCAATATGGGACACAAAAATTTTATATGATTGGTTAATATACTCAGTTAATACTGGTTCATTATTTGATATTTCCAGGCGAACAGCCTTGATACTTTTGCTTGCTTCAGGTCGTAGGATTCATGACCTCACTCTGTTAGATAGTGGTCCTGAAAATCTTATTTATAAAAATCAAGAATTTACTCTATGGCCTAGATTCGGATCAAAGACTGACTCTCAAACACATAGACAATCAGGTTGGTTGCTGCGGAAGCATCCAGATCCTCATGTTTGCCCAGTTAGGCATATCAACAGTCTGATTACAATTTCCAAAAATAGAAGGAACATTGATGAGAATATTACAAGTTTATTTATTTCCATATCAGGAATATTAAAGCCAGCCTCAAGAACCATGATTGCAGGTTGGATACGTAGTATTTTCAAGGATGCTAATATTGATGCTCCACCGGGCAGTATCAGATCAGCGGTTGCCTCCAGAAGTTGGTTAGAGAATAGGCCTGTACAGGAGATACTCAATAGAGGAAACTGGAAGAGTATTGAAACATTTAGAAAATTTTACTGTCGGCCAGTAAACAATAAAGATAATATTAACTCCAGTGTTGATTTACTACGAACAAACTTTATTAATGTCTAAAAAACTTCTTATATAACATTAGTTTTAATTATTCTGTTTATGAAATTATTATTTTTAATTTTTATAATATTGCATATTTTATGGCTGTGCGTTGGTCAAAGACTAATTTTTTGTTTCTCATATAATAATATTTAAGAATAGTATTATTATAATAATTGTTATGACTTTTCTATTTTGCTAATTTAAAAAATTAATAGAATTTGTTAATTGTTTATTACTTTTATTTTTTGTTGATTAAGGTAGAATTTATTAATTAACAAAAGTTGTTAATTTATTCATGCTTTAATTGTTTTGTGGATTAAAAATAAATATAATTAAAATACTTTTCATATTAATTTTAATGTCATTACTTAAATAAACTCATTTTCTTTAAAGAAAAGTTTTATAATTTATTCATCATAGCGTTTGTACTTATCACCAGCAGATACCAAACAGGTCTTCATCGTAACGCTGTGTGTTTTAGAAAACTACATAATATAACTGTTTTGCATTACAACAAAACAGGTATTATGTGTTGAATAAAACACACAGCGTTACAGCAATGCTCTTGCCGGTGAGATGAAGACTATGAAATATGACAGGCTTCTTTTCTGAGACAGAAGATAAAGCCCGCTGGTGAAAGAAAGAGACAGGTATAAACCAGAGATTATTCGGTAAGTTTTATCATAGATACTTAATATAGGGCAGATTCACACAACAGCTTTCTTCATCGTAACGCTGTGTGTTTTATTCAACACATAATACCTGTTTTGTTGTAATGCAAAACAGTTATAATATTACACACGGTGCGGCTCGCCAGTTCTGTTTCTGGAACTTGGCTTGACACGGTACCGCGTGTCTAGATATACAAAATTCGCTCTTTCCTTATTCATTGGTATCGATTTCTTGACTTAAATACTTAAATTTAAATATCGAACATGCAAACGGGACTTTCATCCTGTCAACAATACGGATTAAAGACAGGTCTTCATGACTTGGACATTACGTATTGATCTTTTAAAATCAAAATAATTTTTTTAAAAGTTATTCCCATCTATTGTGAAAAGTATTATTCTACACAGACGATGTGGGAATCGAACGCATGTTTTGAAATTTCATCATTGTCATAGCAACAATAGTATTATGCAAATTCTAGATATACTGAGGTGGCCCTGCCAATTTGGCATCGAATGTTATTTCGATTGTGATAGCGAGCAAAAAATGTTTTCCTTTATGGGATTCGCCGGAACAATGATAACATTCTATTTATGTACACATTGCTATAGACAAGTTTCCATCATCGTATGCATGTTTACTTTTTATGCAATTTTCACATCTCTGATTGAAATTTAGATTAATCTAATCAATTAGATTAAGTTTTTAAATAGATTTCGATATTTTAATACCATTTTTCCAATTTGTGTAAAATATGATACCTTTTTCTAAAAAGTCTTCTTTTGAAGTAGCTTATATATTTAAATTGTACTCTCGTAATTAAAGACAATATATATAATAATAGATTTAGATACGAAGTTCTAATCTATACTAATAATAAAATTCTAGCGGGTCGCTGTCTGTACATGGAAGATATATGAAAAAAAATATTATAGGGGGCCTTTATCAACGCAGTAGAACCCAAAACAATGATTTTTAAAATTCTTATCTGTTTGTCTGTTTGTCTGTTTATCTGTGCGTTTGTGCACGCTAATCTCAGAAACGGCTTATCCGATTTAGATGCGGTTTTCACTAATATATTGTAGTAAGCTTCACTTAACATTTAGGCTTTGTTTCATGTCAATCGGTCCATAAATAAAAAAGTTATGTCAATTTAACGAATCACCTTGAACATTTTTTTCTGCTTATCACTAAATGCATGAAAGTAAATACAGTACTTACATCAAAAATACATTTTTTAATTTTTTGTCTGTCAGTCTGTTTGTCTATCTGTTATTTCCGACTAATCTCTGAAACGGCTGAGCCGATTTTGATGGTACTTTTACTCGCACTTAGCAAATGTTATAAGGAGTGACTTAGGCTTACTTTTATTTAAGATTATTATTAGTATAGATATTTTTTAATTTATACATATAAAAAAAATCTAACGGGTCGCTGTCTGTACATGAAAGATATATGAAAAAAAAATATTGGGGACCTACGCAATAGAACCCAAAACAATAACTGTTAGAATTTTTGTCAGTTTGTTTATCTGTGCGTTATCTCAAAAACGGCTTATCCGATTTAGATGTGTGGTCATTAATATAATGCAGTAAGCTTCACTTAATATTTAGTGTTTGTTTCATTTAAATCGGTTCATAAATAAAAAAGTTGTCAATTTAAGGGTTCACCTCGAACATTATTTTGGACTTTTCACGAAATGCATGAAAGTATATACAGTACTTACATAAAAAATCCATTTTTAAAATTTTTGTCTATCAGTCTGTTTCTTAGGACTAATCTCTGAAACAGCTGAATCAAGTTTGATGGGACTTTCGATCGCAGTTAGGGGATGTCCATTAATCCCATATTTTAAACCCATATTAATGAGGCCCAAAGGAGGAAGAGGAGATGGAAGAAAAAAATCACGAAATATCACAAAGTCTAAAAAGTTCTTTAAAACATTACGGACAGCTAATATTATAAAGATTAACTTGGGCTACTTTTATTTAAAAATATGTATTTATTTTAATAAGTAAAACAGGGAATTACGCGATAGCAAAATATTGTAGAAACCAATAAAATATCGAACAATCTCCGATCGAAATTGATATGTCAAAAGTTAAATTTTAAAATATAACGGGATGTTGTTACGCTAATAGTGGGTGAGTACAATAGCCGAGTGAAGTGAAATGTAGATTTTCAATAAATTGATTAACCTTTTTAAGAATTATCTAAACCTACCTAGGTGACGGGGACCAAAACAAACGTCACATTCTATCATTTGTATAGCTCACATAGAATAAATAGACAACATAAAAGAAGTTACTGTGAGTTATTCATCTATACTAATAATAAAATTCTAGCAGGTCGCTGTCTGTACATGGAAGATATATGAAAAAAAATATTATAGGGGGCCTATACCAACGCAATAGAACCCAAAACAATGATTTTTAAAATTCTTATCTGTTTGTCTCTTTGTCTGTTTGTCTGTTTATCTGTGCGTTTGTGCACGCTAATCTCAGAAACGGCTTATCCGATTTAGATGCGGTTTTCACTAATATATTGTAGTAAGCGTCACTTAACATTAAGGCTTTGTTTCATGTCAATCGGTCCATAAATAAAAAAGTTATGTCAATTTAAGTAATCACGTTGAACATTTTTTTTTGTGTTTATAACTAAATACATGAAAGTATATACAGTACTTACATAAAAAAATACATTTTTTAAAATTTTGTCAGTCAGTCTGTCTGTCTATCTGTTTGTTCCGACTAATCTCTGAAACGACTTAACCGGTTCTGATGGTACTTTTTGCAGTTACCAAATGTTATAACGAGTGACTTGGGGTTACTTCTATTTTAGATATTTTTAAATCTATATATATGAAAAAAATTCTAACGGGTCGCTGTCTGTACATGTAAGATATATATGGAAAAAAAATATTGGAGGCCTCTACCTACGCAATAGAACCCAAAACAAAATTTGTTAGAATTTTTTTCTGTTTGTCTGTTTATCTGTGCGTTTGTGCCCGCTGAAAAAGATATGTCAACTTATGGGGTCACGTCGAACATTATTTTGTGATTTTCACTAAATGCATAAAAGTACTTACATCAAGTACTGTCAGTCTGTTTCTTACGACTAATCTCTAAAACAGCTGAATCAAATTTGATGGGACTTTCACTCGCAGTTAGAGGATGTCCATTAATCACGTGAGGCCCGGAGAAGGGAGTGGGAATGGAAGAAAACAATCACAAAATATCACAAAGTCTAAAAAGTTCTTAAAAACATTACAGCAGCCCCTACAGCTAATATTATAAGGATGAAATTAGGCTACTTTTATTAAAAAAATATATTTATTTTAATCAATAAGTAAAAAAGAGATGTAGTACATCTATACAAATAAATAAAATTGATGTGTCTGTTTGTAATTTTAAATAAATGCATATGAAAGTATACACGGTACTTACAACAAAATTACCAATTTTAAAATATTTGTCTGTCTATCTGCCATTCAGTTTGTTTCGGCTAATATCTGAAACAGCTGGACCGATTTTGATGAAACTTTCACTAGCAGCAAGCCAATTTTATAAGGAACAAAATTGAAACCAATCAAATAGTGAATAATATCTGATTCAAATAGGGAAGATATATATTATATTAATGTAATCATTTTAAATATAATCATTTTAAAAAAATAATATACTGGGTAATTTTTTTACTGGATATGATAGAACAAAACCGAAACTATAAACAAAAGCGAAAAATAATTTAAGTCACAGAGCCGATTTTGATTAAAACTAAAACTGCATCATTAGTTTTTTGAAAAATAAGTTTTCCTAGCCAGAAACGAACACGTTGATTTTGCAAAAAAATAACATTCTGTAGTATTGCACCATCTGATACCTTCACACATTATAAAGATCAACTTTTGTGAGGTAAAACTATAGTGTAAACTGCAACAAAAAGATAAGGCTATTTTTTTTTTTTTTATAAAATTCTATCAAATTCTTACATTAATTAAATCTTTAGTAACGGGATGTTGTAACGCTAATAGCGGGTGAGTACAGTAACCGAGTCCAGTGAAATGTAGATTTTCAACAAATTGATATATCTTTTAATTATCTAAAGCTAGGTAACTGAGTAGATGACGGGGACCAAAATAAACGTGACATTCTATCAACTTTATATAACTCACATAGAAAAAAAAGACAAACATAAAAGAAGTTACTATGAGTAATTCATTTTATATATTTTCGATTGTATTGTTCACACTCTTCCTCACTTTAATAGGTGACTAGCATTTTGATGCAATTTATAAACAAATTGTTCGAAGTAACGCACATTTTTTTTTCAAAACTTACCGAAACCCATGATTTAACCCACATATTTGATTATGTCTATGTAGAATCGAATACTTAACTTAATTAATGTATAGATTTAATGTTATTTTGTAAAAAAAACCTTTTCCTTTAATTTGCCGCTTACTATTACTTACTTTATTACTTTCCAAAAGTTGATCTTTACAAGTGACACTATTAGGTGATGCAATAATACAGAATGTATTTTTTTTAATTAGTGGGTTCAATTTCTGGTCAGGAAAATCATGAAATAAAAAAAAATTATGATGCAGTTTTAGATTTTTCAAAATCGGAGACGAGACTCCATTAAATATCTTTCGCGATTCCTTATAGTTTCGGATTTGGCCTATTAAGCCCAGTAGAAAAAGTCACCCGATATATTATAATACAAGGAGAACCTAGGTGAGAACTTACTGTGGGGACTACCACAAAACAACTTTTCTTCAACATTTATATTGAAAACCGTGGAGGAATACCATATCTGAGTTAGTGTCTGCTTATAAATACAACCAGAAAGTTCCCAGATTCAAAGTAAAAAGCTCCTTTCTTGAGCAGCACTGCAGACTATTATAACCTTGCTTTGTAGGAGACATGCCAAGCATTCTGTAACCCACGCGAACGAAGTCGCGGGCACAGCTAGTTATATATAAGATGCATTAGAAAATCTAACACAGAAGAGCTTACTAATAATCAATATAATCTGATAACAACAAATGATGTATTCTAAGCTCGCTAGAGTAGACAACAAGTTGGACACAAACTTAACTCGACTTATACCAAAACCAATCAATGCCATCTGCAAAGCACAGGTTACTCTGTTTCAACGTGACTAGAAAGCGTTGTGAATTATCGGGCATTATTAGATTTTAGTCTATGTAACTTAAGTCTGTTACATAGACGAGTCGTCCCGTTTTTATCTACGATTTTTGATCTGTTCCAATTTTTAACCCCCGACTAAAAAGGACAGGTGTTAAAAATTTGACATGTGTATCTGTGGCATCGTGGCTCCCTAAAGATTAGACCGATTTTTCTTGTACAAACAAGAGATTTTACTTCGTGTAACGCAAGTCTGTTACATAGATGAGTCATCCTGTTTTCATCTACGATTTTTTATCGAATCAGATTTTTAGCCCCCAACTAAAAAAAAGCCTGTTATAAGTTTGACGTGTTTATCTGTGTTCGTTCGTCTGTCGCATCATGGATCTCTTACGAATGGACCGATTTTTCTTGTTCATACAAGAGATTTTAATCCGTGTAATGTGAGTTTCTTACATAGATGAGTCGTCCCGTATTCATCTACGATTTTTTATCGGATCACATCATACATCGATTTTACTTGTATGAAAGATTATGTAATTGTAATAGATCTTAGGTAAAACTTAAGAAGATATGTTCAGAGATCTGAGCTACTTCTACTGTTTTAATCGGCTCGAAATTTACTATACAGTGAATGATTTTAAAATAACGTAGTTTACATTTCATCTGGATTCATCAGAATAAACAAATCGTAAACAACTTATAGCAGAAGTATTGTGCTATGGCTCGTTAAAAAGGTTTCAATTATTAGTTATTCGTTTTTTTTTAATTATAATTTTATATTATTAAATATAAATAAGGTGACGAAAAAAAACAGAACCAGATGAATGTGGCTCATGTCCTAATACATTTGTTCGTTCCAAATGGTGATTGACAAAATGTTGTACCCTTTTTAAGGGATTTTATGTTTATTTTCATACATGGCCTATTCTTACAGGTTAAACCTAGGTCCCCCCCTCCCCAAAACGAAGTCCTGGCTCTACTAGTTAAAAATAACGCACTACTAGCACTATCGTAACTAGTACTTTTAATCTGTAACGCTAACAGAACGAGCATATCGTTTCATTTACAATTATTTATCAGATATGATATTTTAATACAATCACTCAGGATTCGAATTCCGCAACAAAAGCTAGTGAATACCTGTCTTTGTTCTGTAATGTTAACAGGACAAAAGTATTCTATGATTTGATATTTAAATTCAAATATTTAAGTCAAGAAATCTATACCAATTATAATAAAGAAAGAGCGAATTACGTACGTGTGAAGTTTACTCCGAACAACTGAATTTATTTTCAAAATTATAGTACCATTTGACACGTACATTATTCTCGATGGTAATAAGCTAAATTTTTTGTTTATATGCAATTTATTTTAAAACAAAATTTATATTGACATGGGCGAAGCCACGAAAAAAGCTAATAAGTTTTTATAAACTTCTTTATAGAATAATTCCATTCAATAATATGTATTTAGACTTTTTGTTTCAGTTCAATATAATTATTTAGGTCACGTTACAAATAAAAATGATTTTCTTTTTTACTATCGATGTCATATTAGTTAATAAAATTTAAAGAAATTAAGTCTATAACAAAAGTATAATTATTAATTTAATTAAATAAAAATAAATTCGATTTCATCTTACGAATAATTATCATAATATTCCAATTACATTGCTAGCTAGCTAAATTTTTAGTAAAAAAATTGAATAAACATTCTATTTCTTTTTACTAAAAATTTAAATTAATACATATCAGGTAATCATGAAATTAGAGAGTCATATTACTTTACGAACAAATAAACTTACCTTAAAGTTATTGAGTGCATGAAATATGTAATTAATTTTCTAACAAATATTTTTAAACCAATAAGTAAAAAACGATCGGATTCGAAAATGAAAGTAGAAAGGTAAGAGTATTACCGAACCATGATTTCCTTTGAAGCCTCCTTAAAGCAGACGGGGGTTAAGTGGATTATCACAAACAAGTATCATAATTTCCCTTTACGAATGTTTTTACATGTTAAAAGGTTCTTCTAATCCCGTTTTAATGGACAGCCTTAAAAACCTTTTTACGCAAATCAAATAATCTCGTTGAATTCGGGAGAATTAGTACTTTATGTGATTTAAATGATTTTTATGCAGATGAACGCCTGAATTTATTAGGTTAAATATATTTTTTAACTCCTTTTTTGTCGTTGGGGAATGCATCCCGCCTGGGGGAGATCAGGCGGGTATGTGGGACTTCTGGAACCGTTTGCACCAGACTACCCACGAAAACTCAGCGATGCCCTCATCGTCTTAGCTAAACGTCACGGGATCGCTTGCGTGTGCTACCGTGACACCCCGACGGTTGGCCCGCCTAGACATGCCGTCTTAACCTAAAGAGCGCTCACTCGCACCGAGAGCAATCCCGTCTTGGTGGTGTTTGGGAAAAACTTAGTATTTTCCTTATGTAGTAGAAAGAAGGTGCGCATAACTCCGCTTTTCGTTACCTTTTCGCTGCATCCTTCAGCGAGATGACTGCGAAATGACGCTAAAGCAGACCATGACCAACCAGCATCCCTCGCTGTCAAGTATGGTACGAATCACGCTCAGCATCGAGAGATTTCCACCTCCTATAGCCACTAGGGCTTGGTCCCTAAACCGTACACTTCCAGGATATTTTTTAACCCAAGAAATTATCGATATTTAATACGTGACTTAAAGGTAAATTGTCTTATTCGTCACGCTGAATATTGTTTTCCAAATTTGAGAATTTCCTGTCAAACTGACTTATTTTCTCTATAGATATCTCTTACGATAAATTAGTCAAAGATTAAAAATTAAAATAAACATAAATAGAAAGAATTAAACAAATTTTTCACCCCGTTTTCGAGTAATCGATACATACACAATTAAAAAAGTCTCCGACTTGAGAACCTTCTCTATTTCTGGAAGTCTGTTAAAAATGTACACAAGTATTCTCATCCACAGGCTTATTAAAATTTAAAATATGAATAATACAAATCGCGAAAGTTTAAAATATACTAACCTTATTCTACTTAAAAACCTTGTATTTTTACTCCTTTCACAGAGCGATTTTTATCTTAACTTCACGATCTGCTAACAGAGGCTACACTTAATGCAAGCGTGCTCCAGTTACGTCAGTGTATCAAACGTCTCTACTTTAAGAACGTTTACTTAAGTGGATGATACGATTTTTTTTTGTGTAATTATTACTTTGATGTTGTATGTGGTGTATTGGCACGATACAGCTAATGTACCTTATTATATTTTTAACCGACTGCCAAAAAGGACGAGGTTCTTTATTTATCGGGGACTTTTTATGGATATTCACCGTTTGTTGACCGATTTTAATTTATCAGGTGAGGATCTGATGATGGGATGGGATGAAATCGTAGGAACTCTTTAAATATTATAGGCACACCTATACCGATTTCGTTATTTTTGATAGTAACTCTTGCATTTGCTTTCGAAAAGTCACATCTAATGTAGTGGAACTGATGATGAAGACCATAAATGGCCACCGAAACTACTCAATAACAAGTGTTTCAGGGGTTTACTTTAATTTCATTGCTAAGCACTTAATTCTCATCACAATGCATATGGTATAGTGGAGCAGATGATGCAACATCAGGAGAACTCCTCAATAATTAACAGCTCTGCTTCGGGGATAGCAATATTTTGTTAATGACGATTGGTTGTTGACGTTTTGTTGATAATTACAAGTAAAGTAAAAAGCAAAAAATAAATATTTTCTACAAAATTTTGAACATACAAAAGGTTTTCCTTGGCGTCGACTTCGAATGTTTTACTTGGCACTGACAAATGAAATAATTCTGGTAAATAGATAATGGTGGTCAAAATAAAATTGTCTCGGTTATGAGACAGGGGGGAACGCTAGTGCGCCTTTTGCCAAAGTTTTACCATACATATGTATTAAAGATTTTTGTTCATAAAAAAATCAAGTATAGTAAAGGAGTCTAATTCCGCCTGTCGGGTTTAACCGACTACTCGCATTTACGAGTGCTACAATATCATTTTAACTTTGATATTTTCAACTATAACATCGCAAGCTTTGTATTAAAGTGACCGAATTCAAAATCTGTGACAGACGATTTAGCAAAGTTGGTAATTAAAACTTAGTTTCATATAAACCTGTGGTTCATTACCTATTATTAAAAGAACTAGAATATTCCATCAAATTAAACGATTTTTTTTATTTAAAATCATTTGATTTTTAAAATCGTTTATTAAAATCATGGACTTCAAAATGTAAATTTTTAGCTTCTATATCATTAATAACTTTGTTGTTAATAAAATAAGGCTAACAAATATTTCGAGTTTTTAAGTTTTATTTTTTGTATTAAAGATAAAATGTTAAGTAAAACAAAATTGATAAAATTTTCAGCTCTTAGCCCTAGTTTAACTACGGTTAGTTTAATTAGTATTTGTTCAGTTAGGTGTTGAGTGGTATCTAAGAACCTTGTGGGGCCATTACACACTGGCCATTATTTTATTTCGTTGTATTGTTTTAAATTAACAAATATTTTTAATTTTAACATTAATCATAATGATTGACCGAATAATTTCAACATAAAGTTTTGGTTTTCTAAGATGACGTTGCCTGTCATTTAACGGCTGGTTTATGTTATCTTTAAATGACGTCACTCAATCGTTTTTAAGAAAAGTTTTAGTAGTATTTGAGAGTCTGTACTAGAAACCCAAAGCATACATATAAGCATAACACGTTACAAGGTGAGCATTCGTGTTGTACACCGATCTGGGCTACTCAGTCCGCAAATGTTATAACGTAGACTATTTTTCTTTACTTGACTTATTTGGTAACAATGCCCGGAACGCAAATCACAAATTTTCGAACATTATTTTTCGTTATACTTATTCATAATAAAAATGATTAAGTTCAATAATTTGATCGATAATTTCTCATCTCTAACTATTATATCTGATTATTGATTTTTATATTTTTTTGTCACAATATAGATTTTATGTAATTACCTTTAAATTTTATTTAATTAAAATAATTTGTATGATTGAAGATCGTTTAACCGGACTGGCACTTCAAGTAGAAGAAATGATAACTTTTTACCTGTACCGATTATTATCAAACTTAAATTAAATTACTTCTTGTGACTTGACCAAAACTAGGTGACAGCCCCCCCCCCCCCTCCTTGGCGGCGAAGCTGGATCCAACCTTGGTTTCTTCTCGTGATTACAAAGTCATCATTTACCGCCTTTTTAGGGTTCCGTTGTAAAAACGGAAACCTTATAGTTTCGCCATATCCGTCTGTCTGTCTGTCTGTCTGTCTGTCCGTCTGTCTGTCTGTCTGTCTGTCCGCGGCTTTGCTCCGAAACCCTTAATACCAGAAAGCTGTAATTCGGTATGAGTATACATATGAATTACGCCGAGAAAGTCGTACAATAAAATCTTAAAAATATTTTTTTTTCAGGGTGTCTTCCCTATGTATTAAGAGAGACCAAAAATTTTTTTTCTCATTTATACCATGTTGTGGGGTATCGTTAGATAGGTCTTTTAAAAATGTTATAGGTGTGGGAAAACCATTTCAACCAAGTGTCCCCCCCTCTACCCACTAAACTGCTGCGTCTAAAAATATGAAAAAATTCACGATAGCGGTACATATAATGAATTTAAAAGGAAAATTATCACGGCTATGTTGGTTCTTATGGTTACAATAAATATTTCACTTTTTAAAGCATCACACTATGTAAATATTAATAATTTTAAATTAATATATGAATTTAAATGAATAAATAAATAAATATTTAATAAGTTTTAATTAAAATAAAATATAAAATAAGATATAAAACAATGTCTCAATAAAACATGTCGCGAATGATTCTGAATCGCGCTTATGAAGTTTTCAACCAAATCTCCATAGATTTCATAGGCGCTAATCAGGAAGGAAAATTATCGGCGCTAAGTATATTTTACAAGTGTTAGAATAATAAATAATCGACGAGAGCGAGTTAACAATCAAACAAACGAATTCACTTTGGCATTTATGGTATAACATAAAAGATACGGATTACGTACATACCTATCTCTTATTCTCTTCTTAAAGAGAAATTAAAAATAATTTTATAATAATAAAAGGTTTAAAATTGGAAGTACGTATATTGCATAAACTGACTTAAAAAAGGAAATTCTGGGAATTCGTCGTAAACTTTTTTACGAAAATAGGTACTCGAAGATTGCTTGACCGATCTTGACAATTCTGACAACTACGGAACCCTACATTGTGCGTGGCCCGACACGCACTTGGCTGATTTTTATTGTCGTATAAAGTTCTATCACAAATGTACTTTTTGAAACACTTTCCCACATCCGTATCATAGCTCGTTTAGTAGCTCCACATTGTAAGTGGCTAGTAGCCGGTGCATCCATTAGTGCAGACAGCATTCATAATTTGCATTCAAGAACGACGCAATCCGCCAGCTACCTCTAACTAGCACTATATCATACCTAAATTCAAATTACGGACTCTGTAATATTAATACAAAGCATATGGAGCCTTTTTGTTTTTAAACTTTAAAGAGTAATTCTTGCCGGTTCTTCACAGTGGAATCTACATTCCAAACCGTTGGTAGCTAACCATTAATTGAATTTCTTTTTGTGTTTTGACGATTGAAAAGGTAAAAAGTAAAGTAACAACCTGTAACTATCCCAGTGCTGAGCAAAGGCCTCCTCTTCTATTAAAGAGAAGGTTTAGAGCTTAATCCACCACTCTACTACTGCGCGTTGACGGTTCACGTGTCAGAATGTCACCCTGTACATGTTTCCTCACGATGTTTTCCTTCACCGCCGTCACCATTAAACGGTATATTAGGCTCGGTAAACTGAGCAGTTAGTTACTTTAATTTTGTGCTTTTCAATTGGTACCATACCATACCATAATTTTTAAATAGGTGAAAGTGGTTGACTTCGGACATACAAATTCCTTTTTCATATTTTTTATTATACTATTAATAATTTAATTATAGAAGACAAACAATAATTTAAACGAATTAAAATGGAAATGAAATTTATTAATAATTTAATTATATGTAATAATGTAAATTTAAACTGAATGACATGTATGTATATGATAGGGTTATCCCTGAAACATTTTTTTTTCATTTGAAAATAAAATGATAAATTAAATATTAGTATAGATTACGTGACGTCAAACTGCATTAATTCATGTTATCGAACATTAATAACAAGTAATATTGGTTTGTGTCTGTAAAATAAAAATACAACGACAAAAATACTGGGAAGTCGTCAATTAGTGCCCAGCGATCGCTTCTCGGAAAATCCGTTCATTTTCCTTTACAAATCCGCCTTCCGCGATAAGCTCACAAATAGCCTTGATAATGTTTTTACAGAAGGAATGTAATTTGCAAAAAGTAGAATTATTGAACGAGCTACTTACATGACGTCAGATTATAGTTACATTAAACAATCTATTGCCCCAGAAATTGTATAATTATTTAAGAATTCCATATAATCCATAGATAAATAAAATTGAAGTGTCGGCTTATAATTTCAAAAATAACAGGTTTTAAATAAATGCATATGAACGTATATACGGCATTTACATCAAAACATCAATTTTTAAAATTTTTGTCTGTCTGTCTGTTCGTCTGTTTGTTCTGGCTAATCTCTGAAATGGCTGGACTACTGGATTGTAGACAATACTGAATTTTATATTAATATGTATATAAAAGTTCTATAGTAATAATTTCATTGTAAAGACTTTTGTCTATGAATCCTTTTTATAATACCAAGGCCGTATATTATTAAGACAGCTCGGGTCAAAGTATAAAATTCTTCAACATTTTTAGTAATTTCACGACCATGCTATCTGCAGTGTCATTTTTTGAGAGGTTTAATGTTCGAAGCTAATGAGATCGTTAAAGTTTCAAGGTATGTATTTAATGAAATCGTAAAAAGTACAAGGAAGGAAGGTTTTATGAGTATGCTAAACTTGCCCGTCTATTATATTTCAGTGGAAAGTAACTCCATCAAATTTTATTTTTAAACTGATATTATATTAATGCGTGTAGTAAAAAATCTTTATGGAAAAGGTCATTTGTGTTAAAATATTATTATATTTTTGAGCAACTTACTCTTTAGATTGACTTTAAAAAGAACCCTCTATTCATACGACATAACTTTTTATAATGACAAGGTGCACACTCTTCATAATAACAAAAAAAAATATTACTAGCTACCCCTCAGTTACACTCGCGCTTATCCTGTTACTAAGTCGTAGCGTGATGTAATATAGCCTATAACCTACCTCAATAAATATGCTATCCAACGCAAAAATAATTTTTCAAATCGGACCAGTAGTTTCAGAGATTACACTCCACATACAAACTTCATATATACACACAAATTTTACCTTTATATATTGTAATATAAGTTTAGACTAACGTTTGAATAAAGTATTATAAACTTACTTTAAAATAGATTTAAGACAGGTTGAAAGTAAAAATCGGCCAACAAAAACGATATAACCTTCACAGTACACAGACCGACACCAAATACTAAATCTGAGCAAAATTTCTATCGACGAAGTTCCCCTGAAGCGAAATAGATTTCATAAATATTCAGGAAACCTAAAACAACACATGCACTACCGGGAAATCGAATTTGGAACAATCGATGCGGCATCTTAACAGCTGGGCCGGTGGCGTTTGCATAATCAACTGATTTTGTTTTCGATGTAAAGCCTCGTCTACACATGACGAGACAATTCCCTAGACTTCTATTGTCTTTATTTATTTCGTATTTTTAATATTTATTTAGTATATTTGTATTAAGTTATTGAATTGGACGTAACCAATTTAACTTATTTTGCAGACTAATTTTTATTAATTTTTGGTTGAAGTTTTCTTTTAACTTGTCAAATGTTTTATATATATGTTTAATTTTTTTGATGGATTGTATGATTTTAATATCTGTCTCAGAACTACCAAAGAGGAATATATAACTTATATTTACTTAATTAAATTTTTCTCTAAAACGTTTCTTCACCTTACGTCTAAATTAAATAACATTTGATTTGATCTCATTTTTAATTATACACCATTTCGAATATATACTTTCATGGACTGATAAAATACTTCTGGGCATGAGGGGTAGTCGGAAATTGTTGGGCCGTAGTTTGGTATCCGGTTTCGTTCAATTGAAACGGCTAGAACACCATTTAATATTACACCCAGGTTTACTCTCACCGGAGATATGGGGAACTACGTTTTTAATTGAGTTACACGAACGTTATTGAATTAGGTTATTTTTAATGTATAAACTGAAAAAACACTTTACAGATAATGTAAAAATATCCAATAGTATCTAGATGAAGGTGTATTTTTATGAAATATTTGTTTTAACTTCAAAGGGTAAACTTAATTTCTATTCAACGGCGTTTTAACTAACTTCTAATTGTCGAAAATATTATATTGATATTATATGGACGTCGATAAGCTATATTCTGTGTCAAGCCACACGAACTTCATTTTGAGAAAATGGTGTCTAAACATGTCAAACCTACTTTCAATAAATTAGTTTGAATAAGTTATATCTCCATATTTTCTTTTCTATATAAAAATATGATAAAAAGTACATAAAATTAAAAGCAGATTGGTATAATAAAAAGTTTTTATCTAATAATAAGTTTTTCAAATATATGAGACTATTACAAAATATGTAGCGCACTTTAATATTAGAATCATTAATTTGAAACTTATTTTTGTACTGATTTAGTTTTGATGGTTTTAAAATGTTTTGAAATAATGTTAAATATGTATCCCACATTATCAGAATTCATCAATGTCTCCGAATTCGACTCTTTGTGAGTTGACAGATTATTGCTTATCAGCATCCATATACATAATATTACGTTCACTTTTTTATATCAATATAACTGGCAAACGTGCAGGCTTGATGTTCAGTGATCACCACCGCTCATAGACATTTGCAGCACCAGAGGAGCCATTTGTGGCGTTATCGCTTAAAAAGCCATAAGGCGGAAAAGGGAATAGGAAGTAATGAAAGAAATGGAAAGGGTGTTAGGCTCCCGACTCTCTCACCGTAGTCTGTGAATTACAGGTAAATTCTACCTTATTAAGTAAGACAAGATGGTCTAGTGGTTAGAACACGACGATCTCAACCGATAATCGATGGTTCAAGCCCGGCCAGCACCGCTGAATTTTCAAGTGCTAAATTTGTGTTTAAATTCATCTCGAGCTCAGCGGTGAAGGAAAACATCCTGAGGAAACCGACATGTTCTGGGAGATATTCTTGCACATGTGTATCTGCCAACCCGCAGTGGAGCAGCGATTAAGCAGGTGGAAACCTTAATTGGAGAGGAAATCTTTGCCCAGCAGTGGAAAATTTACAAGATGTTACTTTACTTTACTTTTACCTTAGTAAAATCAGTAATATTTATTACACGACAAACAATTTTATATAGACTATTGTCTGACACTTAAATTCATATAACAGTTTAAAAAACTAGACTAAATTGTCTATCGCAAATATCGCATAGGCCTTATGCGTGCACCCTAAGTAAACTCTATGAATAGGGACCCCCACAATGTAGTTTTATAGTTTTTAATATTTTATAAGCGGCAGATGAGGTCCCGTGTGAAGCAACGGAATCTTTTTGTTTCATTATTTTTGTCTCTTAACTGATTAAGCTCAAGGTCTGTTTGGGACTATTTATATCATATCTTAAGAGGTTAATAATTTGCTTCTTTATTTGCCTAAATTGTACTTATAAATTATATTGACGACTGTAGCTTTGATCACTGATCATTTCAACTAAATGAAGCAGGTTCGATACCCGATCACAAAAATATTTATATTGACCGTACCGATGTTTGTTATGATCTGGGTGTTCATCTGTGTCATATTGTTACACAACACAAAGATGTCCCAGACACACTTGTTTCTAGACCCTTAACATAGAATCATGTGATCTTAATATGGCATTTGGGTGTGAAGCGATTAATTGTAATAATTGCTTAGAAAACAAACAATCAAAATATACTTTATTCAAGTAGGCTTTTACAAGCACATTTGAATTATCAATATAGTAACATAAAAGAAAGCAAAAAATTAATTAAATGAATTTACCACCGGTTCGGAATGTAGATTCTACCGAGATGAACCGGCAAGAAAATCGATAGTTACTCTTTTAAAGACGTATCCCTTTAAAACAATTTAACGGACTTAGTAGTACAAGTCGCAAGAAGAATATTGCAATAAAGAATGGTCTGTTTTAATACGACTAGATATTTTACACATTACAGGCTCTTTGTAGGCTGAGGACAATGATTACGAAACGGAAAATCCTTTAATTAAAAGTTCAGTCCCGAAGGAACTCTGGTGACTGAGTACTAATCGTACATTGTATATAGCGTTCTTTGTTAAAGTTTGTTTGTGACAATTTGCTAGTCTCAAATTTGTCTTAGATCATTGATTTCCTATTTTATGACCTTTATTAAACTTAATATTTACTTTAAAATGTAAAACTTTACATTTTAAATATATACTAGTGGTCGCCTAGTGGTCAGAATTTGACGGTAGTTCATTAAATTTTCAAACAATATGAAGATTGATCACAGATCATCTATTTTCAAGCCTAGCAACTGAGTATGACACAGTATTTGCGCCAACTTGTCAATTAACAAAATTCGTAATAGCTATAAAATTTTGACGTCAAACGTAACATATTTATTAGAAATTTATCAGATTCTTCCCGGTTACTTAAATTATGGTGTCCTATAAATATCTTAAGGTTAGCACTATCTGGCTATTCGTCTACATCAGAACATGTATGTATATTTATGTACTTTTACAGTCATGATAAGGGAAATGCAATGGCCATCAATGTAAAACGCAATTTGACCTCGATAGCTCTTTTAACGAAATACTCAATTGTCGCTCAATTTTAAGTAGTCTTTTATCTCTTGCTATCACTCCAAAACAGAACGTGATGAAAATAGATGAGACGAGACTTAATGAAAATTTAAAATAAAGTATCGTTTTAGTATTTTTCTGTAATTCAATACCCAAGCGACGTCTCTAGGTCAGCCTCACATAATTGATTTATTGAGGTTGAGTCTAACTGTAGCCTAATAATCGCAGCTCGTTTGCGGGCTGGCTCGACCGGGGCAGTACCTCACTCTCATAGAAAGGCTGGCATGAAGGAACTTTCAGAGCTACGTTTCTTACGGTTAGTGAGAAAACCGGAAGCCTAACCTCCTCTCCCATTCCTTTCCTTATGTCTTATTCCCATTTCCTCCCTCAATTCCGCCATAAGCTGGCAACGCCTTTGTGGTATCTCTGATGTGACCCACCGGCTCATTTGTCTTTAGCATTCTGACTGTTTTTTTATAGCTATTGTTATAGAAAAACAGCTAGAATGTCCTTCTGAATTAATATTCCCAAAAAAAATACAAGAAATAATTACAAAAAATATATTTTCATAGATCAAACAACAACAAACCAATCCATTAACATAGTTTTATTTCATTGTTATACACAAAAAAAACCACGACCACACAATCTTGATACTTATTGCTTTGACACAAAGTTGATACTTGGTAATTATACTTATTTGGTCAAGAGCTGGAATGACAAGCCCTGTCAAACGAGGACCTGGCTCCAAGGGAGCGTGCACACGGATTGTTAATCCGGTATCGACTTGTATCGCTTGTTAAAATGTTTTGCTCGACCTAACTACGAGTGACTCGAACTACTCGAGTGCTTTTGTAAAGCCGAGTGCACACGATGCGTATCATTGTTGCGACTTTCGAATTTTTTTTTAACCCTCGAAAATAAAGAGGGATGTTATAATTTTTTTTTTATTTTAGATTATTCACTATTGATTTTATTAAATAATTGCTATAGGTTTATAGCATCATTTGAGCGTTATTGCGTTATATACAGTAGTTATAGAAAAGCAAAGTACAGTAATAGGAATATCCCACTGCTAGAAAAAGGATTGCTCTCTTATTAAGAAAAAGCTTTAGAACTTAACCCACCAAGTTGTTCCACTGCGAGTTAGTGAATATACATGTGTCTGAATTTTTTCTGAACATGTTTCCTCAGGATGCTTACGTTCACCGCCGAGCACGATGAATTAAACACAAAAGCACTCGAAAACTCAGTGGTGTTAGCCGAGATTTCGAGATCAACGTGTTCCAATCACTAGGTCATCTTGGCTAAACAGTGGTTATTTCAAAGAATAATAGGATAAGCAAGACCGACCTAGCTAATGGCACTTTTACAGGTTTTTATATCTTTCTCATTTCCACATCATCAGTGAAGTTTTAACACCGTAAGTCAAAATAAGCAACTTTGATGAAGAGTGAAAAAGCTGCATAATTTTTTACAGACATCATTTTAAATCAATAATAAATAAAATATTAAGGACAGAAAGAAAAAAAAACATTTAAGCTGTTAAATATTGTTAGACCTTCAACAACGATATGGAAGATACTCTTATTTTCGATGTAAGGTTTAGGGGTTAAGTTTTAGGGGTAAAACGAAATATATTTTTTCATCTGTCTAAGTTAACAAATAGAACCTTAATAAGTTCATTTTTGAAACGATGCTCGAGAGGGGGTGTAACTCAGTGGTAGAGTGTCTGCTTCGCATGCTGAAAGTCCTGGGTTCAAATCCCAGCACCTCCAAGTCTATAATGTTTTTTGATTTTTTACTTAGGACAATTTAAAGGAGTATTATATTTATATATTAAAAAGTAATTAACTACGCCCAACTCTGGTAGATACTATGCTGAGGTTTGTTTGGGTTAATATAAGGCAAATGTCCCTTTTGTCCTCCATGGATCTTCGCCTGCTAGTTTACATAAAAGGAAGTAGCCGTGAAGCAATACTAGTAGAACTATAATAGTCCATATTACCTTTAAATGTAAATAATATATATCAAATTAACATTTTTTTTGCTACATTGTTATTTTAAAACCTTATTCGTAATATTTTATATTCACCAAACTTATTTTTTATAATAATTAAATAAAAACAATAGAAATATTTGTACATGGTAATTGTTCAAATATTTTTATTTTTATTTAAATAAATAATATTTAGATAAATAAGCGAATACGATTGAGCGAACATTGTACGCGTACTTGTATAATTTTTTACGATATTATGTTTTTTTTTTATTTGCTTTTCTTTACGGTTTTATGATATTTATAAATATTCAGGATGATTTTTTATAGAACGTGCTAGACCAAGTCCGAAATTATAAGGAATAGCGAAAATACTTAAAGGACCCTTGGGTCAGATTTTGATAAAAACTAAAACTATACGCGTTTGTTTATTAAAAAATTTGACGCAGTCAATTTGGTTTCGCAACTATTTATAGACTGCAGTGATCACTTAACATCAGATGTTTAATATAATTATGTTAGATATGCTAATTATATTAAAGTATCACTTTTGTAACATGTCATACTTTGCAAGTTAAAGATGGCAATGTAGATGTTTGTGATAGCGATTGTTTAACGTAATACCCTGAAGGATATGAGTGACTATTGCAAAATTATTATTGTGTATGTAACAAGAGCATTATTACTTGTATATGGCGAGAATTTTATTTATAAGTTTTGATACCAGACTTTCATAAACATTTACATAAGTCATATTTCTCATTATTTACACCTGAAAGAATTTACCGTCAGCGCCTTATTTTTAAAATACACAACTTTTGTAACTACTTACGACGTATCTGTTTCTGAGTTACAGTTGTTTTAGAGTAATACCTTCAAATATAATTCTAGCCTATTAAAAGTTGCTTACGAACAAAAATATTTAATACCTTAAGACATTCACAATCGATAGCCCTATTAAAATACCAACACGAATGTATAAAGTAAATATCCTCTATGATTAAAAATATAAGCACTCCAAAGTCATCACCGTCCTTTCATTTTTCATTCACATGCCACAAATTGCCGCCAATATTGCTTGTATTGTGTTTTTAGAACAATCGCATCTAATTTTCTAGAAATACGTTATTTCTCAGAACCAATTCTTCGAGGCGCCGTTGTATTAATCACAATTAAGGCTTATAACACGCGAACTACTTTTTTTTTCAGCACATTCGAAATGCTTTGCATAAACTACACTTTCATAATCACAGTGTGAATGTTATAAAAAACCTTTTGTGCATTTACTTAAAATGCTTGGTTTAAATTTTTAAATTTAAAACACGTAATGGTTTTGGAGTTCTTGTGGTACGGGTTTTGATTTATGTAAAATATATTGCAACTCGAAAGTTATACGGAATTACATATTTGAGTCTCGAAAAACTCGAAATAATATCGATCATGTTTTAAAAAATAACTACAATTAATACTTAATATTGAATGAGTACAATATATAAGACTAAATGAAAAGAGGCAAGCACGCTTTTTGTGACTATATTTGGATGCTGATATGCAATAATGTGTCAACCCACAAAGTCTAGTCAAATTCAGAGATATTGATGTATTTTGATATTGCATCACCTATTTGACATTATTAAAAAAAGTTAAAGTCATATAAACTTAATAAGTATGGAAAAAAGTTTCTTAAATAATTGGTTCGAATTTCAAGTGCAATCCATATTTTCTAATTTATACAATAATCTCAAATATTTGAAAAACTTTTAATTAGATAATATATTAAATATATCAATCTGCTTTCAATTAATTATAACTTTTATCAAAAAATAAAAGAAAAGGTGAATTTATATGTACTTCTTCAAATATATTTATTAAAAATAGGTCTATATCTTTAGACGCCATTTTCTCAAAATGAAGTCCGTGTGGCTTGACACAGTATTGCTTATTAGCGTCCATTTAAAAGATTATAATTTTTAATTACATAAAGGTATAGCGTCAAAGTTGGTAGAATAGTTTTCAATGACTAATAAAAAAATCATTGGATATAAAAGAAGGAATATAAAATTACGCATACTTATAGTTTAGAGAAAGTGAGAGAAACGCTAATATATTTTTTAATTATGCATAAAAAAAACATTAAAACAATAAACAAAAACATTACACACACTACCATGTATTTGAAACACATATATACTCTTCTGTTTCTTGATAAAGTCTGTTGTCAAATTGAGAATAGGTTATCTGTGGTCAATCTTAATATCAAATGAAAATTTAATGAAATACGGTCAAATTCCGCTAGGCGACCATTAGTCTATAGGCGCAGATCTAGGATTTTGTTTATAGTGGAGGGGGCAATTTTGTGGGATTTAGGAATATTACTATTGACAGGCACGTTGGCGCAGTAGTTACTGCAACTGACTAGAGCGCTAACGGTCGCGGGTTCGATCCCCGCTCACGGCAAACCTCGGTATTGGCCATACGGATGTTTGTCGTGGTCTGGGTGTTTGTGTTAGTGTTGTGTGTGTTTCCGGACCCAAGGCCACGAGATCTTAATGGGGGGCCGTTGAATGTGATGCGTTTATTATTACTTGTGTTACAGAAGTGATTCTGGTTATAGGCGAATTTTTTTCCCGTCATTGTACATCTTCATCTTTCACCTTTTGCTACAATCAAAGGAGCCAAAGAAGCACCTTAACAGTTTTAGTTTTTATATATAACACATTTTTTAAAATATATTATTATATACAATTTACAATTCTGATTATAAATACTTTCAGCTCTGTTAGCCAATTCACGCTAATTTTCTGTCGGAGAGAGGCACCAAAAGATAGCAGGCTATAGCTAGGCTCCACCTCAATGGTATTAATAATAATTGTTTAACTGTCCTTGTAAGCACGCAGTAACTTTAGTTCTACGAATACCTAATCTTGATTCTTTTTGTAAAAGTTCTAATCTTTTTAAGTTTTTGAGGATATGGAATTTAAAAGAAACAAACAAATTAAAAAACGAAAACGCTCTACTTAGAAGCAACTGTTTCTTCTCTTCTTATTAGCAAAATGTCTTATTAGACTCTAAGAGCTAAATTACTCAATTAGATTTTCAAAAATATAAAAATAGGTATTCTTTTTAAGTTAAAAGAGTAACTACAACTATATCAAATAGAAGAAAATAATTAGGACACAAGCCTGGGTCCTTTTAAGATTCCGTGGTTTTGAACTTTAACAGATTAAAATAAAAACGTGGTCTGAGTTCCAAATGTATTGTCGTATAAGCTTAGAAAGATACTTGGCTAAACAAGACAATTAAAACCGTTTTATAAAAATTGCAACAACACGAACAAAATCACCTCTACATACAAGCCCCAAACAATTATAAATCTTCAAAACCCATCAGCTAAACGTCAATAAAGAAGTAAAACAAAACACAGTTCCCGTATTGTCAGCAAGCGGCCGCGTTGCAAGAATCCATTCGCCTATTTCACAGAAAATATATTGGCGGGTCGCCAGCTCAAATCCCCGCTTGCTCAAGTGCGCCAGTTTTTACACATCATTGCCTGAAATCGAGCGTCGAATCACTAAACGATTGAGTAATTTTCATTTAAACACGATGAGCCGTATGAAGCCTAATATAATACTGTCAACTATCATGGGGAAAGTACTATGGAATTCAATAATTCGTTGATATAATAAGTAACCTGTTAACTTATCTTATTTTCGCGCAAAACAATATATGGAACTGATAAGCAATAATGTATCGTTGTCTTAGATTTTCGCGATTATTATTCATTGAAATAAAACTATTTTAAACGGATTTAAATCGCGTATATTAATTATTTTTATCATCCCGACGTTTCGAGCACTTTGCAGCGTTCGTGGTCACGAATAGACTGAGGTGACATTTGTCTATTTGAGGTTTTAGAAAATATTATTTACAACTACCGCCAACGGTTTCTTAGATGGTATCTCGAGTAACGTTCCGGTTGCACGCAGAAGGCACTAACTGTATCTTTGTAAAAGATACAATAATGTGTCAACCCACAAAAAGTCAAGTTCGGAGATATTGATGTATTCGGATAATGCGAATATTTAATATTATTTAAAAAAAATTCAAAGTCATAAATAAGTACAGAGAAAATTTTCTAATTTAATGTTTCAAATATTGAAGTATGTTCCATATTTTACAATATGCATAAATCTCTTATATTTGAAAAACTTATTATTGGATAAACCTTTTTATTATATCAATTTGCTTTTAATTCATCGTACCACTTATTGATATAAATAGAAAAGAAAAGATAGATACATACGTCATCAAACAAATTCATTAAAAATAGATTTGACATATTTAGACGCCATTGTCTCAAAATGAACTCCGTGTGGCTGACCTATTGCTTATCAGCGTCCAGGTATTGGTATTCTTAGACATATTCGCTTTAGAGAGATTCTCGGAAAATACCAGTAGCAATTATCACAATTTTAAACATATAAATCAATGCAATTTGTAAAATAAAATGAATAAAAAATAACCGTTACAAAAATGAGGTCCTCAATTCGTGTACATACCTTTAGAGTAAATCTTGTATTGGAATAATGACTGTGGCAGTTACTATCCCTAATAACTGGAAATAAATATAAAGGACAACGCTAAATCGTTATTTGCAACGACATAGTTATTACGAAACACACAGTAGTCAATTTTGAATCTTAAATGCAATACTGCAGAAAGTTTCTACAAACGTTGGAAACTTCAACAAACAGTTGAGAATAATTAAAACTAAGTTTAATTCACCAAAACGTCATCAGACTTCAGTGGCTGGTCGAATTTAACTGTTTTCCGATATTAAACGCATTACTATAAAACCATATAGTATAAGCTACAAGTTTAATTTGTTTTTGATTTAATGGTTGGAGTTTATGGACAGTTAATACTTTAATACTAAACAACCAAACAGACCGACATTCGTTTTTAGAGTTCTATGTCGTATTTGAAACTCCGACAGCGTGTTATGCCTATTTGTATAACGTTACGTTATATTATGTAACGTTATACCTATTGTCTATAAAGCAAGAATTACGCTTGTAAGTTTCGATCTCAGACTTTTATAAAGATTTACATAACTTTTTTGTCATTGCTATTTTTACTTTTACATCTGAAAGAATTTGCCGTCAGTGCCTTATATTTGTAAGTACATATTTTCTAATAGATAAGTTGAAGATTTTCAATATTATGTATGTATTCAGACTGAGTTATTTTAAACATTTTAAATACTAATTTTCTTTATTACATATATATGACTTAATAATATAAACACTTCATAACTCTCCGCCATTTGTAATTTAAAAACATATTAGGATGTAATAATAAACAAATAAACAAAATAAAACCTACTAAAAAGGTAAACGCCGTAATACATCTGATGTTTAAATATTACAAATTTTTGCAGTCAAAAATGCAATTAACTAACAATTAATTTTTGTACTAAACAACATACTTTAATTATTAAAATGTGTGCTACATTTTATTTGCTTTAACTTTATTTTGGCCAATACGAATCAAAAAGCGTTTGTTATAATTATCAACATTTGATACAAATTCGCCGTGTCTAAAAGAGTCGACTAAACGCGAAGTCGACCAAATGGCACGTCGCGTTGTCATCAAAAGGTTTATAATTCACATACTCACATCAAAAGTTACTTTTGATACTTTCAAGCGCAACATTCTGCTGATTACTTTGTGAGGACAATGTTTATTGTATTTCATTATCGAAAACCGTAAAATACTCTTGCGAAATAAACGTTACTATAATTATTTTCCTGTTCGTGTATAAATTACTTCCTCATTGAGTTAAGTGATTTCTTTCGTAATTGAAAATATATGTTACGAGCAGGTGCTCGCGACTTCGTCTGCGCAAGATTAGGACTTCGACTAGCATATTTCCTTCACTAAATTTCAACAAAATTGTTTCTGTGGTTAAGTCGTGAAGGCGTAACAGATAGATTTCCTTTAAGACAGCCTTATTTTGATATAAGGATCAATTTGTTACTACTAAATGCATTAGAAATAAGTCATCATTTGTTTATAAAAAGTGTTGGTATTGGGTTACTATTTTGTCGATAATAGCTCGCGCATAAAAGATATGCTGACGCGGGCTTTTTTGTAGGACTACTTAAGATAAACATTTTCATTATACATATACATATACATATATGCAGCTTCAGTTTTTGTAGCACATTCTAGAATAGCTCACCACTGATGCTATAACTTGAAATGATGACTAAGAAAATAAATTTGGTAATTTCACCCCTAAGAGGGTAAATATTAGGGATAAATAGTTGTAAGAGACCGTCATTTTCAAAATTCGAAACACGAAATTTAATATGGTTACTTCTGATTAGAAATGGATGCTGATAAGCAATAAAATGCAAGCCGATGTCCACACGGACTTCATTTTGAGAAAATGGCGTTTGAAATGAAATTATTTATTTGCTTGAAACCAATTGCGGATCCAGGGGAAGGGTCATGGGGGTCATGCCCCACACCTAGGCTGGGTCCAAGAACTAGGTAGAACACTAATTATAATTGTTAAACATGATGATTTTTTTATATTTTTTGTCACAATATAAATTTTATGTAAGTACCTTTAATATTTAATTAATTTAATATAATTTGTATGATTGAAGAACGTTTAACCGGACTGGCACTTCTCCACGTCCATAAAAACGAACCCATCGAAGTACAAGAATTGCTAACTTTTTACCTGTATCGATTATTATCAAACTTAAATTATTACTTCTTGTGACTTGACCAAAACTAGGTAACGCCCCCTGGCGGCGAAGCTGGAGCCGCCCTTGCTTGAAACACAGTACAGTGATGTTACAATATTACATCAATTCCTGTCATGTTTCGACAATTGCTTGGAATGCAAACGTTAAAGATGCCAAACCTATTCTCAGGCCCGCGCCAAGCCTAATCGGCGCCGTCGTGCAACTGTCTTATATGCGCCTTTTTTGTAATGGCGATATTAGGAAACAATGGTTTAGTCCAATCAACAAGTCTTTTCCCGCAAGTTTTTAATACAAAATCCAATGTAAATATTAAAAATTTGAATTTTTTAAGTATAGGCCCGGCGCCTTTTTGACTCGGCGTCGTTTTGCGCCGCACGACTTTGCACGTATGGTCGGCGCGGTCCTGCCTATTCTTAATACGTTAGTTTGATATAACCTTATTTTCTTTTCTATTATGATAAAAGGTGTAATGAATTAAAAATAGATTGGTATACTTTTATCTAACATCGGCGTTTTATTTTAGTTTTACCCCTAAGTGGGTAAATTAGGGGTTGTAACTAGTACTTAACATAACTAATACTTAACATAATGTCTCTTGTTTCCTTTACAGAAGAAAGTATTAACAAAGTACATAGTGTTACATCTTGTTTTTCATTTACTAACGATCTGTTTCATAGTGTATTGCTACGATGTAAACGCTTTGACGCTCGTTTTCATAGAATAAATTGGAATACAATACATTTAGTGCTTAAGGAGATTAGGCCGGCCATACAGACATGCGATCGGGATACGTTATAGTGCGTGTATATAAAGCTGGACTAATATATAAAGCAGACAGAGTAGTAAGCAGAGTTTGTTGGATTGAAAAGTCTTATCTCAAACAGACCGATTTGACAATTTCTTTTGTGTTAATACAGCCTATTTATTGAGAAATGTTATAGGCATTATATAACGTAAGACATATCTAATTTTAGAAAAAGAAGAAAACTAATTATATTTCTTTCACGGACACTTTGGCGCTGTGATCACTGAACCTGACTGAAGCCCTAACGGTCGCGGGTTCGATCACGGCAAATGTCTGTATAAGCCATACGGATGTTTGTCGTGATCTGGGTGTTTGTGTTAGTGTTGTGTGTGTTTCCGGACCCCCCAATCAAGGTCACGATTATTTCTACTTTATTATGACAGTTTTTAACAAACCTAAGAGCATATCCAACTATACTTCCTTGTTATTGAACGTTCTTAAAAACAAAAATATGAAAAACAGTAAAATAACAGCCTCTTAACATATCATTTCTGGGCAAGTCCGCCTCTCCTATTGGAGAGTGATTCGGAGCTTAATTCACCACGCTGCTCCACTGCCGGGTTAGCGGGATACACACGTGTCAAAATTTCTTCATTCAGATTTTCTTACGATGTTTTCCTTTACCGCAGAGCACGAGATGAATTTAAACACAAATTTAGTACTTGAAAAACTCATCGATGTTTATGAATTTGTGATCATCGGCTGATGTCATGTCAGCTCATAGCAACAATGCTTGTCAAAGGTGCTTAACCTGAAAAGATTAATGTTTGGATTCGTATTATGTAATCTATTGAATTTAAAAAAAAATCCAATAGATTACATAATAGCATCGAATTAACGTGCCGTTAGTACCGCGGGTCGAAACAACCTAACTTCGAAGGAGCTAAGAACTAGTTCATTCTAATTTTAGTTGTTTGTTTGCACTGCCTTTTTTCCCACATTGTTGTATCGTGCCTCTGTGAGACGTTATGTAATCTAACTTCCAATCTTAATAGGGAAACGAATTAGACGACTTAACGAGAATTTTATGAGTTATTTAGATTTCCACGAATAAGATTTTTTGATTTATTCTTTTTTATGTAAAGCGATTGACACCCGACACGCGTGTTTGGAAATGTAAGTTTACGTGTTCGTGTAGATTTATGTAATTATTGTGTTTTTTTTTTATTTTACATATGTATCCTTACTAGTAATAATTTAGTACTATTCTTGTGAGAAATAGAAATATATTTTAGGCGAGAATGAACTTCTAAATTTTGCTATCAGATCTTTTTAAAGACTTTCACAAGTTGTTTATCATTGTTTTACACTTAGAATTTACTTGTGACTAATTTTGCCAGTTAAGAATACTTCTTACCGGATATGACTTTGATATATACATACCGACATACAGTAGAAGTAATCAAGGCAATTTTTTTTTTTAAAAGGCAGGTGATGTTAAGTGGCTAATCTGCAAGACTAGGGCCGTTGCAGGTGTTGCCAACCTTAGACGGAAAGGTGTCTATCTATACACTCGAAAAACGCTTAAAAACCCACAAGTGTAATATTATAATAATTTCAGCGATGTTAAAAATAATTATTAAAGCTGAAACTTGAAAATTGTTTTTTTTACGATCTCAACAATTCTTACATTTCTTATAAAGTAGTCAAAAGTAATTTCGTGTAATGTAATACACGTAAAAGGAATAAAAAGGATAATTTACGAGTGGCGTAATTCTTGATACGCCGTAATCGTGACTCCTTCTTTATTGTCATTGAGTGACACTCGAATTTCGCAATTAATTAAAAATAATTACGTAGAGAATTAATTTATTGGCAATTACAAATTAATTTATTGGTATATACATATAATACCTCGCATTGCTTCCATGTGTTTACTTTGATTTTTGTTTTCAGTGAGATTATTGTACACAACTAATAATCTTTATAGATAAATAGAATTGAGGTGTCTGTTTGTAATTTTAAATTAACAGCTTCAAAATAAATGCATATAAATACATATATAGCTACTTACATCAAAAACACAATTTTAAAAATTTTGTCTATCTGTTTGTTCCAGCTAATCTTTTGAACAGTTGAACCGATTGTAACGGGACTTCCACTAATAGATAGCCAACGTTATAAGGAAAAACTTTTTAGACTACTTTTAATTAATAAATTTTAATAAGAATGTTTCGAATTTCAAGCGTGATCCATATTTTGCAATTTATACAATAATTTATTATTTGATAAAATTTTATTGTACTAATCTGCTTTTAATTAATTATACCATTTATCAAAATGGAAAATAAAAGATGCTCATATACGTCTTCAAATAAATTTATTAAGAATAGGTTTGACGTCTTTAGACGCCATTTTCTCACAATGAAGTCCGTGTGGCTTGACATAATATTGCTTATCAACGTCCATTTCATATCTAAAATTAGTCAGGGCAATTAATTATACACCAATTCCAAATCATACCTGTCTAGTACTAAGAATCTACCGGTCTACTTTGACTACGGAACAGTAAACTGAATTATAAAATAGTGACTAAAAATACATAAAGATCCACATATATTTCAAAGGCTCAAGCTGCCAACGTGACGGGAGTAAGTGAAAAAATATAAAATCGAAATTAATTGATTCCATTGGTTATTCACAGCAGTTACCTATATTTAATTTCATTACAGTTCCTACAAAACGAAAAACAATACTGCGGACGTGCTTGTTTTCATAGGTTTCGGTTACTTGTGAAAACAATCGGCCACACGGTGAAATTATCTTACCTGAATATTTCGACTGTTGATTTTTTATGTTTATTAAGGTAAGAAAACAATAAAACATTAATATTTCTGTTCATCTTCTGATTACTGTTTGTTATATTATTAATCATAATTTAAATTATAATTTATAAATAAAGATATATGAATTCTGATAAGCTATAATGCATCAACCCACAAAAAGTTGAATTCGGAGAAATTGATATAGGCATTCCGATACTGCGTCTTGCATTTAACCTTATTCAAAAAAAGTCATGTAAATTAATTAAGCACGGAAAAGAATTTCTTAATTTAATTTTTCGAATATTGATGTGAGCTCAATATTTTGCAATATGAAAAAAATTTATATTTGAAAAACGACGACGACGCCGACGAACACAAACCAATTGACGGGATTGTCAAAGTTGTATGCGGGTTCAGATTTTAACGTTAAATACAATATGTAACATAACTATAATTATTTTAAAATATGAATGCATATTATGATTTGATTAATAAAATATTTGGATGCTGATAAGCAATAATGTGTCAACCCACAAAAAGTCAAATTTTGAGATATTGATGTATTTTGATACTAAGTCACCTATTTAACATTATTTTAAAAAAATTCAAGTCATCTAAACTAAATGAGTATGGAAAAAAGTTTCTTAACTCAATGTTTCGAATTTCAGGTGCGTTCCATATTTTGCAATTTATAAAATAATCTCAAATATTTAAAAAGTTATCATTAGATAACATATTAAATCTATCTGCTTTCGATTCTATATTAAAATTTAAAAGAAAATTCGATTCAATATTAAAATTTATTATCAAAATAGAAAAGAAAAGATGAATATATACGTGTTTAAACTAATTTATTTAGAATAGGTTTGACATCTTTAGACGCCACGTTCTCAAAACGAAGTCCGTGTGGCTTGAGACAGTATTGCTTATCAGCGTCTACATAACCTAGACGTGTAGATGTAATTGATTTGATGAATTTTGCAAAATCCCGTCTTAGTGAGCATCTACGTTCTTAAAATAACCCCTGTGCATAATTTGAAACTCCTAGCACGTAGTTTCTGGGCTATCGTGATGAGTAAGTGACCTTTCGTTTTTATATATATAGATAGATAGATTATACTTTGCAGCAAAGGAATAAATTTTGCTTATATGAATTAAATTACACGCCATTCCAAAATACCCAGCGATGCAAAACTTTCGGCTTTCGTTTCATCAATTACAATTTTCAATAATTATTTTCCGAACCGAACCTAATTAAGGAAGGGAAAGGAATTATAATTGACTGAAATTAAATGTCATTAAGGATTGGCGTTAATTTTCGTGTGTAATAACAAATTACTTGGGATAAATAAAGAAAAATAATTAAGGGAATATTTGAATATGTGCAATACTCTCTGTAGTTAATTACGTAAATATTTACGGCTTTACTACAAAAGATGAAGTAAAACCATGTTGAACACGTGTCTAGCTAAACAGTGTTTAAAAATTAGACACTGTTTAAAATTTTGTCAAAATTGCTAACCTGCGTGTAAAATTATAAGGAAACTTATTAATAAAATGTTACACGTTATATTTGACAGCTAACATAGATTTTAAGCATATACTAGAAATACCTAAGCGTATGTTCATACAAAATTAAACTATGTCTAAACCATGTTTAACTCAAAACTATCGTTAGATGCGGATTTGTGGTACAGGATTTTATAGACACGCGTTTAACGTGTGTTTAAATTTTTTGTAGTAAGGCAGTTATTGTTTAGGGGATGTCCATTAATCACGTGAGGCCCAAAAGTTGTCTAAGAAAAAAACACCAAATATCACTAGGGGGATAGGGGGTTTATTATGTTATCACGTGTATTTATTTTCAAAACTTTTGTAAGCTATACCTATACATACGGTTTCATAATTTTTCAAAATATTCCTACTTAGGTAGTATGTAAAAAAATACACATGATCATCATATATCATAGTAAAAAACCTCACCACGTATCACCAGGGAGGGAAGGGGAGGTCTAAAAAGTTAAGCTAAAAAAACGAGATTAGTGGACAGCCCCTAAGTCTAAATAAAAAGTTGTTTTCATAATACGTATATCGCACGTTTAGTATTAATGTGATCGAATTCAAAATTTGTGAAACTAGTTAGCTAAGTTAGTAATTAAAATTTAGTTTTATAAAATTCTGGTGTTAAAATAAATATGATTTATCAACTTTTTGTGACATTAAAGTCTTAAGAGTAGAACGTCTTCGTTTGTGCCCATATGAATTGAATTTGGTCATTACTATGAAGTCTTAACGTGGTTACGTACTAACATTATATCAAATCATATTAGAATATTTTGTAATTACCGATACAATTAATATTATGAACCATTTAACTACATTTTATTTATTTTTATTTTCGAATATGCCGTGAATTTTAATAATTTCATATACGAACAGCGGTACTCCTGTAACTGATAATTATCCTGTAATTATGGTAGGTTTAATAATTAATAAAAAACTACATATCAATTTCATCACTTTATTTCAATGAATTGAATATTTTTATCTATATAAACAATTTAAAAATTATACGTCCTTATGTCCTACTTACATAATTAATATGACAATCTTTCAGTCGGACTCCTCTTTCTTTGTCTAACATTAGACCACTTAAATATACTTGTCCCGCTCTTACATAAATACTCTTACCTTACACAAATCGTTAAATGTTCGAATATACACTACAGTCTCAGTTTTTCTAATCACACGTTTCAAAAAGTCTTGAAAAGATTCAATAAAATGTTATATAACAAATGATAGATAACATAAACCTTCCTAAATATATAGGTTGATTATTAGACGCAATATATTAAACCACGTGTGATTAGAAGCAAGCTGGACTATGTCAAAATCGTCAGTAATTATACACAAATTAATGCGATCATTTAGATAGGTACGTTTCATAGACATCAGAGCAACACATAATGCCACAGATTACTTACTTAATTAGAAACACACGTAGGTACTTTGCTTAATTGCTAATAACATTCAAAAATTATCGCTTCCCCATCTATTCATTCATTCAAATAAACGGAAATTCTGTGAAAAAATAATATAACTACAAGATTGTAATAAATATTTCAAACAGCTTCATTAAAGATAAGTTTTAATGGCAGTGTGTTTTTTTTCTATTTGACGGTGACCATTTCGCTCGATAGAATATGTTTTAGATAAAATGTTCACCAACAAACGCTAAGTACGAATAATTGATCCAATAACGCTATCAATAAAATACATCAACAGTTATATTATAAAATTTTCATTAACTGGAATGTAGGAATTAGAATTTCTTAAATTAGTTACCTTACAACGTTATCGAAACATCTGTTGTATAATTAAGTCTATTCTTAAGCTATTTGTACGCAAAATATCGGGTACAAAAACGAAATTAAGCAAAAGATTATACATACATTATAGAAACACAATCTTTTGCTACGATATATTTCTCATTAAAATAAACAAGCATTAACCTGTTATTTCCATACATTATCTTGTTAATAAAATATTTACAAAGAAATTAAAAAAAAATGTTCAAATTTGTTCACAATTTACCATTCGATTCGGAGTAAATTAAGTCTCGAAAGCTTTATATTATGTTTCTTGAAACGATCAGCGTATGTCGCCATCTCTTTTAAGTAAACCGATTCAAAAGACATGACATTGATGACAAATCTTGTGTAATTTATAATTCAAAATTTCGATCATTGCTGATAGGACTATATACAAAATAAAGTTGTTGTAAGAGCAGTGTATTAAAGTGGCCATACACGTAACAGCATGCGCAAAATTTAGACTTGCACAAGTATGATATTAAAACATCACGCAATTTTTTTCAATATCTAACACGAAACTTTTACAAGTCAATATTTGTACAAGTATAACATTACGTGTGGCTATAGTTAGGTTAGGGGTCATAAAGTTGAAGTTACACGAATATTAAAACAGGTAACACCGATTATTGCTAGTGCAAAATCGACCGAACTATGCAAATATTTGCATTATTGAGAATACGCATTAAACTAGTTTGGCGACAATTTCGGCGCATTTAGAATGGGTTTGATATTGACTATTGTGCTTATAAAACGTTATATATTGATTCATTTTTATTATATTACCTTTGAAACAAAATAGCTATTTACGAATAGTTTTGAGTTTATAGTTTTTTCTCTTTTTCATATTGAAAAGTTGATATTATACATATAAAAACAAGAACTAAGATATACTATAGAAAATAAACCATAACTTTCCCGTCATATTTTTCAATCGAAAATAGAATATTTCTATAAATTATATATTTTATAAAAAAATACATATGAAATCACTGGCTAAAAATTACTACAATAGTTTTTTGCAGGATAAAAACGTTTAAGCTCATGGGTCCTAAATTACGAGCCTAAAATTAAACTAACTATACCTATATAATGTAATACCTACACAAGGGGTTCATACATTGAGTAATAAATCAAAAAGATTGATTGTGTTTCTCTACATAAGTCTCGGCCAAGATCTCATGGGATAACTTTGGACATATCACTTTACAGGGCTAGTTGAAATTACGAGAACGTGTGGATGTTACTTTAATTTACAATGATTGAAAAAAAATGTGTCCGAATTTTTAATCGGGTGTTCTATTTTACACGTCATGTTAAAAACAAATTTCAATTATTTTTATCTTTAGCACACGTTATCTAAGTTCATAATTGAATTAAATTTTTTCTTTTCAAATATGCTAAATGCAAGAAAATGAGTAATTGTCATATACCAAACTCACTACACGTTCTATACAAAAGTCAACAATATACACACGCGCGCCATATGATGACAGCTATTAAATTTAATGAAATAAAATTAAATTACAAAATTTATAAATGAAACGATGCTATAGTTTGCACATCTGCGGTACGTAAATGATATATTTCATAGTTATTTGCTTAATTGTGATATCCGCTGAGTAATGCCTGGAAGGATTGTACGACCGACATACGATAAATAAATATAATGGTGACCTCTCAATTTGAGTAAAATGTTTTTGAGTCACGTGTCTAAAGATAAAAGTCATTGATTAGATGTGGAATGTTTAATGCTAATTAAAAAAAATGCTGATATTTTTTCTTTTATTTTTCTAAAATGAAATGATGGTTGAAAAAACTGTGTGAATTTAATTATACGTATTAAATTATATGGAGCGAATAAGATAACGTAAAATATATATTGTTTTAATCAGAATTTCTAATGTAAATTGTATATCGATACCTCCCACGTAAGTTATTGTAAGCCACAAAATTGCCGTTAGCGTTTTTACTGAATACTACACGAATTTGCATTGCTTAATGCATTCAAAGTGAAAAAATACCAAAAATCTTTTTTTTTTTTCAAGGAAAGTTACAACAAAATACGCCTGAACAAAGGCGTATTTAGTTGTAACTTTCAAACTAAAATGGATTAAAAGTGCTCTACTGTAAAATTGTAATTTTGGAGTTACAGCAACTTACGTGGGAGGTATCGATATATTCAACAACATGGCGTACGCAATCAAAAGAAAATAGAGGGGGATTTCTAAAAATATGACACGACTAATACTTTTAAATTACCATTTCACAGTATAGAAATAAATCTATTTCTGTTATAGTACAAACTGAAGTTATTCATGTCATCTTCAACTAACTTCATACTAAACGGTGACTCAGTTAAACGTAACAACTTAATCATTGTTCAGGCCATGGATATTACTGCTCTATAATTTGTAATCCTTAAATAATTTAACAAAATTACTTAAAGGCAAGATGCAATGTTAATTATTGGTTTAATATTATATATGACGATTATATTATGTAATATTTATAAGTTATATCAGTAACATATAGATTACTATAGACAGATGAATTAAGATGATCAAGTATTCCTTACAATTCGTTGATATGCATAATTATAAGACACCTTGTATATTTAATTTTAGCATATAAAAGTTACTTTAACATACATAAGGTTAAGTGTAAATTATGTAATACATATAATTTACATATTTACATTTAGGCCTAGTATATACGGAACATCTGTAAAATTCAAATCCTCGTGACGAAATTAGTTTTTAAAACCTTCGAATATATGAAAAAATAGTTATGCAAAATAATAGATTTCTGCCTTAAAATAGATAGAGAATTTTCTTTCTGTAAATGGTAAAATTAATTTTCTTAAGATACATTTTTAATAGGCTATTTATTAAAGAATTAATTATAAAACTAAAATGCTTTTTTTATCTCTTTTATTTATTTTAAACTACATACTTTTAGAAATGGACGCTTTACAAAATGAGCTTTATATATAAATAACAAATTATCGTTTGCACAAGAAAATACAAAAATAAAAATACGTTATCAATATAAAAAAAAATGTAAAAAAAAACTTAATATTACTTAACAATGTAATAATTATAAAAAGAATAGAAATTACAAAATGGGCGGGGACTGACAACATCTGTTCACTTTAGCGTCTACGTTAATAACATGTTTTTGTTTTTTTAATTTCGTATTTGTTTATGTCAAAGATTCAAGCCAAAGTGACTAGAATGTGAGGAGTACACATAGAAGTTTTTTTTGGATACGCAAACTTAAAATTACATAATGAATATGATGGCACTTAATCTCAAAAATACATTAAAAAAACTTAAGTTTCAACTCTTATAAATGCTGCCAATTATAATACTAGTGAATTAGAACCTTAATGCGTTTTGTCACAATAATTTACAATCATACAAAAATTATGATAAAAAAAATTATATTAGGTACATATAGTGTGAACTAGCCTTAAGTAACGGGATCATACATAGTTCTTACGCTTAATATATATAAAATTACATACAAGAAATAATTTAGGCGTATCTACAACGATGCCCAAATAATGTTACAAATCAGTCATTTCTTAAAACATTAACATTTTAATTCTTCCCAATATGTAATTTACATATAATTTACAAGTTACACTTTCGGATAAACACTCATTCTTTAGAACAGCATCCCAATTCCTAATTACTCGCGTTCTCACAAATTTTACTAAATCGAAGAGCGTTTTTGTATTAAAGCCAGCTACTACACTCAAATTACCAAATCCAAAAAAAAGTTGAAAATATATATAAAGTCTTCCCATAATTCAAGTATGTTTCTGAATACGGGTGTTAGTCACTATTAAGAAAAATCAACTAAAATTACCATTGACATCTAATAGACACATCGATTTGGCTATTTGAGTCGTCACTAGCCCACAAACGCTAAAAAAATAAGTCCGACAAATCATCGCGTAATTATCACAGGCTCGAAGTTTTAAAGTCCGGTGGGTTCGCGATGCAACATTCACTCGATACACGAAATAGAAATAAGGCATCTCATAGCTTGGTCTTACTTGGTTCTCCAAGCTGCAGTTCCGCCCTTATGTTAAGGGCGTAATGTTGACAATGGGGTGGCTACATTTCCGCCCCTAAAGCGGAGTTAGGTTGATAAGGGGGTGGCTACACGAGCCAAGCGTGGCGCTAGCACCAAGACTCTTCGTGTGGCGCTCTCTCGTCGTCCGAATCGCCGTACATGTCTGCTAACTTGCGGAAACGTGGCCCGAACGTGGATAGGTAGTTGAATTTGAGATCTTCATCGTCGGTACCTAGGAAATAATTAATTTATGAAATACTGGAAATACATTTCATTAAACCAAATATCATAAAACATATCATAATCGATGGTCGCAAATTGAATTCAGGTAAGTAACAAATTAGTTATTGCAGTGTTTCTGTTTTTAAAATCCGATTCGTCTTTTACGGTAGAAAATACGTCGCGAGAAAATCTTGATTGAGCTACATTGAATGAAATTCTAAACTCAATGCCGATCCATAGTCGAGTAATGCAATAAATTAAACACCATAGACTCTTGAACAGGTGTATAGACATTTGCCTAGGAATAACACTTACGCACTATTTAAGACCGAAACTCAAACTTAAAATATACTTCATATAAGCTTTTAATAAAACCTTTCGAAAAATAAGAAAAATATTAATTTAAAAATTATATTTAAGAAAGACAACTTACAGCTTGCTAGCGATGAAAGAGATCCGCTAGTGTTGCCGTCTCCCTCGTACGCGTAGTGTCGCACGTCGTCGTACGGATTAATATCTGGATCCCTGTCTAGGACGGACTTCTTGTCGTCTAGAAAACCGGAGATATCTGGCGCAGCTCCTACTATACCTGTACAAAAATTAGCGTATTCAAAAATATTTTTACATTATTTTTACTATACATTATAATGAATATTATACTTTACCAAAGTATAGCATGAGTTAATTTTCATTTAACTAAATTAATAACTGAATTCTTTACATTATTATATCATGCAAATTTAATTCTCAATTGTGGCGAATCCGCTTATTAAAGTAAATTGGCGTGAATTTCATTTATTTCCCTTTTTCGTATCGGAACTTTAGCAATTATTTTCTAGTGTCTCGACTTTATTGATATCAGTTCGGAAAATTCTAGTGTTATTTTGTTGAGCGACTGGCGTAAGTTATCAAGCCATGATATCTTCCTTCGACCAGTTTTACCTGCATTAATCTTTATAAGGAGCTAATATCTTAGAGTTCATTCAGTAGATCTATAGACCAATTAATACCTGGAGCATGCATGAAAGTGGCGTCAGTGTCAGGCGGAGGGCCGTCATACATCTGCCGAAGGACGTGAAGATCGTAACCCGCGTCGCCTTCACCGCCGCCTTCATCTTCATAGGCGATGATGTTTTCTCTGATATCGTCTAATTCTTTCTCAGCCCATGCATCAGCTCGCTTGCGATGTACCACTACAGCTAAGAGGAGAACTGAAAAAGGAATTTGGTTTTAATTTTTTGTTACCCTTTGCTTACAATGTAAATGTTTGTGTAGTGATATTTTTATTAATTAAATTTTAAGACTTTTGTTTCTTTAAAACCATGAAAAATTATATATTTTTTTTTTCTGGTTTTATTTCGTAGTTATTCACAATTTGTAGAGTTGATTTGAATTGATTGTTACATCAGAACTCCGTCCGAAAAGCGGCTATGTCGTTTGGTTTTTAAATCAAAATAAATGGAACTATTTTGTCATCCAAGCAAACGAAATGAAGTATTTTGCTTTTGAAGTCAAACAAAGCTTAAAATTTTGGTACACGTATAAATAAATCCATTTTTTCTATTTTACATTATTATTGATGAGATATATTATATGGCTTATTAATTCTGTGCTTAAGTTGCAAACTCATTAAATAATAAAAAAACATCAGGAAACTATTTCAATTTTGGAACCCCAATATGAAGGTAATCCTCAAACTGTCAACTAAATACTCACTTATCAAAATAGCGATGCAGACGAGGATAGCAACGAGGAAGTTAGTGTCGATGCCAAAAGTAACGGCCGTAAATACGCTCTTCTGACAACCGGGATCGGCATTATGTTCCACGGACGGCCTGCCCAAGTTGTACATCTAGAGAAAATAAAAATACTTGTTTATCTTTTATTCCTAATAAAACTGTTGACACAATTGCCGAAGAGGAAGAATAAAGACGAAACGATTGTCTTGGGACCTATTAAGTCTAGAAAAATATAAACGTAATACACAAGTGAAGCCAATAATTTCTGTTATATTGCCAATTAAATATAACTAGGGCAAATTTGTAATTGAGTATTAAAAATATTATTACTAACTGATTTTACGCTAGATTTAATGCTATTATTTTCTTACATCCTAAATTGAATAGTCATTTGTTATTTATTCTTTAATAATAATCTAGATCAAAATCAGGAACCTATCTAAACTAAATTCGAATAATAAGCAGACTGACAGAAGTGCGGGATTAATGCTATATACTATTGAAGAACAGTTAATAATCCATTTTGATAGAATAAATGCGGAAATAAATCTGTCCGTCCTCCTCTTTGTTTGGTAAATTTTCACGCGTAAATCGCTAAACGAATTTGAATTATTGAAGTTAATACATAGATTGGAACTACTTTTTATCGCGAAAATAAAGCATGACGTGGACAAAAGTAAAGTAAAGTAAAACAGTAAGCCTGTAAACATCCCATTGATTCCTCTCCTATTAAGGAGAAGGTTTTAGAGCTTAATCCACCACGCTTCTCCACTGTGGATTGGCTGTTATACATGTGTCAGGATCTCCCACCATATACAGGTTTCCTCCCGATGTTTTCCTTCACCGCCGAGCTCGAGACGAATTTAAACACAAATTTAGCAATTGAAAATCAGTTGGGGTTTGAACCCGCGATCATCGGTTGGGATCGACCAGCTGATAGTGGTTGCACTAGGCCATCTCAGTTCGTGAACAAATTGTAATTTTAATTAGTTTTCTATGCAGAATAAGACGCACTAACTAATATTTTATATAATAAACTTACAAAATCGTTATATGTAAAATTGCTAATGCAGCCCATAAAGTGCTGGTTGGTCGGAACGTGCCGCCATCCGAAAGCTCGCGCTAGAGCCTGCAAATCCACGCTAGCACCACCGAGCTGTAGCGGGCCGTTAACTGTAAACAAATTATAATATTAATTACCCATTCAATAACGTTTTCATCTTTAATGGAGCGTTTTAGAAAATTTTGATTTTCGGACATTTTTTTTTATGGACTAAATTTATTATATATACACGCAACTAAATTTCAAAGTAAGTAGATATATTTCAATAATAAAAGTTTATTTCAAAACAATTCAGGAAACCTTTGTTTGTTATGAAATAAAAGAATGTAGAAATGAGAAAACAAATTTATCAGAAAAATGTCACGAGCTAAAAGTTGCCGTCAGCGTTAAACCACAAATATTTTCATCCCTGAATATCGAGATCCAGATAAAATATCCACTCGAGTGCTTGTCACCAAACACCTTTTGATTTATGTACGGCTATTGAATGCAACCAAACGAAAAACAAGGTAGAGGAAATTCGAAGTAAAATGCGGCTCTTAGAAGAATGTGATAAAATAATAAAATGTAACTCACCATTGAGGATTTCCCTTGGCCCCGTCGGCGCTGCGAGACTCATACAAGTCGACAACTTGCATCTATCTACGAACATTTCTATAGAGCTTCTCATGAGGACGATCTCTATTAGATGTGGCTTGCCGTCAGCGACATGGACGACACTGTTGTTGAGACGTGTCGTTCCCGATCCATAATTGACCAGCAAAATTGGAAAACCGTCTACCAACTCCAAAGACATAAAATCTGTAACAATATAAAATTTATTAGATATTGAAATGTTATTTAACTTTGTCGTAAATCTGTGCACTATTGAGCGTGTAAAACAAAACTTCGGGCGATAAATTACGCTACAGTTGCACGAAGTCGATTAAGGAGCATTATATCAATAAGTTTAATCCCATAAGCAATTGGAAACATAGTTTAATTGATCCTGCTCGTAATCTCCATAGGGATGCTATGATCATAACTTTTCATATGATTTCCATTTCTCAAAACCTTGAAATTTAATGACTAAAAGGCAAAACATTATTGTAAATTTTAGTCAGAACCTTTTTATAATTTAAAAAGAACGCAGTATGTTCATACATAATACGCTTGCGAACTTGCCAAAGTAACTATTATTTCAATTTAATTAACACTAGTATACATTTCTTAGAAGTTGTAAGGCTATTATAGAGCCGCAATGTTAATGTGCAAATAACCTTAGCGTCAACAATCTTGGCCAAAGCTCAAGGATTATAACGAAGCCTTCAGTGTTTTGGCTCTTGCTACGGAGTTTTGTAAAACAGCTCATTATTAGCACATAATGCCGTGTATCTGATAATGGTTGACAGTCTGGCACAGTGGCTTCTAAACTGCTTTTAAAAATAAAAGTTCCACTGGCTTAAATATTTATAGTTTGTTAATTTTTCCTATGTTTTAATGGAGTATTCTTAATTATCTTATAAAGTTTGAGAATGTATGTTAAGCATCTTTGGTTGTCAATTTTGAAATTCTAGAATATTTGAGACAATCTAAATATCCGATAGCACAAAAGCTATTTTTTATTTCACTAAATAAAAATAATTGTGCATTTTTCGTTGTACAATACTCTCGCGGTCACTTTACAATTACTCTAGTCATATATTCCTAACAAAACACGTAACTATCCCACGAATTCACGTCTATCATCCTATGAAAACATGCGATATTATAACATTGTTTTAATAATGTAAAACGTTACCGATATAACAAGTCATACTTCAACATGAAACATCAATTCCTAAGCGTTATTATCTTTTCAAAGGTATTAATTACAAGCAAACACTCAAATCAGGACAGCATAAAATATAAAGAACCTAATATAATTTTGTTATCCACAAAATGTAAGCAGCCGTGTGAAAAGTAGGTATTTTATCACGTGACCATCGCTTTCATAAATCATAACGCCGTGCACGGCTGTCAGTCATTACGTGATCATTAAAAAATCATTACAGTGACTAGGGAAAGGGCGGACACGCTCTGCACGACAATTGTTGGTACTTAAATGGGCTTTTATGCGCGATTGGAAATTATTTGATCAGCTAATGAAGAGGACTTTCGAATATGTTTATATGAAATCATTTTTATTTGCGCTTTTTTATTTTATCATGAACGCTTTAGAATTTAAATGACTTTCTGAATACTTCGGGGAATATAAATTTAAGTGGTAAAACTTTTGTTTCTGTTATCAAAGAATCTCGGTATATTTTTAATATCGCCCAAATATCCATAACTATTGCACAATCGTGTTTCAACAATAAAACTTTAGAATCGCGTTAGGGGCAATTGTGATTTTTGTCGGAAATCATTATTCAAGTTGTTACGCCAATCAACTCTGACATATTTATCGTTAAGTCGACAATGTCGAGCTTTCTCGACTCAATTTTACTTAAAGACTTGCTTGGTTCACTGAAGTCGGTCACCAATAGTTTCATTGTGCAAACGTAAGCAACCTTATCCGGCGGATTGAGAGCGACAAAAGTAAGATTACGGTAGATTCAGAGGTAACTCTCTTTAAACTTTTCCACTCTTGTAATACCGTATCGAAGTAGTATCACAATACAAGATTTCGTAAATCATGAGACCGATTTCGTGTTCATTTTATTTCATACATTACGTCCTCTGTACAAATTAATTCGTATATGGTTACATAATTTAGTCAAGGCTTACTTTAAATCAAAATATGACTTGGAATTTTGTGTCGCATATCTTTAATGGTTGTTTTAAGTTTTTTTCTTTATCTTTTATAGTCCATGCTACGGTATATAAAGCTAAACAATTTATTGTAACTTCCTGTAATATTCATATAGTATAAGACTTAAGGATTTTTTACAATTTACTTTTCTTCTCTAAAGCCCTTAGAATTTCACTTGTCTGAACTTCTAGTACTTTAACATCATCAAGGCTAAATTTAATTGGTTTTTTTCAAGTCGATTTATCTGAAATCCTAAGTATATTCGACACGAATTAACTGACGTATCTGTTGCGACAAGTGTGTGCAATCCACTTAACAGTATTGCCAATTTGGCAACGCCAGAAGAAATATTTGCTCTCTAGCGAAAGCCTTGCCAAAGTGCAAGTGTATATTACTTTTAAGATATTTATTGTACTTACAGTTTAAAGGTTAATATTTATTGAAGTTAATAATATTTTTTTTTTCTCTAGTTTCGATAAGTCTTTAACACATTTTGAGTTGAAAAAAAAAACAAGAATCTTCAAATCTTGGGATTATCTTAATTTTATCGTTTTAAAAAATAATATTTTACTATAAATATGTTATAAACTCTTGGATTTTGCCACCCAGAATGTCGAGTATTTTGGACGACATTGCCTAGCAACCAGCAAAAAATATCATTGATATTAGATATCAAATAAATTGATTACTTTATTTAAAAATTAAATAAATAATTTACTAAAAATAAAACTGTTTTCTTTTCTGACATATTTTTTTAATTTAACGATTCTAAATGATTACTTTATACTAGAAACTAATAATATATTATGCAGCACAAATTTCTCATAATCTAAATAATCTAGTCATTAAGGTCACGTTCACACAGAAAATGTCACGAAGGTGTAATGCCGATCTACACCATAGATTCCTTTATGAAATAGTATTATTGGATTACTTAAGGCGAACATTAATCATACCTATGAATTTGAACACGAAAGGAACTGTAGACATTTAAGTATATAACATTAACGTAGTCATGTATCTTCGAAGTTTTGGTAACTGTAGACATTTAAGTATATAACATTAACGTAGTCATGTATCTTCATTGCTTTTGATATCTTGGAAAACAATTTTTCGTTTTTATGGACTTTTGTGCAATAATCACATGCATATATGTAATATGATACAAGTAAAAAAAAATGTTTATTTTTTTATGAAATTCGTACTGTACCTATTAAGTTATGAAAATTTCCGTAATAAATTGATCCAGCATATAAAAATAACTAACAAAATGCGTTGCACTATAGATATTTATAAATATCTTTCTACTTAACCAATATGTAAACACAAACTGCCTTACTACAAAAGATTTAAACAGACGTTAAATGCGTGTTCAAAAAAATCCGTACAACAAATCCGCGTCTAAGCACAGTTTTGAGTTAAACATGCTTTAGATATAGATTAATATACGTTTAACTGAGTTTAATAGATGTCTAAATCTATTTCAGCTATCAAATGTAACGTATAACATTTTATCAATAAGTTTTTTTTGAGTCTATTCGTTTTAAAGCAATTTACTCGTATATAATATTTTAAACACTGTTTAGCTAGACACGTGTTGAACATGGTTTTAATGCGTCTTTTGTAGTATGACAGAAAATATCTACGATGTCATCGGAATCTTAAAACACATTTAAATATACTTAAAAAAATATTTTAATCGAGGCTATTGTTTAGTATTCACTACAATTACTATTAATTATCTGTAATGTAATTATCATTCATTCGTCTATTCACTCTCTATGCGACTGTTTATCTACACGATAAGTTCTGTCTTTGAATGTCTGCTAATTAAAAAATATATTAAGCCTTTTCGTCTTAACATAAGTTGTTGTTTAAAACCGAAGTTGTGTTGATGAACAGTAATTGAAAATAAAAATATATTGAAGCTGAAGTGCAGATTTATGTAACAGTTATACTAATAAACATAAAATTACTAACCTTGCACATCCAAAAGCGGGTTATATCTCAAGGGACCCAAGTAGAAGATGAGGCTGTTCTTCTTATGTGATGTGACAGTCAATGTGACGTGACCTTCATGGCAGGCTGGAGGAGCTGGGTACATGGCCCATCCATCACCATGAAATGCTATACTTGTTTGCTCACAATGGGGTCCATTCCAACCCTCTGGACACTCACACTTGTCGGCGAATGGGGTACCTTAGAAATTGTAATATTTTGTTAGCCTATTTTTGTAATTTTGGAATGAAGACAATCGAATCACGTTATATTGAATTTAAATTTGTTGTCAAAAGTAGAGACAGAAATTAATTTAATATCTGTCAATGTCATACACAATTTTGGACGAAATATTATTACTTAGATTTTAGATTAGATTTTTACTGTTTATCCTTCGTAGAAGATTTAATTTGAATCAGTAACATTACAAATTCAAATTCAAAATATACTTTATTTAAATAGGCTATTTTCAGCACTTTTGAATCGTCAAGTTACAGGTCCATTGGTTATAGATTTTTTTAAGCTACCAGCTACTTTTTTTTAACTACAGTTTACACAATACAAAAATCAAGATTATATTCCCTTTATTTAAAAAGTAATAATTTAAAAACACACAAAAACCAAGACCATTTACAAATAAATTAACTCTTAATAGGATTTAACATTGTAAAACCTTATCTATCTCGACAGATAGAAGGTAATTCCGACTAATTTACCTCCATTCAAGCAAACAAGCGGTTCTTCAACATCACAAGTGCACTCCGACTCCACTCTAGCTGAGACACCGACGAAGCTGGTTGTGTTCGTGTACACCGATAGCGGGACATTGTTCTTCATCAGAACATTACGACAAGAATCTTCACACTGCTCTTTTTCTATTAGACACTCGTCTATCTTCACCATGTAGATTTTTGCTTGGAGCTCTTCTTCCAGCTATGGAGGAAGTTTTGCAATTAATTATACTGCTATAGTTTTTAATAAGACAATTATATCAGTAGTGCAGATAAAAATTCTATTGCGTCACAATATTTGGTCTAATATTCACATTAAAATATTATTATCCGCGTGTCGATTAACACGAATAAAATAAACAATTGTATCTTTCCTGAATAAGCTGCAATAATTTTTCCATCATAACGCATTATAGTTAGGACGTTATCCCTCTTGAAGGAGCTGTATTTTCGTACAAGATCAAAGTAAAGTTCGCGACCTATTACAAATTTGCTTATAGTTAGTACAAGGTTACGCAAAATTTAAGACCAAATAATAAAATGCGGATACTATATTTTAGCCCATACCCGTTCTTAAATCTTTAATACATCTCACTCGTAATACCATCGCCCCTTAAGATTAACATCGTTGCAGTGTTTTTGTAAGAAAAATGGTCTTAAAATACTGAAACTTTTATTCCCCATTAACTCTAAATGTTGAATTGTAGATAATCCGTATCTGCCTAGTGTAGTGGTCGTTTTATGTATAGTCCACTATTGCTAACGAGGCCATTAGAACGATCCCCAGCCCGATTTAACCGTACGAGGTAAAAACTCACAAGCAATTGTGAATTAAAATACTTTTTTAGATATGCTCGAACAATTCGTCAAGATTAAGCGGATTACGTCAGAATACATGACGAATATAGCTCTGCTTCTCATTTTCACTCGCGTTTCAAAATATGCCTTTAATATTTGGACGCTAATAAGCAATAATGTGTTACCCCACAAAGAGTAAAAATCGGAGATATTGATGTATTTTGATACTACACCACCTATTTAACATAATTATAAATCAAGTCATATAAACTAAATAAGTACGGAAAAAAGTTTCTTAATTAATTGTTTCAAATTTCATGTGCGTTCCATATTTTGCGATTTATACAACAATGATAAATATTTAAAAACTTTTCATTAAATAATATATTAAATATATCAATCTGCTTTTATTTCATTATACCTTTTATTAAACAAGAAAAGAAAAGATGGATTAATACTTTTTCAAACATTAAGAATAGGTTTGACATCTATCTTTTCTCAAAATAATGTCCGTGTGGCTTGACACAGTATTGCTTATCAGCGTCCATTTATGGTCACTATTCCATACTTATCATAGTGTAATCTATACTAATATTATAAAAAATATTTTTGCGTCGGATAGTCCGTTTATTGAGGAAGATTGTAGGCTATATTACATCACGCTATGATTCACAGGATCGAAGCAGTAACGATACACGTAAGCGTAACCGCGAGGGGAACACTAGCTAGTATTTTATACTTTTAAACCTTCACAATTCAACTCACAAAGGCATTTGTTTTAATCAAATACTTCCTGAAGCTAGCGTGTTCAAACCAACAAACTAAATTTAAAATTTTATATGTTGGTATTAATCCTATTACTATACTATTACAAATACGAATGTTTGTAAGAATGTGTAGATGAATGTTTGGATGGATGCATGTATGTTGTTCTTTGACACAAAAACTACTAAACAGGTTTTGATGAAACTTTACACTAATTTGCTTATACGTCAGCTCAATACTTAAATTTTTTCTTTTACTTTTCATCTAGATACTACGTGGCCGAAGTAACTAATTTTATCTATACTATTATGAAGTTGAAGATTTTGTTTGTGTGTTTGAACGCGCTAATCTCAGGAACTACTGGTTCGAATTGAAAAATTATTTTTGTGTTAAATAGTTTTTTTTTATTGAGGAAGGCTATAGGCTATATTACATCACGCTACGACTCACACGAGCGAAACAGTAAACAAGAATGAAATCGCAAGGAACAGCTAGTATGAAGTAAAATCGGTAATTCATCACATGTCATTATGACTATGAAGTTGTTTGTTCATTCCGTGTAAATGTTAAAGGTCCCGGGGCTTTGAAGCTACACAATTAATACGGATATTCCAATAATTCGTCACGATTAAGTGGGCGGCGTACATAAATATCAAAGTTAAGTGAACAAAGATAGTTACGCTGTATAATAATCTATTCTAATATTATAAAGTTTGTTAGAATAGTCCCAGAAATTTTATTTTTACTTTCGATAAATCTTTTATTGATGAAGATTAAAATAGGCTACATAACATCACCTTAGAACTTATTATCAAAGTACCCATATATTAACGTCATAGAATTTGGCTTGGACCAGAGTTTAATGCGGGTAAATTTACGAGAAACATTTAGTTTAATTTAAAAAATGTGTTGATCCGATATCTACCAATCTTTACACGCTCACCTGCTGGCCTAGTCTGAGAAGATGGTTTATACATTTCTTCACAATCGTTCTAGCCATTTTGCAATCTACGAGATACATACACATAGATTTTTTATATATAACTAATTAAACAAAAATTGTGATATCTCAGCTAATGTGCATGAAATAAATATAATTTATAGCCTATACCATTCAGGAATAAAGTAGCTTTGTACCATTGAAAAATTTCAAACTAACTTTACCTCTTTATAATATTAGTATAAATTAAATTATATACAATTACATATAGATAATAACCAGTGCACGTAAAATAAAGGTACGCAGATTCATAAGGGACAAATCAGTACGTATTTATTACTAAATTTCTTTTAAAATTCGACACTCTCAGTCGAAGCGAAAAGAAAATGATGTCAGAAAAAATGAGTGTATAGAAATTGAGATATGTCTATCCGCCAACTAGTAACGGAGCAACATTGTCTATTGCGATCCAAATCTTTCCATTCAACAAAAGGGAAGAGTTTCCGCCAAGCAGACATTTGGCGTTTATTGTGACTTTATAGAAACTTGGAAGCAAATTAATTTTCTACAAAGTTGAAAGTATATAGTTTGATATATTTTAATTTATAATTAAAATTTTATTGTTACGATTTTTAGTGAATATTAGCTTATTTTGTAAGTACGACATAATCTGTCTGTTTTTCACGCAAAAACCGCCGATCCTCAATTTCAATGTAGTTTTATGTAGGTCTTTGGAGATGGATGTAAACCACTTTATGTCGCGAAAATAAATGATGACGTAAAATAGAAGATGAAATTTTATAAGCAGATTTGTTATATTTTGTAAAATAGAAAACTTATAAACACACTATATAGACAATATCTGTTCGGAATAACGTAACCTTTTTAAATGTTTTGCAATGTAATCTAAATTGCATAGATTTTTTGAACTAGGAACACACTATAAAATTCAATTACAATCCAATCAATAGTATCGGAACGCATAGATGACAATCACACAAACTTTATTTCCAAGTAAAGAAAATAATAATTAACATACCTTTTCCTGAATTCCTATGACCATACTATCCAACTTCTCAGCTTCAAAGTACGGTGATCCGTGAGCTGAAAACCGAACGTCCAAAAACGCATCTTTAACAGTTAACTTGCTAAAGACCGTGAACACATCGACATTGTCCATCGACTTATTGTATAGTTCTGCAAGACGACGGTGTAGCTTGTCCTTTTTACTCGTGCCCTGTGGAAGGAAGACAGATGTATAGTATTGTGAGACGTTTCTTTACAGAGTATAAAATAACGCTCTTTGCTGTCTTTATGCTTAAATCTTTTTAAGAACGCAACGGATTTTAATGCAATTTTCATCTATAAACAGAGTGATTCAAGAGGAAGGTTTATATATATATTGTATAGTAAATTATATGGACGCTGATAAGCAATACTGTGTCAAGCCACACGGACTCTATTTTGAGAAAATGGCGTCTAAAAATGTCAAACCTATTCTTAATCAATTTGTTTGAAGACGTATATATTCATCTTTTCTTTTCTATTTTGATAAAAAGTATAATGAAGTAAAGCAGATTAAAGTATTTAATTTCTTTTCTAATAATAAGTTATTCTAATATTTGAGATTATTGTATAAATTGCAAAATATGGAACGCACTTGAAAGTCCAAACATTAAATTAAGAAACTTTTTTCCGTACTTATTTAGTTTGAATAACTTTAAATGATATTGAATAAGGTTAAATAGATGACGCAGTATCAAAATACATAAATATCTCCGAATTTAACTTTTTGTGGGTTGACACATTATTGCTTATCAGCGTCCATATGTATGTTATAGTAGAGAAAAGCCGCGCGTCGCCGGGGCGATCGCTAGTTTATTATGTTTCTGTTTCTTAATGTTTTCTTAATGTCGGAATCTTTGCTTTCATGAGATATATTTTTAGTCGATGCTTTTGTATTAAGACTATGTTATGTTTTTTTTGGGAAGATATTATTTTAACATACATTACTTAGAATTACGTTTCTATTCTCAACCTAAAAAGTATGTTTTCAAAGATTGATGAAGAAGAACACTACTCATCACCAAGCATGTTAAGTAAAAAATGTTAAGATCTTTTAAACTACTTTTCTTAATTTGTATCATTCCTTTGACATAATTTAATTAACGCTGTGTATAAGAAGGAAGCAGGAAATACAAGTTTTATCATTTGCTACGTGCAAAGTACTCGCACGGAGATGAGAAACTGAGATGAAATCATTTGTAAATAGTTTGAAAGTTTCTGGAAATTTACATTTCGAATAAGGAAATTCAATTATTGTTAACATAGTACGTATCATATTCAATCTTTTGTGATGTTGTTTTATTTTTTTTTTATATAAAAAAGGATATTAATAAATCTGTCTGTCTGTTTATTGCGTTTTCCCTTACAAATTTGCATATTAGGTTCCTTAAATTGTAGTTTTTAATTTCTTTATTAATATATGAATCATGTGATGTAATTTTGCTTCCAAAAATGTCTTGATGTGCATGTCAAAAACGGCTCTTTTTGTTCGAAATGCTTTCCCCTTGGTCCCATAAAATTTTCATCAATATCGGTTTAGTAGTTTAATATTAAAATCAAAATGATTGGAGTACGTATATCATTCAAGTAAACGAAATTACTTATTTTTGCTTATAAAATATTCTCTTTTTAAAAAGTATCATTATAACAAAAATAACTATTGAAAACCACGGTAAAGTTATAATTGTACATTTATAAATAAAGCTAATAAACTAATTTCGTCCTAAGTTACATATAATTTTGTAATTATAAATTAATTACGATCAACAATGTTACTGCATTGCCAGGGCCTACCCTGTTTGTTCCTAAATTCGCCAACAATCGCTCGAGACCCGTAACTTTTGCCCAAGTTGACCTTGGAATGTTAACCCACAACCTAATATAAACTTTCTACTGAACAAGTTTGGGCTTAATATTAAAAGGAAGTTGTGTGTTTATTCGAATGTGGGCTTTATCAAAAGTGACTTAAAGGTTTTATTACATTAAGAATAATCCGCAGGTCTTATTTCATTTGTTGGTTTTCATTAATGGAAGGAAATAGAAAATACATTGTATAAAAATCTGGTGAAATAAGCATTAGGCGACAGCAGTCGGTAATGTGTCAATCTATTTTTTCTCTACTAAATTTTAAATGGATCCATCTAAAACTGAACGTGACAAGAGGAAAATCTCTCTTTTCTAATATACTTTATTACTATTTTAAAGATGTTACTAACTAGATATATAAAACATCAATAATCGATTTTTCCGGAGCAAGTCATAATTATTTTCCAACTAAAAGATCATTTTTGATCGAAAGAATAATTATGTTTTTAGATGTTTTTAATCCACATAATTATACCTTTTATGCGATTAACATTTACCGGGTAAAGCCGTTAAATCTTACTTAGTCCGTATATGCAAAGCTCTGTTATATTACCATCATTATTTATAGTACAACAACTCTGGTAAGGCCCCGTATAATACCCAGTCGGGTGTTTAAGATACAAATGGATGTACACAGAGTAATCTTGTAATCTCTTAGAGCTCTGTTATAATGAGTACAAAGTTTAAGTTACTTAATAGACTATGACGTTTATGTTACCCAAGTGAGGATATGTTTAACTCTTAGTGCGTTCGTGAAGCTGAATTCACTGAATTTACAACACTATACTGCAGTATGTACATAATTTCGACTTGGATATTATCCAAAACATTTCGAGTAAAAACCTCAAAGGAGCCACCATCTTTGAGGCTTGCGGTTACATGTGTGAATGCATCTCTAATAAAGATTAAAGTCATGATTTATTTATTTACTTTTTTAAATTCCGTTTCACGAAAATTTCAGACGGGATTTTCAGGCCTGTATTCAACGTAAATACTTAACAAGTTGAAAGTTTAATTCGAAATTTCTTAATAATTAACGAGGTCAAACCGAGGTAGCTACCTCCAAATTTCTTAGGCTAAACATAAATTATTCTTTATAATATCAAAGAAACGTTTTGAATAAATATTGCACTCGAATCCGTGTACAAAGATCCCGACAGTAAGAGGATAAGTGAACCTAGTTTACTTACATCTGCTTCAGGAATAATAAACTCCTCAGCGGTGACGTTCACGAAGCGAATCGATCCGGATTTGTCGACCGCTTCCTCGGGAATCTCCTTTATTGTCACGTTCACTGTCGCCTCCACCCAGTGAAAGGGTACGAGTGGCTCGTTTTCCTCTGTCACCTTTAAAACGTTGGAAATAATATTACTATTCGTTGGATAGGACAATTTTAATAGAATTGGATCTTATTTCATCTATAAATTGATTCATAAACCACATTTTTGTAGTGCTGAGACTGTCTAGTGGATAGAAGACATCGGTATGGTTTTTAAAGTGCTAAAATTATGTACAAAATTATCTCTTACACGAGCAGTGCTGAAAAATACCGTAAAAATCTAAACTTCTGAGATATATCTGTCACTCAGCTATGAAACAGTGTGTTAAGTTACTTATATGGATAACTTCATACCCTTTCTTAATAGGAGAAAGAGATTGTGTAGTAATGGGATATTTACAGGATGTTATTCTTAATATCTCTCCGATTTCGTTAGCTTATGAAAGAGTTTCTCAACTTAGATACAAAGCATTGCGACAACCGTATAAATATAATCAAAAGCGAATCGACTTGTTCAAACTAAATTAAATCGCCAACTATTTATACGGAGTTAGAATAGGAATAGGCACGTTCTACCTAGACCTCATAGCTCACTCGGTCAGGTCACGCGGCGAGTGCTTAACATTTAATTATTAACTTCCCCACAACTTCAAACCCCAGAGAACTGCAAACATAAATAGAGCGGGAGCCAGCGAACTCTTTTCAGGGTTTATTAATTTTTCGACAACAAAGATAAGGCTAAGATTCCTGAAAAATTTAATTTAAACGATATTTTTGACGGTCTAATGAGAAATGCAGCTTTCGGGGCGAAATTATGAATTCGTGAAATTAAAGCGAAGGAAAGAATTATTTGTGTTACCAAAGTCACTTAAAAATTTTTTTCCGCAAAAAATTAAAACAAATAGCAGATAAACTTCGGAAAATTAGTCTGTCTTATCAAAGAAATGTTTACCAAGAGAATAACAATTGGTGAATATTTCCAACCAAATCAAAACTTAATACATTTCAAGACTTACATTAAATCGTAGTAAGTAAGTCCCATTAGGTGTGCCTTCTTTCATGGTTATCATGCCCGTGTTGCTGTGAACATCGAAGTATGGGCTCCTCTGCTCATAGGACGGCAGCCACATAAACCTCTTGTCTGGAAGGTCCCAATCATCAGGATCGTTGACGAAAACTCGCCCAATTTCCGTGTCCGGTGCTTCGCCCTGTGGGAACATTATATTATTATTTCTCTTCAAAACAATTTGATCCAAATGATGATAGTTATGAATCTAGCAAAAAATAAATAAAATAAATGGTAGAATGTAATCTAGTTTATTTTTAACAATGCTATTGGTTTTATAATGGAGTTCGATTAGTTCTTGTTTAAAAAAGAGCTCTTCAGATTTATATATTTGTAAATACAATTCAGAACTTAGTATTTTAAATTAAAAAAGTTTTATATTCGTTTAATAAACGATCAATTAATTTTCTATTATTAGTTTTACTGCTATTATACCATAATATTAACTTAATTATTAAAAACATAGTTCCTTTTAATTCTAATAGATGGAAATCAACTCTTAGCGTAAATGAGTGTTGATCGAATCGAACGAATCAAGATATTATAAAAAACTACTATTTACTTTACAATATTTGTGGCTCTTTTGTTTCAATAAGTATTGTAGTGCTATTTTGGACTCGTAACAAAAATAAATTAAGTCTATAATAGAGTGTGTTTCTTGCGGAAATGTCTTCACCAATACATTACTGCGTACTAAATCCCCAATACCATTTCACTTCTACAATCACATTTGTATAGAATTTCGGTACACAATACAAGCTGTGTATCAAGCTAGATTAACAGTGAGAGCTATTTCCTAAGTAACGAGTCGTTTGCTATAAACTTCATTAGGAGTGGAACCTCCTGTCGCATTTGCGGGCGAGTCGCCGCCTCATTAACTTAGCCGGTTCGAGCTAGCACTTACTATATTAGAAACTAGCTGCCCCTCGCGATTTCACTCGCGTTTATGCTTCGCTCGTCGTAGCTGTAGCGTGATATAATATAGCCTATAAACTTTCCGAATAGACAGGCTATCCATTGCAAAGTGAATTGCGTCAGTAGTTTTCGAGATTACCCCCCTACATACAAATTTTTAAATAAATTTAACATCTTTATAATATTGTTATAGAAGTACTTATATATTTAAAGGCACACTTACAATACACATGTAAAACATTTCCAAAAAAAATAGAATAATAATAATAAATTAAATTAAATATTTAGTATAGATAACATCTATATAGGTTTCTATTACAAAACACGTGTTCGTTCCTCTGAAGTTGTCTGCGAAGATTATTTTATTCTTAAATACCGTTTAAGAAGTAATGGGTTCTACATACAATTTCCCTCCCCTATTTCACCTCGTTTAGGATTTATTTTATGACGTTCGTTAACGAAAAGTAACTACTGTCTTTTCCCAAAGTCAAATCTATATAAAATTCATTCATTTTCGTTAACATTGTTTCAGCGATTTCATCGTAACATAACAAACATAGACCAATAAAAACCGAAAGACAGTTTCGCAATTGTACTATATAACACGGATTTTGTATTCTTTTCTCATGCCACTTGTAACAAAATTTCAATTCTATGGGTCATCAATTCAGTCGACCTTGAATTTAGGCGTAAAAATAGTACAGAAACGCGAATAATGTAGTAAAAATTTTAACAATGAAAAGCGTTACGTTGTATTTTCACTTTGATGTATTTTTAAGCACTAATTAAGCGCTGTTACACAGCCTTTGTTTGAGTTATTAAATTATACATTTAAAGGCATAGAAGTACTATAGTTTTTTTTATTCATTAACGCATTAACGCTTTTTTATATTTAAATGACACGTGTATGAAAAGTATTTTTTTAAATCAATACCTGTGAAAAAATTATCATGAAATGTGTTGATGTTACAATTTTTATAAATATATGTATTTTATTTGAATTTTTTTAATAAAAAAATAACATTATCTTAATTATATTGAACATAAAAATATTTCATGTTATTTACACATTAAAATTGTAAACGCTTTGTAATAAAATAAAAAAAAGACCATAACATTTTTTAATTTATATTTGTAATAATTTTATGTACATAATTAAACCATATATTTTTTATTAATTTTCATCGTCCAGAACAATGTATACTAATATTATAAGGAGGTTAAATTTATTTGTACGTTTGTTTGTGGTTATCTTTGAAACTACTAATCCGATTTAATTAATATTTTCGAATTGGCCAGCCCGTATTGAGGAAGTTAATAGGCTATATTACATCGCCATAAGACTTACAAAAACGAAGCAAAAACCATAAACGCCAGCCAACGGTAGCTATGAATTTATAAAATAACGTGATACTTCTTTATTTTTTACGTAAAATTTATTTATACAGCATGTTTTATTTATGTAATATGCTTCGAAAAATATTACCAAGTATACTAAGGACTACTAAAACTTATCCGGAATAAAAGCAGTGCCGTAACTAAGGGGAATCAGGGCAGGGCAGTAAAAAGTAACCCCTCCCCCCCTTAATCCCCGTTTACGTACGCACCGCACTAAACCCACTTTCATTAAGGCAAAATTAACATTTTAATAGCCATATATTATAGAACAAGCCGTTTCCTGTGGTTTTATACACGTTTTATTGATATTTCATATTAGTAATAAATTTCACATAAAGCGGTAGAATTCGCACTAATATTATAAATGTGAAAAGAAACTGTTTCCGTCTGTTTGTTTGCGTTGTTTTGTCTGAGGAGTTTTAGCGTCTATACTTATATTACAAAGACTTTTTTTTAAATTTGTTTTTAAGTTTGTTCCATACAAATTTATGGGGATAATTTATTGATGTACAAAATTATTTTTGCGTTGGATAGCGTTATTTAGTAAGGCTATATTACATCATGCTACGACTCATAGGATCGTATCAGTAACCATTAACGCAGGTGAAACTGCGAGGGGTAACTAGCTAGTTTGTGTATATAATTTTACGTTTTAAAGACATTTTCGATGTTTTGAACTGATATGATTTTTTTCATATACTAATATATAATAATAATATTATAAAGCAACTGCGACAGTAACACTGTCGCGTTTGCATGTTATTTATCTTTCGCACCTACATATATTGCTGAAACAATTTAGATGAATTTGATATATATCTATATATAGAGAATTAGAGACGTGTTTTTACGCGAACAAAATTGTGGGAGACCATATCGTTTTTAAATAAGACTTTGTTATATAAATATGTTATATAAAACAAGAATGAATAAAAATTCTAATATGTTTCTCATATCTAAGACGTATATATCATAATAATTAATATAAAATTTCATCAAGCCATATACTACATAATACACTACAAGTTTCTGCACGCAGATAAGCACACAAGGTATGTTGATAAAAAGTTGCCTATGTGTTATCTGTATTACTGTAAAGTTTCAGCAAAATATGTTCAGTAGATTTTACATTAAAGAGGAACTTTTTTTTTGCATTTATAACATTAGTAAAACATACATATATTGAAAAACATTATCCCCCTAAAAATATGAGGCATTTAAATACAAATCTAGACTCCAGAGCTTACCATATAAATTAAATAAGGATAGTAAATTTTATATACATGTAAAATAAATTAGGACAAAAATAAAAGGCTTATCCTACGTCATAATGCGGATCTTTAGTTTGAATTAATTAATTGTTTATTCATGTTTTATAGCCATTCTAATCAAACCTGATTTTAACACTTTTATTTTAATAACTGTGTTTGGATATTTTTACCCGATTGGGTAGGTGTTTATCAGTCTATGTATGTATGTGGGTTGAACTTTTTTAGCACTATTTAGACCAAGCACGTGGGCCGATTTTGTTACATGACACCACGGTTTTTTCGTCAAAACAGCGCGAAAAAAAAACCAAAGTAAAAAAAAAAATGAAAATCGGCGAACTGAATTAAATAGGGTATTGTTGAATAGGTATTTAATAATGAAATTTCGGTTTCATACGTCGTTTTTCATCAGAGTTACCGTTTAAAATCTATAACGATTTAAAGTTAGATGATAGAAAAACAATAAAATTCTACTACAGGGTTAATTTTCTTATGTTATAGTATATTGTATTAGAAGAAAATTACACTTATAATTTTTTTCCTTGTAAATGATACAAAACAACTCTCTGTAACTTTGTAACAATTACTTAAGTAACCTTACGTAGATGTTACCTGTTAGGTTCATTCAAGATTTACTCATACCACGAATCTTGAATAAAAACCACTTACATCGTGTTTAGCGATAAGTCCAGAATTACACCTAGAAGTTTTTCTCTTAGACTTTTATAACGAATTAATATATACTAATATTATAAAGCTAAAGAATTTGTTTGTTTGTTTGAATGCGCTAATCTCAGGAACTACTGGTTTGAATTGGAAAATTATTTTTATGTAAGATAGTTTATTTATTGAGAAAGGCTATAGACTATATTACGTCACGCTACGACTCATAGGAGAGGTAACCATAAACGCGACTGAAACCGTATAGAATAGCTAGTAACTAAATAACTTACTCTCTGTGCATTATTTTTGACACTTCCAACTTTCAATTAGACTACCAAGGTAACTGTTACCGGGTTGTTTCACGTCAATTACGAGAGTAAAACTTACAAATGTAATTCTCGACTTACAGCGTAGCGTATATAAGTCACCCGTGCAACGATTGTATACTGTTACGGACAAAATTCCCGCGGACAAAAGGTTCTTGTCTACGCAGGTTATTACAGTGAAACAATCTGGTAAACTTAGTGGGGAGAGTGAGAAAATTAAAAATAAGGCCATTAACAGTAAATTCTTACAAGTGTAAAATAATAACAAAGAACTCATGTAAATCTTTATAAAGTCTGAGAGCGAAACGTATAAGTGTAATTCTCGCCTAAGGCTTACCATTTTTTCGTTACACATAAAAAAATTAAATCCAATTTTTAAACCACAAAGTTCAGGATTGTGTTCTGAAATTTATAAATTAAAATTTCACAGTTGAAAATAAAAAATTCTAATTCGGTCGCACAGTCGCGAAGATGTAGAATCGTAAAAGTGTTTATAGTGGCTTGTAAAGAGCAATGAATCCGTAACCGCCATTGTTACAGATATTTCATGTTTTATTCCATACTTCGTAGCTCTTGAATGCAAATTTTATTTTAACAATCGCGCGATATCGCACTTAGAAATTCATAGTGATATTATCTAACGTCGCGTCGTAAGTCTATATTGTGTATTATAAAGTTGGAGTCCAATTTGTCTCTTGTTCAACAGACTTCCAAAAGGAGGTGGTTTTTAAATCGTAGCGTATATGTTTTTAATGTTTGTTAAATAAGAACTCCATCCTTTATTAACTGATTTTGTAAAACTGCTCGTTTTTTATTCGAAGCGGTCCTATGGAAATTTTATTAAAAACGCTTCAGTTATATGCATTTTAAACGAAATTGCCAATTTTACTATTCAAGTCCGTTTATTACCTAAAAAGTCTTAATTGGTAAAAAAAAAAGCCTTTATATAGGAAATTTATATAATCATAGACATATTTAATTTGAGCATCACAAAAAAATTAAACATATTTTTTTGTTTAAATGTTCGTGATTATATAGAAAATGATATGTACTCATTTTGATGACAAAAGACGAAGATTAACAAGAAATACATACAATCGAACATAGAACTTACTTTATTGTAATCGGTTCAAAAGACAAAAAACAAATGAAATAATTACCGCGTTATTGAATTCTCAGAAAGTAACTGTCAAGTAAAGATACATACATAAAATAGATGCATTGTGTATACACAGAATGTGAACGAAATTCTTGCCAATCACTATTAAGTCATGCGAAATTGAAATAAAAATATAACCAACATGAAAGTATTTTAATTAACTTTATACATATTATTAAAGGTCATTACGGTTTTAATTACGAGAAATTGTAAATGGAATCACACGAAATGCGATTACAACGAAAATTTTATTTCGCATCAGTTTACTGCCAATAAATTATACTTGATTCTGAAATGTGTGCGCATTTTAGGGAAACCTTTGAAATTTTATTACAAATGTATTAAATTTGACGATTCATCGCACACGTAATCTAAATCCGCCAATTACGAGGTTGAACTCAAATGTATTTATTCTATTATGAAATATTACAAATATAAATGCGAATAAAATATTGCCTTTTCATGTATATGACGAAACTGATAAACTGATTTTCATGAAAATTTGCATTGAAATAGCTTGAACCGTGTAGACCGACACTGGCTACGTTGTGAAAATTAGCTACTGAACAGTACAAAACAGTAAAAAAAACCTAAATTTACTGTATACGACAATTAATAATAAGTTAATACCCGTTGGCGCTAGCTAGTATATAAGTATATATATGGACGCTGATAAGCAATACTGTGTCAAACCACACGGACTTCATTTTGAGAAAATGGCGTCTAAACATGTGAAACCTATTCTTAATAAGTCTGTTTGAATAAGTATTTATCTATATTTTCTTTTCTTTTTTGATTAAAGCTGTAATTAATTAAAAGCAGGTTGTATATTTAATATATTATTTAATAAAAAGTTTTTAAAAATATAAGATTATTGTATAAATTACAAAATAAGGAAAGATCTAGAATGTCGAAACAATTAATTAAGAAACTTTTTTTCCGTACTTATTTAGTTTATATGACTTTATTTTTTATTGAATAATGTTAAATAGGTGTTGCAGTATCAAAATACATCAATATCTCCGAATTTGACTTTTTGTGGGTTGACACATTATTGCTTATCAGCATCCATATATTTTAAAAACATATCTTTGGAAGGAAAACTTAAGGACTAAGAATATTGTATAATTAAAAAAAAACTAAAATAAATTGTCAATGTGAAAAGAACGAAATGAACTTTCACCCATCCAGTACGTTATGGATACAAAAAAAATGAAAAAAAAAAAAAAAAACGATTTCTCGTACCCACTGAAACAAATTGCCAATTTATACTCACATAATATCGCCAGCTGTATATTTCGTTGAAGTACGTTTCCGTCTGATTGCATTTTGGGAAATAATAACATATTAAATATTTTGCTAAAGAAAATTTGATGTACCATTCTATTGAATAACAATTTCGTTAAGTTTTGCTCCGATGCTCCGAGAAATATTCACCAAATAGTATATAAGGAATAACTCTACAATTTATTATCCTATATTTTTTTATATGGCAATGTATTAAGGAATACAATTGAATAAGTACTGGATGGTAACTGAACTATTCTAACCTATTTCCTTGAAGACCAGGAGGGTTATTACGCGAAGCTACCGCTATCGCAACGCAGTACATTTTCACAGTTGATTTGTTTCGTTTTAGTACGAAAATCAGGTATCAACTGTAAAAATGTATAGCGATGCGATAGCGATAATTCACCATAATTACCTTGCAAGTGAGACATCTAGTCATCCACGTTCATGAACATTAACATTATCAATTATAACATTAAGTTGTTTCTGTCATACCAGGATACAACAACCCACTGTTGTTTGAAACAACAACAGAATATCAGAAAAACAAGTAAAAAAACCACCACTATATACAGATACTAACAACCAGAAAATCTATCAGTTTTTACAAACATATTTTTACCGACATTTACTTTGATATAAAAAAGACTCTATTTTAAGCTTGTTACTACGTTAAATACACTGTTGAAGAAATATTTTACATTTTTTTATATATCCACTTCTAAATAAATATTAAAGAATATTATTTTGTTTTATTTGTTATTAAATATATCATATTAGAGTTTACTTAAAACCTCATCAGTCATTGCAACTTTTATAAATAAACTAGCTCTTGGATCCGAAAAAATATTCCAAAAAATATTTAAAAATGAATTACCTTATAATTGTAAACGAATATGTCGCTATGACCGGGACCCATGGGGTTGTCGTTTCTGTCACCTATGACGATGTGGAGAATGGAAACGCCAGTCAATCGCGGAGTACCAGAGTCGGTTATTGCGACTGGTATTTTGTATTCCTTTCGCTGCTCTCGATCGAAGGAGCCGATTGTTGACAGTATGTTGCCTAAAAAGAAAAAAAAAATCCTAATATTATTTTTAGGATTCCGTACCCAAAGGGTGCTAATTACTACGGCTCCGCTGTCCATCTGTCCGTTGGTCTGTCAGTGAACTGTATCTTAAGATACCTAAATAGTAGAGTTAAAATTTTTACAGTGTTATTATAGCGTCCATTTATTTTACATATGTAATTATTTAAAAAAAAAAACAAAGAGTGTGTGAGTGACTTTAAGATGGGACGGAACCCTTCATAAGCGAGTTTGACTCGCACTTAACCGGTTTTTTATCAAATATTAAACAATGAAACTCTTAATGAGGGTAGACTGAAAGAAAAGCGTTTTATCGAGTTTGCGAATAAAATAATTGTACCAAAATAACAAATGGAAATAAGTTGTTGTGAATTGTTTGAAATCTGTACAAAATCTATTAAGGGAAGCAATTTAACATAAAGTACACAAAAGTTGTACCCTAATAGCCATTAAATGGCTGCTTGTAAGACCAAAATGAACACACACGATCGCGTTAAAAGTTTGTAGGCTTAAAACTTAGAAGAAAGTCTACTTAAACGAAAAAGTTTGCACCAGTTCGGTACTAAATAATTTCCGCAGACACGAGTTACAATTATCAACACGCAAACTTGAATGGGGAAACGACTAAAATTGAATTGGCACTCCTAAAACAAAGTTACGAGTTCGGCTTGAAGCGCTATTTATTGCATTTTAACTACATTAATTGATCGAAAACTCGATTTCGGTTCCTCCTTAAAATTCCGTGTTGTTGAGATTGTTGGGGTACATCGAGAGGCGCTCGAATAAGATAGTAATTTAGTTATTCAAATTGCATCGAGTGATCTTTTGAAATGTTCAACCATTTACCGTCTAAATATTTTTCTAAAACGGCGTCAAAAGATTCTAAGGGAAAATTTACGTTTAATTATTTTACCGATAAAGCAAACTTTAACATAAATAGATTTCTAAAATACCAAAAGAATCAGGCTAATGTAAGGACAAGCTAGATATTTTATGCTATCTAGCTGTAAGATAGACGCTGTCAAGTTGCCTAACTGAAGATTGACGACTGCCTGAATGCCTTCGAATTTCCTTTCAGATAAATTTCATCGCCATGTTTTTCATCTCCGTTGAGCTCGTAAACTACTTACTTATGTAGGCTCGTCGCCATACAACTTACCTACTTATAATACTTTTAAAAATGTTTTTATAAGAAAAAACCAGAGCTAGATTTCGAGAGAATGATATTCTCTAGAACTTCAATGCATGTAATAGTAGATACTATTAGGTATTATTAGGTTACACCGCTGTAACCTTAGCAGACATTTACGGCACTTCTGGGAACTGAAGCACATGACAATCTTTGGTACGTTGGAAACAAAAGGAGATAAAAATTGCCAATTGCATTACCTTGTATGTGGAATTTGGATCGGATATCGAAGCTAACGGACTCGTTGAGTGCGAAGGTGAAAGGTGGTCCATTTTCAGCCGAGTCGAAGTCCTTTGCCGTGAGAATCACAACCTGCCCTGAAGGTTCGTTCTCATACCATATTACTGGTTGAGTCTGTAATAAAAATCAAAGTTAATAAGGTCATACAACGATAATATCGTTAAAGAGCTTAAGGACGCAGTCGTACTTTTTAATTGCAGAATTTGCTTTGTATTACTAAATTTTAACTTAAAAAATTTAATTCCGTCGAGAAATTGAATTATTGAATGAAATTGAATTCCGTTGAAAAATGTAAATTAAAAGACCGACCGAAATCTTGGGCTCTTGAGAGTTACAAAAAAAATTGACAAGTGGGTTTGGTTTTAAATAAAGGGAAACTTATAAGTGAAATGCGATTCGATTTGAAACGTTTTGTTAATTTAACGTAGTACTACGAATATTGGATTGTATACTCCATTTATTCAACGTCTTTTCGTTATTTATTTTCTTAGTTTCTTTATATATCATAGACGTAGTGTGGAAATAACACAATATTTTAGGTCAATCATGTCTCTACGGATATAAAGCAAATAACTGTGATGTTTTATTTTTCACGCGTTAGTTGTAGATTTTACTGTTTATTAGATAATTGTTGAATACCTGTAAAGAATACATTCTTGATAATGTTATAATCTTATATACTAACATCAAGTGTAAATATAATTTCTTCGCAAATTTCTGTCTTTTCACACGCTATCGTTGATTTGGTTTTAAGAATTCTGAAATCGTTATTCTGAATCATTATAAATATTGAGGGCGAAACAAAATTTCTTTTCGCGATCGGCTATCGTAATAAACTTGTATACTGTTAGCTTATTCTCCGATTTTATTATTGAATTTAGAACTTTTAGTGAAGTTCCAAACTTATATTTGACGAGAACTTGAAAAATTTTAAGAGTAACATTTTTATTGAAAACAAAAATTTTATTCTGAATTCGAAATTTATCGCTGAAATAGAATATTTTACTCTTTTATTTGTTTTATATAAGAGGCACTAATATTACAAATGAACGCAACGGGATAAAAAAAACGGGATTAAAAAGGATACACATATAATGATAATGGGTCTAATGGGACTTTAAACGACTTTTTAAACGTTGAACATTATTATAATATTAATACAGTAAAGTGATAAAATATATCATACGACATGAAATATTGCATTAGATACAAACGCCTTGGACCCTCGTCAAAGGGATTTTTTGATAGACAAGCAATATTGCTGGTCTAATACTGCTGCACGCCGGTTTGGATACCAATAAATAGAAGATATAAGGAGACTTTGTTTATTCCACACAATGGTTACGAAACAGCTACAGAATTCTAAGTTTCATAATATAATTTCATTGTTATAAATTAGTCGAAATGGCCTTTGAATAGAACTTGTGGATCGGTCATTAGGCCGATGAGATTCAAATCTAGATTTATGAACACTTTGGTGTTCATAAAAAATTATTTTTAGATTGAAAGAAAAATTATGAATGAAATCTTTATGCGTCTAATAAATTTCCGAAACATGAATCTCCTTTGCATCCGTATTAGTTCTTAAAAAAATTAAAATAATCAACAAATGTATGTGTATAAAAATGTCCACACAAATTTACCGTCACAGCAATTGAATTACAAATTTGCAATAATATATATGTACTTTTTTATAAACCTGATTACCGCTAAGTCTGAACCCTAAGCCATTTCAAAGGTAAATTTCCTATTAAACGAATGACTAGGAAATATTAAAACGGAAATGAAAAATGTCTAACAGAAATAGAAAAATTGTTTTACGAGTATTATGTACGAAATGAACTATTACAAATACTACAATTTGAAAATCGACATCTCAGAAAGGAAAGCTAAGGTTTTATAAATTGTTTGGAATACACAACAGAAACAATATGAAAAATGTACATTTTTTTACAATTCTTAATAGAAAAGTTAACAATAACCTAATACGAGCAACTTCCTCGAAAACAATCGTTTTTAATCAAGACATTCGAGAACGTTTTGAAATTGAACATGAAAAAGACGGTGTAGAGTTTCAGGTTCTACTTTCGTTACCCCAACGTTTTGTGTTTAGTTTTTATTTTAGAAGGCTAAATTGGATGCTAGACTTTAGGAAATTTTGAAATTGCTCTACTTTAATCATACATGACGTCGTTGCGAGAAAATAATAATTGAATAACAATTTTTAATTATTATGTACGCTTGTGAATCGATTTGATTGAAGTATTTTCTTTTAGGTTAAAGTAAAGGTTTGTACATTACAAAAATTTTACGAAAACTCGTTTTCTGTAGTAACTTTTAAACAAAATTAATTGATTGTGTCAATATTTTATTGTATTGGTATTTTGCAAAGTTAATGAGAGAATTATACGAAAATTCGCGTAAATTTTGTCTTAAAATATCGTAGAACTACAATTTATTCTTTACAGATATGAACACAATTTATATAATATCAAATGCACGTTTATTCTTTTTAAAAGAAAACTCTAGTGGCATTTTATGCATTGTTTCCTAAAAGGCTATCATAAAACAGGTAAATCGTTATAATATCCTCAGAAAACAGACGGTTTCCGCAAAAGGTTTAGTCCTGATGGCTCCATTTAAATTTATCGATAGCTATTCCTTTAAAATGGTCTATAAAGAGCCCAGAATGGATTCTATAAGGAAATTGCATGTTCGTCCTTTGAAGATTTAAAAGGGGTAATTATTTTTTTAAAAGCAAAAATAAAAGTGCAACAAATAGAAAGCAATAATGAGGAAATGTTTCAGGGTTCTGTCTTTAAGCGGCATTTTTTATCGGACATCTATTTCCTTCTTATAGCCCGATCGTTTCCCATTAGAGGCTGTTTGTAAAATAAAAGACGTTTGAATTGTAGGAAGCGAGAAATAACGACGTTTCATGTGTTTTTTTAATAGCGCATACAACTTATAAAGACTATTTTAAATTAAAACTCTTTGACAATTTGAATCTAAGATTGTTTGATTAGCGCAAACTTTGTCCTTATTTTTTTAAAAGATTTAATAAACAAGTTTTTTGCCACGAGATAAGTGGGACTTTTAAATTAAAAAAAAAAATTGCTTCTTGTCAAAATCTCACAGACATACCAATAAAATTAAGATATAAATATACAACAAAATTAAATGAAAGTAAAAAAATACTTACATTAGTCAAAAATGGAGCGTTATCGTTGATATCCGTTAATTCCAAAATAACTTCGGTGGTAGACCTCAAGCTATCTGATCCCAATCTACCCCCATGATCAGCAGCCATGATAAGAATCTGCCATCTCGTGAAACCGGATGGCTGATCTCTATCTAGAGGTTTGGTGAGGCGGAGACAACCATCATTGTCGATTTGGAGGAATTCCTTCTGTTCGTGCTTGACTAACGAGTAAATTATATTTTGAGGCTCGTTTCTATCAAGATCCGGATCGTAGGCTTCCACCTGCACAAGAACGTGTTATTTAAAACAAATTAGATTAAATAAATGAAATAGTCTATGAGTGTGTGTTGTTACTTCTTTACAGTGTAAATGATTTTAGGGAAGTTTTGAATGAAATTTGTTATGTCTTTATAATTCAAGGTCTTAATATCTTATTAGGTATAAGTTAAGCGATGTACAATTAGTTCTTAAAATATACTAATTAGGCGAAAACTTTAAAAACAAATAAATAAAACATCTGAGATTTATATGTTCATTGTCGTTTCTATTTTGTCATTATTTTTGACATAAGAGGGGACGGGGAACAAGTAGCAAGATATGAATTACTAAATAGCTATTTAGGCTTAATTTTGTTATTTTTAATTTTATCCTTTTACTTTGTATGTATACTATATTGTCTGTATTTGAGTGTTCATTAGATTATACCTTAACAATACATCCTTCATACAGCTTCTCCTCTTCAATAGTCTTAGTATAGTTAGCCAAGAAAACAGGTGGGTTATCGTTCAAGTTTTCGATCTTAATCAATACTTTGGCGTAATCTTCGTAAAGGCCATCGAAGGCTCTGACGTCGAGACTGTAACTGGTAATGTTTTCGTAATCGAGTTCATTGTTAACTCGAATCTCACCAGTGAAGTTACGAATAACGAATGCGTCATATGTGTTACCAGCTACGATGCTGTATGTTACCACGGATGCTGTAACAATTGACAAAATATTAAAAATAATATTTAATATATGTATCATATACATAAAACATTTTTTATTTGATCTAATTTATATACATGTTATAAAAGGCATGATAAATCAATTGACATTTTTTTTCAATTGAATAAGAAACATAGTTTTTACTAACAGAGATGTGTGTATGATGTTATGTGGACGCTGATAAGCTATACTATGTCAAGCCACACGAATTTCATTTTGAGAAAATGGCGTCTAAAAACGTCAAATGTATTCTTAATTTAGTTAGAATATGTATTTATCTATATTTTCTTTTCATTTATATAAAAGATATAATGAATTAAAAGCAGGTTGATATATTTAATATATTATCTAATAATTTTTTTAATATATGAGATTATTGTAACAATTACAAAATATGGAACGTCCTTAAAATTCGAAACAATAAATTAAGAAATTTTGTTCCGTACTTATTCAGTTTATATGACTTTCTTTTTTATTAAATAATGTTAAAGAGGTGATCCATTATCAAAATACATCAATATCTCTGACCTTCATTTATTTTTGAGGGTTTTACATTATGCTTATCAGCATTGTGAGGTTACAAATAAGTCATTAATTTGATGTTAGGTAAGAACTAGCAATGAATAAAGACACTTTTATTTTTTATACTATTTACCATAATCAATTGATAATTTATTCTTTGCTCATTTAAAATAGCGTATAAGGTGCTTTACCTGTATCAATATCCAAAGCAGTAACTTGTGTGACTATCTCGTTAATGTTCGCATTCTCAGCTATCGACTCGGCGACATACGTGTCCTGTGTGAAATGTGGTGGGTTATCGTTTTTATCCGCGATTTCTATTAGAAAAACTTGCTGTCCAGCGTTATGTTTCCCAGGGATTAGAGCTGACTCAGAATTGTCCGTAGCAATGATCTTAATATTGTAAAAACTCCTCTCTTCACGATCAAACATTTTAAGCGTAGTGATGTTTCCTGTTATACTATCTATCGCAAAGGGGTCAGAAGGATCTCCTAGTTCATAAGTCACTTGGTTATTAGCTGATGTCCCATCAGCATCGAATGCTCTGACTTGCATAACAGGAGTGCCTGGTGGTTCATTTTCCAAAACACTACCAGATCTTATTTCGCTGAATATAGGAATATTGTCATTTACATCTTCTACTTCTATTTGGATTATGGTTTCAGCTGCTAATTTGTAGTTATTCTGTAATAAAGTTTATTAAATTAGGCATTTGTTCTTATATATAATTAAATTAGAAAATTAAATTAAATACTTTATTAATTACCTGTATTCTAACAGTCAGTGTATAGTCAGTTATTTTTTCATAATCTAAGTGGTTACCAAGTTTAATATAAGCTGAATCAGCTTCTGGTTCTAAAACGAAGGTGTGCCATTTGTTCGTCTGTTCTGTTTGCCCCATCACTAATTCAAATTGTAATTTTTTCTCTTCTGGTATATTCGATCTGCAAACCAAGTCAGTAAATAAAACATACTTAAAATATAAGCTTTTCAAAACTTCACTTTTGTTCTATAGATAATAATCGTTAAAAGTTTTAAAAGAAAATTTCAGCTAAGTAACATCCATTTACGAAAATAAAATGTAAAAAAAAAATTCTTCCGTAATTTATCTGAAATCCATTATTGAACCTTTTAAAGCGGTTTTTGATAATATCTAATTTCGTTCAAGTAAATCAATTTCGAATACTTACATTGCCCTCACAGTAGCTATTGGTGTGTTGAAATCTGCGTAATTTTCTTTTAATCTTATCGGCTCATCGGGCACTTCTATAAAAGACGGGCTTTTCTTGTTAGACTCAACGACTTGGATGTCTAAAGTAATCGAACTTTGTTGCGGTGGATTCCCCATGTCTCTTACTATCGCACTCAACTTAAATTTGTAGCCGGGGACTTTCTGCATAAATTTACAATAAAATTAGTATCAGTTTAAGCTGTTAAAATTATCTTTATAGGCATGATGTTATGCACTGATAGTTTTAATACTTGATATTTATCGTTTTAGTTATAAAACAGTTCGAAGTAAAAAAAAAAAATATTTAGAATATTATATTTTTATTTTTATTTTAACAAAATAAAGAATATGTGCATTTATGTCATCAATACTTACATCAATGGTTTTGTTCAAGAAAATTACGCCATTGTCTGGATCAATGTAGAAATAGGCTTGATCAGGAGAGTTGGGATCTAGATTGTAATGTACGATGGAATTGTTTCCATCATCTATATCAGTCGCTGATATCCGCATCACTTCGCGGCCGCTTGGTAAGTCTTGTGGTACCGACTCCGAATATGACTGCACGCAAAGTTATAATGTTATTCGTTGTTATCGTAGCGAAATAAAATATTCTTTTAAAGTATTGTAAAATATGAAAGGAAACTAAAGGTCAAAACAAAGTAAAATGATCCGTTTTGTAGACGTCGCTATTATAAAAAAGATACCTTTCATGACAAACATATTAGTAAAATTCCTAAATGTAATTACATTTCTAAAATTAAATACACCTCCTAAAATATTTAGCCTTAGGGTTAGCTCGAATACGTAGTTATTTCATTTTGACATGTTCTACGCGAAGCATGCCTAAAGCTTAGAGAAAGTTTTCCAAAATAATTATAATCGTGCAGTGTGATAAAATGCGCTTAAGGGGAAGAGAGCAGCCTAGCTAAAGAAAACACATCAACTATAAATGTGCAAAAAAATGTGAATTAAAACACACGAGACGTACAAAATTATTACCAATAACGCCTTGAGTGGCGGCTTACGATCCTAAATGACATGCAGCAACATGCAAGTAAAGAAATAGATTTTTTTTTCAAATGAATAAGGAAAATTGATTGTTACCACAGCTTAAGAAATAGATTATAAACAATCACGACATAAGCGTTGGTAACAGTCATTTGTTAGTAATTAATTTATAAGTGTTTTATAACAAGTTTTGTGTGCGCAACTCTTTCTCTCATTTTGTGAAATTCTCTGTTCTTTAAGACAAACCTTCCAAACATCTCCACGGAAGACCTTCGAAAAACAGGCAAGTGTTAATAAAGTCTGCGCCACGGTTTGAGGCTAATGAATGAATTTTAAGTTAGTGACAGTTAATGTTTAGACACAGAAAAATACATATAATTCGATATTCCATAAGTGTTAGACCTAGAAATTGTTAAGAAAGTGATATTATTTACGAACATAAAATTTGGAAAAAAATGCTTAAATTATAGCACTGGTGAATAGCCAGGAAGTATGTTATATATTGTATAATTTTGCTCTGTAAAATACCAGACGTAATTTAATAATAAAATTAGCGATTACTATATTTGAGTGGTATAGCATTAAGTTCCATAAATATTTTTAAGGTGCTTCGAGCTTGATTTGCATTGAGCTCCTAGGTTCTACTTTATATTAAACTCCCTGTTCTTTCTTATAAATTGAATATTATAATCAAATACACTCACAACTTTATCGAACACCGGCTGATTGTCATTGATGTCTTCTATGAGAATTTTGATGGTGCACGCGTCATCTAACTGAGGTTGTCCATTGTCACTGGCTCGTACAGTGATATACGCTTCTTTCTCACGTGATGGTTCATCGTGGTCAAATATCTGTGTAATTTTTGCTTTATTAAAAATGAAATATTGAAATATGTCACGTTACCTACCTTTATATCCTAAATGAATGCTAATAAATCTATACGATATACGAAAATGTTAAGTGTTAAGACTATTTGAGAATAATATTTAATATTTAAAACATATATCTACGTTTGTATAACTCTGTACTAAAAATGTAAGATTGTAATATAATAGATAAAATGAAAAAAATACTGACATCAGCTGTAGTAATATTTCCAGTTGAAGGATCGACATGAAATCTCTCTTTCTCACCAGGAGTAGAGACGAACTTGTAAGTTACTGTTCCACCCATTTCGGGTGGATCCCGATCTTCTGCTTTTACCTGTCCATAAAAAATAATTGTAAAACAACTTGACTTATATATAATATTATATATGACTTATATATTTTTTACATAACAAATTTAAAGAAAAATATAAGAATGTTTTTATTCTATATAATAAACAATAAAAAATTCTTACCGAAAAAAGAAAATTTGAATAGAAAAGAATATTTCTACGATATTTTCGACATTAAATTAGTAGATAATTTAATGTTAGATAAATGGCTGTCTAGGTGCTAAAAGAAGAAACTCACCGTAAATACATATGTTCCCACTGGCTGTTCCTCTTTCAATGTTGGCCTATAATTAAGGCATTCCGTGAACAGGGGCTTGTGGTTGTCCTTCACAGCTAGCTTGGGTGATGTCGCCGGCGTGAACTGAAACCGCATTAGTGTGTGCCACTACATGAATATACAGCTAATACTAAACAAGAAGCTCTGTTTCTGCTTACTACATTGTTTTAACTCATTAAGCAGAATTTGAAATCAATTTCGAAACAGAAATAAAAAAATAAACTTTAAAAAATAATATCGAAAAAAAAACATAGTTAAAATTGAATAATATCTTTATATTTCACATTAAGCTAAAACATTCATGCAGTATAGAAATAAGGAATTGTAAATAAAATTAATTGAATACAGAAAATAATTCATACACGTATAAGTTTGATAAAACTTACATTCATTTATTCCAGTGAGGTTTTAGGAAACAGTGATAATTAAAATGAACATGATATTGTGCTTAAACGTAAATTACTTACAAATATCCTTGGCCGCTATAATTTAATATAAACATATTTATATATAAAATTCAATTCAATTTGAACATGCACAATTCTAAGAATTTTAAAGTTTAAAAATAAGCAGTAAATCAACATGAAGTCTAAGGGGACGAAGCTTTAGGGCCAAATGTGACGATATGACTGAGATGAATGATTATAAATATTCTGACGGATTTGATGAATTAATGTCATACTCACGGATGAATAAAGCGGGAGGTCCAGATGTCGGGAGTGTCGTAATCTCGTAACATGATGTTTGTGATCGCGAACTAGGAAAAAAAGAAATATATTTTAGTCACTCTAGAAATATTCGCAATTCATATTAATTGTACGACGTACTCGTGTAGAGTTTTTATATGAAAAAACACCGCAGTATGTATTTCTTTTCAATAATTCATATTCCGTTATTGTATTGGTTCAATAATATTAATAATGTTAAATTCAATATATTGTAACATTGTAACTATTTTTGGCTAACACAGAGACGTCTATTTTTAAGTCAAAGATATTTTTTACACACGAATAAAATATTTCGACTCGAAGTAACACAGTTCTAGCCAGTAAGCTACGACTCTCAAGATAATGAGATAAGCTCATAAATAAACGCCGTACTTGAAGATAATGATCTTCCGAGTAATCAACTTCTAAATGCAAGTGTTAGCATTTCTGTTAGACACGACTCCGTTGCACTTCCATAGATAAGGTTAATTTACTTAGGCATTATAATTGTTAAGATAGCCTAAATACAAATGAAGTTAGTATTTAAGGGACCCTACAGACTATGCTTATTATCAGACTATTATTCTATATACAAATACAGACATTTTTTCAATTAAACATTAGGTGGTAATTGATTACTTAAATATAAATAAATGACGCATCACACTCAACGGCCCCCATTAAGATCTCATGACCTTGTGTCGGAGTCCGGAAACACTCACAACACTAACACAAACATCCAGACCACGACAAACATCTGTATGGCCAATAAATACGTTTGCCGTGAGCGGGGATCGAACCCGCGACCGTTAGCGCTTTAGTCAGTTGCAGTGACCACTGCGCCAACGCGTCTGTCAACTTTATACACAATTGTTTAGCAAGTATAAGTTAATAATTCAAAAATACTATGATATATAGTGCTTCAGAAGCCTTTATATTTGTAAAATTAGTAGAGACATTTTTATAAAGTATTGTGACCTGTTATCCTATACAGTCTATTTTTCTTTACTTGTTCTATTTAGAAGACAAATATGGGGTACTTCTAACCACATAAGAGTTAGAGTTGAGAAATTATGGATCGAATGATTGAACTGAATCTTTTTTTAATGCAAAACGATAATGAAAAAAAAAAGTTCGATGATTCGTGATTTTCGTTCGGGATATTGCAATAAAATAAAGACAGGTAAGGAAAAATGCATTAAATGTATAAAAATGACGCGTCATATAGTATAACACCACGCTACTCTACTACTCATTCATGTGATCGTTCATGTAGACAGTGGCCGATTGTTTAGTCGTCCACTAAAAGTCTTTAGTCTGTGGTAGCTCTTAATCTTTTGAACTATTTAAAAAACGAGCCACTAATGTTACTGTATTTGATAAAAAAGCCATTACGAGTTCAAATAAAACATTTTGTATTTTTACACCGTTATTCAATTTTAATTTTTTCTTTCATATGGTATGATTTAAAGATATGGTATGATTTTAAAGTAATATATTTCAGTTAGTTAGATCTGTCCTTTATTATTCTTAATTGAAATTAATTTTATTCGCATTTTAAAATCTACAACGGTTTTGCCTACAACTATAGATAAAGAATGACAATTTCCCGAAGAACGAAAAATAATTAAGAATAAGAAATTTTATATTGAGTATATAGTTTTGAAAACGAAATTTTTAAAATCATATGGTTTTTAAACTTACTTACTCTTTTGTATAGTCTTTCATTTTCTATCTCATATATTAAAGTTTAGAACGGAAAAAATTGTTAGAAGAAGTATTTAGCTATAATTGTCGTAGGGATCATTAAAAAAGAGTTTTTTTTTAGTCAATATTTCATCCCTAAAGATTCGCAACGGGCTAAAAACGTTTGCATACAATATTTGATTCTGTAATCATATTTACTTAAAACACCTAAACTTGATACGAATAACGAAATATAAAACACAAAACACAACACAAACAAAAAACTTGCTAGAAAATGTATGTTTTTCGTTTACATTTACAATATTATTTAATGTTACCACAATAAAAGTAATTAAAAGGTTACAGTATCAATCAATGTTACCAACATTTAGGACAAATGAAAGTCACATATTCACATTAAGATTGATCGGACATGTATTCAATCTATACAGAAAAGATTACGCTGCCTCGACCTGATTATAATCCCTCAGTTAAATGACAAATGACCGATTTACTATATATTTTATTTAGAAAAAAAATTATATCGACGCTTAAAAGAAAAAAGTTTTTAAACCGCGTATCAGGACTTAAAAATATATATATATTAAATATTTTTATATATATATATATAAAAAAAAATAATATATATATATATATATTTTTATATATATATATATATATATATTTTTTTTTTTTTTGCGGGTAGGAGTGTAATAAATAAGTCACGAAATTTTTCTATCTATAAATTTTATTTTAAATAAATAATATACACTTTAAACATTAACTAAGGAATGTACCTGTGACTTTATTAAACCTGCCAGCGACACTTTAAATAATTTTTAGAACAATAAATTAACACCTTGTCACAATTTCAAAATGGAATCCATAAAAAACACTTTGGTTGACCTCACCGAGCACTTCAACTTAAGGATGGCTGAGTTTCAAAAAGAGTTAAAGACATCCATCCCTGCTACCAGTCCTTCATCTAACATAAATGCCCAATTCAATTCGTTCCGACTCTTTGTTATGACTGCATTAGAAAATTTGCAACTTCAAGTGGAATTTTTATCCCGACAATATGACGAACTTGAAATGCGTTCTCGGAGGAAAATGATGCTTATACATGGCGTTCCTGAGTCCAAAAAAGAAAACACTACATCCTGTGTCTCCACTGTACTTGGTGATCATCTTAAAATCCCAGAGGTAACAACTGATTCCATTAGTCGCTGTTATCGCCTGGGGCGTCAGGAAGCAGACAAACCGCGTGCTATTGTTGTTAAGTTTTGTGATGTTTTGCTCAGGGATAAAATATGGTATGCGAAGAAATCCTTAAAAGGCACAGGGATTACTTTGTCAGAGTTTCTGACCAAAACCCGTCACGAAGTGTTCCTTGCGGCTCGTCGACGTTTTGGTGTCTCCAAATGCTGGACGAGAGAAGGCTCTATCATCGTATTGGGTAGTGATGGAACCAAACATCGAGTGAACTCGAAATTGGAACTCAACTCCATTGCGAATTCGTCGAATGCGCCAGCACCTTCCACTGCTACAATTGCTGCCGAATTGGTAAAGGATCCCAAAATTCCAGGCATAAGATCCAAGAGAATTGTTAAAAAGTGATTTCTTCTTATACTTCTTCGTTTTCCTATCTATAACTTTTTTACTAATTGTTTACATCGGCCTACCTTACAATTAAATCTCTTTTTGATCTTTTTATAATATTAGTAGTCTAACTTTAATTTTATAATTTATCTACCTACGTCTATTACTTTATTTTTACTCAAAGTATACATTTAATTTTAAGTTGTCAAATGTCATAAGTGAAATCGTCAGTTGATGTGTTTGACGTTTTGCGTTTTGATACTGCATGTTTAATTTTTAACAATAGGTATAACATAGTATTATTCAGTCGGCTTTTTATTACTATTATTATGATTTGTTTAATCATATGTCCGTTTAACCATTTTTTTTTACTTCATGTTTTTTTTTTCTTTTTAAAGCCGGCTGCTGACTTTTTACGTTTTTTTATTATTTTTGTTTTTGTTCTAAATTATTCTTAGGCTTTTTGATGTAATCGTGATTTTTTTTTCTTTTAGTTAGGTGTAATTATTTTACTTTATTTTTTAATTGATGTGTTTGTTCTTCCATGTTATTAGGTTTTACTTCCCACACTGCTGGCGGGTTAGAAAGTTGTTTTAACACAACTGTTATTATTATTATTATTTTTTATAATATAATATAATATAATATAATATAATATAATATAATATAATATAATATAATATAATATAATATAATATAATATAACTCAGTTTAGTATAATATGTCGTCTTTAAATAATAGTAGTATCGTGAGTGATGAATTTATGTCTTTCTCTTCAAGTGATGATTCTAGCGAGGATAGTTATCACAGTACAACTTTCACTCCACTAAACGTTACTTTAAACTCATGCTTCTCAGACTCTCTGAAAAATTTTAATATAATCCACATAAATGCCCAAAGTATTCCGGCTCACTTCACTGATATGCTTGCGTCTTTTGAATCCCGAAATATTCACGCCATATTAGTTTCTGAAACCTGGCTTAAACCATGCCTCCCTTCAACTTCATATTCTTTACCAGGTTTTCAACTCATCCGTAATGATCGCATTGGTAGAGGAGGTGGCGGAGTTGCGATTTACTTAAGATCTTATATTCCTTTTACTGTAATAAGCTCATCTTCCCAACCTCCCCCTGCTGATACGATTGAGCATCTTCTAATTGAAGTCTCCCTGTCCCATACTAAAATCCTTCTAGGTGTTTTTTACAGCCCTTCTCTTCATGTGGACTATTTTTCTTCTTTTGATAATCTATTAGATAACTTTATTCCTATCTATAAACATACTATTCTAATGGGTGACTTCAACACATGCTTACTTAAGGATGACTTACGTTGTAAAAAACTGCAGTCTATAACAGATGCTTTTAACTTGCACATTTTGCCTTTAGCTGCAACGCACAACTTACCTGGCTGCACTCCTTCTCTCCTTGACCTTATGATGGTATCAGCTCCTACTTCAGTTTCAAAACATGGCCAGTGTGCTGCAGACGCTTTTTCTTATCATGATTTAATTTACCTTTCTTACAAAATGCGTCCTCCTAAAGCAAAATCAAGAACACTTCTGCAACGTAGTTTTAGAGGAATGGATCTTAATCGCCTACGAGAGGATGCCAAAACTATTGATTGGTCCAATGTTACTGTACCTAACTCAATGGATGATAAAATCGAAGTGTTTAATGCCCTAATTACACAATTATATGATGTCCATGCACCTCTTAAACTTATTAAAATTAAGCATTTGCCTGCACCTTGGTTGACTGAAGACCTGAAACAACTGATTACAAAAAAACATCAAGCCAAGAGTAACTTCAAGTCTAAAAACACTGAGGCTAACCGAGTAAAGTATTATAAGATTCGTAATCGCTGCAACACATTGTGTAG